>CM039515.1:38763182-39478743 GCA_022432975.1 Begonia masoniana
ACCTAATCTAGGTGTTCTGCTTTGATTGACGGCCGAGATTAATCCAATTCAGATTAAAAATTTAAATTGCACAGCCGATCGATAGCAGCAGAAGAGCCGACTGATCGGCTGTCTTTCTGCCCAAATGAACGAACTTCAACTTTGTCCGCTTTAGCCAATCGATCGGCTATGCCTCTACCTTCATTATCTTGTAATAGCTTCAGCTGATCGATCGCCTAGATGTGGGCAATCGATCGGTAACTCCTCTGTTTTCTTTCTGTTCTTTTCCTCATTAGCAGATTGATCGGCCCTCATTTGGCGACCGATTGGCAACTATGTTGTCCCATTCAATTGTTTTCCTCCAGTCGATTGATCGCCCAGATTTGACGATCTTTCTACTATAGGAACGAACGACTTTCTCCGCTTCAGCCGATAGATCGCCCAAATGTGGCCGATCAATCGGCAACTCCTCTGCCAAACAGAAAAAACTTCGCATTTTCTTCAGCCGATTGATCGTCTGCATTGTGGCCAATCAATCGGCAACTCCTCTGCTTTTTCTTTCTGATCTTCTTCTTTTCTGTACCAGTTCGAATTCACAAAACCTGTAATTTTTCATTTTCTCTACGCACTTACACCAAAGTTATTAGATTCATTCACATGCTTGAGTAAAACTTATCAAATCAAGTATAAACGAGTGCAATAAAGTGTGTAAAATACACACTTATCAATATCTCTGTGTCCTTTAATCTTCGTTACATGTTGATAAGGACAGACATTTTTTTCTACCACAAGAGTCTTTCTTTTAGGATGCTTCTTGCCGAATTTCCATTTCATGAAATCTACGACAATTGCCTAATTTCTTCAATACCCCTACCAAAATTAGACACAATCAACCTTTCTCCTTTTTCCTTTGTTAGGGTTTTTATTTTCCTCTAAAATCACAAAGTAGAAATCCAATAATGGAGTATTTCGACAAAACTACAACCGTTAAAATTTAAGGACATCTCGAAAATATTTTGCCGCCGATCATGACAGTGAAACTATTTGCTAGAGTCGGAATGACACATCTCACATATCCATATGGATAGTTCAAACGCTCAGCTTTGCCCACCTTGAAAGGGTTAGTTCTAGGTCTAGTGTCACGACTCGAAGGTGGACCTAATAGAACGGTAAGTCGGGAGACCCGATCGTCAGAGAGGACCGGATCACTCAGCCCAAAGGTTGATTTGCAGTGGAAGACTTGAACAATAAATCAAAAGTCAAGATCCACACCTTGACTACAGAAATAATAGTGTGATAAAAGAAAAAGAAGTTTAATAGGGTTTACATAATGACTAAAATACCCTCAAACCTAAAAGAGACTCCATAACTCAACAATCTTCCACTTGGAGACTATTCTCATCATCTTTCCATCTGTAGTGGCTTCATTTCAATGTCTCATCCAAGAAGTCCGACCGAAGTTGCGCACAACTTCAGCTTCTCACTCGTCACAGCTTTCGTCAACATATCAGCTGGATTCCGACTTCCTGGGATCTTCTCAAGCACTAATACTCCATCTTCTAAGGCGGATCTAATGAAGTGATAACGTACCTATATGTGCTTTGTCTTGCCATGATAAATTGGATTCTTTGCCAAATGGATGACACTTTGGCTGTCACAATGCAATACACTCTCATCGTAGTTTTGGCCTAACTCGCGTAAGAAAGGTTGCAACGACATCATCTCCTTTGCGGTTTCTGTCACTGCAATATACTCAGCTTCACAACTAGAAAGAGTGACGACGTCTTGAAGACTCGAAACCGAAATGATTGCGGCACCACCCAAGGTGTAGACATACCCAGTTCTACTCTTACTACTGTCAATATCACCATCATTATCAGTATCAACGTATCCATCTAGACCCAAGTCTGATTTTTGAAAACATAAAGCAAAATTTGAACTTCCCTTTAAGTATCGCAAGATCCATTTTACAGCTTCTCAATGTTTCATTCCTGGATTACTCATAAACCTGCTGACAACTCCCACTGGATGTACATTGTCTGGTCATGTGCAAACCATCGCATACATAAGACTACCAACAAGCAGAGGCAGATAGAACAGTAGCCATGTAGTCTTTCTCTTCATCGGTTGAGGGTGACTGATCTTTGGATAGTCTGAAATGACCAGCCAACGGTGTAATGACTGGCTTAGCATCGTGCATCTTGAACCTGCTAAGAACCTTCTATACGTACTCTTCTTGTGAGAGTTTAAGAACCTTCTGATCCCTAAAGATCCTCATCCCAAGGATTTGTTTTGCAACACCCAAATCCTTCATTGCAAACGCTTTAGATAACTTCCTCTTCAACCTGTCAATCTCATGCAAGCTTACTTCAGCAATCAACATATCATCAACGTAAAGAAGCAGAATAATATAGGAATTATCAAACATTTTGATGTAGCAGCAGTGATCGGCTTTACATCCCACAAAGCTGTTATTCTTCATGAAGCTATCGAACCTCCTGTACCATTGCCTTGGAGTTTGTTTCAAGCAATACAAGCTCTTCTGAAGCTTACACACAAGCTCCTCTTTATCTTTCACCTTGAAACCTTATGGTTGCCGCAAGTAGATCTCTTCATCTAAATCACCGTGAAGAAAAACAGTTTTCACGTCCATCTGCTGAAGATGAAGATCTTCTTTCACAACTAAACCCAAGACAGTTCTGATCGTCGTTAACTTCACCACTGATGAGAAAATCTCGGTGTAGTCAATACCTTCTTTTTGTTGGAAACCTTTGACAACAAACCTAGCCTTGTACCACTTGCTCGCATCATGATCATCTTTAATTCGGTAAACCCACTTGTTGTGCAGTGTTTTCTTACCCTTCAGCAACTCAGCCAATTGCCAAGTTTGATTTGATTTCAAGGAGTCTATTTCATCTTTCATGGCTGCCTCCCACTTAATCGAATCATCAGACTGTGCTGCTTCCTCATAACATTCTTGTTCACTTGCGTCGGTCAACAGAATGTAATTAAGAGACGGAGACCATCTCTAGATTGGTTTGCTAATTCTGGATGTTCTTCTCAGTTCTGTAATAGGCGTTTGCGAATTTACCTCTGGAGCCACATTCTCGTCAACTTCTTCTTCAACACCCCAATTTTCTTCAACAGTTGGACTATTATCAGCTGAAAAATCTCTCAAGTTGACCACAATAGACTCTTTCAATACAGGACTCCCACTGTTAGAAGTGTTACCAACAACATCTTTGTAAAGAACCTGTTCATTGAAGATGTCGTTCCTGCTACGAATGATCTTCCGATTTTGATTATCCCAGAAACGATAACAAAACTTGGCGTCACCATAACCAATAAGAAAACACTTAGATTTCAAATCAAGCTTGCTTCTATCAGAATCATCAATGTGAACATATGATAAGCAACCAAACACTTCAAGAAAAGAAAAGTTTACCTTTTTACCGCTCCAAACTTCTTCTGTAATTTTGAAATCTAGAGGTACAGAGGGTCGTTTGTTGATCAGGTAGGCTGCTGTGTTGACTGCATCTGCCCAAAAAGTTTTAGGTAGCCCGGCGTGCAATCTCATGCTCCTTGCACGTTCATTCAGCGTTCTGTTCATCCTTTCAGCTACTCCATTCTCTTGAGGCATTCTAGGAATAGTCTTCTGCATCTTGATCCCATTCATATCACAATACTCTATGAAATCTGCATTGATGTACTAATTCTCTTGATCCCATTCATAGCACACGTCAGTGTGCACTAATTCCAGTTTTTTCTTCTTCAGCTCATTCCCAACCTTTAAGAAATTGACATGTTTCTGTTTCCCAAAAATGCAGCTGTCACATAGCTATTGCTCCACAGACTTCAGCTCCGGAATCTGATCATTCTTGACAAGAATCTTCATTCTTTTCTCACTCATGTGGCCCAACCTGCAATGCCACAACTCTGTGTTCTTTGAGCTATCAACAACAGCAACTGTGTCTCTACATGTAGAAGTCATATATATAGTTCCTGTTTTCTAACCTTGAGCGACGACCATCGCTCCTTTATTTACCTTCGAAGTACTGGTTCCGAAATTGACATTATGACCTTCACTATCAATCTGTCCAACTGAAATCAGATTTCACATCAACCGCTTGCCATCTTCAGTTTGATGTCACCAATACCCACAATATCTAATGGCTAACCATCTCCAAGGTAGACTTTCCCATAGTTTTCAGCCATATAATTCTCTATTAATTCCTTGTGTGCAGTGGTGTGAAACGACGGTCCCGAGTTGAGTCTATCGGGCTATCGACTGAAAGAAGCAAAGCATCAGTGATGTCTACCGTTACTGTATTTGCTCCATCACCTTTGTCATTTCCGTTCTTCTTCGGTGCTTTGCAATCCTTCTTCGTGTGACCCTGCTTGCCACAATTCCAGCACTCAAGTGTTCGTCAAGACTTAGACTGACCCCTTTTATTTTTCGACTTGGATCTGGATCTGCCCCTACCCCGGTTGGAAATTCTCTCATTATTTCTTCTTCTGATTTCAACATTTAGAGCTGAGCTTTTCGATGTTTCACCAGAATCATTTTTACGAACTTCCTCGGCAAGAAAATGATCCCTCACATCGGTGAATACAAATTTTGCACTTTCGATTGAATCACTGACTGCTGCCCTCATAGGCTCCCAGTTATTCGGTAGATATGCTAACAAAATTAAGGCCCGAACCTTATTCCAAAATCAATTTCCACAGATAGCAATTGATTCGCAATTGTATTGAATTCATTCAGATGCGCTGCGACAGAAGTACCATCAATCATCTTCAGATTAAAAAGCTTCTTCATAAGAAAAACCTTATTATGCGCAGAGGGTTTCTCGTATATATCAGATAGAGCCTTTATCAGACTCGCGGTGGTCTTCTGCTTCGTCACGTTGTGAGCAACGCTTTTGGCTAGCGTCAATCAGACGACTCTCAAAACCTGTCTATCAAGGAGATTCCATTCATTGTCTTCCATCTTTTCTGGTTTTGCACTCAAAGATGAAGTTTCTTTCCGTACAAGTAATCATCAATTTGCATTCTCCAGAACGCAAAATTTGTCCCATCGAATTTTCCAATATCGTATCCTGTGCTATCGTCATCTGCCATCATTATCAATAATCAATGCCCAAAGACAGATATTTTCAGATCAATTATTCAACTCCAATAATCAATCTCGACGATATCAGTAAATCCACCTAACAAATTTGAGATTTTTTTTTTAATTCCCAAAAATTAATTTCCTAAAAACAATTTCAGCCATAATTGAAAATTGTTCAGTAGCAGAACACCAATCCAAAAGCTTGAAATTAGTTGGTTTTACGCAGTCAGGAAGGACTAGTTCCCTGCTCACGTCTTCGATCGCACGACCGTGGCAGACAGATTATCCTTTGCGGTGGCGACCTGTTCTTCAAATGACAGTTCGCGGCGGCGACGACTTGTCGGACGGCGAATGCGTCGCGGTTGTTCTGTTCTAGGCGGATGGCAATGGCGAGAGGCGGCGACATGTGAGAACATAGAGTTGTCGGCGCATCGCAGTGGGCTTCTCGCGGTCGAGCGGCGGTCGGCGGCTTCTCTGTTCGGCGATGGTCGACTGATCAGTGGGCAGATTTCTCTCTTCACGGCGGACAATTCTTCTTCGCAGTGAAGAAGCTATTCTGTTTTTCTTCTCTGTTGAAGAAAAACAACAGAACAAAAGAAAATATTTCCTTTCTTTTTTTTTATTATTTCAATTTCCTTTTCATCCAAAATTGCAATTTCACAAACCGAAATTACAAACTTGAAATCGATCGATACTCTTCGAAAAATCAAACCCTAATTTTCAAAAAACCTTCATCCTGAAACTCTGATACCAGTTGTTAGGATTAGACACTCTAATCCACCTGTAACGAATGATCGAGAAATCAAAAAAGAAAACAACTCACAGATTTATAGTGGTTCACTCTTGTTGTGAGAGCTACGTCCACTGGCCGCTGACAGATTTCACTAAGAAAAAAATGAGTTATAACGATTTTTACCTCACACTCTCAGTTACTCTCTCTTATCACTCGATAACTTAAATACGTCTTTATATACTAAACGATTTAGGGTTACAGAATAACAGGGTACATAATGATTAAAATACCTCCAAACCTAACTAGGCTCCATAACTGAACACAAAGAATAACAGAGAGCAAATCAAGACGACTGCAAGAGTTTTCACCATGACCAATGATGAAGCTGATGGGAATGCATCTATTGTGAAAGGTTCGATTTTCATCTCTGGCATATCTTCTTGCATGTTAATTGATTCTAGAGCTACATAATCTTTTATATCCTTTGAACATGCTATGAAGTTAGAAAACAAAGTAGAATCTCTAGAGTATAAATTAGGAGTAGCTACATGTTTGGACAAAATTATATTTGCTAACTCTATCATTAGAAAATGCGATGTGTGTATTGAGAAGAACCAATTGGAAGCTGATTTAATTACTTTGTTTAGAAAGGATCTATTCTTTTTCTATAGAGACTATAAAGGTTCGAGAGTTCCAGTGATATCCGTTGTGGAGCTCGAAGACTATTGAATTCTGGATACATTGGAATTTTGGCCAGTGCTATATGTTCTGAACTTGAAGGAGACATGACTTTGGATAAAGTGTCAATAATCTGTAAATTTTCAGATGTCTTTCCTGATGACTTGACAAAATTACCACCTGCAAAAGATGTGGAATTCAGCATTGATATGCTATCTAGAACGACACCGTTCTGTAAAACTCCTTATAGAATGACACCAAATGAATTAAAGAAGTTAAAGACTCAACTTAATGATTTGCTAGAAAAAGGATTGATTCAACCGAGTTTTTCACACTGGGGAGCACCAGTATTATTTGTGAAGAAAAAAGACAGATCTATGAAAATGTGTATTGACTATCGAGAGCTCAACAAAGTCAATATTAAGAACAAGTACCACTGCTTAGAATTGACGATTTATTTGATCAATTAAAATGAAGCGGCAGTTTTCT
This sequence comes from Begonia masoniana, assembly GCA_022432975.1. Classification (NCBI taxonomy): domain Eukaryota; kingdom Viridiplantae; phylum Streptophyta; class Magnoliopsida; order Cucurbitales; family Begoniaceae; genus Begonia; species Begonia masoniana. The sequence continues at coordinate 38,770,175 of CM039515.1, forward strand.
CGACGATTGATCTTAGATCTAGCTATCATCAACTAAGAATTAAGGAAGATGATGTGTTAAAAATGACATTTCGCACAAGATATGGCCACTTTGAATTTCAAGTTATGCCATTTGGATTGAGTAATGCACCAGCCGTGTTTATGGATTTGATTAATCAAGTTTTCAAGATATTTTTTGACCATTTTATGATAGTTTTTATCGACGACATCCTTATCTACTCGAAGAATAAAGAGAAACATAAAGAACACGTGAGGATTATTTTATTAACGTTAAGACATGATAAGTTATATGCAAAATTCTCCAAGTGTGAATTTTGGATGAAGAAAATGGCTTTTCTCGGCCACATTGTATCAAATGAGGGAGTATCAGTGGATCCAGTGAAGATTGAAGTTGTTAGTAAATGGCTACAACCAAAGAACGTAGATAAAATAAAGAGTTTTCTTGGTCTCGCGGGTTATTATCGGAGATTTGTAGAAGGATTTTCAAAATTAGTCAGTCTGCTTACGAAACTAACCAAGAAAGGTATCAAGTATTCATAAACTGAAGAGTGCGAACAAAGCTATCAAGAGCTAAAAAAGAGATTAATCTCGGCACCTATACTTACTATATCATCCGGATTGGAAAAATATGTGGTGTACAGTGATGCTTCAAAGTATGGACTCAGATGTGTTCTCATGCAAGAAGAAAAAGTTGTAGTTTATGCCTTGAGACAATTGAAGGATCACGAGAAGAACTACCCAACTCATGATTTGGACTTTGCAGCGGTGATTCATGCATTGAAAATTTAGAGACACTATCTTTATGAAGAGAGATGAAAAATTTATACTGATCATAAAAGTCTGAGGTATTTTCTAACACAGAAAGATCTGAATATGAAACAACGCAGATGGTTAGATTAGTAAATGACTATGCCTGCGAGATTATTTATCATCCTAGCAAGGCTAATGTTGTAGCTGATGCGTCGAGTAGAAGAGCACTGTCGCAAGTTTCATTGTTGCGGTAGATTCTAGGAAAGTTGACTAAAGAGATGCAGAAATCTAATATCGAAGTTGTACCTTTTGGATTATTGGAAAGATAGTTTGCTACGACACTTCAGCCAAGTTTGTTTGAGCAAATAAAGGATAAACAACGTGGCGATACATTTATTTGCAAGGTGAAAGGTGAATTAGAGGCTGCAAAATAGTCTGAATTCTCTATATCGGATGACGAGATTATCCAGTTTAAAAAGAGATGGTGTATACTTGATGATGCTGGATTAAAGAGGGCTATATTGCAGGAAGCACACTCAACCCCCTACTTAGTACATCCTCGTTCAACCAAGATGTATCGAGATTTGAAACAATATTATTGGTGGCGTGGATTAAAAGTGGATGTAGCTAAATTCGTCGTAAAATGTCTCACTTGTCAGCAAGTCAAAGCGGAACATCAATGACCTTCTGGTACATTGCAACCACTTATGGTGTCTCGGTGGAAGTATGAGAGTATATCACTATGGACATTGTGGTGGGACTTCCTAAGACGGTTAAGGTCACAACTCTATTTAGGTTATAGTTGATCGACTGACCAAATCGACACATTTTCTCCATGTAAGGACTACCTACACTATGGATTAGTATACTTGGCTTTAGGTTTAAGAGATTGTCAGACTTCATGGTACGCCCATTTCTATCGTGTCTGATCGAGATACCCGTTTTACCTCTAAATTTTGGAAAAGTATGCAGAAAGCTATGGATACTCAGTTGAAATTCAGTACAACTTTTCACTTTCAGACAGATGGACAATCGAAAAGGACGATTCAAATCATAGAGGATATGTTACGACCTTGTGCTATTGATTTCCAAGGGAATTGGAGTAAAAACCTACCACTAGTGGAGTTCGCCTACAACAACAGTTATCAAGGTTCGATTGAGATGACACCTTATGAAGCTTTATATGGCAGAAAGTGCAGATCTCTTGTGCATTGAGATAAAGTTGGTGAATGAATACTTGTTGGGTCGGATATTTTGAATCAGACTGCTGAGATTGTTGCGTTAATCTGTAAAAGAACTCTTACGGCCCAAAGTAGATAGAAAAGTTATGCTAATCGGAGAAGAAGAAAGTTGGAGTTTGCAGTAGGGGATCAAGTTTTCTTGAGAATCTCGCCAACGAGTGACGTGATGCGTTTTAAAAAAAAAAGAAAAGTTGAGCTCAAGATTTATAGGGTCCTTTGAAATCTCAAGAAGAGGGGAGAAGTCGCTTGTAAGTTGAATTTGCCAGATTCATTCAAGCACGTGCACAATGTATTTCATGTCTCGAAATTGAAGAAGTATGTTCCTGATTCCTCGCATATCTTACAGATAAGATCTCTTGACTTGTCAATCAATCCGGATCTTTCATATGAAGAAAAGGCCGATTCAAATTCTATATTCAGAGGAAAGAGAATTGAAGAATAAGAAGGTCTCGCTTGTTAGAGTGCTATGGAAAAATCGAAACATCAAGGAAGCAACTTGGGAAAGAGAAAAGCACATGAGAAAGATCTACCCAGAGTTATTAAGGTAATAATTTAAATTTTGATGATGAAATTTCTTTTAAGGATGAGATATTGTAACAGTTTAGGGTTCGAATTTTAAATTTGAATTTCAAAATCCCCAAATCAATCCAAAATAAAAAAACCTAATCTAAGATTTGATTCTTAAAAATTCGAAGGATCACAGGAATATCAATTCTAAACTAATCAAAAACAGAAAAACAAATATTTTTAGCCTAAAATCGTTTAGAAATCAGAATAAAATCTGATTTAAACCATAACCTGACATGCCTAGGGGCCCAATCTCTCGAAGATCCAATATAGGCCCAAACTTTAATTATTCTCCTTACTTATTACGTGTTTCTTTTGTAGGTCTTAATCTCGAGGATGGATCCACTTGGGAGATTAGCCCATTGGATCGGGAGCATCTGTTGCATTTGTTGACGTGGGACACACGAATAAGTTGTGAGCTTCATCAGACGAAAATTTGTCTTCCTGGCATTCCAAAAGTGTAACCATTTCAATTATGCATATTTCTTTTCTTTATTTTCATGAACACCTTTGATGTATGTTCCTTATTTTGAAACTTTGGCAAACATTTTAGCCCCATTTGTGAGGGTAAGATGAGTTATAAGCCTTACTCAATTCATGCATTAGATTATTAGTTAGGATTAGAATGGTGATGATTACTATGGGTTGAAGACCAAGAAGCAAGTCATCATCAAGCCCTAAAGGGAAGGAAGCCCAAAGCCCAACCAAGGGGGTACTAAGGAGAGATTGTTTTTTTTTAATTCAAATTTTACCACCAAAAGATCAGCCACCGTCGGATCAATGCTTCGGATCAACGCTTCAGCGCGCGCCAGCTCTTCAATCTGCGCCTTCATCTGTGCGCACCTCATCTCGGCCCTCCATCGTTGCACCTCATCCATGGCTCCAAATCGTCAGCAACAAGCACACCAAAAACCATAGCTATTCATCACTTAGGTCTATAAATAGGCATTGATTAGAAGTATTGAAAAACTTTTTGCCACATTGCTAAAACATGAGTCATCTTTGCCTCTTTTGAGAGTTTTGGAATTACCTTTGTCGAAAAGGTAAGCCACAGATTTCTAAATCCGTGATTGGAATAGAGGACTCCCTTACTAACTAACTCAAGGTTGCTAGAGTTAGTAAGTCTTGCTTCCCACCTCCATTCTTCCTTGGAAGATCGAGCTAAGTGGGAGTCAAAGCAGTGCCCTACGGTGGTAGTTATTCCTATGGGAAAACTTGCCTCCGGAAGCCTCACGTAAGATAGCTTTCGGGGCCACCAAAGGGTTTACATCTTCTTTCTCTTCCATCTACTTCATTTCACACACATTATTCACTTCGTTTCCTATTTTTTTCGTTCGCTTACTCATCACATTGTCGGTCATATTCATCTTACACACACGAGTACGTTGTTTGTATTTTGTGAGTTTACCACGGGTTCCCTTTTTGGGTAGCCCCGTGTCATAACCACATAAAGGATCCATGGAAATCCGAATGGGTATCAGATTTGCTAAGCTAAAAATCCGATTTAATTCGGATTTAGGGGGGGTGTGGGTTAGTTGGAAAGTCTCCTATAAATAGAAAGGCTCGGTGAAGGGGAATAACATACCAGAGCCCTCTCTAAACTAGAAGTTTTACCTTCGATCTCCAACCTCCGAGCGCCACCCAGTCACAGCCACAACCCTCCACTCGAGCAACCGAACTCTGAGAAACCTTTCTCGATCGAAGTCGTCGCCGTCTTTCGAAGACGAATCTTCATCGACGGCAACACACTCTCTGTGTGTTCGGGTGTGCGAAGAAGGAGAAGAAGAAGAAGATAGAACGGGTTTTAATCTTAACTTGTGAACTAGTGAACCAAACCAACCGGTTCACTTAAGAGTGGTCCAACTGAACCAGCCTAGCAAATCAAATCGGTCCAACCGAACTAAATTCGGTCCAACTGAACTGGACCCAACCACAATTTCGAGCAGAATTGCCCAGACCGAACCAGATTGCTTTCGGACCGCCAAAATGTGACCAAAAGCTAACCGAAACTATATTAATCTGATCGAACCGATCTAAGAATAAACCAGTAAGAAATTTCTGCCTAAATCCGATTGAAATAAATTTATTAAAGTTGAAAAATGATACCGGATATTTTATTTAGGCAGGATATTATTTGGAATATTGGAAAAATCTCGATAACTCTAACATCTCAGAATCCAGGTAAGTGAAAATATCACATTTTAACGTTTTGGCTACGGCCCTATATCACGAAATCTATATTATTTTCTTTTAATTATTTTATTACATGATTCTGATATTTGACTATACATATTTAGGCATTGACATAGAATTGTATAAAGATAAAATTTGTAGGATATTTTGTATATGTATGAATATGATGAAATTGACGGAAAATATATGATAGCAAAGCTTGAACGACAGTGAGATACTAAGATTGAACAAAAATAGATGACAACGCCTGAACAAAATGAGATAGTTATGCCTGAACGACAATGAGATGAATAAGTCTGAACGAAAGTTGAAAAATTAGTTTCAACCTGTATGTAACTGTTAGTCATGATTCAGTAAAATATAATGTTAATTTTGCACCTGCACTTATTTTCGCTTACTGAGTTATTCTTATAGTTTGTAATTTTGTGATATAGGTGAGTAAAATATAATGTTTATTCCTTAATTTTCATATGTTAAATATAATTTAGAAAAAGGTGACGTACCTTGACTCCCCAGCCGATCTTGTAACCCAAAAGCAGACCCAATGGAATCCCAAACACATAATAACATCCTATGTTAACATAAGCCACCACAGCCTGCCATCCTGCTCCAATGGCCACCCCTGCAATGAACATTTCAACCCCATCTAAGCACCCTCCTAATAGACTTTATAGCGAGAAAGAGAGAGTGAGAGACCCGAGAGAGCAGGCTGAACATTGTTAATGATAATGCAGAGACACAACAATGGAGTGAGCTGTTTGACTAGGTTTTTAACATCTGTGTTCTCTGAGAACAAGGCCGGGTAGACATTCCATGTTGCGATGAGAATGACAGCGAACAAAAGACCAATAAAAAACGAGGTAATTACGGCCACTATCAACGAAAACCTTGCTGTTCTCGGATGAGCTTCTCCTAATTCGTTTGATACTCGAACACTGCATTCGTTTTTAAACTTTAATAATAATAATAATAATCTTTAAAATAATAATAATAATAATAATTGATTCCTAAATTCACGTGAAAAGCTGTACTACAAACCTACGGTTGCATTCATTCCAAATGCCACCATTATAGTCCAACCCAATATATTCATACTGCCAAAAACAGCAATTTTTGTTAGAAATATGACGACTAAATCTTAAATCTTTTATTTTCCAACTATTAACTGTTCCAATTCTTAAGAGATAACTATCACAATTAAAAAATAACCCACTAAAGTGGGTATGATAAGTGTCTGTGACACATCGGTCTTCCCTTAAAATATTGAAGAAAGTTGAAGAAAAGTACAAGGAAGAAGCCAAGTTTAATTGGATTTGCTTTCATAAAATTCTAAAGGATAAACCAATGTGGTCATCAATGACGTCATGCATTTGTATTTGTCAAAACTACAAAAACCTAGGCTTTGTTTAACACACACAACAACTGCACACCACTCCAAATTTGGAACCGAACGTAGTAGAATCACTGACAAAGGTCTAAATATCTTTATTATTTCCCTGGACGTATCATAAATTTGTCATTTAATGCTCCAACTTTCTAATAAGAGACGTATCTTTCAAATATGCTATGGGTTTTCATTTAAAGTGTAGTATAAATTACATAATTAATTAGAACCACTGACAAAGAAGTAAAAACATATATTAGATGGATGTTAGGATTAGTGGTCATTAAATGAGTTGTCATGCACAATGAGCCACTCTTGTACGCGGCTACTTGAATTATGGGCCTGTTTATGCACTCTTAAAAAGGGGGCCTAAGTGAAGAAGACGCGCTCAAAAGAAGGCAAATGGATCACAATTGAAGGTTTGGCCCATCTTTCAAAGAAGATTACCATCCAACTTTTTTTTTTTTTTTTTGTCAAGGAGTCACGCTTGAGAAGTGGGCTAAAATACATAGCCGAAGTTGAAGACCAAAGTGTCCTCCAAATTTTGGTTTGCCACTAAGTTTCATTGTAAATTCAAAAACCAACTATCCGCACAAGACCACCTACCTTGCAAGGGTACAATTTTCCTTACAAAGAATTTGTTAGGATTAGACGCCCTAATTCACCTGTAACGAACGATCGATAATACGAAAAAGAAAAATGAGAAAATAATGAACACCGAATTTTACGTGGAAAAACCCTTACGGGAAAAAACCACGGGCAGAGGAACAAATCTACTATGAAGATCGAAATACAACCGCAGGTTTTGTGACTCTAGTTTACATCAATTTATAGAGAAAACAAAACCCTAATGAGATTCCTAAAATGGGCCTAACCGGTCTGGCCCATATAGAATTCGGGTCAAACCAAATTCTAACAAATTTCCACCTTGACACGAATTCCATATAAGAGATCCAACGGGCTACTCGGCCCAACCCAAAACGAATCCAGAATACTGAACTCTGATAATCTCCACCTTCGAAATTCCGGTGTAAGGAAACAAATCTTCAAAAATATTAAAAATATAATCTTCTGCCACAAAGGCCCCAGATGGGCCACCTTGACACGAATTCCATATAAGAGATCCAACGGGCGACTCGGCCCAACTCAAAACAAATCCAGACCACTGAATTCTGACAATCTCCACCTTCAAAGAAATTTCGGTACAAGGAAACAAATCTGTAAATCTTCCTCCAAATCTTCCTCAAATCTCAACCTCCCAACAAAATCGATATTTTTTTTTTGCACCCCAAAAATATCACAAAAACTTGTTCCTGTTTTGTCCCCGAAGAAACAAGGAAGACGAACGAAATGGTGAGGTTGAACGGAGTGAGGCGGCTCTCCTCTCTTCACTGGTCGGCAACAAAACAATGACTAACCCTTTCAAAAAATCAGAATATCCACCAAAAATTCTGAAATCCGTCCAACTTAATGACCAAAATTTCAACCCCCAAAAAATCTCCGAAATTTCTCAATCAACAGAAATTATTCCACCCAACAAATTCCAAGCAAAATTGGAATAATCAAACCAAACTCGACTGGCTCGGCTTATCACAGGCAGCGACGGTCAGGGGCAACGACGCAGCGCAGTTCCCCGTCGGCCGTGCAGTGGGTTCTGATCGGAGCATGACTGTTCGAGCGGCGATTCTGCGAACAGGTCGACGGCGGAAGAAGCGCGGGTCTCAGGCGACGCTGAAGGATCGGGGTGATGGCAGAGGCGGACGGCGGATGGCGGTTTCTCTATTTGCGCGGCGATGGCAGCGGTCTGTGGGTCGGCGGCTACGGCTGAACGGCGGGCTTCTCCTCTGTTTCTTCGCTGTTCTGTTCTGGGGAAGAAGAAGCTACAGTGCTTCTCTCTCTCCCTCTCTGTTCTTCACTGTCGAGAGGAAACAATCCAGAACCAAAAAGAAAGAAAAAAAAAAACCTTTCTTTTCCCTTTTTTTTTTCCCTAAATTGTTCTTCCAGGCTGCTGAGAACAATTCAATCAAAGGAAATTAAATTTCTTTTCTATTTTCTTTTTCCAACAAGAATAGCAAATTTCTCAAACCAAATTGCATCCTTCAAAATTCGTTCGATACCTTTGAAGAATCAAATCCTGATTTTCGAAAAATGCTTGAACCTGGCTTTGATACCACTTGTTAGGATTAGACGCCCTAATTCACCTGTAACGAACGATCAATAATACGAAAAAGAAAAAGGAGAAAATAATGAACACCGAAATTTACGTGGAAAAACCCTTACGAAAAAAAACCACGGGCAGAGGAACAAATCTACTATGAAGATCGAAATACAACCGCAGGTTTTGTGACTCTAGTTTACATCAATTTATAGAGAAAACAAAACCCTAATGAGATTCCTAAAATGGGTCTAACCGGTCTGGCCCATATAGAATTCGGGTCAAACCAAATTCTAACAGAATTGATTTCCACGGTTGAAGAATTGAAGGCGCGACCAAGATGGTTTCTAGCAGATTTGGGCGCTCTTTTTGTGTCTTTTCCTTCCTTTTGTCACCTTAGGTATAATAAGCATGATTATTAAAGTTTGTATCAGTTTTCATTGGATTAATAAAAAATTAGTGTGTTTTCTCTCAAGAGCCGAAGGAGCATTGCTCTCAAGGTAAGGCCTTGCAAAGTTGCACCTCTTAAAGCTATCCAAATCTGTGGTTATTTGGCGGCACATATTAACATCGTATTCCTTCATCTTATCTAAGCAATAGATAAGAAAGCAAAAGGTGGAAATCAGACCTTGTACTGTTATAATCATCCTTAGATGGTTATATTAATCGGAGGTGCTCAAAGATACCCCTCGGACCGGTTACGAGTTCTCTTGCATATTTTCTTCAGTTTGTGTTTTTTTTTGTATAAAACTTGCAGGGTCTGCCCTTAGCACGAGGTAAGAATATCTCCAAAATTCGTTGCAATTAGATCTCATTTACTCATCTAATTACTTGTTGAATTTGGGGTGTTCTCCGGTAGAACCGTGAATACCATACCTTTGGTTTGTTCTTGTGTTTAACTTTGGTTTTGCAGGTTCAAACCATGTCAGTTACAAATGGTATATTTTATTGGTACATTGGAAGATTAGAAACATGACTAGTCCAATGAGCAAAATTGTGCAAAAAATCGCATAGAATGGTGCAGTCGTTGACACTGGATTCTCATGATTGGTCGGTGTAGCCAAAACATGCCACATTTTATCTGCGTCCATCTCTTTTCACCTCTCTTCAACGCTATCATTGAGATTACTCTCCCCTCCCCATGTCCTTATTCTGTCTTCAGCAATGGCTGCCTGTATTTAGCCACAAAAAAAAAAAAAAAAAATAGCATCTTCACGTAGTGGAACTCAAAAGCTTGCTTCTTTGGTAGATCCCATCTATGAAAATCTTGACATTTCTCTGAATTACTAGTATATATCTTATGAATTTCATTTTGTAGTGGAAATTTCGTAGGATAAATTTTTAGCTGTATGGTTTGGAAGAGTTGACGTCGGGTTAGTTATAGTTTCACGAAAAAAAGAGAGAGATGGAAAAGGTTACCTCCTTGTTCCAATTTGTTCTGTGAATCATCCAAAATAGGACACAAGTTTGTACAACAGTTCCTGACAGCATACCGATCCATATACCCTGTACAACCATTAATTTCGTTGCTAACTTTGGTCACTTCACTTTGCTAAATTTTCATATGTTAAATATAATTTAGAAAAAGGTGACGTACCTTGACTCCCCAGCCGATCTTGTAACCCAAAAGCAGACCCAATGGAATCCCAAACACATAATAACATCCTATGTTAACATAGGCCACCACAGCCTGCCATCCTGCTCCAATCGCCACCCCTGCAATAAACATTTCAACCCCATCTAAGCAACCTCCTAATAGACTTTTAGAGGGTAGAGAGAGAGAGACCTGAGAGAACAGGCTGAACATTGTTAATGATAATACAGAAACACAACAATGGAGTGAGCTGTTTGACTAGGTTTTTAACATCTATGTCCTCTGAGAACAAAGCTGGGTAGACATTCCATGTTGCGACGAGAATGACAGCGAGCAAAAGACCAATAAAAAACGAGGTAATTACGGCCACTACCAACGAAAACCTTGCTTTTCTCGGATGAGTTGCTCCTAATTCGTTTGATACTCGGACACTGCATTTGTTTTTAGACTTCAATAATAATAATAATAATCATTAACATAATAATAATAATAATAATAATAATAATAATTGATTCCTAAATTCACATGAAAAGCAGTACTACAAACCTAACGGCTGCATTCATTCCAAGTGCCACCATTATAGTCCAACCCAATATATTCATACTGCCAAAAACAGCAATTTTTGTTAGAAATATGACGACTAAATCTTAAATCTTTTATTTTCCAAATATTAACTGTTCCAATTCTTAAGAGATCACTATCACAATTAAAAAATAACCCACTAAAGTTGGTATGATAAGTGTCTGTGACACATCGGTCTTCCCTTAAAATATTGAAGAAAGTTGAAGAAAAGTACAAGGAAGAAGAAGCCAAGTTTAATTGGACTTGCTTTCATAAAATTCTAAAGGATAAACCAATGTGGTCATCAATGACGTCATGCATTTGTATTTGTCAAAACTACAAACCTAGGCTTTGTTTAACACACACAACAACTGCACACCACTCCAAATTTGGAACCGAACGTAGTAGAATCACTGACAAAGGTCTAAATTTCTTTATTATTTCCCTGGACGTATCATAAATTTGTCATTTAATGCTCCAACTTTCAAGTGGTGCCCGTATCTTTCAAATATGCTATGGGTTTTCATTTAAAGTGTAAAAACAGAGATATGATTTGAATAATACTAACCATATCGATAAGGCGTCAACAGAAACTTCTGCATGCTTCAAATACCCAGCAAAAAGGATGAGTGCCATGAAATACCAAACTTCCAAACTGCATTCCCACAAAAAAAAAAAAAGACTTAAAACTTTTTAGGAAATTTATTTCATAAAATATTTGCTCTAAAGCGACAATAATTCTTCAATTATTACTATACTAACGAATGAATAGCACTTGAGAACATAAAATGTAATGTTTTTTTTTTTTTTGAACAACCCAAATGATTAATTTATCTAATAATAAGGTTTAACATTTAATACCTTGATCTTTGTTCTAAACCGACAAATGTTTTTAAATTTTTTTAAATTGAAGAAATCAAGAATAAGCTTGGCTACTGTTTAAATACATTATTTTTAGTGTTCCAAGAAAATTAATTTAAGAAAAAGAACCCAATGTACGGACGAAAAACTACGAAGAAATCATAAACAAGACTCACATGAATCACGGTATCTATTTATGAAACGGTGAAATAATTATTTTGTTTTTTTTTTTTCAAGATTTCATGAAGGTTCAGAAGCCGAGGGACTGTCTCTGAAATTCGTTGATGGTGATTTATGTTATCCTGTTGGAAAGAACGAGGAGAGAGATGGAGTTCTTACCAGAGCATTACTGCAGAGGCAAGAGACAACCTGACAAAACCCCATAGATTTTGGAAGGCCTTCCATGAAAAGCCAGACCAAGCTCGACCACAACTTCCAGCAAAAATATAGATCAACTGAGCAATAACTATGAACCACCAGGACCCGTTCAGAACTATGGCTGCACCTACCAGACCCCATCCCAACCTCAGCATTAATAGCCAACTGAGAAACGCGTGTAGGACCAGAGCAACCACTGATATGGCCGCCATAGCCATGATCTTGCTCTGAGATTGGAGAAACTTCGATATCGGAAAGTTCATCGCGTAGGCGAAGAGCTGAGGTATCATCCACACGGCGAATACGCCGGCGGCTTCTGATATTTCCGTCGTTTGGCCGATCAGTTTCAACAGTTTCTCCGCGAATATGTAGACGAAGCTCATTATTGTCGCCGTGCAGAGGAGAATTACCCACGATCTCTGCATGTAAATTCCAAGCATGTCCAGCTGTCCGGCTCCGAACGCTTGGCCGCAGAGAGTTTCCAGCGCGCTCCCCATCCCGAGCTGCCCTCATCACCAATAAAAAAACAAATGTAAAATTTCATTGATCCGCCATAAATTCAAAAAGAAGGGAAGAAATCATAAAAAACTTTGGATTAATAAAATTGGGTTATCATGTTTTCATTTTTTGTCTGCGACTCGAAGAAGATTAAATCGATATTTTTTTTTTCTGCGTTCTGATTTATGAACTGCTAAACACGTTTTGCTGTCGTCTAGCTCCGGAGAGTTTGTTCTTCCAAAAAAGATAGTTCAAAGGGAATCCCTAAGTATTTATACAATAACGTTTACTTTGGTTCTTTCTACGTGGGACAACAATAATAACGTAAGTACCAAGATGCCGAAGGAGAAACCGGCGATCACGGAGTTCTCAACGGAGACGGCGGCAAGGGCGAGGGTGTCAACGTGGCCGGCGAGGAGTTGAGTGATGGCACCGAGAGAATATTGGCATATGAAAGTGAAGATAGCCGGACCAGCGAGGAACCAGAGCTTCTTGGCTTCAGCGGCAAACTCTCTGGAGAAATCTCGAACTCCATTAATTGGAGATATGTCGTCTGTATCTGGGCTGAAAGCAAAAGAATTATCAGCAACGGCAACTCCTCTCCGAAGAGATTCTACTCGTTCATTGTTTTCTTCCTCTCCTCGTCTGGGACTAAGCAATGGCTGCTTACCATTCTCCATCAGACACTGAAGGAGTCGATAAGGATCTGCCCTTTATCTTATTTCTAATTTTTGGATTAGATAATTAATTACATAATTATATAAATAAATAAATAGTAGATCATATCAGTGATGCTAAAAAAATTAATAAAATTATAAAATTGTGTATGATAGCATTACCCTTCATAACTAATTGAGCATATCAATTATTTTGGATAAATTTTGCTGTCGTGTAATTTTTATTACTCGAACATCTCAATAAAACACAAACAGTTAAATTTATTAAATTATACGCCACATGGTGTTGTCAGTTATCATCGTAGCACAATAAACTTTTCAGCTGAATCTATAATAAAATTCTGGTCATTAAAGCACTGTGTCCATGTCCAGGTACTTTACTATCAAAATCATTAACGCATGATGAATGATTTTATTGCAAATGAGAACAGTCAAGCTATAACATTGTATGTATGTGGTCAAGAAAGTTGCGCAATAATTAGATGCTCTAAGATTCAATGAGCAAAAGTCACGGTCAATACGTAAAGCTTGGTACCATGACCCAACCTTCACCGTTCTTCCTAAGGTTGGCCGGCAGAATTTTTATTATTTTAATAAGATCCAATTAGAGTCCTACTTGATTTTGAACTAGTATTGAATGTATTTTTAAGTGGTGGACTGAGTCTTGGATTTTATCTAATGTGTCGACTCAATACTGGTTCAGAAGTCGACTTGTAATCTAGCCCTTAAAGTCGATCATCAAAGAAATGACGTTACGATTCGTGTAGTCTTACACTGTAGAGCAAAGGAAAATGTCTTATTTTTACTGAGAAAATGTTATCAAATGGATAGAACAAAGATATACCATTTCCTGATATTCCTCAATTAACTTCCATATATTTGTTTTCCATTCTCCTCCCATCCTTTATATAGAGGATGTAGGATATAAACATCACCCCAAAATAGTTATTGCTCTACAACTCCTCAAATACTAACTTCAGTAACTACTTCTTAACTCCTTCATCTAACACGGCTTTCTTATCTCCTCTGTACGTCAAATATCTTGTGTGTTGCAAAGAAGAATGAGAGAGAGAGAGATACTTAGTTACTAACACATGAAGGTTGTTAAGAAATTAGGCATTCAAATGGGCTCAAATGTGTGTTCACTTAACAGTTTTTATTAATGACATTTACTCAAATAAAAAAAAGTGTACACTATCATACGTATGAAAGTAGTTTATGTTGTTGGGAAAAATAACGAAAATTTAGCGGGAACGAGAATTATAGCAGAAGCAATCCGAAAGATACCAGGAATATTTTCCCACGCCGTAAGGCTATAACGGCAAAAAAGTAAGAGAAATAATGGTTAAATGAACACCAATAATTTTACGTGGAAATCCAAATTAGGAAAAAATCACAGGGACCGAGTCCAAAAAGATCTCACTATGAAAAATAGGATTTATAATATTTTTCTAAATATCAAATATTCTAGAAAATATTCACTAAGAGAACTTATCACTTTTAGAACTCTCAATGTGCACAAAAACACCACATCTATTTTTCTCTCACACATTTCTTTTGTCTCATACCAAAAATAATATTATTTATTTTCTCTCTTTCTTCACTCCACTAAAGAAGTTGCTTTCGGATGATTTGAAAAATTTGCCTGAAACCTCTATTTATAGAGCTTTAAGGGAACACATTCTTTAAAGGAAGGTGTGCGCCTGAAGACACTTCTTTAAAGGAAGGTGGACGCTGCTTGTAGGAGCTCTTCTCTTCAACTTTAAATGATGGGTCCCTCGTCATAGTGAGGAACCCACATATGTCATTTTGGACTCTCTCTCTCTCTCTCTCTAAAAGTTTATATTTTATTAATAAAAACCATGTTCTTAGTTTTGTTACAGTTACATAAGTACAATCAAAGTTCAAATCTGTCTCAAACTCGCGGCTTAATTTTCTTTCAGACTCAAAAAAGATGATGTCTTCTAGTTGTAGGCGTTAGTTACACGTATAAAATCTATTTTCAGACGCAAATTCCATGGATGCTTGTAGCTAAATTGTATTTTAATTGACATTTACAATGAAAAATCATAAATAATAATCCATTTTAATCAAAATCATTAATTACTGTGAAAACACATGAGGATAAGGGTTAAGATTTATGAAATACATATAAAATATAAAAATAATTATAAAAATGGCAGAAATGACAATATTGGAATGGGGAAGGGAAACCTCCTAAAACAGAAGGACGTCGAAGGAATCCCAAAGAACTCATTTGCAATGATTAAAACCTAACAAAAAGGCAACCTTCTCTCTAGATCAAAAAACACTTCTTCTTTATAACTAACTCTATATTCACTGTCTTCTGATCTTCGTTACATGTTGATAAGAACAAACATTTTTTTCTACCATCAAGAGTCTTTCTTTTAGGATGCTTGCCCAATTTTCATTTCATGAAATCTAGGACAATTGCCTAATTTCTTCAATACCCCCAACAAAAATTAGACGCAATCGGTCTTTCTCCTTTTTTTCCTTTGTCAGGAGTTTTATATTCCTCTAAAATCACAAAGAATAATTCTAGTAATGGAGTCCTTCGACAAAACTACTACTCTTAAAATTTGAGGACATCTCAAAAATATTTTGTCGGCGATCACAACAGTAAAACTGTTTGCTAGAGTCGGAATGACATATCTCACATATCCATATGGATAGTTCAAACGCTCAGCTTCGCCCACCTCCAAAAGGGTAGTTCGAGATCTAGTGTCACGATCCGAAAGTGAGCCTAACAGAACGGCGGGTCGAGCGACCAGATCCTCGGAGAGGACCCGATCACCTAGCGTAAAGCTTGATTCGCAGTGGAAGACTTGAACAATAAATAAAAAATAAATTCCAGATAGTGACTACAGATGTAATAGTGCGATAAAAGAAATAGCAGTTTAATTGGGTTTAGATATCCAAGTTCAAATTCAAATCTAAATTAGTCTTATACAAATCAATCTAAAGATAAGTTATCATTAAAGAAATACTAACACTCAAACGGGAAAAATAAATAAAGAAAGAGCTTTCAATCTTCAACTACTTACTATTTTTGTTCTTTCCTTAAAATGGGAGGGGGTTGTTGTGATGAGTAACTAATTCAGTAGAAATGTTATATTAAATACATGTAAAACTTCTTTTATATTTTCTTTGAAAACATGATGTGATATCAAAATGGTTTTCAAACATCATCTTATGAAAACTCGTTTACAACATTTTATAAAATACGCTCCACGAGCCACCAATGAGATATTAAGTTAAATCTTTGTCGCATACATAGACGACTATAAGAAAATACATCATCATCGTAATATCTTATAAAAATTCACCTCGGTGAAAAAAGAGGGTCACTCAAGGATCCCTCCGACACATATACATAGAAAATGCAACGATTGAAGCCCAGCAGCACTTAACGAGTCAGAAAGAGAAATAAGCAACGTGCGATCAGAAAATCCAGCCCTGTTACCTGGATTGTCGGTGAACAATAGTCATCTACGAAGCAACCCGTATAAACGATAATAAACAATAAATAATACCCTGATCAAGTTTAAGAATTCGAAACTCAAGAAGCGCGTCATCACCGTTCTATTACCCATTTCTCGACGTGCATACAAGACAACTTTCACGCATCAGAAGATGTACTAGGATGTCCTCTTGATACTTGGACACCAAGACCGTCTAAAGTGTCACGAGCATCTATACTGTATCACAACAATAATAGAACCATGCATCAATAGTAAACGTGTAAATCATACATATATGCACGTAAAAGACTAACGTGTTGGTGACCAAGCCCGAATTTAATGGATGATAGCTCACCAAAATAGGATTTTTAGAAAAATCAAACAATACTTTTACGCCGAGAACTCATTCTTCCAACTCAGAAACTGACTCGAAGTTCTCAAAGTCATATGAGCCTAAAATAAAACCAAGGTTAAGATTATCCAATTTAACACTAAGGAGAGACACTAGAATGAGTTCTAAATCAGGAATAGGAACTCATTCCATAACATTATAGATGGCCACAAACTTTCTTGGACTTTATTTTCCCAAAAATAAAGTCGACTCTTTTAGGGGTGGGCAGAACCAGCCCGGAACCGCAAAACCAGACCGGACCGGCAGTCCGGGTCGATTCTTGGTTGGTTCTACCTGCCATGGAACCAGTCCCGATTTTATGGATTGGGAACCGGGAACTGCGGTTATGTGATGACCCGAATATGCACATATGGGTACGATGGCTGCACGAACCGGAACCCGGATGGCGATACGTCCGCGAGGGCGAACCGGAAGGTGATAGATCGTAAAAAAGGAGGGTCGTCACAATCCCACATCGCTTGGAGAAGTATGTGGAAATAAAACATATGTAAAGAGACCCTTCCAACATAGCAAGACGCGTTTTAGAGCACAATTGGCAACGGATCCCATAAGAACTCCGAAGTTAAAAGTGCTTTGGCGAGAGCTATTCTAGGTTGTGTGACCTTCCAGGAAGTTCTCGCCAAACAAAGCCGTGAGGGGAGGATATTGGGTTATGGCCCAATCCCCAGAGCGGACAATATCTTGCTGGGATAAGGGGTCGTTACAAATGGTATCAGAGCCTGTACCCAACCGGAAATGTGGCCAACGAGGACGTTGGGCCCCCGAGGGGGGGTGATTGTGATGACCCGAATATGCACGTATGGGTACGATGGCTGCACGAACCGGAACCCGGATGGCGGTACGTCTGTGCGGGCGAACCGGAAGGTGACAGATCGTAAAAAATGGGGGTCGTCAAAATCTCACATCGCTTTGGGAAGTATGTGAAAATGAAACATATGTAAAGAGACCCTTCCAACATAGCAAGACGCGTTTTAGAGCACAATTGGCAACGGATCTCATAAGAACTCTGAAGTTAAAAGTGCTTTGGCGAGAGCAATTCCAGGTTGGGTGACCTTCCGGGAAGTTCTCGCCAAACAAAGCCGTGAGGGGAGGATATTGGATTACGGCCCAATCCCCAGAGCGGACAATATCTTGCTGGGATAAGGTCGTTACAGGTTCGGTCCCCGGTTCCCCATGCCGAGACCGAGAATTCCCACGGGAGAACTAACTCATGGGTCGGCCCGGTGGGTTATCCGACCTTTAGTTTTTTTTTTTTTTTTTAAGTTATCCGACCCTTTTTTTTTTTAATTTTTTTAAAAAAATTTAAAAAAAAAAACTAAAACCAACTAGCCCCTCAGTTCAGTTCACTCCTCAGCACCGACGACTCGACCCCGACCTAGCGATCTCACGTCTCACACAGCTCCAACTGTCGACCGTCGACCAGCGACCTCATCCAGTGACTTTCGCAGTCCCGACCTGGTGACCCGACCAGTGGGCAATGACCATCTCTCCCGATTCTGCATTTTCAACTGAACAAGTCCGATTTGAAAAGTCAAAATTCATTCAGCAACTCTTCTAGTTCTCGACTCTCTCACATCGTCACACGAATAAGTAAGTTTATTTTGCCTTTACTTATCTTCCTTTCCCTAGCCGGATAAGTAAATTTTGTTGCCCTAGTTGAATAAGTCATTCGACTTAAATTTGTGTTATATAATTATTTATGCTTAGTGCTTAATCAATTATATATGGAGAACAGTAAGCATTAAGCAAGAACTGGGTACCGGCTAGGGTAAATCATATAATCCCACCAAGTTTCACTGTTTCAGACCTAATTGATTAACCGTATTTCATAGAATTATTATGGCTATGTGATTTGGACCTTTTTGGCATAGAAAACGATATCTAATTTTAATGAAAGATCCATTCTGAAAAGCTCAAGATGTTAGCTACCATATTTATGAAATATGCTAATTGATATTAGATAGTAAAGAATGCTAAATTTGCCAAATGCTTCTCTATGTTTAGATTCTTGGTAGGTTCAAACTCTTTAATAAATCTTCTAAAATTGTTCTTTCTTTTCCTTTTATTCTTCATCTTGAAGAACTTCATACTATATTTGGAAGATATTTGATTGTATTTGATATGTTAGATATTTTTTCTTCTATGATCATCTACATAATAAACACTAGAATTATTGTTAGAAAATCTCTATATTTTGACGAATTTCCCCTAGCCAGTTCTTGCTTGTATGATTATGGCTTTGTTGGATTTTGTTTCGGTTCTTGCCTATGAGTTTGCATTTTTCTTGGTTCTGTGTAACATCTGACTTTGGTTATGTTTCTCATTTGCATTTTATATATTATACTATTTTAGTTGTTGAATGATGATTGCTGAAATTATTTTTTTGCTCTATGGATTATGGAAAGATGGATAGTCCTAGTGAAAATTCGCAGATGGAATCGAAAAGAACTAAGTCTTATGATTGGATTCACTACAGTAGGGTACCTAACAGTAATTTAGCCAAATGTAATTATTGTGGACAACTTTATGCTGTACACGTGACGAAAAATTGGACGTCAAGTTTAATAAAACATATCAAGATATGTAAAAAAGTTTCCCCGAAATTTGAACAGTAAGCAGTCACCTTTGATCTTTAGACATATTAAGAGCAAGATTGTTGGTGTACCCACATTTACAATATTGGCTGCTCGAGAATTTCTTACGAAGATGATTATCTTGGATGAATTACCATTGAAAGTGATTGAAGGAGTCAGTTTTAGGACATTTTGTATGTGTCTAAATCCAAAATTTGTTATGTCATCTAGAAGAAAAGTTGCACGAGATATTCGCAAGATATTTCATAGTGAAAAAACCAAGTTGAATGAGTATTTTTTTTCAACATCGCAAAGAGTATGTCTGACCACTGACACATGGACATCTATTCAAAATTTGAATTACAGGGTGCTGACGGGTCATTATATAGATGAAGAGTGAAAAGTGCAAAAGAAGATACTGAATTTTTGTTTGATTCCAAGCCATAAGGGTGAATCTATTGATAAGAAAGTTGAGAAATATCTGCTTAATTGGAAGATTGAAAAAGTTACAACAGTAACCGTTGACAATGCGTCTTCCAACGATATTGCTATTTCTTATTTGACGAAGACAATTAGAAAACAATTAGCTTTTTTCCCCATTCTCTCGTTCTGCATGTGTAGGAGTGTATGTCCCCTTTTTTTCTAGCGTAGTCTTCCTCTCTCCTGAATCTCCCTAATTCTTGCCTGTTGTTAACCTCCCCTTGATTTCCGTCATTTATCTTTGGTAAAAACAATCTCCTTTATTGATTTATTTTCTCACTCTTCAAAATTTTCATAATCTTCATCCTTTTTAATTTGCTTCTCTATTTAAACGCCGATCTTTTCCTTTTGTATTTTCCTGCTAATAAATCTGCATTCAAATAAGAAAATATAAAATTTGAATTAGTGATAAAAATCTGCTTGTTTTCCCAGAATATGCATGAAATACATTAAATTCAATCAATGTCTTGATGTTGCAGCATTTTCAATAAATTCCACCAATTTCTTCTTATATTCACTCAAATCATATAAGTTCTATTAATTAAAAAGAGTATTAAATAACTCTAATTTAAGAGTTATCAGTTACAACCATTAAATTCAATGGATGACGTGGTACAGCTAGCCATAAAAGCAGAGAGGCAACTGAAAAGGAAAGGTAAGACTACCACCAACAAGTTTAAGCAAAAGGGACAGGGATATACTAAGACCTCTACCAGGATAGAAGAGAAGAAACATTTTACCAAGAGTTGGCCTACTAAGGATAATAGCAACAAACCCACTATAACAGATACCAATCAATCTAAAATTCGTGAAATCAAGTGTTTCAAATGTGTTGGAACGAGACATATGATGGCACAGTGTTCTAATCAACGAATGATGGTACTCAAGGATAGTACGAGGGAAATTGAAAGTGAAGACGAGCAAATTGAAGAGACTATTGAGGAACATGAGTTTGAGGACGAAATTTCCATGCACATGAAGGTCATTTGCTAATGGTCATAAGACGAGTCCTCATATCTAAGACCTCTGACAAAAATTGTCAACGCGAAAATATTTTTCAAAGTTGTTGCTCAATAAAGGACAAAGTATGGTCGTTAATTATCGATGGAGGTAGTTGCGTCAACATAGCATCCAAAGATTTGGTGAATAAACTAGGTTGGAAATTAGTCCACACCCAAGCCCCTACAAACTACGATGGTTGGATGATAGAGAAGATATGAAGGTTACCCAACAAGTTGTTGTTGAATTTACCATCAGAAGGTATAAAGACTCCGTTCTTTGTGACGTCGTGCCTATGAATGTCAGTCATCTCCTTTTAGGGCGTCCATGGCAATACGATCGAAAGGTGACTCATGATGGTTTTACCAACTATTATTCACTAAGGTTCAGTGGTAAAACAATCAAGCTTGCGTCTTTATTACCAGAACAAATAGCCAGAGATGAAGTGGCCAAGAGAAAAGAAAAGAACAAGGCCAACCTGTTTATGACAAAAGGTGAAATAGAGACTGCAATATTGAAAGAGGAAGCCCCCCCCCCCCCCCCCCCCCCCCCCCCCCCCCCCCTCCCCCTCCCCTTTATTTTAATAATATTCAGAGACAAAGTCATGGAATTAGGAGATATACCAGCTCTAGTCCTAAAATTACTTAATCGATTCCAGGATGTCTTCCCTGAAGAGATACCACAAGGATTACCATCATTACGTAGTATTGAACATCAAATCGACCTGCAACCAGGAGCTATATTACCAAACCAACCTGCTTATCGGATGAACCCCGAAGAGACCAAGGAACTGCATAACCAAGTAAACAAACTATTAGAGAAAGGATACATTAGAGAATCTTTGAGCCATTGTGCAGTTCTTATCTTACTAATTCATAAGAAAGATGGATCAATGTGAATGTACATGGACAGTAGCGCCATAAACCAAATTACTATAAATTATAGGTTTCTCATTCCACGTCTTGAAGATATGTTAGACAAACTCAGTGAAACTGCAATATTTTTAAAGGTGGACTTAAAGAGCGGTTACCACCAGATAAGAATGAAAGAGGACGACGAATGAAAGACCGCCTTCGAAACAAAATATGTACTTTTTGAGTGGATGGTTATGACATTTAGATTATCAAATGCTCCTTACACATTCATGCGACTAATGCATCATGTATTAAAGGAGTTCTTAGAAAGTCGTCTTCTACTTCGACGACACACTAGTCTACAACTTGGATTTACCTACGCATCTAGTCCATCTTAATACCCTATTCCAAACCCTGAGGAATGCAAAACTGTTCGGTAATCTAAAGAAGTGTTCGTTCGCACAAGAAATGGTGTATTTCTTAAAATTTATTATTACTAAAGATGGGATGGAGGTGGATGAAGCTAAAATGGAAGCCATCAAAGATTGGTCCATTCCCATTGGAATAACAGAAGTGCAAAGTTTCCATGGCTTAATCTCTTTTTATCGGAGGTTTATTAAGGACTTCAGTGCTATCATGACACCGATAACAGACTACACCAAAAAGGGCAGAGCATTCTAGTGGACCCCAAGTTGTCAGCAGAGTTTCGAACTAATTAAGGAGAAATTTTGCAAATCACCGGTCTTAGCGCTCCCAGATTTCAATAAAGTATTTGAAATTGAATGTGATGCATCCGGAGTAGGCATCGGGCCTGTCTTGATGCAAGAGGGAAGATGTAAGGACCCCCAGCCTTCGGCTGAGCTCGGAGCCCTTGGACGCACCACCATCGGTCCGGCCCGGCCAAAACTCATGAACTTCTCCTTCCTGGCAAGGAGTTTTATGCCTCCCCAGTTATTCGAACCCAGGCCTCCAGGCAACATATGCCAAAGGTTCACATCACTGGTACCACTTGAGCTATTGTGGCAGTCCAGCCCATTTCGACTGGCCCTGCACGACTCAGCCCACCACACTAGGCGGAATCTGCCAGCTGCCAGCCCGCTCGCCCACCACACTAGGTGGAATCCGCAAGCTGCACTCACAGAACTTTTCCCTCATGGAGGAAGAAATTTCATGTCTTCCCCACCACTCGAACTCAAGACCTCTAGGATATAATCCATGGGCTACAAGTGGTGGTACCACTGAAGACCTCTAGCATATTTCAGTGAAAAGCTCAAGGGAGTAGCCCTAAAATACTAGACGTATGACAAATAGTTTTACGCAATCATACGGGCCTTTGAACAATGGCAACACTATCTCTTATCTAAAGAATTCGTTATACACTCTAACCACCAAGCGTTAAAGTATATCAAAAGTCAGGGTAAACTAAACAAGAGACATGCCAAATGGGTCGAGTTTCTCAAAAGGTACCCCTATAGAATAAAGTATTTGAAAGGAGAAACTAACGTAGTAGCTGATGCTCTATCTAGAATACACCTACTTTTAACTGAACTAAGAACTAGGTTTTTCAGGTTCGAATGGATTAAGGACAGTTATGAGAAAGACCCATACTTTGGCGAACTTTATCAAAAGTGTCAAAACAAGCAGAAGGGAACAATCATATCATAGATGGGTATCTATTAAGAAATAACAAGATATGTAGTCCTTGCGGAGGAATGAGGAGATGTTTGGTTAAAGAGGCTCATAGTGGAGGTTTGTCCAGCCACTTCAGAGAAAAAAAAAACCATGGACATGCTCAAAGAGCGATTTTTCTGGCTACACATGTTGCGTGATGCACACCGCATCATTGATCAATGTATAGTGTGCAAAAAGATTAAGAGTAAGGTCCTACCTCAAGGACTATACCTACCTCTTCTCATACCAACGCATCCATGGGTTGATGTTAGCATGGATTTCGTTCTAAGACTCTTGCGAACAGCTAGAGCTAAGAACTCAATCATGGTAGTAGTCGACCGATTTTCTAAGATGACACATTTCACTGCCTATGCTAAAACTGATGATTTCTTGATTATTGCCAAATTTTTTTAAGGAGATAGTCCGGCTACATGGAATACCAAACACCATAGTGTCAGATAGGGACACTAAGTTCTTGAGCTCTTTTTAGAAAACCTTGTGGAAGAAATTCAGAACAAAACTTCTATTTAGTACTTCGTTTCATCCACAAACTGACGGTCATACTGAAGTAGTTAATTGAACTCTTGGTACCCTTCTCAGGAGCGTTGTAGGAAAGAAGGTAAGCGAATGGGATATCCAACTCCCATATTTGGAATTTGCCTACAACCGAAGTGTCCACTCTACTACTCAACAAACACCCTGTGAAGTTGTGTATGGTTTCAACTCTACCACACCATTAGACCTAGTGTCACTTCCTATCAAAGACCTTGTAAACCCAATAGGATCCGATAAGACAGCCCACGTTAAGAAATTACATGAGCCGGTTAGTAAAGTCATACAAAGAAAGAAGGGGTCTTACGCCAAACACGCTAACAAGGGGCGTAAAGAAGTAATTTTTAAGTAAGGTGACTTAGTGTGGTTACACTTAAGAAAGAAACGATTTCCTCAACAACGGCGATCCAAGCTCCTTCCCAGAGCAGATGGTCCTTCCAGAATTTTAGAACGCATTAATAATAATGTATATAAGTTGGAGCTGCCAGGGGATTATGGGATGTCGGCCACCTTCAACGCGCAGGACCTCTCACCTTACATTGGTGATAAAGATGAAATCGGGAGGGATGAATCATTAAATTTGGGGTCAAATCCTTTTTCACTTGGAGAGGATGATATGCCTCAGAGGCCTATGACTCAGTCCCAAACCAAATCAATATTACCAAATAATCTTTTTTCTAACATGTGCACTATATTTGCAGGTAAGGGCCTACTAGATTGTTTAGATTGGAAGCCAACGCCTCTGGATATAGACAAGCCAACACACATGTTTTCATGGAAGACCAAGGCCGGACCACGTCAAGCTAAAGAGGGAATTTTTCTTCCCATGGAAGAGAATGTGCAACCATTTATTCAATTTGAATTTTTGGCAAACATTGGACTTATTTTTATTTTGGTTAAACTTTATAATTTAGCATGTATGCATTAGATGGATGTTAGGATTAGTGGTGATTAAAAGGAGTTGTCATGCACAAGGAGCCACTCTTGTGCGCGGCTACTTGAATTATGGGCCCGTTTGTGCACTCTCAAAATAGGGGCCTAAGTGAAGAAGACGCGCTCAAAAGAATGACAAATGGATCACAATTGAAGGCTTGGCCCATCATACAAAGAATATTACCATCCAACTTTTTTTTTTTGTCAAGGAGTCACGCTTGAGAAGTGGGCTAAAATACATGGCCGAAGTTGAAAACCAAAGTGTCCTGCCAATTTTGGTTTGCCACTAAGTTTTATTTTAAATTCAAAAACCGCCAGCTCACTATCCATACATGACCACCTACCTTGCAAGGATGCAATTTTCCTTACAAAGAATTGATCTTCACGGTTGAAGAATTGAAGGCACGACCAAGATGGTTTCTAGCGGATTTGGGTGCTCCTTTTGTGTTTTTTCCTTCCTTTTGCCACCTTAGGTATAATGAGCATGGTTATTAAAGTTTGTATCAGTTTTGATTGAATTAATAAAAGATTGGTGTGTTTTCTCTCAAGAACCGAAGGAGCATAGCTCTCAAGGTAAGGCCTCGAGGAGTTACGCCTCTAAAAGCTATCCAAATCTGTGGTTATTTGGCGGCACATATTAACATCGTATTCCTTCATCTTATCTAAGCAATAGATAAGAGAGCAAAAGGTGGAAATCAGACCTTGTACCGTTATAATCATCCTTGGATGATTATATTAACCGGAGGTGCTCAAAGATACCCCTCGGACCAGTTACGAGTTCTCTTGCATATTTTCTTTATTATGTATTTTTTTTGTATAAAACTTGCAGCTCTTAGCACATGAGATAAGAATATCTCCAAAATTCTTTGCAATTGGATCTTATTTACTCATATAATTACTTACTGAATTTAGGGTGTTCTAGGGTAGAACCGTGAATACCGAACCTTTGGTTTGTTCTTGTGTTTAACTTTGGTTTTGAAGGCTCAAACCATGTCAGTTACAGATGATATATTTTATTGGTACATTGAAAGATTAGAAACATGACTAGCCTAATAAGCAGAATTGTGCAAAAAAACACATAGAATGGTGCAGTCGTTGACACTGGATTCTCATGATATTGGTCTGTGTAGCCAAAACATGCCACATTTTATCTGTCGTCCATCTCTTTTCACCTCTCTTCAACGCTATCATTGAGATTACTCTCCCCTCCCCATGTCCTTACTCTGTCTTCAGCAATGGCTGCCTGCATTTAGCCCAAAAAAAAAAGCATCTTCACTTAGTGGAACTCAAAAACTTGCTTCTTTGGTAGATCCCATCTATGAAAATCTTGACA
Organism: Begonia masoniana; assembly: GCA_022432975.1. Classification (NCBI taxonomy): domain Eukaryota; kingdom Viridiplantae; phylum Streptophyta; class Magnoliopsida; order Cucurbitales; family Begoniaceae; genus Begonia; species Begonia masoniana. The sequence continues at coordinate 38,796,322 of CM039515.1, forward strand.
TTTCTCTGAATTACTCGTATATATCTTATGAATTTCATTTTGTAGTGGAAATTATCGTAGGAGAAATTTTTAGCTGTATGGTTTGGAAGAGTTATTGTCGGGTTAGTTATAGTTTCACGAAAAAAAAAAAAAAGAGAGATGAAAAAGGTTACCTCCTTGTTCCAATTTGTTCTGTGAATCATCCAAAATAGGACACAAGTTTGTACAACAGTTCCTAACAGCATACCGATCCATATACCCTGTACAACCATTAATTTCGTTGCTAACTTTGGTCACTTCACTTTGCTAAGTTTTCATTACTTATAATATATTTATTTCCTTAATTTTCATTTAGAAAAAGGTGACGTACCTTGACTCCCCAGCCGATCTTGTAACCCAAAAGCAGACCCAATGGAATCCCAAACACATAATAACATCCTATGTTAACATAAGCCACCACAGCCTGCCATCCTGCTCCAATGGCCACCCCTGCAATGAACATTTCAACCCCATCTAAGCAACCTCCTAATAGACTTTATAGCGAGAAAGAGAGAGAGAGAGACCTGAGAGAGCAGGTTGAACATTGTTAATGATAATGCAGAGACACAACAATGGAGTGAGCTGTTTGACTAGGTTTTTAACATCTGTGTTCTCTGAAAACAAGGCCGGGTAGACATTCCATGTTGCGACGAGAATGACAGCGATCAAAAGACCTATAAAAAACGAGGTAATTACGGCCACTACCAACGAAAACCTTGCTGTTCTCGGATGAACTGCTCCTAATTCGTTTGATACTCGAACACTGCATTTATTTTTAGACTTCAATAATAATAATAATAATAATAATAATAATAATAATAATTAATGATTCCTAAATTCATATGAAAAGTTGTGCTACAAACCTAATGGCTGCATTCATTCCAAGTGCCACCATTATAGTCCAACCCAATATATTCATACTGCCAAAAACAGCAATTTTTGTTAGAAATATGACGACTAAATCTTAAATCTTTTATTTTTCAAATATTAATTGTCGATCTGTCCAATTCTTAAGAGATCGCTATCACAATTATCACTATCACAGTTAAAAATTGACCCATTAAAGTTTGTAGTATAAGTGTCTCTGCCACATCGGTCTTCACTTAAAATATTGAAGAAAGTTGAAGAAAAGTACAAGGAAGAAGCCAAGTTTAATTGGATTTGCTTTCGTAAAATTCTAAAGGATAAATCACTGACAAAGATCTAAATCCCTTTATTATTTCTCTGAACGTATCATAAATTTGTCATTTAATGCTCCAACTTTCAAATTGTACCCGTCTCTATCTTGACCTAATTCAATGAAAAATATGTAATGGGTTTTCATTTAAAGTATAGTGTAAATTAGAATCACTGACAAAGAAGTGAAAACAGAGATATGATTTGAATAATACTAACCATATCGATAAGGCGTCAACAGAAACTTCTGCATGCTTCAAATACCCAGCAAAAAGGATGAGTACCATGAAATACCAAACTTCCAAACTGCATTCCCACAAAAAAAAAAAGAAAAAAAAGACTAACTTTTTAGGAAATTTAAGTCATAAAATATGTGCTCTTATTTTACACTTTAAGTATCCTTCATTAGTACAAGTGTTCTTCAATTATTACTACATTAACGAATGAATATTACTTGAGAACATAAAATGTAATGTTTTTTTTTTAACAACTAAATGATTAATTTATCTAATACTAAGGTTTAACATTTAATACCTTCATCTTTGTTCTAAACCGACAAAAGTTTTTTAAATTCAAGAAATCAAGAATATGCTTGGCTACTGTTTAAGTACACTATTTTTAGTGTTCCAAGAAAATTAATTTAAGAAAAAGAACTCAATGTACGGACGAAAAACTATGAAGAAACCATAAACAAAACTCACCTGAATCACGGTTTCTATTTATGAAACAATGAAATAATTATTTTGTTTTGTTTTTTCAAGATTTCATGACGGTTCAGAAGCTGAGAGACTGTCTCTGAAACTCGTTGATGGTGATTTATGTTATCCTGTTGGAAAGAACGAGGAGAGAGATGGAGTTCTTACCAGAGCATTACAGCAGAGGCAAGTGACAACCTAACAAAACCCCATAGATTTTGGAAGGCCTTCCATGAAAAGCCAGACCAAGCTCGACCACAACTTCCAGAAAAAATGTAGATCAACTGAGCAATAACTATGAACCACCAGGACCCGTTCAGAACTATGGCTGCACCTACCAGACCCCATCCCAACCTCAGCATCAATAGCCAACTGAGAAACGCGTGTAGGACCAGAGCAACCACTGATATGGCCGCCATAGCCATGATCTTGCTCTGAGATTGGAGAAACCTCGATATCGGAAAGTTCATCGCGTAGGCAAAGAGCTGAGGTATCATCCACACGGCGAATACGCCGGCGGCTTCTGATATTTCTGTCGTTTGGCCGATAAGTTTCAACAGTTTCTCCGCGAATATGTAGACGAAGCTCATTATTGTCGCCGTGCAGAGGAGAATTACCCACGATCTCTGCATGTAAATTCCAAGCATGTCCAGCTGTCCGGCTCCGAACGCTTGGCCGCAGAGAGTTTCCAGCGCGCTCCCCATCCCGAGCTGCCCTCATCACCAATAAAAAACAAATGTAAACTTTCATTGATCTTGTTGGGTATCACAGGATGTATTCGAGAAAAAACCTAATTCAATTTCTTAAAAAAAAAAAAAAAAAAACTCTCAAACCTCTCTCTAATCTTCCTCTACTCGGGATTTTTAGTTTTGGGGATAATTGAAATCGTACGTTGAAACCTCTATTTATAGAGAGGTTTCAGCACACCTTTCTTGAAAAAATAAGAAAGAAAAAAAAAATAAACTTTGCCGCAGCAATTGAAGAACCGCCAACGGTTGAATTCTTTTAGATGGAGGCTGTGCCTGGAAAAATTAAAATTGAGTTTTTCAATTCTCCCCCTCTAGCCATATTCGAAACAAGCATTCCAGCTATGTTTCTGCACAGCTCCAACTTCTCTCGAGTTGCCATCTTTGTCAACATATCTGTTGGATTCTCCTTCGTATGAATCTTAACTAGTCTCAATAATTGTCGATCCATAACTTCGCGTATCCAATGATATCGAATATCAATATGCTTTGTACGAGAATGGTACATAAAATTCTTGCTCAAATCGAGAGCACTTTGACTGTCACAATATACCTTGTAGTCTTTCTGCTTGATTCCAAGTTCTTGGAGATATCGCTTTAGCCACAACATTTCTTTCCCAGCTTCAACGGCAGCAATATATTCTGCTTCTGTTGTGGATAAAGCAACGCAATTCTGCAGTCGTGACTACCATGAGACAGCTCCCCCCGCGAAAGTATAGATAAATCCTGAAGTAGATTTTGTACTATCAATATCTTCGGCCATATCTGCATCCGTATAGCCCTCCAAGATTGGATCAGCTCCCCCGTAACAAAGACATTTTAGTAGTACCCTTTAGATACCTGAGAATCCACTTTACCGCTTCCCAATGCTCCTTCCCGGGGTTAGAGAGAAAACGACTTACCATTTCCACTGCATGAACAATATCTGGTCTTGTGCACACCATTGCATACATCAAACTTTCAACTGCTGAAGAATACGATACTGATGACATTTTCTCGATCTCTTCCTTGGATGAAAGGCATGCTCTCTTGCTCAACTTGAAATGATTGGCAAGTGGAATGCTGACTAGTTTGGCGTTGTTCATGTTGAATCTCTCGAGCACTCGTTCAATGTACTTCTCCTCAGATAACCATAACCGTCGGTTGTTTCTGTCTCGAACAATCTGCATTCCTAAAATCTGTTGAGCTGGTCCCAAGTCCTTCATTTCAAAAGACCTAGAGAGTTCATTCTTCAGCTAACTAATCTTCGTTGCATCTTTTCCTACTATCATAATATCGTCTACATAAAGTAGAAGTGCAATGAAACTCCTGTGTGAAAATCTCTAAATGTAAACACACTCACCTGCAGCAGTTTTCTTGTACCCTTAACTCACCATGCACGAGTCAAACTTTTTGTACCACTGTCTTGGTGTCTGCTTCAAACCGTACAAGCTTTTCTTAAGCTTGCAAACGAGGTTATCACCTGAAACCTCAAAACCTTCTGGTTGCTCCATATAGATTTCTTCTTTTAGATCTCCGTGAAGAAAAGCTGTCTTCACGTCCATCTGTTCAAGCTCCAAGTTCATACTTGCTACCAAACCAAGTATAACTCGGATTGACGTCATCTTGACTACTGGTGAAAAAATCTCATCAAAGTCAATTTCCTTCTTCTGTTGGAATCCTTTGACTACCAATCGTGCTTTGTCTTTTACCACTTTTCCGCAGCCATCTTTTTTCAGCTTGAACACCTATTTGTTTCTAAGTGTCTTTTTCCCTTTTGGAAGTTCTATGATCTCATAAGTATGATTCTTCTGCAGAGATTCCATTTCATCATTCATTGCTAAGAGCCATTTTTCTTTATTCTTATGAGATACTGCTTCTTGAAAACTCTCCGGTTCTCCATCTTCAGTAAGCAAAAGGTACTCGGATTCTGTATATCTTCTAGATGGAATCCGTCCTCATTCAGACCTATGAACTTCTGGAATAGTCTGAGGAGATTCACCATCATCTGGGCCTTATGATGGTTCTGGGACATTTGGTAGAGCAGGTTGTGGCTCCCCCTGCACAACAACCCTTTCTTCCTCATCTTCTGCTTTTGGCATATCTTCTAACACTATGTCAACGTCTCTCTCGAACGATTTTAGTGCTGCATTTGAGTTTTGACCACCAACATTTGACTCTTGAAACATTGTGGGCTTTTCAATGTCTTCTATTGTCTGGCTTTCATGGAACACAACGTCCCTACTTCTGATCACCTTTTTCTCCTTTGGATCCCATAATCTGTATTCGAATTCTTCATCTCCATAGCCAATGAAAATGCATGGAGTGGTTCTTGCATCGAGATTCTGTCTGAGCTCTTTGGATACATGTGCATATGCTAAACATCCAAATACTCTTAAGTGAGAGTATGATGGATTCTTTCCAGACTACAGTTTCTCCGGAACTTCAAAATTCAATGGTATTAATGGTGATCTGTTGATTAGGTAACAAGCGGCTCTGACTGCTTCTCCCCAGAATGGCTTAGGCAGCTTAACCATACTGAGCATACTCCGAACACGTTCCATGATTGTCCGGTTCATTTTTTCAGCTACACTGTTGTGCTGGGGGGTGCGAGAGACCATCTTCTCATGTCGAATGCCGTATGTTTTGCAATACGCATCGAACACCTTGGAAGTGTATTCGCCTCCATTATCTGACCGGAGACACTTCAACTTCTTCCTAGTTTCACGTTCTACCGTGACATGAAACATTTTGAAGTATTCAAACACCTGGTCCATTGTCTTCAGAAAATAAGCTCACACCTTTCGAGAAGCATCATCAATGAATGTCAAAAAATATCTGTTTCCGCCTAGTGATTCAACCTCCAGGGGAACGCAAACGTTAGAGTGTAACAGACTGAGTAACTCTGATCTTCTTGTGGAAGAGGAATTAAATGAGACTCTGTGCTGCTTTCCAAGTAGACAATGATTGCAAGGATCTAGCGCAACATCTTTTTCAACAGTGATAAGCTCCTTCTTTATTAGGGTAGACAACCCTTTCTCACTCATGTGGCCGAGTCTTTGGCGCCACAAATTTTGACAACCCTCCTTCTCTGCTATGTTGGGACTATTTGTACATATCTTCACATGAGTCTTGTATAGCGTGCCACAAATATGTCCTCAAGCAACGATCAGAGCGCCCTTTGACATCTTCCATGTGCCGTTGCTGAAATGATTATCATAAACCTGTTTGTCAAGGACTATTCCAGAAAGCAGATTGAGTCGAAGATCTGGCACATGTTGGGCATCCTTTAAAGTGATTGTACTCCCAACACTTGTCTTAATCTGGATATCACCAATTCCTAGAATCCCAGTGGAATTGGAATTTCTCATCTTCATTGCTCCAAAGTTACCGGTTTTATATGTTGTGAAGTAGTCTTTGTGCGGAGTCACGTGGTAAGACGCTGCAGTATCTACCACCCATTATGTGTCTTCTCTTGAGATGTGAAGGCATGTCTCATTATGGGTTGAACAAAATGTTACATCTCCAGGAATAATGACTAGCGTTTCTCCACTCTTGTTCTTCGACTGGGAACTGCTCTGGCCTTGCTCCTCTAGCCATTTGTAGCAATTCTTCTTCATATGACCCTTCATTCCACAATGATGACATTTATATAAAGGTTTTCTGCCATCGGTGAATCTGTCCCTGCTCTTGCTTCTGCCTCTCCATTTGCCTCTACTACTCCTTTGTTGTTTTCCCTGTTGTCTTCCTCGGTGCTCTGAGACAAGGGCATGGGTCTGGTTTATGCCCATGTCTTTTCTATGGCTTTCTTGTTGAACAGGGCATCCTTAACCATGGACATGGTAAGTTTTCCATCTTGAGCCGAGTTGCTGAGAGAAACTACAAGTGTTTCCCAGCTATCAGAAAATGAACTGAGAAGTAGGAGTGCCTATATCTCATCTCCAAGTGGCATCTCTACAGACGATAACTGGTTTATCAGGCTCTGGTACTCACTGGTATGTTCGGCAACAGAAGTTCCACTTTTGAACTTCATATTGACTAATCGCCTCATCAACAGGGCTTTATTCTGAACGGTCTTGGCCTGGTACATGTCCTCCAGCTTCTTCCAGAGAGCATATGCGTCTGTTTCCTGTGCAACATGGTGGAAGACACTATGATCAATCCATTGCCGCATTTGACCAATAGATTTCTGGTTTAATTTCTTCCATTCTGACGCTTTGGCTGGATCAGGTATTTCACCCTTCAATTCTACGAGATCGAACAAATCTTTACAGTTGAGGAGATCTTCCATCTGAGGTTTTCACAGCGTGTAGTTGGTGGCAGTGAGCATAATTATAGCTCCGGAAGATGATGTTGACTCTTATGTGGTCATTTTTCACCTTACAAAAATTTATTTATAGAAATAGGAGCTGAATCTTGCAAAATAGAGTCCACCGTTGCGTTCGGAATGGCCGAAAATGGTGGAATAGACACTTCGGGGTCACAAATTCAATTTCTGAAAATTTATGGGGTCCAACTAAAAATTTTTAAAAGTTCAGGGACCAATCTGTACTTTTTAAAAATATTAGGGATCTGTTTGAAAATTTCAGAAAGTGTAGGGACAAAATGCTATTGTCAGAAAGTTTAGGGCAAAAATGCAAATTTGCAGAAAGTTTAGGGACCCAAAATGCAATTTGCAGAAAGTGTAGGGACCAAATGCAATTTGCAGAAAATTGCAGCTGACTTGGCAACACGTGGCACTGACTGGGCGCTGAGGTGGTGCTGACGTGACTGATGCATGTACTTCGTCTTCCTCAACCAGATTTTTTGAAAAATCTTAGAGAGCTCGTTTGATGTTCGTTTTTTGATCCGGAAAAACGTACAGACTCGTGGGAGCGAGAGCTACCTCCTGGTATAATCAAAAAAATATTTCAAAAAGTCTCAAGAAAAATTCAATTTTTCTGATCGAGCTCGTACAATGGCCAATACCCCAACAACCTTGCTCTGATACCACTTGTTGGGTATCACAGGATATATTTGAGAGAAAAACTAATTCAATTTCTAAATGAAAAAAAAAAAAACTCTCAAACCTCTCTCTACTCATCCTCTACTTGAGATTTTTAGTTTTGAGGATAATTGAAATCCTATGCTGAAGCCCCTCTCCAACTTTCTTGAAAAATAAGAAAAAAAGAAGAAAAAAACTTTGCCGCAGCAAACGCGTTGAATTCTTCTAGATGGAGGCTATGGTTAGAAAAATTAAAATTGAGTTCTTCAGATCCGCCATAAATTCAAAAAGAAGGGAAGAAATCATAAAAAACTTTGGATTAATAAAATTGGGTTATCTTGTTTTCATTTTTTGTCTGCAACTCGAAGAAGATTAAATCGATATTTTTTTTTCTGCGTTCTGAATTATCAACTGCTAAACACGTTTTGCTGTCGTCCAGCTCCGGGTAGTTCAAATAGTGAGTAATCCTTCGTACTTATACAGTAACATTTACTTTGGTTCTTTCTACGTGGGACAACAATAATAACGTAAGTAAGTACCAAGATGCCTAAGGAGAAACCGGCGATGACGGAGTTCTCAACGGAGACGGCGGCGAGGGCGAGGGTGTCAACGTGGCCGGCGAGGAGTTGAGTGATGGCACCGAGAGAATATTGGCATATGAAGGTGAAGATAGCCGGACCAGCGAGGAACCAGAGCTTCTTGGCTTCAGCGACAAACTCTCTGGAGAAATCTCGAACTCCATTAATTGGAGATATGTCGTCTGTATCTGGGCTGAAAGCAAAAGAATTATCAGCAACGGCAACTCCTCTCCGAAGAGATTCTACTCGTTCATTGTTTTCTTCCTCCCCTCGTCTGGGACTAAGCAATGGCTGCTTACCATTCTCCATCAGACAGAGAAGGAGTCGATAAGGATCTGCCCTTTATCTTATTTCTAATTTTTTATTAGATAATTAATTATATAATTATATAAATAAATAAATAGTAGAACATATATTCATAATGATAGATGAAACTATAAAAATCAGTGATGCCTAAAAAAATTAATAAAATTATAAAATTGTGTATGATAGCATTACCCTTCATAACTAGCTGAGCATATCAATTATTTTGGATAAATTTTGCTGTCATATAATTTTTATTACTCGACACATCTCAATAAGCACAAACAGTTAAATTTATTAAATTATACGCCAGATGGTGTTGTCAGTTATCATCGAAAATGTAGACATTTCAATTGTCACGCCTCCGTGCTTGTTACTGTCACGGATGACGGGACCATCGTTCAAAATTTAAACCGATCATCCCCTAATATTTAGACGTAAGAACAAAGGTATTTCTAAAAAAAAAACACTTCGTTCTTAAATATTACGTTTGAAAACGGTATTTGATCTGGGACGGTGATCCTTTGTTTTTAAAATTATGGTACAGAATGTAATGTTTAAAAATAGAGAGTCGTTTCGAGGCAGGAATCATCCGTTTTCACCCCTAAAAATTATGGGGTGATCGGCCACTGTCAATATTTGATTTGTTATATTTTTGATAGTTTAAGAACATCGAAATCTTAAAACATGTTCATACTACCCATTACCACCACATTCGGTTGAGAAAAAAAGTCATTTTTTTCAAAAATTTGTTGAAATTATAGCACAATAAACTTTTCAGCCCGATATATAATAAAATTCTGGTCATTATATCAGCAAAGCACTATGCTATCAAAGTCATTATTCACATGATGAATGATTTTATTGCAAATCTTATGAGGATCTAATTGATCATTTGTTGATTAAATTGCTTATAGTCACTCACCCACATGAATGTTGTGGTTCTTGTGTATTTTTATAAGCAAGAGCTTCAATTACAAACAAGACTGCGTCTGTAACACCCCTAATACTGTACCCATTTACTCGTATAAATTTTTCATTTTATTTTACACTTTAAGCGGAAACTGAATTGGAATTGAAGTCATTAGTGTTGTTTGGAAAACCATTTAAAACAAATATAAAATTGTTAATAAAACAATTAAAACTATTTAATTAAAAACTAATTTCGATTAAAACAATCAGAAGGACAAAACTGTCCGGCCCTAAAACACAGGGGCAGCGACCAGCCATAATCTGATCTGCTCTCTGGAATCCGATTCCAGAGAGCAACAGTTCCTAAAATAATACACCTTAACAACTCTCTGGAACCCGATTCCAGAGAGCAACTTAACATATTAACATTTTCTTCAACCCATTAAACTTCATCAAACTGACATCCTAAACACTACAGAATCGCCCAAACATTTTACTCAAAACGTAATCCTAAAACAAATTACTAGTGATAGGAACTTTATGAAAACAAACTGCATGGATACGTTTAAACATTGTCTAATCCTCCTGTTTTCAAATTCCAAGCAGTTCCAGTAAAAACTATAAAAACACAGATTGTAAACAGATTTCCAAAAACGTTTAAAACATCAGACATTAACCTACATCTAACCATATCCAAACATGTTCATACTACCCATTACCACCACATTCGTTTGAGAAAAAAGTCATTTTTTTCAAAAATTTGTTGAAATTATAGCACAATAAACTTTTCAGCCCGATATATAATAAAATTCTGGTCATTATATCAGCAAAGCACTATGCTATCAAAGTCATTATTCACATGATGAATGATTTTATTGCAAACTCTATGAGAATCTATTTGACATTTGTTGATTAAATTGCTTATAGTCACTCACCCACTTAATGTTGTGGTTCTTGTGTATTTTTATAAGCAAGAGCTTCAATTACAAACAAGACTGCGTCTGTAACACCCCTAATACTGTACCCATTTACTCGTATAAATTTTTCATTTTATTTTACACTTTAAGCGGAAACTGAATTGGAATTGAAGTCATTAGTGTTGTTTGGAAAACCATTTAAAACAAATATAAAATTGTTAATAAAACAATTAAAACTATTTAATTAAAAACTAATTTCGATTAAAACAATCAGAAGGACAAAACTGTCCGGCCCTAAAACACAGGGGCAGCGACCAGTTGCTGCAGCATGCAGCGACTGATCGCTGCACACCCTGTGCAGCGATCATGCAGCATGCAGCGATCCATGTTCCTTCGATCGCTTACTTTCATTACTTCTCTACTGCCATTTTTTTCAAGTGCTCTCTGGAAACTCCAGAGAGCAAAACCATAATCTGATCTGCTCTCTGGAATCCGATTCCAGAGAGCAACAGTTCCTAAAATAATACACCTTAACAACTCTCTGGAACCCGATTCCAGAGAGCAACTTAACATATTAACATTTTCTTCAACCCATTAAACTTCATCAAACTGACATCCTAAACACTACAGAATCGCCCAAACATTTTACTCAAAACGTAATCCTAAACCAAATTACTACGTGATAGGAACTTTATGAAAACAAACTGCATGGATACGTTTAAACATTGTCTAATCCTCCTGTTTTCAAATTCCAAGCAGTTCCAGTAAAAACTATAAAAACACAGATTGTAAACAGATTTCCAAAAACGTTTAAAACATCAGACATTAACCTACATCTAACCATATCCAAACATGTTCATCTATACATTCGTTAAATCTCCCAAAATACTTACGCAGACATCCCCACGGGTCAAAACGCGCCGACTACTCAGCACACCCCCACGGGCCATTCTCCGTCAACTGCCTCATACGTCAGGAGAAGGAACGTCGTCCTCACCTGGCTCGATGTCACCTATAACGTCACCTACACCATACAGACACCTATGAGATAACAGGCTCAGTAAATTCTACGTAAATGCAGATGCGTGCTGTGCATATGGAGTTCAGAAATCATGCATAACAGAGCGTCACAGACAGTATATCACCGAGATCTCATCCCCCTAACCGAAGGGGGCCCATCCAGCGGTCGGACTACCCCGTGCGGTTAGAGGAGGGGGGTACACGCTTACAACACGTACAGCCGTGCTTGAGCCCCACCTCGCGTGACCAGATAACAGATTACGTTCATTAATTACAGTACATGAGATGTGGTATCGGCCAGACCCTTAATCGGCCCGCACGATAGATCAAGAGCCCCCAATTTCTGGGCCACATGGTTTTCAGAAAACATCGTGCAGTGCAGAAATTCGTTTTCATGTCAAGTTAAAATACGTGATGCATGAACAGTTCAATATAAAAGTAAACAAACAAGCATGCGTACCATCAAGACTGTAAATGAAATAACCTACAAAACGTTTAAACCTAACTACCCAACCAAAGCAATTAAGCCAAGCCATCCTTTAAGATCCTCGACGCTAAATCGAAGTACGGTGTAGACCAATCGGTCAGAGTAAGTCACGAGAACTTACCTTGAGCGCGCTGAATCTCAAGCTTCGTCCACGGGAGTCGTGTGTCTGAGACAAAACACGATATTTTTCGTTAAAGCCAATTCAAGCTATTGACGTCCAAATTACAAACCTGAACTAAAGAATCTTCTCTAAATTCTTAACTTAGCTAATCGAAGCGTTTATAACGTCAATTAACGCTCGATAATCCAAAACCTCAATTGACGAGTTTTTCCTTAAAAACTCGAAAATCTACCAATTTTAACTTTTTCACAAATTGATTTAACTTCGTCCAATAACGTCAAATACGTGCAATATAAACTTAATCACGGCTAACCTATTAATTACGAACCCTAAATCGACATTTTTAATCGAAATCTAACCGAACCCTAATTGTTCATACATCGTAAAACTCGTAATAAACATTCTAAAACTATAAATTCATACCTAGAGTTGTGATCGGAGGAGAAAACATGAAGGAAACGAGACGATCGGGAGAAAGATCGGATGTCGGAAATGAGGAAGTCGCGCGGGCAGAGAGGAGGCCGAGAGAAAAAGAAGAAGAAAAGGGTTCTGGCGTGGAAATGGCTAAGGAAGAGGAGCTGTGATGTTTTTAATAAAAATTAACTTTCCAAATTACCATTTTGCCCTTAGCACATATTTCTATTTCGTTTCGTCCTTCGGTTCGTTAATCGTCCTACTATTCGGGTTCACCAAATTTCCGTATTTCACCAATAAGTCCAACTTAATATCTAGGATTTAATAAAACTGTCCGTTCGCAATTTGGACCTCGTTTGCTATTTTTACGAGAACATCTTTTACATTACGAGAATTGTATTTATTCGGAATGTAACGTTTAATCTCCGAAAATTTCCATAATTTCCTTAAAATTCCTATTAATCGTTAGGATCGTAATGCCGCTTTCCGTTTGCGAAACTGATTTGATTTGACATATTTATGAAAATGCCATAATATAATAAAATATGAATATCATATATTAAATCAAAAATCCGTACAAGCCGGATATTACAGCGTCTGAACGAGAACAGTCGAGCTATAACATTGTATGTATGTGGTCAAGAAAGTTGCGTAATAATTAGATGCTCTAAGATTCAATGAGCAAAAGTCAGAGTCACTAAATAAAGCTTGGTACCATGACCCAACCTTCACCGTTCTTCCCAAGGTTGGCCGGCAGAATTTTTATTATTTTAATAAAATCCAATTATAGTCCAACTTGATTTTGAACTAGAATTGAATGTATTTTCAAGTGGTGGACTGAGTATTGGATTTTATCTAATGTGTCGACCCAATACTGGTTCAGAGGTCGACTTGTAATCTAGCCCTTAAAGTCGGTCATCAAAGAATGACCTTACGATTCGTGTAATCTTACACTGTAGAGCAAAGGAAAATGTCTTATTTTTACTGAGAAAATGTTATCAAATGGATAGAACAAAGATATACCATCTCTGGTTATTCCTCAATTAACTTCTATATATTTGTTTCTGAAAAATTACGATTAGTTTTGCGGTGTCACACAGGGTGTTACAGGGTGTTACGTGTGACACCGATGATAAATGCAATGATGGACAATATAAAAATGCGGAAATAAATGACACAAGAGGTTGGTAATGCAGTTCGGCAACCAGCCTACGTCTGCGGGGCCACGCCCAGATATAAAAACATTTCTTTGAGTTCACGAAATTACAAGACAATCGGACTTATACAAATAAAGACTCCCTCTTATCTTTGTTGCCGCATCTAGCTAACTTCCCCAAGGAAACTGTTTTTGCGAGATCCCCTCGACTTTAGAACGACCTCTCCCGAGATCTAGATAACAACAAGATCCCCTCGTTGTTGGTTCCTCCCGAAACCCGTGTTATGACAAGATCCTCTCGCCCACGATCAAGAACGACAAGCTCCCCTTGTCTAAGAAACAGAACTCCTCCCGAGTTCGGATGCCGCCTCCTCCCGAGACTGAGCTTCAATGAAGAACAAATAATATTGCCACCTGGGACACCTCCTGGAACACCAGATCTGTAACGCCCCGAGTTTTCTGAACCCGGTTCGCTACATAAAGCTTGATCATGACTAAGAAATCTCTCTTTTTTTAAAAAAAAAAAAAAAAAAAACTTCGCCCGACAGTTAAATTTGACATTTTCTAAAAGCTCAAAATATTTAAATCTTGCAGCGGAAATTCGTTTAAACAAGAATAAAATTAACAAAGACCACGTTAAAAAAAACGTTAGAAATCTTAAGAAACAATCGATTAAAAAGCAAAGGTTTAACTCGTGAAAATACTTTAAAAAAATCAGAAAAGTCAAACTCGTCGTCCACTTGAACAAAGTCAACAAAAGAAGAAGGCTTTTTGGAGACTTCATCCGGTCGCTAAACGACAAAACATAAATTTAGTCATCCGGTCAGTCTAACAGGGACATCCACCGGTCACTAAATGACAAAATATAAATTTAGTCATCCGGTCAGTCTAACAGGGACATCCACTGGTCACTAAACGACAAAATATAAATTTAGTCATCCGGTCAGTCTAACAGGGACATCCACCAGTGACGTCAGCTGGATGATCTCCTCATCCAAACGACTTTCTCTATATCAACCGGTGACGTCATCCGGATGATCTCCTCATCCGAATGACTTTCTCTATATCAACCGGTGACGTCATCCGGATGATCTCCTCATCCGAATGACTTAACCCTTAATATCTGACGAGCAAAAGCTCGACATTAACGGGCGACTAAAACACTCGACATCATCCGATAGAAAAACAGGCACAACTCTAACTACAGACAGAAATTTTTCTTGCCTCTCCAAGACCTTTCAAAGACAATTCAAACCATTCCATTAATCAAATCCAGTAAAAACCAACTCTTAAAACTCAACAGGTTGCTAGAATTGATAATATTCAAAATATATTCGAAATACTAAAATCTCTACTGTCGTGAAAACTCGACCTACTCAGACTAGATCATTATCAACTAAACCTCAACATCTGCTGACACCAGTTAGCCCGCCTCAACAGTTTACCAAGCCGAGACATGGATGTACTCCTCCAACCACATCAATCATCTGTGCACTCAGGAAACTCACCTGCAGTGTCCTCAACACCTACATCACAAAACTTATCTATTAGCCTAATGCTAAGTAAGTAAAGCCAACAAGAAATGAAACAACGAAATATAAATTCCTAATATGCAATTTCTACTTTCTCAACTCAGTTGCTCATGCTTCGTTTCTGTTCAGATCCCCCTGTGAAATTGGGAGTTGGATCAACTCTCCCAAAGTACATACATCCCTGTCTCATTAAGGGGTGGATTAATTCCCTTAACAGTGAAACTGATTCTCCTGTTCAGATCCCCCTGTTAAATTGGAAGTTGGATCATCTCTTCCAAAGTACATACATCCCTGTCTCATTAAGGGGTGGATTAATTCCCTTAACAGTGAAACTGATTTTCATGACTGTTTCAATATGTTCAATCCTTACCATGCCAATCATGCATTCAAATTCATTTTCGTATGTTTTAAAACATGATGCATAGAATACAGATTCACACAAGTAATCATAATCCTAACGTTTTGTGATGTAGGCCCTAAGACACAAGCAAACTTCACTTACCTGGTCTCCTGGGAAGCTTGTTGAAACCTCTCCCTCGGGAGTTTGCTCAAACCTAGTTCCACAAATCGAACATTAATTTAAACTTTCGTCAAACTTCCTTCTAGCTACCCAGAAAGCTAAGGAAAATAGTTTGGAAGCCCTAATCGTAGTGCATTCCCGATTCAACTCATAAACCGAAACTAGCACTCACATACCGCATTCTCAAAACTTCATTTATCAACCTTCGACAGTTACAATGTAGCAAGAAATAGAAGCAAAACTCACCTAGTTCTGAGGAAATCGCTGGAGGGATCGAAGAGGGTCTCCTATCGCGCTCTGCTAAGCGGAGGAGCTGAGAGTGGAAGAGGAAATGAAATGAAACAGTGGCGGCTACCTCATTAACACTTCCCTTAAATACGTTATCCACAATATAAATTCGCAATTACCATCTTGCCACTGCCTAGTCTCTTAATAACCTAATCAACATTTCACTCAATTTTAAACCATAAGATTATATACCTCCGTTTAATAACTTATTTTGATTTATATTGAAACCGGGTGTTACAAGATCGAAGTCCTCGGATGCAATACACAACACACTCGGTAGAACGATGAAATCCACAGATTAAGTCGAGTGTA
This sequence comes from Begonia masoniana, assembly GCA_022432975.1. NCBI lineage: Eukaryota > Viridiplantae > Streptophyta > Magnoliopsida > Cucurbitales > Begoniaceae > Begonia > Begonia masoniana. The sequence continues at coordinate 38,812,480 of CM039515.1, forward strand.
TAAAACAATCACTAACTCAAACGCAGAAGCGATGAGAGTGAAAGCAAACCGACGGCACAATAAACGAATAAAGTTTTTCCCACGAAAATCAAAACTCCGTCGTCAATCAGTTTTCACAGAAAACGAAAACCTTAAATAGTCTTGGTAACTTCCATATCTTCAATTCGTTCAGTTACCAAATCGTATTTAACTTCGCAAGAAATAAGGAAAACAAATCTTAACTAATTCGGTTGAGTGACACTCCGTGTGATACTTTAGAAAGTTTCCATAACAACTCAGATATTCATCCAAAAATTCAGGAAAGCATCCCATTAATCATGGGAACTTAGAGCTCAGCAAATTATGCCAAATCTACAGCAAATCGGCTTTCCAAATAAAACTTTTTCAAAAAACAAGTGCATATATCTTTTTGAATAACTTTCCAAATAATCAAGTTTCCTTATTTTTCTCTTCCACAGAATCTTCATCATTGATATTAGGACGCCATCCAATAATCAGAATCGGCTATTTCTTGATCACCAAGAATTAAATCATCAAATTGGAAAATAATGAAATTAACATATTATCTCCAAAAATATGTATATATATTGCCAAAAATACAATTGCCAACTCATATGCAAATCTTTGCATTTACAGTTTCCCATTCTCCTCCCATCCTTGGATGTAGAATCTAAACATCACCCCAAAATAGTTATTGCTCTACAACTCCTCAAATACTAACTTCAGTAACTACTTCTTAACTCCTTCATCTAACACGGCTTTCCCATCTCTTTTGTCTGCTATACGTCAATAAAATGGTCATGGCTTGTGTGTGTTGCGAAGAAGAATGAGAAAGCCGAGAGAGAGAGAGAGGGAGAGAGAGAGCTACTCAGTTACTAGCACATGAAGGATGTTAAGAAATTAAGCATTCAAATGGGCTCAAACGTGTTCACTTAACAGTTTTTATTAATGACGTTCTCTCGAATCAAAAAAGTGTAGACTATCATGTATGAAGGAAGTTTATGTCATCTTCGACTCTCTCTAAAAGTTTATATTTAATAAAACCCTTGTTCTTAGTTTTGTTACGTTACGTAAGTAAAATCAAAGTTCAAATCTGTCTCCAAAACTCGCCGCTTAATTTTCTTGCACTCATAAAAGATGATGTCTTCTAATTGTAGGCGTTAGTTACACGTATAAAATCTATTTTCTGACGCAAATTCCATGGATGCTTGTAGCTAAATTGTATTTTAATTGACATTTACAGTTAAAAATCATAAATAATAATCCATTTTTATCAAAATCATTAATTACAGTGAAAACAGATGAGGATAAGGGTTAAGATTTATGAAATACATATAAAATATAAAAATAATTATAAAAATGGCAGAAATGACAATATTGGAACGGGGAAGGGAAACGTCCAAAAACAGACAGACGTCCAAGGAATCCCAAAGAACTCATTTGCAATGATTAAAACCTAACAAAAAGGCAACCTTCTCTCTAGCTCAAAAAACAGGACCACGTCTTCTTTATAACTAACTCTATATTCTCTTTGTCTTCTGATCTTCGCTACATGTTGATAAGAACAAACATTTTTTTCTACCATCAAGAGTCTTTCTTTTAGGATGCTTGCCCAATTTTCATTTCATGAAATCTAGGACAATTGTCTAATTTCTTCAATACCCCCAACAAAAATGAGACGCAATCGGCCTTTCTCCTTTTCCCTTTGTCAGGGGTTTTATATTCCTCTAAAATCACAAAGAAGAAATCTAGTAATGGAGTCCTTTGACAAAACTACAACTGTTAAAATTTGAGGACATCTCAAAAATATTTTGTCGACGATCACGATGGTGAAACTGTTTGCTAGAGTCGGAATGACATATCTCACATATCCATATGGATAGTTCAAACGCTCAGCTTCGCCCACCTCCAAAAGGGCAGTTTGAGGTCTAGTGTCACGACCCGAAGGTGAGCCTAACAGAACGGCAGGTCGGGCGACTAGATCCTCGGAGAGGACTTGATCACCCAGCCTAAAGCTTGATTCGCAGTGGAAGACTTGAACAATAAATAAAAAACCAAGATCCGCACAGTGACTACAGATATAATAGTGCGATAAAAAAAATAGCACTTTAATAAAGTTTAGATATCCAAGTTCAAATTCAAACCTAAATTAGTCTTGTACAAATCAATTTAAAGATAAGTTATCATCAAGGAAATACTAACACTCAAACGGGAAAAATAAATAAAGAAAAAGCTTTCGATTTTCAGCTACTCGCTATTCTTGTTCTTTCCTGGAAATAGGAGGAGGTCGTTGAGATGGTGACTAATTCAGTAGAAATATTATATTAAATATATGTAAAACTTCTTTTACATTTTCTTTGAAAACATAATGTGATATCAAAATGGTTTTCAAACATCGTCTTATGAACACTCGTTTACAACATTTTACAAAATAGGTTCCACGAGTCACCAATGAGACATTAAGTGAAATCTTTGTCGCATACATAGACGACTATAAGAAAATACATCATCATCACATGTATCTTATAAAAATTCATTTCAGTGAAAAATGAGGGTCACTCAAGGACCCCTCCAGCATATATACATAGAAAATGCAACGATCGAAGCCTAGCAACACCCAATGAGTCAGAAAGAGAAATAAGCAACGTGCGATCCGAAAATCCAACCTTGTTAATCGGGTTGTCGGTGAACAATAATCATCTACGAAGCAACCCGTATAAACGATAATAAACAACAAATAATACCTTGATCTGGTTTAGGAATTCGAAACTCAAGAAGCGCGTCATCATCGTCCTATTACCCATTTATTGACGTGCATACAAGACAACCTTCACGCATAAGAAGATGTACTAGGATGTTCTCTTGATACTTGGACACCAAGACCGTCTAAAGTATCACGAGAATCTATACTCTATCACAACAATAATAGAACCATGCATCAATAGTAAACGTGTAAATCATACATATATACACGTAAAAGACTAACGTGTTGGTGACCAAGCCCCATCAGGTTTTAATGGGTGATAGCTCACCAAAATAAGACTTTTAGAAAAGTCATACAATGCAGTGCAAATAATATAAAACTCATCTTTTAAGGCGAGCACTCATTCTTCCAACTCAGCAACTGGCTCGAAGTTCTCAAAGTCATATGAGCCTAAAATAAAACCAAGGTTAAGATTATCCAATTTAACACTAAGGAGAGACACTAGGATGAGTCTTAAACCAAGAATAAGAACTCATTCCATAACACTATAGATGGCCACAAACTTTCTCAGACTTTATTTTCCCAAAAATAAAGTCGTGCAGTCGACACTTTAAAACATAGTTCGACACTTGGGACTCTCGGTCTTGCCTAGTGGTCAACACTTCCTTCCAGCGTTGAGCAAAAATGCACAGCAGTCTATACTTTCGAAGGAAGTGTCGACACCTTTCACAAAATAAAACTAAAATGTCAACGCCTTTTACAAAATAAAAACAAAAGTGTCGACACTTCCCTTGAGCAGTCGACACCTTCCACTCTCTTTTTTCATGCAGGGTTTGAAGTGTCGACCGACCTTCCACAGAGGTCGACACTTTGGCAATTTCCAGCGATGGGAACTCTTGAAAAATGCCCTCCTCTGCCGTTTCACCCCTTCAAACGACCAAATAACTTACATAGACTTCAAATCCCTAAACTTCCAAACTTAAAACAGAGAGGAAATACTTATAATATTTCGAACCTCGTTCATGAAAGTTAGTACATGAGGCCTCACGAACGATTCCTTAGCCACTGAACGCAAAGAATCGCACAAACTAGAATCTCTCCCTCTTCCTTTCCTCTGCGGCCGTGTGACACGTAATGAAGAAATATGGTATCTTTACCCTATTCAATAAAACAATCTTCTTATTTGCAATTTAGCCTCTCATGTCTCTTAATTTATTAAACAAACACAAACTTCAAATTACACCAAATATTCTCCTCAATTCCGAACATTACTTTAAATATAACTCGATGTAAATTCCCAACTACCCGAACTTGACCCGTTGATTGGCAAATTTGACGTGGTCATAAGACGACAATTCCATTCAGAATTTTATAATAACATAAAAATAGCGGCTTCTACATCTAGCATGCGCGCGTCTGACCACTGGTGCCAAGCTGAAAACCAACAGACTTCTTGCGGAATCTCTCCAAAATATTCCTATTCTGCTGGTAGTACGTCGGAATCGAATAAACTTCGTAGGAAGCCCGTCAGACAATGTAGGGGTGGTAAAAATCGAACTAGAACTACGGTTTTAAGCGGAACCGCTGTTTCAGTCTGATTTTGCCCACTGAAGGAACTAGTTTCAGTTCCAATTTCTCAAGATCTGCGGTTCATGTCACAACCTAGGGGCGAGCCAGAGCATAAGTGCCTGGTTGGAAGTCTTTAGGAATAATTATAGTCAAACCCCACATAGTAAAATCTCAAGCAGATAGTGTAATCAATTTAAATATTTAATAACATCCAACAGTGCATAAAAGTAAAGGAAATCCAAATAAGTTTACATGTCTAAATTAAAACTCTAAATCCTTACCAAGGGAAAAAACAATGTTCTAAATGAAACTAAATGACTAGCAGTCTCCTCTGATTTCCACCAAATCTATCTACTCTTCTATTTATCTAGGTTGAGAGGGGGTCGTTGGGGTGAGTAACTAACTCACTAGAAACGTTATACCTAATGCATCTTGTTTCAAAAATGAGTTTTCTATCTTTATTTAAAACTGTTATTACACTTTGAACTATGCATGAGTTATAAAATAGTTAAGGAAACCTCTTTTCTTCTGTTTATCAAAATCGGCTCCACGAACACTTAGTAATGTAGTTATAAAAACTTGACACGTATATAAGTGGCTATACACTTAAAATAACCTTCACTGTTTTTCACAAAAAACATCCTCCGTGAAAATGGAGTGTCGTACAAGGACCACACTAACACACTATCACATAGAGATGGTGATTTGAATACCAAACAACGTCTCATGAGATTGGAGGAAAACGTGACTGTGATCCGAAGATCCAGCCCATCACTCCAATGGTCAGCGACCAAAAGTCTACCACGACACTAACTCGAACCATTACACACCTTGATAAGTTTTAGAGCTTCGAAACCCAAGGAGCACGTCATTACCACCCTACTGCCAGTTTTTCGTAGTACAAATAGTACTATCTTCACGCAACAAAAGATTTACAGCTCATACCTACTAGAACATCTAATAGCCTGAGTTTGTTGACAAATCTAAATTCCAATATGATTTGAAATACTCTGTCTCTTTGTATATATCATTTAATCTTCATTACATGTTACAAGTGTAGAGAGAGAGAGATGATAATAGAGAGAGATTTATAAAAAGGAACAAATGGTTAAATTGCCTTCGGTTTAAAAGAAATGTGTTAGCTTTAAAAAATAGATCAAAACAAGCGATTTTAATTCATGAAGTGTTGACAAAACAACTGATATGGTATTTTCTGTTAAATCTAACGCTAGAAATTAACATAAGAACCATTTAGAAACAATATTGAAACTTTGAAGATTTAAACGAGAAAATTAAAAATTATGAGAATTAAATTAAAAGGAATAATAAATTATAAAGATCAAAAAATATATTTTAGTGAAAAAAAATTTCTGAATGCCGACCCACAAGCCACGACTCATCGAACATGTCAGGGTTGAACCTGGACTTGATTTTCGTGAACTAGAGGTTGGATCGGCTTAATCGACTACCGGAGCGCTTCGTATTAGTGATGTGCTTAAAGGTTGAAGGTCAATTATAATAATCACTTTGGCTGTGTTGCTAAAATAATTTCTTTTTTAAAAAAAAAAAAAGCAAACAAATGTTTGATAAATTAACATATGAAAAATGATTTAATTCATTGCTATGATGTACAAAATTACGTAAAAGTCCATAGTTAAACTATCAAGTATTGAATATATCTTTTATAATGAAAATCATAAAAAATAAATAATTATGTCAAAAGATTTGAAATTTTTTAAATTAAAAATTTCATTAAATAAATATTTATAATGGTTCTAAACGAAATTTTAAATAAGAAAGACTTCATTAATAAAACAATTTAGTTTAATCAATCAGAAAAAAATAAAAAAGAGGGTGACGAAGAGTAGTAATAAATGGAAAAGCTAAAGGACATATATGGCAATTGCTTTTATCTTTTTACAAGACATTGATTGATTATTATTAGGAAAATAATTTTTTTAGCTTCTCAAATTTGCTTCTATTATTTAAAAAAAATACTTTTATTTACATTTACAAAACACTCAATAACAATTAAAATTATAAAATAAATACTTAAAATCAACATCAAATAGATAGAGCCACCATTTGTCCCGTGAAAACAATGTGATTTGAAGACGACTAGTTATCTTCCAATCACTTAACGACGAAGGGGACGGAGAAAAAAACAATTACCTAAAGTGATAAGCCTCGCCAAGACATAGTAACTCACAAAAATAATGAATATCACGACATAATATTTATGTAAAATCATAATTGATTTGTTAGAAAATATAAATAAATTAATAAAAATTTTAAAAAATATATCATTAAATATTTTTAAAATGACCTATAATTTATCAATCACCCAAATGTTTTTTTTTTATTTTTTGCAAAAATACTTTTTCTTCCGTGCGTTATGGAAAGTAGAAAAGGGAATTGAAAATTTACTAATTTTCTTTTAGATTCTTGAATAACAAGTCCAAAAAAACAAAAGTAAAAATGGGTCCTGACAACCTAATTTTCCACAAAATTATCCTGCAAAAAGAGAGAGAGAGAGAGACACAGATGATAGGAAAGACTGTGAACACATTGGAAAGAAAACAAGTTGGCTGTCAGCTTTTGCATAAATGGCATTCCCTATTTTTACATGTCAATTTCCAAATTTGGACCCATGCTTTATTTAAAAATAAGACAAATAACTATTCGTTGGCTCAATGCTAATGATTAGATTGATTTTATGAAAAGTATAATTGACGAATCTATTACTCCTGTAAAATCAATGATAGTTTTAAAAAAAAAAGGATAACGTTCTTGAATTTGTAAGTTTTAATTGAACGAAACTCAATAAAAAGTTTGGGTTTCATTTGTTCAATAAAAAGTTCAAGTTTTAAGTTAAATGAATATCAAAATTTGAGATTCATTTTATTCAAAACAAAGTTTATGATTAATTTGAACATACTTCAAAGTTCAAGGTTGATGAGAACCACGAGTTTCTCAAATTTAAGACCTTTCAACAATGCGGAATAGAAATTCATGAATACCTTTGAATCAAGTAAGAGTAATTTGATCCTGATCGAATCTTGTCGATGGAATCAAAATTATCAAGTAAAAAGAGATTGACCCAAACTAAACTTGTTGGTAAAGACTAAAACTATCAATTTGATCTTTCAAGTTTTTGGCTTGAAGAAGATTTAGTTCTTCTCAAATAATTAAATAAAAAATTCTAAAAAGAATCACTCAAAAAACATAAACTTTAATCAAATATCATTTATCATAATTGTTCTCAAATGGTTAGAAACATTACCTTTTAATATGATACAAACAAACCCTAAAAATAATAATAAATAGTTTAAAATATCCCTAAAAATATGATAAACCTTAATAAATGGCAAAATACAAAATATGAAAAGCCTAAAACGTCAAAAGATTAACAAAAACGAGTTTTGTAAAGATTTGGCGTCAGGTGGCCGTGCTGCCGCGCCCAATGCACGCGTTGCGCTTCTCTGCACACCCAATAAGCTACTACGTGCCTTTCTTCATGGTTTTCACTTTTTTGACTTAAAGTTGCACTCCAAACATTTTTTTGACTTCTATTTGTAATATTTGACTCAAAAATACTTATTTTCCACCTTCAAAGGCATTATCTTCTTTTATGGAATCTTTATCCGTGATTGAAAAATCTTTGATTGAAGCTTTAATTTTCAGATTTTCTTGGTTCGTATAATTCCCTTTTACTTCAAAGAGATTTGTCCTTTTATATTCTGGATCATATACAAAGAAATTCACACTAGAAAAGAGGTTTAGATTGTTAGAAAAAATAAAATCTTTGGAACAAGTAACAAGTGTTTGCTCTCTTGCCAACATAACAATATTTTCTCACTTTCTTTATCAATTTCTTTCACATTTTTTACCTCAACTTTGTACTCTTTTGACTCATGAGTCAATAACAGTTTTTCTTCTTGAATCTCTTAAATTTCTTGAACGATTTTCTCCATCGGACAATTATCTTCCTCTTTTTGAAATTCCATTAAAATTGGATCATTTTGAAGAAAACTAACCTTCTCTTTTATGTGCTCTTCGGTTGGTTGCTTATTGATTATTCATCATCTTCAGTTTTTTAATGAGCTCTATTATTTACGACATTTAACCTATGCTTATCAATTCTATGTGATGGTCGGTAAGTGCATCTAGCAAAGAGTTTTTTTTTTTTTTAATTTAAAATTTTATTAAATCCCACCAATTTAGTGGGGATCGGTTACGAAATTCGGGGGATATCTTTGGGTGGTGTGGGCAGCCATTCACCAACTTCTTCTCATAGAACAAATTCTGATTTTCTACCAAGGGAGATCTTGGCAATAGAAAGGAAAGATTTCAAGGGCAATTTAAGTCAAAAATCAATTCTCTACTCTACTTAGGTTGGTAGAATTTTCTTCACTCTTTACTTGGTATGAATTTGAGGATATATTAACCAAAGCAAACTTCGTTTGTGTTTAAGGATTTCTTGGACCAAGTAGTAGATTGACTCTAAGGACGTTCGCTTAACAGGAATCAGGTAAAGCTCAAGTATGTATCTCTTATAAACTGGCTTTCATGGTTTTGGTTTGGATTTTGAGTTCTTGTATGAAAAAGATTGGATTTTCATATCTGAATCATTAATTTTATGGATAAAAATCATGCTTTGCAATATCCTTGTGAGTTGTTATTATTTTGAATGAAGGTGTATGACCAAAAAGTATGGGGGATTTTAGCGAAATAAGGTGGTCAAAGTAGGGGAAGACAACACGGAGCCACGGCTCACGGCTAGTTTTAGTCCCGAATTGGACTTTTGACCTAATTGTTATTGAGTCGTTTCATGGTCTGTTTTGGAATTTCTACTCAATCACCTTTTGGTTATTTTTTTAAGTAAAAATTTTGAGATTCAATATATGGAGTTTCGATCTTGATTTTGTGATGATATTGTGGTTATGTACTAAGACTTAGAATTTTGAACTCGACACATTATTTGGGCTCCCCTGGTTATTTGGACTTTGGTTATTGGTAGACTCATTTCGAGGTAGTGATTTAATTTTATGTACAATATTGCATGGTTTCTTAAAACAATTTTTGAGACCTATTTTCATATAAATTATATGTTCATTTTATAGTTCGACGGTTTTTATATTATGCAAGTATTTTTCATTGGATATGTTTTAGTTCAAGCATCATATTTAAATTTATTGATCACCTTGGTCGTTTGAACTGAGTTCCATCGACCCATGCTGAGGTTTTGTTTTTGTTACGCATATTCTACCGTACGAGGATATGTTTGATTGTTGATATTAATGTATATTTATGTTGGCATATATTTGTTTGGCAAAAGTAATTAAATTAAATATAGATTACTATATTTTTCTGGTGCACAGCAGATAGATTTATTGGAGATTATGTTACCAAAAATATGCAGAATATTAGTTTTATGGTAACCTTGAAAAATAAGGAAAGTTGGTTATTTGGAAAGTTACTTGGAAATCAAGTTATCAATTATCTTTATCTATGGAAGGCCGATTTGAATATAGATTGTTCTATGAATCATAACAGAGCAAGAATCGTGATCCAACTATTCTGGGATTCAAATATGGTTTTATTCTGGTACTTTCCATATGTGTCACGAAGAGTGTCACGAGTCTGATTTTTCTGATTGAGTTTCCTTATGCTGTGTATGCTATTTTGGAACGAAATTCTGCTGCACATTTATTTAAACATCTACTCTTAACAGAATATGCAAGGCGGATTATTATTATTCTCTCATATATTTCTTGTGTCATGAGCCGCCGATTTTGTTCCCTCTCTTGCTTCTGCGAGTGAGTGTGTTTTTGGTTGTTTCGATCTCTGTGAGATTGTTGTCTACACTCTACCTCTGTTTCTGTTGGATTTCATTGTTATACGAGTGTGGTGGTTGGTTGCGTCCTATAATAACGGTTGGTGTCACAAGCGGTGTCATAGGCGCAATCCTATTTTATTCTTCATTAAAGATCAGTCTCAGGAGGAGACACCACTGGGACTCGGGAGGAGTTCTATTTATTGACAAGGGGAGCTTGTCACTCTGATCGTGGGCAAGGGGATCTTGCCATACACGGATTCCGGGAGGAGTCAATATCGACAAGGGGAGCTTGTCGCATTAAGATCTCGGGAGAGGTCGATCTAAAGTCGAGGGGATCTCGCAAAAACAGTTTCCTTGAGGAAGTTGGCTAGAGATGGCGACAAAGATAAGAGGGAGTCTTTATTTGTATAAGTCCGGTTGTCTTGCAATTTTGTAAACTCATTGAAATGTTTTTAATCCTGGGCGTGGCCCCGCAGACGTAGGCTGGTTGCCGAACTGCGTTAACAATTTTGTGTCTCCTTACTTTACGCATTTTATTTTGTCCATTATTGCTGTTTACTATCAGTGTCACGATCAGTGTCACGATCAGTGTCACGACACCAACGTAACTAATCACGATTTCAGTTGATAACTAGAGTAATGAGACAATTGTATGTGTCGTGTTCTTGGATGCAAAATTTTAAACCTAATCAAAGTTTTTTGTGACTTTTATGATCATTGAGTATAATCGTTATTTGTTGCCTGTGACATAGTGTACCTGGAGTCCGTGAATGATTTCATTTTCACTTAATGTTATACAATAGAGACTTGTTTTACATATGTAACATATTATAGTGGAATGTTTCAACACTTTCCCCATTGTATGATTTCTAACAAGTTTTTTTATAAAATATTTTATAGTCGGCAAGCTCAATTATTGTTTTTAACTTAACGCTAGATATAAACTTTATTCCTATTATCTAGTTGACTCACCTAAACGACGTCTCTCTTTTAGGTTTAAATTAGAGTGATTTCTAGTTGTCAGTGCAAGAGTAGATTCAGAGATTTTTTTCATTAGTAGTTTATTTTCATTAATTGTTTATTATTAGTGAGGTTAGAACTTTGATTTACCTTTTATTTTATTTTGTTTTTCGCATGGTCATCGGAACTTTTTGTTTCATATCATCTTGAAGTTACTTTTGAACTTTTAATTTTGCCTGAATTATTTAGGTTCTGACTTTTATTTTAATTTAAGTCTTCTGCTACTGTCGAAGAATTTAATGTTAAGGATTTGAATTAAAGTCCTTCTATTTCTACTTGTCAAAATTTGGACCCTGTTGTTGTGATGATGTATATTTTTTAGAGTAATATTTGTTTCAAGTCATAATTGTGGTATTCTCATTCAAGTCCTTATAATTTTAATTTTGTTTTAAAATGATCTTTTAGTTAATTTTGTCGACAATTTAATGACAAATGTTACGTGACATTAATTTACGTCTACACTTAAAAAATTCATTATGCTAATTGTTTTTGACTTGATTGGTCAACTACAAACAAGAGTCAAGTCCAAACATTCAATTTTTTTTTTTTTTTTTTTTAACATAAATGAGGCATTTTTGTTAACATGATAGTAAATTTATTGAATTACTATTTGAAAATCAAATTTAATATATAAAGATTTAATTAAGAAAATTGAAATTATCACACCCCAAAATTATAAAGATTATGTTAATATAATTCATTCTATTTTTATTCAAATATACTTTTGATCCTTGTATTTTAAAGGTCGTTTTAATTTCTCAATCATAATTCTAATTATTTTTTAAGTTTAGCCTTGTATTATTTATTAGTCTTCGTGGTTTTAAATTGTAAAAATTAAAGTGAAAGCAAAAACGGCAATGAAAAAATAAAAAAAATAAAGAGGCTAAATCAACCACCTTTAAATTACTAGGGCCAAAGAAATATAAACTTCATTTGTTTTTGGGCAATGTGAATTTACTTTTGAGTCCACATAAAGCCTAAATGCCCAGAATGAGAGTGTCCTCAGTCCATACTTGTGGGAGTGCACAATTCCACATCGTTAGGAAGAGTAAAAATTAAATTATTCTACTCAGCACAACGAGTTTTTAGTTAATTTCAAGAACAAATCTGTACAGATTTCGACTCGAAGCAGGATAATATTGTAATAAGAGCACTGGTGGAATGCACACCAATATTATATAAATACTTTTCTCTTCGAAGTTCAAATATTTGTTCTTAAAGTTTCTACTTGAGCAGTTTGGAACAAATAATATCAGACCATTCAGATCTAATCGACTATATATTAAGCTGAATCTATCGGGGTCTAGTTTTCATATGCCACTCCAAAAATAAGCACCTCAATCTACACCATTTAGCTTCATAGACAAATTTCATGGGATAATAAACAGAAGCAATAACAGTTGGAACTACATTAGACATTACTTTCCATTAGCATACAATTCAATATTAACGTTCTCCTTAAGATTATCAAGGGAGAGAGAGAGAGAGGGAGAGAGTGATATCCCAACCATTGATTCCCATTTCAAAATGACATTTGCAATGCACCGTGTAATTAGATTTTTTTTTCTCCATTGTTGTGATCGAACGATGCCCGTCTGATCTTTTCTCCTCCCCGCAAATCGATAGAAAATGCTAAAACTGAATCCTGTTTGAAAAGTGAGAAAAAACTGTTTTGATTTTGTATGCAAAGCAAAAACGACTCCCAGCCAAGATATGCATCTGCTTAGTTTCATACTTTTCTGATAGCAGGTGACTAGCAAGTCAGAGCTGAAGAGATTCACTAACCTCAGTGGGAAGAAGGCAAAGCCTTCCAGTTGTCAACTAAATGCATTGCATGGTCGCGTAGACTTGCGGAGAGTTGTTGGAGAATAACATTCTTGACACGACCGGCTGCTCTTTCACCCGCACGAGTAGCAAGTTCTAGGTACACTACGGCTTTCATCATCTCTCCCTCCTGCAATACCATTTCTATTGTTATCTTTGCCAACTTCGTCACTCACATTTCAGTACCACCATAAACTACAGTCTAAATCATTGTAAAGCAATCATGAAGTCAACTTCTCCAATGAAAATACAGAGAAAAGCCTAAAGGCCCAGTTCAACTGGTTTGTTTTAAAAAATGATCTCTAAACATTCCAAATTTGGAATTTGAAAGGCCATCCAACAAGGGGAGCCTTAGTCGTAGTTATGGAGTCAGTGGCGTGGGTACTTTATGCTATCAATAGACATTTACACACGACCACTTATGAGTTAATCCCAAAGCCAAATCAGATGATTCACCACCGTCCCAACAAAATGTAAAGGAACGCAAACTTCCAAAAAGTGAATTATATGTCAAGATAACGAATAAGTGTTGTTTCCTTACAGCAAAAAGCCGAAGCCCGTGCTCAAACTGAGCCTTGTAGTGGCCACGGTCTGCGGCTCGTTGCATCCACTTCCTCGATTGCTGATGACTTTGGACCAGACCTTCCCCAAAGGAGTAGCAGAGAGAGACATTATACATAGCTCGAGCATAACCACTTTCTGCGGCTCTCAAATACCATCTGGCCTGAAATTGCCACACATTCAGAGACTAAAACAAAACAAGTCGTACGGGGAAACTACTGAGTATAAAAGAGAATTTCAGATAGCATCAGTAGGCATGGAAAATCTACAGGCGCACTCAAGTTAAAATTCGCCATAAATGTAAGAACAAAAATTAGATGAAGCCACCATACAGCCTCTTGTATATTGCGATCGATCCCATGACCATGATGAAGACAAAGCCCAAGTTGGTACTGGGCACGAATATGTCCAACAGAAGAAGCTTTTTGCAACCATTTTACAGCCTCTGTTGGGTTGGGAGGTTCAACTGCACAGTTGGTACTGATCATAAGCATTCAGCAGTAAAACTAACGGATGAGGCTGACAGCATCTAAAAAATCATTGAGTAGGATAATTCTAATGTCTTTCTTGAAATTTTTTCATGGACCAATGAACAATTCGATAAATGCAAACAGGAACTTTTCATCACCGCCACAACATAAAATGTTGATTCAATGATGGCCATTAGATTATTTATTGTGAATTCTGCTATTCAATACAGATTGAATCCATTCTCTGATACTAAATTTATCACTGAAAGGACGTGAGATCACAAGACCCGCTCACAAGACCCCCCTTCAAACACATAATACAGGAATGCTGAAGAAGTCATTGATTGGACAATTGTAATGACTTTCAAATGGGATCAGCTTGAATTCTTTCATAGACCGATGCACAATTCAACAAAAAGATAGCGGGAGTTCCATCAACCGCAAGTGATAATTCAATGGCCATCAAGTTATTAGGCTATGGAATGTCATATTTTGATGCTAAATTTTCCATACATGTAGATTTAACGCGGAACGGCTTTGTAAATTCACCAGTAATTCCAACCATTCAGCAAATTACGGATTAAAAAAGGATTCACAAAAGCAATTACCTTGCAAATAAGAAATTCCCAAATTGCATAGACCAGCAGGGTCACCCAAAAGAGCGGCTTTGTGATACAGCGCAATCGCTTCCTTTTTCTCTCCCATTTCCCAGTAAACCAGACCGGCGTCAACCATGGCTAACGTTGAGCCACGAGACGCACCTTTAAGAAACGAGTCTAGCGCCTTCGCCAAATTAGGTCGAACCCCTCCTCGACCATGCTTGAACCGCTTTCCCCACCTCAAAAATAGCATCGCCTCCCTCAGGGGCTTGAGCGCTTCGCACCACGACTTGCAGACCAGAGACGCGGCCCGAATGTTCAAGAGGGTAAACGGTGCCATGATTTTAATCAGCAAATCATTCGGTAAGGCGGAGAAATCGCGATTGGAAGAAGATGGAGAGGATGATAATCTGGCGCACAGTCTTGCCTGGCGGCACGAAGAAGATGACGTAAATGCGGAGATTTTGGATAGCTGTTTAACGAAATTGGAGTCACTCCGGCGAGGGAGCTCTCTGTTTTCCGGCGAAACCTTTTGTTTGATGTTGGATAAGGAAAGGGATTGGAAACGGTGGCCGTCTGATCGGTCCGGCCAAGTCCCCTGGCTCATTTGGTCAGAGAGAGAGAGAGAGCTACCGATTTAGGAGATCAACACCACCGCTGTAAGTTTTGTTCGCGTCAAATATTGAACGTTAAAATAAAGAGAATGCAATCTGGACCGAAATTTTGGGGTACTGACAGAGCTTAATAGTTATTAAACGTTAACGTTAAAAAAAAAAAAAACCAAAAAACTTCTAAAATTAAAAAAATAAAACTAAAACTAATAGATATCATGTGTCATCCACACATTGGCCTCCTCCCTTCCCCACTAGTTCTCTCTCTCTCTCTCTCCTAAAGCCGCTCTCTCTCTCTCTTCGCTGCTTTCTCTTCTTCTTCATTACATGTGAGCTTTCTTTTCGCTGATTTCTCTACTCGCTGCACTCTCTTTTTGCACTGCTCTTCGTTGCCCTGATTCTTTTTTTTTTTTTCTATTTTGTTGTTCGTTGCTGTCTCTCCTTGTCAATGACAAAGCTTTGGCTAGTTTCCAAGACACAGATAGACTTTTCTTAAGATGGTAACACAAAGAACTATTTCTTGTGTTTGGTAATATATTGATATAATTCTATTTTTTCTTTCTTATAACTGAAGAAAATACTTAAATTTTCTTCAAAGCAATATTTTAAACTCGAAATGAACATTCGAGGGATAGAGCGATCAAAATGTCATCCGCGTACAACAACAAATCCACTGCTTCTCTTCATGTCGTGACTTTCACGTAAACACAACTATTCTACTTGCTTTTTACAAACCCAATACTAAATACAAAAGCATCAAACTTCAAATCTCACTGTCCTAGTGACTACTTAAGGCCATACAACGAATTTTTAAGAAGACAAAGCTAATTCAAATTTTCATACTCAAACTCTTCTGGTTTTTTCATGAAAATAGTTTCCTCTATATCTCCATGTAAGAATGTCGTCTTCGCGTCCATCTGCTTTAATTCTAGATTATGAGCTGCTACCATTGATAAAACCAATCTTATCTAAGGCTTTTTCATAATCAATGAGAATATTGCATTAAAATTTATCCCTTCTCTATAGGTGAAGTCATTGACAACAAGTCTCGTTTTGAACCTTGATTTACCTTGCTGTTAAAATATTCTTTTTTTGGTTTTTCCACCAAAACTCATGTGTTGTTATTCTGCAAGGATGTCATTTTTTCATTCATAGCATTAATATAGTCATATTTATCCCTGTAGCTAATATTCTCTCTGTAAGTCACAGATTCCATATTCTCAAGAGCAATAAAAATAGAAGGGCATATGCAACGATATTCGCATATTTGAGACGTTGAGTTGGTTTCACAACTCATTTAGTCTTGTGTGTGAATTAATAATTCATCACTTCTTCCATTGAACCTTCTAACCTAGAAGTAACTTGCTCAATATGTTGATCATTCTCTTGAGAAATATTTTTAGAGCTAAAATCATTCATCTCCTCCTTAAGTATAATTTTTGTAACTTCACTCGGCTTGACTCTCGTCTTCGAAATCAACTGTAATTTGAATGAAAGTTTTTTCTTATTGAATACCATATCACTACTAACAAATTTTTTCTGCTCGCCAGGTTCGATACACTACAACTTCTACCCTTTCACACTGTCTATATACTCCAGGAAAACACATTTCTTGTCATGAAGATTTAGTTTCTCCTATTTGTGTGCGTAAGTCGCACACTCAAACATCTTCAGCCTCTCATATTTTACCCGTTGACCATGTCATAACTCATATGACGTCTTAAACTCCAATGATGTGGAAGGACATAAATTGATAAGATATCATGCGGTTTTAACAACTTATACTAGAACAACTTGGATAAACACGATGTAAGGAGCATGCATTTTACCTTCTCCAAGATCGTTCGATTCATCCTCTCTGCCAGACCATTCTGTTTTGGAGTGTGCCTAACACTCTGATGTCTCATGATTCCCTTCTTTTTATAGTAAGCATTAAATTCAAAAGAGGAATATTCCAAGCTATTATCGATTCTCAATTTCTTCACTCTTCGGTTGGTCCGAGTTTCCATCATCTTTTTCCAGATTCTGAAGGTGAAAATACATGATCCTACGTCTTCAGATAGTACACCCAAGGCCTCCGTGAATAGTCATCAATTGGACATGAAATAATATGGTCCTTCCTCTCAAGCAGCCTTGGTTGGTCTCCATAAATTGAAATGAACATAATCCGACACTCTTTCTGATTTATGCATAGTCGATTTAAACTTCACTCTACTATAACTTTATAAGAGCACAGTTCTCATAAAACTCCATTTACGATGCTACAACATCACCCAACAACTTCTATTTCGATAATTGATGAGGCTTGCATTCACTAACATGTCTGATCCTCAAATGCCACAACCGAGCTATTTCTTGCACATTATCAGCAATATTTATAGAATTTCTAATAACAGTCTTACCGTCCAGATAATATAAGTCGTTTCCTTGAACCCCCTCATCACAACCATCGACTATTTAATGATTTTCATGCATCAGTTTTCAACTTTCACCATGCAACAAGAAGAATCAAACACGTCATTTGATAGAAGGTTATGTTTAAGTTGAAGAACATACCACACATTTTCAGAACGCATCCATTGAACATCATAATATGCACCGAACTTGTGCCTTGTATGGTGCACGATTTGTTGTTATTGAGTACACATCTCCACCTTTGCATGGCTAGAAATTTTGAAGCCACTATTTCCTCAGAGTCATGAAAATAACACCCCGAATCAATGACTCATTCATCAGCAGAATCCTTCTTTGAAGCAACTAGAACATCATAAAACTCATAGCCATTTGAGACCACTGAATCATCACCAGTCTCGGTATTCTTCTCAGCCATCATTCGCTTGTGCTCATAACAATCCTTCTTGAAGTGTCCTTATTTGTTGCAAAAGAAGCACTTCTTGTTTTGCCTGGATTTTGACCATGCTTTATTCTTCGATTTCGTTTAATCACGGGTTTAAGATCTCCCTTGAACCAACAACTCTTTACTATCCGAAGCTTCTTTATGTCCACCTTTCTGCTGAAGCTCCTTCGAATTGAGTGGAGCTTTTACCTCTGTTATGGTTAAGGTTTGATTCATGTAAATCATAGTGTCGATGAAATACTCATACTGCTTTGGTAGAGAACTCAAAAAGATAATAGATTGATTCTCTTCATCAACATGTTTTTGCATCTTCTTTGATTTCTCTTCTTTGATTTCTCCATTGCGATTATGTACAGTTTCTTTTTTAAATACAGACGAATGATGGCATTAGGGTTAATATATGACTCACTTTTTGCAAATTCCAGAACTCATGTCTTGATCTGGACTGTGATAAGCAGGACCCATTTGCTGATCAATACTCTCGTGATCAGAATTGAATGTTTACATCAAAAATCTTTTTTTTTTTCAGAGTGTGAAATTGAACGAGAAATCCATTTACTCGCAAAAAATCCTCTAAAAAAGTAAAGAAATTCTCCCTGAACTTATCGTTTTCACTAGAGCTTGGGAGAACAACCACTTCTTGAAACTATTTCTTCCAGAGCCACGCTCTCGTCAACAGGATGGCAAAAATAATTAGGTGTAAGGAAATAATAAGTATTTAAGTAAAGCCTCGTGATCACTTGGAGTAGGCCCACAATTTTTTTCTCTTTTGTTCAATTCATAAACTTTAATTCCATACAAATTTTCAAAACTCAACACTTCTAACTTACCAGTTTTATTTTACCACAGAATAACACACACCCTACACTGTTCTATCACATGTCCACGAGAACACAAAGTTTTTTCCTTAAAAAAATAATAATAATAAAATAAAATCCAAGACAACACACTATATATGAAAAGTGAGTAATGCAAAAAAAAAAAAGAAGAAGAAGAAGAAAAGATGGTCAGATCCCGAGGGAAAGCCTTTAATAGACTTCCTTGTTCTAGGGTTTTAGGTTTAGGTGGGGTTCTTCAGAGCTGTGAAAGTAAACCCTACGAGTAGTTGTAACTGATACATCCTTAACACAGAATTGGAAGCGAAGCACACATGGAAAAACACGTCCCCTTCAACTTTGCATAGGATCCTAATCTTCTTTCCACACCCCACGTGTGCTTCGTCCTTTTTCCAATCTCACCATTTCCGGCATTCACTGAGTTTTTGACCGAGCGTCGCAGACTCCGGGGGGAACAACCACGAGAGTCTAAGAGAATGGTTCGATGAGAGAACGAGGAGCCCTCCATTTTAAGCTCACTTAGTTATAGATTTGCAGCTCTTTAATAAACTGTCTCTTAATCGAATAATATCATCGAGAAATAAGAATATTTCTAACATGGGTGAGTCACTCATTTATTTTAACGTTTAATTAAATTAAAATAGTCTATTCGTCGTGCATTGATCAACCCTTAAATCTGGTTTCTTTTTTCTTTTATCCGACCTATTAAAACACGATCAGTCGGGTGTTTTGTGGATCTTGGAATGGCTGTTAACTCTTAAGAAAAACATATTAATGAAGCTATGGCGTTCTACTTATTTATAACACCATCTTTTATGTACAAATCTCCTCTATTTTATCAAACCAAGAAGAGCTAAACGCAGTTGATTTGATTCTGATCAGCTCCTCTCAGCAACCGACCCGACGTCGTGTAAATACGCTTTCCAAATCGGGAGGAGTAAAAAACTGTCCGGAACCGCCATAGTTGCACTTCAACGAAGCTTTTCTCTTCACCGGAGCTGGCGGACAAATCAAATCAGTACGAATCTGAGATTCTTCTCCGGTTGGGGTCGTGGAATTCTCTTCATTCTCAGTAATCTCGGATTCATTTCCGGCCGGCTTCAGGTAAATCTTCTTCAACGGGGCTCGTAACGGAATTCCGTCGACTACCCATTTTTTCGCCTCAGATTCCAGACTCAGATCGACTTGAAGCTTCTCTGAAATCCCCATGAAGACGAAGAAAACAAGACGGAGAAGCAAAAGAAAATGAAGATGAGACCAAGGGAATAATGGTGGGGGAGCTTTTTGTGGGGCGGAGTTGCAGAGAATAAAAAGGACGCGGAAGGAAAGAGGTGAAGATCGAAAGTGGGGGTTCAGCTTTCTGCCATTAAAGAGCTTCTTCTCTTCCTTCCATGTTCTGAAAGACGAGGGGAGGAGACAGCTAGCAATGGAAGACTAAGATGCGCTTTATATCCAGCCAAAGTAACCATGATGAACTCAACTCAAGGTTAACGTCAGCTTTCCTATTTATTTGATAAGTTTATTTATTTAAACTATTAAATTAATAAACATTATTAAATGAAATTTCTGCAATATTTTTTTTATTGGTTTATCTATTTAATTTTGATACAATGATTTTCACATGAGAAAATGATTAATTTCAATAAAAAAAATGTTAATTATTGGTAATATTTTATGATAGTCAAATGTAGACCCGTTTCCTTTCCTTCTAAATTTGAATTGAATCACACAATTTGAACTGTAATTCGTAAAAAATTACAAAACAATATATATATATATAACCTCACAATTTCTATTCTTTTTTTCAAAATTAGAATTGAAAATCTCAATTTCATCATATTGGATTAGAAATGACAATTTAAACGGACGAGCAAAGCCAAGCTTGAAAAAATATAGTTCACCGAGTTTAGCGAATTAAACTAGCTGAGCGTAACGAGCCCAATAAATCGAGCCTTACGAGTCCGACAAAAAAAATTTCAACTCGAGCTATCTCGCGAGACAAAGTTAAAAGAGTTGAGTCGAGTCAACTAAAAGAGTCTAACGAACTTTAACGAGCCGATGCTAACGAACTAAAAATACATAAATGTTTCTAATTTATATCAATATAATGTATATTTTAAAAAAAATGTAGTTATTAAAATTGGAATGATTATATATTATTATATTGTCGAAATATAATAGTTAGTCATTTAGTAAACAAATATTTTTTATTAATAATAAAAATGACATGTATTTAGGAAAAAACTATTTGAGATACTCTAATAAAAAAAAGTGTCACGCGAATATCTTTACAAATATTTAACATTTACATAATTATAAATTATACGCATACTAACTAAGTTAATACTTGTCTAATTGACATCATTTGCAATTAAAGATGATAAACAAGTCGATCTTACTTAAAAGAGTTCTGTTCATCCGAGTCTAACGAGCCTAGCAAACCAACCTTAACGAGCACGTCTAAAAAAATTTTAAACCGACCTGACTTGTGAGTTAAAGTTGAACAAGTCGAGCAAGCAAACTGACCCAACATCTCTAGGTTTTATCAGTTCAGAACAGTTATCAAATAAAATTAATAACATAAAAAATATTTCCTCACTATGACAATATTTAAGAAATACATATTATTGAGGCTAATAAATTAATGATTTTATTATTTATCATTTTAACTAAAGAAATAAAAAAGGAAAAAAGAAATCGGAAAGGGTTTGTTGTAGACATCGCATCGTGAACAGAGACCGAAGGGGAGGACGGCCCGTCGATAGGTGACCCCGGGCAGGTGGTAGGGGGGGTTGACCTGGATTTTTGGCGCCAAAATCTAGGGTCTAGGGATCACCAATACTACTTAATTGTATTTAATTAATATTAATATTTTAAATCAACTCTAATTGGCTATAAACTTCAACTAAACTAGTAGGTTGTTGCGATTAGGGGTGTGCAAATCGAATCGAAACCAATGAACCGAATCAGAACCGGTGAAATAGATTAGGTTCGGATCGATTTTGACCATTTGCAAACCGATCTTCGATTTCATTTTGTAGGAACCGCTTAATTAGGTTCAGTTATCGGTTTGGATCGGTCAAAACCGATACAAACCGAACCGAACTTATTTTGCCTAAAGGAATTTTATTTATTAAAAAAATAATAATAATAATTAAAATTGCTTTTGTTATAATATTACTTTTATTTCCTAAAAAGATTTATTGTAATTTTGACTTTATTTTTCGTTTTTTATTCTTCTAATACATTTTTTTTTTATATTTGACTATATATCTAATTGTTTTTTATCTCTTTCAATTTAAATTTATATTATTTAAAATTTTGGAAAATAAGTTGTAGAATCGAAACCGAACCGAAACTTTCGGTTCGGTTCCGATTCGGTTTTGGTATGTTAAAAGACCGGTTTTGGTTCGGTAAATCCAAAACCGAAATCGATCTGTTCGGCTCGGTTCCACCCCAAAACTAAACCGAAACTGATTTTGCACAATCCTAGTTGCGATTAAATAAATTTAAATAAGATAATGTATTTTAAATTAATTATTGATTAGGGGGTAGGGATCGCCTATACCACTTAATTGGAGTCTAAACTAATGCAAATCATTCATGACGACAGCTTGTACTAGTGACATTAATTATTGATTTCATCATATTTTTATATTAATTTTCTACATCATCTCTCTCTCTCTCTCCTCTTAATGATTGGCTCGCATGCTAATAAATCAAAAATCATATTATAATTAATTATTATTTTAATTTAAAACAAAATATTGAAAGAAAAGATTAATAGAAAATGTAACTAATTTTACTTTGAATAATGTGGATATGGAATCTAATTTCAAACTGTAATCTTATAATTTAATCACGTAATCAAATTAAAATAATAGATTATTTACATTAATAAATAAATTATTCGTAAGTTAGTCAGATATACTAAACTAAGTACACCCTTTACTTAATTATGTCTTTTGTCTTTGCCTGCGCATTCTTACGTTGTATTTTTTGTCATCCTCTTGTAAGACAAATTTGCGTCTTCTCATTGGAATGGGAGGAAAATAGGGTTTTTTTTTAAAGAATAAAACGGAACAAATTTTTTGACTTAAATAGACTATGACGTGACAATGGGTAAAAATACAATCATGAATAAAACGGAGTTTTTATATACTTATAATATATCATAATTGCTTTAATAATGAGTGAATGTGTAATGTGCTCGATATTTTAAGTACAATATTATTCGTTTTGGGTTGGAATCTGCATAAATTTATTCTTAGAATTATCTCAAAACGCGTTATTCTAGTTAGATACGATAATTCTGCTTATAAAACATGTATTTTTCACTATTCCAACCGATATGAAATTGTGCACCACCATTAATATAAATGGACCTTCATACTGGGTTGTCTTAACATTCACATGACAGACTATCACAGAATGACACAATGAATATATAGTAGATGAGATTTATTTTTAGTCCTTGTGCTTTTAAAGTTATTTCAATTTAATTATTTTTAGTTTTGATGTTTTTTTTTTAAGGATCACTTTATCTATTTTGTTAGTTGATATTGACAGAAAATGTCAAGTAACAATAGTTCGATCCAAATCAATATATTCATACTAAATAAAAATTCTTAGTCAAATTATAAAAATTTTGTTCCATTTAGTGATTTAACTTAGTTTGAATATAACTTTAAGTAAGCTGGACTATTTTAATCCAACTGAGTATTTTAGCAGAAGTGGACACATGATATTAACAGATTCATAAATTATAATAATTAAAAAATATATTTTACAAGAATTATTAATTAAAAAAAAAAGAAAAATGTATGAAAACCTTTCTCCTTGTAGTAAAGCAAAAACTTTGGTATAATGAAAATACTACAAAAGAGAATAACACCTATCTATATGGCTAAAGTACAAAGAAGAGTTCTAATTGTTGAATACTCTTAGTAGAGATGGCAAGAGGGCAGATTGGCTTCGCAACTCGACTCGCTATAGTAACGTGCTGGACTTGGCCTAGTTTCGGATGACGGGCCAAGCCAAACTCGTGTGGGATAAGGCCAAACGAGTTGGCTCGTGCGCCTGCCCGCTTTTACCACTATCTTCGCAAGAAGATGCTTGGGCCAAGGGTCCTCTGTTGAGACTCGACAGAGGTCGAGCTTGGAGGAGATGGGCATCATTTTCGGAGAAAGTTCTTCCAATGTCGACTTGCCCGAGTTTGGGGAAGAATGAAGATGGACTTTTGACGCCCAAATGAGGTTTGTCGTATGATGACTATGAGTTGTTTGTGCAAGAGGGAGATGGCTGACAATGGGTCTTGGGGAAGGGAAGAGGAGAAGACTTGCTTGGAGGCTAGGGTTTCTTCTCATGCACCTCTTTCTAAGTTGGACTGGAAAAAAAATAAAAGATAATATAATGGGACACGTGTTAGGCCTCACACTTGACAGGAATATGGAGAATCTAAAGAGTCACTTTGTCGGCTTTACAAATTAGGTTGGCTAGCAAATTGCAAGTTTTCCCAAAACCCAATAGTGTCGCGACCATAGTGCTGGACTTAGACTGAAACACCTAACTGAACCAGATCTTTAGAGAGACCCGACTGCTCAGTTCAAGACTAGGTTTTATAGCGGAAGATCTTAAAATAAATCAAGTTTTGACCCGCAAAAAAATTAGTCGAAATTCACATAGCGGTCACATTAAAACTAAGATTATGAAAACTAATATTAACCCAATAAGTAATGTTCATAAACTAAAATATTAAACATCCAAAAGTCATATAGAAACCCGAGAGGAGAATTAATAAATCATAGAATTTCCTCACCAGAACAAGGAATGACAGTCGAGAAAATAAAGAGAAGAACGTAGAAGTAGATCCACTTTTCAATGAGCAACAACAACATCAGCCTTCACGATACTAACTAGAGAGATGGAGAGGGATCTTTGCGGTGAACGATTAACTCAGTAAGAACCTTATATTATACTCAAATGCATGTGTAAAATTGATTTTATCATTTTCTTTGTAAACCATAAATAGTTATAAAAATACAATAGATGGATTTACATTTCAAAACCTGAGCCACGAGCTAAAGATTTCAAATTATTCATCATTTTTAAAACGGGCTCAACAAGACATCAGTGGGGCAGATTCAAAAAAATTGTTACATACCTAAGTAGCTATAAATAAAGTAAGTGTCCACCATTTTCGTCAGAAACCATCATGGTAAAAAAAACAAAAAAGGGTTACATAAGGATCCCTCAAGCACACTCTCATAGAAAGACAAAGATCTGAAGACCGAACAACACCGCCATGTCAGTCCATATAAAATATAAGCTTGTTATTTGTTGTCATATAATTTATGAAGAAAGAAGTTAAAAATCTCGTCATTTGATCTATATTTAAATCCAAACCTTCGTGAATATTTCTTGTGAATTTCTTGTTCTTATCAGATTGAGAAACTCAGTGACACGCAGTGCACTCCTGAATCTCAACTTAAATTCATAATTGAAGAACTGGTTGTGGTAAAATCAAATATCAATTTAGAAAATCGATTATTCTATTTTCTCTAATTATTTAAGCTTCATTTTTTTGGGTTATATTCTGCAAATTAGATTTCAATTTCCCCTGGTGGGATTGAATTTCACCGCAACCAGTCGGTACCGGTCCCATGTCTGATTTGATTTACGTAAATTACATCATAAATTTCAATTAAAATTTGGAATAATATTATGTGTCAATGACTTTCCTCAATAAAATCATGGTGTTTTATCTCATCGAAAAAACATTCAAAACTTGTTCATTAAAACACGTACATGCATTTGCACTTACCGACAGCTAGTACTTCAAAAATTGAGCTTGGAGACCTGCAGTAATTTTATTTCGATGTGATTACTGATTTCACAATCAATCGTATCAATATTAAGTACTATTTAACATGCTCACTTCAATTAACCTTATAATTCTACACTATCATCTTATTTATTGACATAATAAAATAAATAAATAATTAAAATAAATATTAATTACACTAATTAATGAACGCCATATTAGAATAGAGAGTAAATCTAGCCCTAGGTTCATCTGAAATGAACATATTTTTATCTCTTTAGAAATGATGGTAAATTTCGTTAAAAAATATGTGCAAACATCAACTGTGGAAATGTGAAAGCTTATATTAACCATTAAATAAATAAGTAATATGTAATTAATAATAAATCTCCTCAATTCACGTCGTTTCTGTTTAACTCTCTCTCTCTCTCTTCCTTTTAACTCTCTATCTCTATATATTTACCTGTTGGGTTCCGCCTCTATTATGAGGTGGACCTACGTAATGAAAAAAATTATAAAATAAAAGAGATAGATAAAATGATTTTTAAAAGGGAATTTAAGAGAGAAAATAAGATAGAGAGAAAATTTAAAGAGTGAGATTTGGCTAGAGAGAGATAGAAGAAGAAAAAAAGATTTTTTTCTTTGGGTTTTTCTATCTTTGTGTGCAAGATCTAACAATCGATTCTTCTCCATTTCAGCCAAGATTTCATAGTGTTCTTCGTGTCGACGAGATCTACAATTCTACCAGTTTCGATTATTGAAGAGCAAAAGTCATTCAAGTTGTGTCGTCAGTCGGTTGGTGAGATTGCTATATTTTTCTTTTATTTTTTTAAAATTGATTCTCAAGATTAATCGTTCTTCCTCTTGTTTCTTCTAGTTTATTCTAAAAAGAATTATTGTGTACCATTTATTTGATGGTGAAAGATCATATTAGATTTTTTTTTCCCGTGAATGTATGCATATTGTCGAACCACATTAAATTCGGTGTCTTATTATTTTTTTGCTTTATTTTGTGGCGTATTATCAATTAGTATAATAATATATTTTAATCACACAAAGAGGGAAAGAATAATTGAATTTTGTAGACCGTTTTTCCTAACAAGTGGTATTAGAGCAAGATAACAAGATAGTCAAGCTTGGTCAGATTTCACCACGGTCAATAAAGTTTGTGACTTTATATTTTTTTGTATTTTCTTATGTGAATTAAAATGGCTGAGGATTCGGGTTCGATGATAAAATTAAAGTCTGACAATTATTATATGTGAAAATCTATGATGGAAGATATGTTTTTTCTGTAAAGATCTTCATGAGCCAATTGATGAGGATGTAACGAGACCGAGAGACAAGATAAAAAGAGATTGTGAATTTATGCATTGAAAATGTGTCGCTTATATCAGACGTTGAGTTGATGCAAGTGTGTTTCACAATATTGCTATATAGACTATATGTAACGCCCCTAATATTGTACCCATTTTACCCGTACTATTTTTTTTTTATTAATTATTTTTTTTATACTTTTAACTTTAAATAACTTGAAGCGGAAATCAAATCGAAATTGAAATCGTGAAAACCTATTTCTTTAAACCTTTGAAATTAAACTTAAAACTAATTTAAATAAAACCACTTAAAACACTTGACTTTATTTATTTTTCTTTATTATTATTATTTTTTTTTCAATTCAGGTACTATTCACGTGAACAGTATTACTATTCACGTGAACAATACACCATTGTTCATCACTGTTCACGTGAACAATAACACTGTTCACGTGAACAGTGCGCTTGCCTCTCTATAGCGATTGATCTCCATTTCCTTTGGAGATCGATCGCTGCAATGATTTTGTACATCGACCACAGCGATCGATCGATCGACTTAACTTTCAAAAATACACGCTCACAGGAATACATCTTGTCTGACTGCAGCAACCAAACCCCCATGAGCTCAATCCGCCAACCTCCCAAACTCATCAGCTTGAGGCACAAAATCCTCATCTGGAGGATCCATACCTACAACAGGGAGTTCAACTATGAGCCTAGAGCTCAGTAAGAACATACTAGAATGCAGTGATGTATATGCTGTGCATGAACATTTTCAAATACATGAACATTACATTACATTCCACTGGACAGGAAGGTATAAGTGGGAAGAAGAGCTGGCGCAACAGGAGTACATGTCACAACAGGACATAACAGGAGTACATGACAGGATGCCAGTCCTCGTCCACACTTAACCATACATTTCATTATAGGTTTTATCTTACTTAACTTCAAACCGTGTGCAGAAAACATTTTCATGACTTTCAGAGAAAAACGTGTATGCATGAACATTCATAGACAGACAACAGAATAATAAGCCGGATATAAAACAGAACACATTTAACCTAAAATATAACCTATAGTTTAACTACCCAACAGAAATCCCGACAACATAAACCTAGTACCTCCGTATTGTAGGGCCTTAAGGGCCAAACCTATACGTATGAACTTACCTGGTTGCTGTCGCGTTGATGTTTTGAATGTCTCAGAAATGCTCGGACCTGTAGCATGCATGTAGAGAATTTAAAACACGCTACAAATGCTAACTAATAAGCTCTTAGAAATCAACAGCAGCATCTTTCAAATCCTTAGAAAACAACAACGTGTTTTCATCCAAAAAAAACAGTGAGTTTTCACCAATACCGAAACCTTAAACTTCGGTAAAAACTCACATTTTAACTTATCCAAAATGTTAGCTTTAGTAGATGATTACCTTTACTGGAGAAACAGAAGGTAATCAGGAAAAGATTGAGGTTAAAATCGCTGCTGGTCGCCTGGAAAAGAGAAAACAGGAAGGAGAGGTAGAAGTGAGCTTCACGTAGGAGGAAGAGAAGACATATCTTCTTCAACAAGTTGCCAAGTGTCAACCATCAATTGACTTGTTTCTACCAACCTTAATTACTTCCACATTTACCCTTCCATTGAACTACAACCAATTTAATTTGTTTTGGTTAGTTGGCCATTAGTTTGGTTCTCCCTTAAACATCCCATCATTTCAACCAAAACATTCATTGTATTGAAATAATATTAATTTCGCTTATACAATTTGAGGAAAACCATTACATGGAAAAATGCCAGGTGTTACATTCCACCCACCTTAACAGAAATTTTGTCCCCAAAATTTGCCTATGCAAAGAGGTCAGGATATTGGGCCTTAACATCTTCTTGTCTTTCCCATGTGGCTTCCTCCACACCATGATTGCGCCATAAAACTTTCACCAACGGGACTACTCTGTTGCGCAATACTTTGAGTGACATATCCAATATCTGTATAGGCCTTTCTTCATATGTCAGCGTCGGCATGATATCAAAATCCACCTGTTTCACGATCTGAGTTGGATCTCGTACACATTTTCTCAGCATCGAAACATGGAAGACATTGTGAACTCCATCCATTGACGCTGGTAGTTGTAGTCTGTAGGCCATGTTCCCAATCCTCTTCAAAATGGGAAAAGGCCCAATAAACCTTGGGCTTAGCTTTCCTTTTTTGCCAAACCTCATCACGCCTTTGAAAGGTGACACTTTTAAAAACACTTCATCACCTTCGGCAAACTCCAAGTTCCTTCTTCTATGGTCCGCATAACTCTTTTGTCGATCCTGAGCAGTCTTTATTCGTTGCTTGATAGCAGCTATCACATCGGACATCTGCTGTAATATCTCAGGACCAATAAGCTTGGTTTCTCCGACCTCATCCCAAAACAATGAGGATCTACACTTTCTGCCGTAAAGGGCTTCATATGGAGCCATACCAATCGTAGCCTGATAGCTATTGTTGTATGCAAACTCCACAAGTGGCAAATACCTACTCCAAGGAGCATGAAAGTCCAGCACACATGATCTTAACATATCTTCCAATGTCTGAATCGTTCTCTCAGATTGTCCATCCGTCTGTGGATGAAATGCCGTGCTGAAGTCCAATCTAGTGCCCAAGGAGCTCTGCAAACTTTTCCAAAACCTGGAAGTGAATCTAGGATCCCGGTCCGAAACAATTGACACTGGAATACCATGTAGCTTGACAATCTCACTAATGTACAGTTCTGCATACTGGTCCATGGTGAATGTCGTCTTCACCGGTAGGAAATGGGCCGACTTCGTCAGTCTGTCCACTATGACCCATATGCTATTATGGCCTTTAACTGTTCTTGGTAGGCCAACAACAAAGTCCATTGTAATGTTCTCCCACTTCCATTTGGGAATTGGAAGAGGCTGAAGCGTCCCACTTGGTCGTTGATGTTCAGCTTTGACCTGTTGACATATCATACAAGATTCCACATACTTGGCCACCTCATTCTTCATATTCGGCCACCAGAAGTGAAGTTTCAAGTTGTAATACCCGGTTCTACCAAACCGATTCTCTTTTCCTTTTAAACCGATAGCACAACGTTTATGGCAATATTAAAATGTAGGGTTAGCGGGTGACTAGGCAAGGGCAAATGGGTAATTAGAAATTTGATGGTGGATAACATATTTAAGGAAACAGTTATTGAAGTAGCCGCCACTGTTTTATTTTCATTTCCTCTCCGATTCTCAGCTCCTCAGCTTAGCAGAGTGCGATAGAAGATTTCCTTCCATTTTCTCCAGCGATTTCCCTCTACTTAGGTGAGTTTTCCTCATTTCTCTTATAATATAATGGTTAGTTAACTGAAGGAGTACAATGTGAGGATGTTGACGATGCTGAGATTGAGTGTAGATTCGGGTTACTGTAAAATTTGGAATGCTTAGCGAATAGAAACCCTAACAGATCACTTAGGTTTTCTGAATGCTTTAGAATGAGGATTAGTAAGGATTGGCTTAATGTTCTGTTTATGGTTCTAGGTGAGAAATACCGAAGTAACTCCTAACCGAGTATCCACCAGGAATCCAGGTAAGTGAAGTTTGCTTGTGCCTTCGGGCCTACATCACAAAACAGTAGGATTTTATTCATTTGAATGTATTTACTTATTATGCATCATATTTCTGAAAGTATACGAAAATGAATTTACATGTTTTGCCTTGGCGAGGAATGAATGTACTGAACAGTTTGAGAATCAGAATTTACTGTTAAGGGAAATAATCCAACCCTTAATGAGTCAGTGGATATTTTACTTTGGGAGAGTTGATCCAACTCCCAATTTCACAGGGGGATCTGAACAGTTTGAGAATCAGAATTTACTGTTAAGGGAAATAATCCAACCCTTAATGAGTCAGTGGATATTTTACTTTGGGAGAGTTGATCCAGCTCCCAACTTCACAGGGGGATCTGAACAGAATCGATATATGAACAACTGAGATGAGAAAGTAGAAATTGCATATTTAGGAATTTGTGTTTCGGTATTTTCCTTTATTTACTGCTTTACTTACTTAGCATTAGGCTAATAGATGAGTTTTGTGATGTAGGTGTTGAGGATACTACAGGTGATTTTCCCTGAAAGCATAATCGAGTAGATGTAGTTGGAGGAGCACATCCGGGCATCGGTTTGGCAACCTGATGGGGCAGTTTAACTGGTGTCAATGGTTGTAAGGTTTAGTAGACAAGGGTTTCATTTTGAGTATGTTAAATCTTCCGACTATAGGAGTCGTTTTGATGTTTTCAAAAGTATTTTGGAACCTTTCTGATAATGGTGTTTCTGTTGGTTTAAATACTAGACATGAGTAGTGAAATGATCCGAGCTGTTTCTGACTATTTTCAATGAAGTGAGAAGGTTTTCTATATAGTCAGAGTTGTACCGTATAACAAAAGTAGTTGAGATGTCATTTTGTTTTCTATCGGTAGATGATGTCTATCGGTAGATGTTAAGCTATTGTTTTATTCTCTATCGGCAGAGGACACCTATCGGCAGGTGTTGAGTAATTGTTAAGTTTATCATCGGAAGATGAAGTCTTATTTTTCATCGGAAGATGAAGTCTTATTTTCATCGGAAGATGAAGTCTTATTTTTCATCGGAAGATGAAGTCTTATTTTCATCGGAAGATGAAGTCTTATTTTCATCGGAAGATGAAGTTCGAAGATGAAGTCTTATTTTTCATCGAAGATGAAGTCTTATTTTTCATCGAAGATGAAGTCTTATTTTTCATCGGAAGATGAAGTCTTATTTTTCATCGAAGATGAAGTCTTATTTTTCATCGAAGATGAAGTCTTATTTTTCATCGAAGATGAAGTCTTATTTTTCATCGAAGATGAAGTCTTATTTTTCATCGAAGATGAAGTCTTATTTTTCATCGAAGATGAAGTCTTATTTTTCATCGGAAGATGAAGTCTTATTTTTCATCGGAAGATGAAGTCTTATTTTTCATCGGAAGATGAAGTCTTATTTTTCATCGGAAGATGAAGTCTTATTTTTCATCGAAGATGAAGTCTTATTTTTCATCGAAGATGAAGTCTTATTTTTCATCGGAAGATGAAGTCTTATTTTTCATCGAAGATGAAGTCTTATTTTTCATCGAAGATGAAGTCTTATTTTTCATCGAAGATGAAGTCTTATTTTTCATCGGAAGATGAAGTCTTATTTTTCATCGAAGATGAAGTCTTATTTTTCATCGAAGATGAAGTCTTATTTTTCATCGGAAGATGAAGTCTTATTTTTCATCGAAGATGAAGTCTTATTTTTCATCGAAGATGAAGTCTTATTTTTCATCGAAGATGAAGTCTTATTTTTCATCGAAGATGAAGTCTTATTTTTCATCGGAAGATGAAGTCTTATTTTTCATCGGAAGATGAAGTCTTATTTTTCATCGGAAGATGAAGTCTTATTTTTCATCGGAAGATGAAGTCTTATTTTTCATCGGAAGATGAAGTCTTATTTTTCATCGGAAGATGAAGTCTTATTTTTCATCGAAGATGAAGTCTTATTTTTCATCGGAAGATGAAGTCTTATTTTTCATCGGAAGATGAAGTCTTATTTTTCATCGGAAGATGAAGTCTTATTTTTCATCGGAAGATGAAGTCTTATTTTTCATCGAAGATGAAGTCTTATTTTTCATCGGAAGATGAAGTCTTATTTTTCATCGGAAGATGAAGTCTTATTTTTCATCGAAGATGAAGTCTTATTTTTCATCGGAAGATGAAGTCTTATTTTTCATCGAAGATGAAGTCTTATTTTTCATCGGAAGATGAAGTCTTATTTTTCATCGAAGATGAAGTCTTATTTTTCATCGGAAGATGAAGTCTTATTTTTCATCGGAAGATGAAGTCTTATTTTTCATCGGAAGATGAAGTCTTATTTTTCATCGGAAGATGAAGTCTTATTTTTCATCGGAAGATGAAGTCTTATTTTTCATCGGAAGATGAAGTCTTATTTTTCATCGGAAGATGAAGTCTTATTTTTCATCGGAAGATGAAGTCTTATTTTTCATCGAAGATGAAGTCTTATTTTTCATCGGAAGATGAAGTCTTATTTTTCATCGGAAGATGAAGTCTTATTTTTCATCGAAGATGAAGTCTTATTTTTCATCGGAAGATGAAGTCTTATTTTTCATCGAAGATGAAGTCTTATTTTTCATCGAAGATGAAGTCTTATTTTTCATCGGAAGATGAAGTCTTATTTTTCATCGGAAGATGAAGTCTTATTTTTCATCGAAGATGAAGTCTTATTTTTCATCGGAAGATGAAGTCTTATTTTTCATCGGAAGATGAAGTCTTATTTTTCATCGGAAGATGAAGTCTTATTTTTCATCGGAAGATGAAGTCTTATTTTTCATCGGAAGATGAAGTCTTATTTTTCATCGGAAGATGAAGTCTTATTTTTCATCGGAAGATGAAGTCTTATTTTTCATCGGAAGATGAAGTCTTATTTTTCATCGGAAGATGAAGTCTTATTTTTCATCGGAAGATGAAGTCTTATTTTTCATCGGAAGATGAAGTCTTATTTTTCATCGGAAGATGAAGTCTTATTTTTCATCGGAAGATGAAGTCTTATTTTTCATCGGAAGATGAAGTCTTATTTTTCATCGGAAGATGAAGTCTTATTTTTCATCGGAAGATGAAGTCTTATTTTTCATCGGAAGTTCGGCTTCTTCCGTTGATTTATGATCGGCAGATCTATTTGACTTTTGTGATGTCTCAAGTATTTCACGATTTAAACTTCCATTTCTTTTTGGCCGTATATTCCTTAACATTCCAAGCGATTATTTGATTATTTAAGCATCGTTCTATAGTTTTGTTCGACTCTACTTTTATTTAAATGATTTCCGCTGCAAGTTTTAAACGTTTTGAAGCTTTGGAAAGATGTCAATTTTGACTTGTAAGTAAAGTTTTAAATTTTGACCAAAGTTTCCGAGTCATGTGCAAGACTGGTGTAACGAATCGGGTTCAGATAACTCGGGGCGTTACACAAGTCCTGATACATCTTTGTGCTTCCAGGATGCACAGAGAAAGAAGACGAGTGAGCCTCCGACAAGATATCCTTTCGCAACTCTTCATCCTTCGGAACATACCATCTATTTTTGAACTTCAGAACCCCATCTCCCGAATAACTGAAATCGGAAGAAGCCATTGGTACTTTGCTCACTATATCAGCCATCTCCTTGGAATTGGTTTTCTGGGCTTCCTTAATTCGGTCCAGGACGGTGGGTCGTAGCGTCAAGTCTGCTAGTATGGCCGACAGCCCAGAAACTATCTCCATATCAAACTTCTGTATCTCCGTCCTCAAAGGCATTGATACGGGCGACATAACTGGTTGCATAGTAGCTGGCATCCTGCTCAGTGCATCAGCTACCACATTAGCTTTACCAGGGTGGTATTTGATTTCAACATCGTAATCTTTCACAAATTCTAACCACCGTCTTTGTCTCATATTCAACTTCTTCTGAGTAAAGAGGTACTTCAAACTCTTATGATCAGAGAACACCTCACATGACTGTCCATAAAGGTGGTGTCTCCATACTTTCAACGCAAATACAACTGCCGCTAACTCAAGGTCGTGAGTAGGGTAGTTTTCTTCATGGCTCTTCAATTGCCGGGATGCGTATGCTACCACTTTGCCTTCCTGCATTAGTACACATCCCAAGCCAATCTTTGACGCATCACAGTATACGCTGAACTTGCCATCTTCAACTGGCAATACTAGTAGAGGAGCCGTGGTCAACTTTTGCTTGAGTGTCTGAAAGCTCCCTTCACATGCTTCAGACCACCTAAAATTGATGTCCTTCTTTGTTAAGCTGGTCATAGGCTTCGCTATCACAGAAAACCCCTTGATGAATTTCCTGTAATAACCAGCTAGTCCGATAAAGCTCCGTACCTCACTGGCATTCCTCGGCCTTGGCCATTCTTTCACTGCCAGAATCTTGGCTGGATCCATAGACACTCCTTCAGCAGACACCACGTGACCTAGGAAATTAATCCTACTCAGCCAGAATTCACATTTTGATAGCTTGGCATATAGTTGATGCTGCCTCAGAGTCGATAGCACAATTGCCAAGTGCTCCTCGTGTTCGGCCTCACTTTTGGAGTAAACCAGGATGTCGTCGATGAAAACAATCACAAACTTGTCTAATACATCTTGGAATATCCTGTTAATCAGGTCCATAAACGCCGCCGGAGCGTTAGTTAACCCGAACGACATCACTAAGAACTCGTAGTGCCCGTATCGGGTCCTGAAGGCAGTCTTTGAAATATCGTCAGTTCTGACCTTCAATTGGTAATAACCGGAACGCAAGTCGATCTTAGAGAACACCCGAGCCCCTTGTAGCTGGTCAAATAAATCATCAATTCTTGGCAACGGGTACTTATTCCTGATAGTCAACTTGTTCAGTTCACGGTAGTCAATACACATCCGTAGGGACCCATCCTTCTTCTTAACAAACAAGACGGGAGCACCCCACGGAGAGAAACTAGGGCGCACAAAACCCTTGTCCACCAACTCTTTTAGCTGAGTCTTCAACTTCCTCAGCTCTATTGGTGCCATACGGTACGGATTCTTCGACACCGGTTCAGCACCAGGATACACATCGATCTCAAACTCTATCTCACGATCCGGTGGCAATCCCGGTAGGTCATCTAAGAAAACCTTAGGGAAGTCCCGAACCACCGGAATATTCTGAAGTTCGACCTCACCTTGCGTCTGAACATCTACTACGTGGGCAAGAAATCCGACACATCCTGACCTCATCAGCTGTTGAGCTTTCAAGGAGGATATAACAGGTATACTATGTTTCTTCGGTATTGCCTGATAGGAGAACTCTACCTCGTTCGGGCGCTTAAAAGACACGAGCCCGGACCAGCAGTTGATGGTGGCGTGATGTCGAAACAGCCAGTCCATCCCCAGAATTACTTCGTATCCTTTCATACCGATGATGATAAGATTGGCATACAATTTCTGGTCTCCAACTGACACTATATCACCTCGCACTGCCTGCTCGGAGTGCATAAACTCTCCGGACGGTAGCATGACACTGTAGGGTTGATCTGACGGCACAACACATAAGTTTTCCCTACCCACGAAGTCCATGGCCACAAATGAATGTGTGGCCCCTATGTCTAACAAGGTATATGCAGGTGCATCACAGATTAATATCGTACCTGTGATCGCCGTGTGCTGAGTGTCATCATCTTCCTCTATCATAGCAAACACTCTTGGCACGGCGCGATTCTGCCTCGTGTCAGGCACCGGACAATCCCGGACTTGGTGGCCCTCCTTGTCACATCGGAAGCATCGGCCAGTGTAGAGCCTACATTCCCCCGTATGATTTCTTTGGCAACGTGGGCATACAGGAAGCTGAGGAGCTCCCATAGGTCTTTTCCCTTTGTCCTGATAAATGGCAACTTCATTAGGTCTCTTAACACCTCTGTTTTGTTGCTGTGGTGGTTGCCCAAATTGACTCTTTTGTTGTTGTTGTTGCTGCTGAGGGGCATCCTGCACGATTCTCTTTGATGTATATCTCTGAGACTTTGCCTCTAAGGCTTCCAACTGATAAGCCTTAGCTACCACCTTTGTGTATGGGGCCTCGTCAAATCCCCCGTATGTAATCCCTCGTAAGAGGTCCATCTTCAAACCCTGGATAAATTGATGCACCTTATTTTCATCAGTGGCCACTAGGTGGGGTGCATAACGGGATAGTGAATCGAACTTCTGAACATACTCGGCCACCGTTCCAAACTGTCGTAGTCGAGAGAATTCCAGTAACTTCTCCTTCCTCATGCTGCGGTCAAAGTACTTCTCGTAGAAGAGTGTTTTAAATCCCTCCCAACTTAATGCCACAGTGGTTGACTGCACTGTGTCCCACCAAAATCCAGCACTCTTGGTGAGATTAAATGAGGCACACATCACTTTCTTGATTTCCTCCACTTCTGCATAATTCAACATACGTTCAATCTGCCGAATCCATTCTTCGGCGTGAGTAGGATCTGTTGATAATCAATCGAACATAGGCGGTTGGAGACGCCGAAATCTCTCTCCACTAGTGTCACGTGGAGCATTCACATGGTTATTGTTGTTTCCATTGCCCTCCCTCGCAATCAAACGCTTGATCATGCGAGATTGAGTGCCGGCCAACTCGGTTAGACGGTCAAGGGCGTCGCCTCTGTCATTTGCATCACCTTGATTTCCTCTCACCATTCTAGAAAAATCCTATACGAAATAATGAACTTAACTTAATAAATAAAACAAGTACAGTAAGTTAAACACTTACAGTTGGTGAAGCGACCTCATGTGGCGGATTGCGCAGTCAGACATTTCACAGAATTGGTTTTAAAACCTTATCTCTCTGATACCATAACTGTGACAGCCCCGGACCCGATAGGGGTCCGAGAGCCATTACCCCGGGACATATGACAGAAAACGGGCACATATTTTTTTTTGAACATAACCGACCGAGCTTTTAAAACAAACCCTTAAAACTTTTCAGAGGGAGAAGACGTTCTCTGGATTTGAAAGTAAAACGAAAAAGCAGTTAAATTCAGAAGGCAGAATGAATGAGGGAAGAAAACAGAAGACACTGGATAACAGAAGAATAGCAGAAAGAAATGAAACAAAGTAATAACCGGGGCGGAAGATGTTGGCAGAAAATATAATAAACAAAAATGAACAGTGCACCAGTGGATATAATATATGAACAGTGACCGGATGGATGAAAAATGTGAACAGTGACCGGGAAGATGAAATTTGTACAATTGTGAACAGTGACCGGAAGATGAATTTGTGAACAGTGACCGAAGATGAAAAATGTGAACAGTGACCGGAAGATGAAATTGTGAACAGTGACCGAAGATGAAATTTGTGAACAGTGACCGGAAGATGAAATTTGTGAACAGTGACCGGAAGATGAAATTTGTGAACAGTGACCGAAGATGAAATTTGTGAACAGTGACGGAAGATGAAATTTGTGAACAGTGACCGGAAGATGAATTTGTGAACAGTGACCGAAGATGAAAAATGTGAACAGTGACCGAAGATGAAAAATGTGAACAGTGACGGAAGATGAAATTTGTGAACAGTGACCGAAGATGAAATTTGTGAACAGTGACCGAAGATGAAATTTGTGAACAGTGACCGAAGATGAAAAATGTGAACAGTGACGGAAGATGAAATTTGTGAACAGTGACGGAAGATGAAATTGTGAACAGTGACGGAAGATGAAATTGTGAACAGTGACCGGAAGATGAATTTGTGAACAGTGACCGAAGATGAAAAATGTGAACAGTGACCGGAAGATGAATTTGTGAACAGTGACGGAAGATGAAATTGTGAACAGTGACCGAAGATGAAATTTGTGAACAGTGACCGGAAGATGAATTTGTGAACAGTGACCGAAGATGAAAAATGTGAACAGTGACGGAAGATGAAATTTGTGAACAGTGACCGGAAGATGAAATTTGTGAACAGTGACCGAAGATGAAATTTGTGAACAGTGACCGAAGATGAAATTTGTGAACAGTGACGGAAGATGAAAAATGTGAACAGTGACCGGAAGATGAAAAATGTGAACAGTGACGGAAGATGAAAAATGTGAACAGTGACCGAAGATGAAAAATGTGAACAGTGACCGGAAGATGAAATTGTGAACAGTGACCGAAGATGAAATTTGTGAACAGTGACCGGAAGATGAAATTGTGAACAGTGACCGGAAGATGAAATTGTGAACAGTGACCGGAAGATGAATTTGTGAACAGTGACCGGAAGATGAAATTGTGAACAGTGACCGGAAGATGAAAAATGTGAACAGTGACCGGAAGATGAAATTGTGAACAGTGACCGGAAGATGAAATTGTGAACAGTGACCGGAAGATGAAATTTGTGAACAGTGACGGAAGATGAAAAATGTGAACAGTGACGGAAGATGAAAAATGTGAACAGTGACCGGAAGATGAAATTGTGAACAGTGACCGGAAGATGAAATTGTGAACAGTGACCGGAAGATGAAATTTGTGAACAGTGACGGAAGATGAAATTGTGAACAGTGACCGGAAGATGAAATTTGTGAACAGTGACGGAAGATGAAAAATGTGAACAGTGACCGGAAGATGAAAAATGTGAACAGTGACGGAAGATGAAAAATGTGAACAGTGACCGGAAGATGAAAAATGTGAACAGTGACCGGAAGATGAAATTGTGAACAGTGACCGAAGATGAAATTTGTGAACAGTGACCGGAAGATGAAATTGTGAACAGTGACCGGAAGATGAAATTGTGAACAGTGACCGGAAGATGAAATTTGTGAACAGTGACCGGAAGATGAAATTGTGAACAGTGACGGAAGATGAAATTGTGAACAGTGACCGGAAGATGAAATTTGTGAACAGTGACCGGAAGATGAAATTTGTGAACAGTGACCGGAAGATGAAATTGTGAACAGTGACGGAAGATGAAATTGTGAACAGTGACCGGAAGATGAAATTGTGAACAGTGACGGAAGATGAAAAATGTGAACAGTGACCGGAAGATGAAATTTGTGAACAGTGACCGGAAGATGAAATTGTGAACAGTGACCGGAAGATGAAATTGTGAACAGTGACCGGAAGATGAAATTTGTGAACAGTGACCGGAAGATGAAATTTGTGAACAGTGACGGAAGATGAAAAATGTGAACAGTGACCGGAAGATGAAATTTGTGAACAGTGACCGGAAGATGAAAAATGTGAACAGTGACCGGAAGATGAAATTTGTGAACAGTGACGGAAGATGAAAAATGTGAACAGTGACCGGAAGATGAAATTGTGAACAGTGACCGGAAGATGAAATTGTGAACAGTGACGGAAGATGAAAAATGTGAACAGTGACCGGAAGATGAAATTTGTGAACAGTGACCGAAGATGAAATTTGTGAACAGTGACGGAAGATGAAATTGTGAACAGTGACCGGAAGATGAAATTGTGAACAGTGACCGAAGATGAAATTTGTGAACAGTGACCGGAAGATGAAATTGTGAACAGTGACCGGAAGATGAAATTTGTGAACAGTGACCGGAAGATGAAATTGTGAACAGTGACCGAAGATGAAATTTGTGAACAGTGACCGGAAGATGAAATTGTGAACAGTGACCGGAAGATGAAATTTGTGAACAGTGACCGGAAGATGAAATTGTGAACAGTGACCGGAAGATGAAAAATGTGAACAGTGACCGGAAGATGAAATTGTGAACAGTGACCGGAAGATGAAAAATGTGAACAGTGACGGAAGATGAAATTTGTGAACAGTGACCGGAAGATGAAAAATGTGAACAGTGACCGGAAGATGAAATTTGTGAACAGTGACCGGAAGATGAAATTTGTGAACAGTGACCGGAAGATGAAATTTGTGAACAGTGACGGAAGATGAAAAATGTGAACAGTGACGGAAGATGAAATTGTGAACAGTGACCGGAAGATGAAAAATGTGAACAGTGACCGGAAGATGAAAAATGTGAACAGTGACCGGAAGATGAAATTGTGAACAGTGACGGAAGATGAAAAATGTGAACAGTGACCGGAAGATGAAAAATGTGAACAGTGACGGAAGATGAAATTGTGAACAGTGACCGGAAGATGAAATTTGTGAACAGTGACGGAAGATGAAAAATGTGAACAGTGACCGGAAGATGAAATTGTGAACAGTGACCGGAAGATGAAATTTGTGAACAGTGACCGGAAGATGAAATTGTGAACAGTGACCGGAAGATGAAATTTGTGAACAATTCCAACAATTCCAGAATACTTCAGAACGTAATTCAACTGTCAAATACAGAGGTTTTGAATATCAATACAGATTTCAAAAAGTTCTACAGAAACTTGACATACATTTCAAATTCACCAAAACAGAAGTTTTAAAACAAAACATAAAGTCTATACAGGACTCGACTTAACTTTCAAAAATACACGCTCACAGGAATACATCTTGTCTGACTGCAGCAACCAAACCCCCATGAGCTCAATCCGCCAACCTCCCAAACTCATCAGCTTGAGGCACAAAATCCTCATCTGGAGGATCCATACCTACAACAGGGAGTTCAACTATGAGCCTAGAGCTCAGTAAGAACATACTAGAATGCAGTGATGTATATGCTGTGCATGAACATTTTCAAATACATGAACATTACATTACATTTCACTGGACAGGAAGGTATAAGTGGGAAGAAGAGCTGGCGCAACAGGAGTACATGTCACACAGGACATAACAGGAGTACATGACAGGATGCCAGTCCCGTCCACACTTAACCATACATTTCATATAGGTTTATCTTACTTAACTTCAAACCGTGTGCAGAAAACATTTTCATGACTTTCAGAGAAAAACGTGTATGCATGAACATTCATAGACAGACAACAGAATAATAAGCCGGATATAAAACAGAACACATTTAACCTAAAACATAACCTATAGTTTAACTACCCAACAGAAATCCCGACAACATAAACCTAGTACCTCCGTATTGTAGGGCCTTAAGGGCCAAACCTATACGTATGAACTTACCTGGTTGCTGTCGCGTTGATGTTCTGAATGTCTCAGAAATGCTCGGACCTGTAGCATGCATGTAGAGAATTTAAAACACGCTACAAATGCTAACTAATAAGCTCTTAGAAATCAACAGCAACATCTTTCAAATCCTTAGAAAACAACAACGTGTTTTCATCCAAAAAAAACAGTGAGTTTTCACCAATACCGAAACCTTAAACTTCGGTAAAAACTCACATTTTAACTTATCCAAAATGTTAGCTTTAGTAGATGATTACCTTTACTGGAGAAACAGAAGGTAATCAGGAAAAGATTGAGGTTAAAATCGCTGCTGGTCGCCTGGAAAAGAGAAAACAGGAAGGAGAGGTAGAAGTGAGCTTCACGTAGGAGGAAGAGAAGACATATCTTCTTTAACAAGTTGCCAAGTGTCAACCATCAATTGGCTTGTTTCTACCAACCTTAATTACTTCCACATTTACCCTTCCATTGAACTACAACCAATTTAATTTGTTTTGGTTAGTTGGCCATTAGTTTGGTTCTCCCTTAAACATCCCATCATTTCAACCAAAACATTCATTGTATTGAAATAATATTAATTTCGCTTATACAATTTGGGGAAAACCATTACATGGAAAAATGCCGGGTGTTACAGATTTATTCAATCACCAATTAACAACCCAAACATACCCCAGAATCTAGAACCCCTAGAATCTAGAACGTGATTAAAAACATATTAAACTTTCATAAAAATAAATCACGTGGATCCATTTAAAACCAAACAACTTCCCCTATTTTCAGTTACCAAACAGTTTATGAAATACATTTCAAAAACATCGAACATAATCCTATCAACTATCAAATTCCAAACATCCTATTATGTTCTATCTGTACAATTCATATGGTCCCCAAAACATATACCTACATCCCCACGGGTCAAAAGCGCACCGACTGCCCAGCGCACTCCCACGAGCCATCTTTCTTCAACCGCTCATGCCTCGGGTGGAGGGATCTCATCCTCACCTGTGTAGAGGTCACCTACACCATAAATATAAGTCGTGAGTTTAAGGCTCAGTAAGTCTACGTGAATGCAATGCATGCTATGCGTGCCGTTCATAAAAACATGCTTCCTACCTTTTCGCTATTCATTTCTTTTCTTGTACTTTTACTTATACTTATACTTTACCGTGGTCT
Source organism: Begonia masoniana (assembly GCA_022432975.1). NCBI lineage: Eukaryota > Viridiplantae > Streptophyta > Magnoliopsida > Cucurbitales > Begoniaceae > Begonia > Begonia masoniana. Next base: position 38,855,261 of record CM039515.1, read on the forward strand.
CACTCTCGCTAGATAGGAGCGGCACATCATATGATTGGATAGCCCCTCGTATCTAACCGGGGGAAAAACATGCTCCCAAAGCAGCCATGTCTGAACCACCACCACCGCCGAAACAGATTACATGCATTCAGATCGTTTCATTATCTTTTTCCTTTTCATGAAAAACATGCATAAAAATTCCTTTTTCGTGCTTTTCAGAAACATGATGCGTGAACATGTACAATACTATAAACATAATTAAAACACAAACAAACAATGAACTTAAACATATAACACTTAACTGAAATTAACTACCCAACCTATTCGCCCGACACAACCTACATTCTCCAATTTCCTCAAACAACATAAAATCTTATGGTGTAGGCCAATCGGCCAAACAGGTCACGAAAGACTTACCTGACATCCGTTGAAGGCTAGCTCCGTCCACGAGCGTAGTGCACCTAAGGCAAAACACAAAAACTATCATAAAAATGCGCTTGAACCGTTAACGTCCAAATTAATAAAATCCTTAACCAAAGGAGTTTCCTAAAATTCCAATTTAATTAATCGAGGCGTTTTATCGAACAATCTACGCTCGATATCACAAACCACCATTTACGAATTTTTCTCTAAAAAACCCTAAAATCTCACCAATTTCGACTTTTCTCACAAATCACTATAATTTCGTCCAATAACGTTCCATACATCCTTTATATCTATATTTACAGTAAATCTATCGATTACGAAACCTAATCGACATTTTTAACGAAATCCTAAACAAAACCCTAATCGTCATAAATCTTAGAAATCGAAATCTAACGTACCAAAGCTACGGAATCTTACCTATAGCGTTGAGTGGAGAAGAAAACGTGAAGGAACGGCGTTGATCGGAGGAGAACCGATGAAGAACCGTGGAAGACGGCCGTTGGGAAAAGCCAAGTCGCCAAAGAGCTTCTCTGGTTCGTGGAGGAAGAGAAATGAGGGGAGAAGGAATTTAAGTGTTTATTTAAAACTTTGGTGGTCAATTACCTTTTTGCCCTTTTGTTGATTTTATATTAGTTTCGTCCTTTGTTTCGTTAATTATCTAACGATTCGGTTTCTCCATATCTCCTTATTTCACCAATAATTCCAACTTATTATTAGGGTCCTAATAAAACTGTCCGTTCGCAAATCGGACCACGTTTACCATTTTACTAAAATGTCTTTTATATTTCGAGAAACGCAATTATTAGAAATATAGCGTTATCACTCCGGAAATTCTCGTAATTTCCTTAAAATTCCTATTAATCATTAGGATTCTAATGACGCTTTCTTTTTGTAAAACGGGCTTGATTCGACATATTTACAAAAATATCATTTATATTAAAATATTGATATCCCGAAAAGCCGGGATATTACACTATAGCTGATCAACTATAGAAGAAATTAGAATTATTTTTTTGAAAGTCGGAGTGCTTAGAATAAAGCTCTTATAATTAAAAGACTTGTGAATTTGAAATTTGCGGGTGGATGTAGTATCAACGAGCACATGATCAAGTTTCAAGGTTCAGTGAATTAGCTGCTGGGTATGAGTATCACGTTAGACGATGAATTATAGACTTTGCTTTTGCTTAGTTCTATGTTAGACAGTTGGGAAATACTTGTGGTTACAGTTAGTAACTCAACACAAGACGTAAATTAACTCTGGATATGGTTAAAGATTGCTTACTCAGCGAGGAAGTTAGAAGAAAGAATTCAAGTCATTCTTCCAGTGGAGGTGTGATGACCCGGATGTATAAGTATGTGTACGATGACTACACGAACCGGAACCCGGTTGGCGGTACGTCCGCGCGGGCGAACTGGAAGGTGACAGGTCATAAAAAGAAAGTCGTCACAATCCCACATCGCTTGGGGAAGTATGTGAAAATGAAACATATGTAAATAGACCATCCCAAGATAGTAAGACGCGTTTTGGAGCACAATTGGCAACGGATCCCATAAGAACTTTGAAGTTAAAAGTGCTTCGGCGAGAGTAGTACCAGGTTGGGTGACCGACTGGAAAGTCCTCGCCAAACAAAGCCGTGAGGGGAGAATATTGTGCTATGACCCAATCCCCAGAGCGGACAATATCTTGCTAGGAAAAGGGGTCGTTATAAATGGTATCAGAGCCTGTACCCAACCGAAAATGTGGCCAATGGGGACGTTGGGCCCCCGAGGGGGTGATTGTGATGACCCGGATGTGTAAGTATGTGTACGATGGCTGCACGAACCGAAACCCGGATGACAGTATGTCCGCGCGGGCGAACTGGAAGGTGACAGGTCATAAAAAGAAAGTCGTCACAATCCCACATCGCTTGGGGAAGTATGTGAAAATGAAACATATGTAAATAGACCATCCCAAGATAGTAAGACGCGTTTTGGAGCACAATTGGCAACGGATCCCATAAGAACTTTGAAGTTAAAAGTGCTTCGGCGAGAGTAGTACCAGGTTGGGTGACCGACTGGAAAGTCCTCGCCAAACAAAGCCGTGAGGGGAGAATATTGTGCTATGACCCAATCCCCAGAGCGGACAATATCTTGCTAGGAAAAGGGGTCGTTATAAATGGTATCAGAGCCTGTACCCAACCGAAAATGTGGCCAATGGGGACGTTGGGCCCCCGAGGGGGTGATTGTGATGACCCGGATGTGTAAGTATGTGTACGATGGCTGCACGAACCGAAACCCGGATGACAGTATGTCCGCGCGGGCGAACCGGAAGGTGACAAGTCGTAAAAAGGGGGGTCGTCACAATCCCATATCGCTTGGAGAAATATGTGGAAATAAAACATATGTAAAGAGACCCTCCCAAGATAGTAAGACGCGTTTTAGAGCACAATTGGCAACGGATCCCATAAGAACTCCGAAGTTAAAAGTGCTTCGGCGAGAGTAGTACTAGGTTGGGTGACCGACTGAAAAGTCCTCGCCAAACAAAGCCATGAGGGGAGGATGTTGGACTACGACCTAATCCCTAGAACGGACAATATCTTACTGGTAAAATGGGTCGTTGCAGGAGGTGCTCTTGTTAGTGAGAAACAAGAAAGACATGGTAAAAAGAAGTAGAGATCAACATAAAATGGGTTGATCCAGAAGGAGATATAAGTTGAAAGGAAAAACAATGAAATGTTTTCATTGTGGGAAGCCGGGACATATGAAAAGAAATTTCAGAGTATGGGATAAAGAACAATCCAAAGGGAGAGATAGTGAGCAGGATAGTGACACAGAGACTACTGCAGGTGTTGTTGATGGCGATGTGATTACTGCTCATGATGAAGGTTGTGTGAATTTGACACTTCAACCGTGTACTTGGATTATTGATTTTGGTGCTTTGTATCATGTTACGTCACATGGTGAATACTTCTCATCTTACACTAATGGTGATTATGGTTAGGTAAAGATGAAAAATGATGGTGCATCAAATATTGTTGGAATTGGTGATATTAATCAAAAAACCAATTCAGGTTGCAAGTTGACCTTGAAAGATGTTAGACATGTTCTAAATATTTGGCTGAATTTGATATATACTAGTAAGCTAGATGATAAAAGTTTTGTTAACTATTTTAGTGATGGCAAATGGGAAACTCCCAACTCGTTCCCTAGTTATAGTTAGAGGAAAGAAGACAAATACTCTTTACTACATACATACAAAGTTATGTAAAGAAGAAATAAATATCACCGAGAAGTCAAATGATATTGAACTCTGGCATAATAACCTTGGTCGCATTAGTGAGAAAGGACTTTAGACACTTATGAAGAATCAGTTTTTGTCTAGTTTTAGCTACTTAAATTTGAAGACTTGTGTGTATTGTTTGTCTGAAAAATCTCACAAGGTTGCGTTTCAGAGTATCTACCCCTCTAGGAGACATTAGATTCTTGATTTAATTCATATAGATGTTTGTAGTATGCAAGATAAAATATTTGGTGGTCAATACTATTTTGTTACATTTATTGATGATCACTAGTGAAAGGTGTTTGTTTTTGCTTTGAAAACAAAAAAAATCATGTATTAGAAGTTTTTCAAAGAATTTCATGCTAGGATAGAGAGAGAAATCAGAAAAAAAATTTAAATGTGTCAGAACTTATAATGGTGGTGAGTATAGAGTGTCATTTGAAAAATATTGTAAGAGCCATGGTATTAAACTTGAGAAGATTGTGCCTAAAAATTATTGTCAGAATGAAGTGCTAGAGAGTATGAATAGAACGATTTAAGAAATGATCAAGTGTATGCTCTATCATGCCAAGTTATCTAAAAGTGAGTGAAGCTTTGAGGACTGCAGTTGACTTGATTAATCTTTCTCCTTCAGATCCGTTAGATGGTGATATTCCTAAACGAGTTTGAACAGGGAAAAATGTTTCTTGCAAGCACTTGAGGGTGTTTGGGTGCAGAGCCTATGTTCACGTTTTGAAAGACGAACGATTCAAGTTAGATGATAAAGCCATAGAGTGTATATTCTTGGGTTATTCACATGATGAGTTTGAGTACAGATTTTAGGATCTAGTTACTGAAAAAATAGTAAGAAGCAACGATGTTGTTTTCTTAGAAGACCAGTTAGTTGAAACTAATAAGGCAAAGAGACCTCACTCACTTCCAGAATGTCCTGCTAGTTTGAATCCAATTAGTACACCTTCAGTAATTGAGAATTATGGGGGAGTCACGGAGGAAGACTATAGTGATATTGTTGATCAGGGTATTTCTACATATGACGAATTTCAACCGATTGATCAGATTGAAGAATATTCTTCGATATTAGTGCTAGAAAGAATATCAACAAGAGATAAAGAGCCTTCTATGACATATTCAGTCCATGAGTATGTGATGCTTACAGATTAATGAGAACCAAAAATTTCCCATGAAGCTATGTGTCATGAACAAAAGACACAGTGGCAAAAAGTCGTGCAAAAAGAAATAAATTCTTTACATGAGAAACATACATATGAATTATTAAAGTTGCCTAAGGGAAAAGCAAGCTTTGAAAAATAAATGGATATACAAGTTGAAATTTGACGATAGTTGTTCACAACTAAGATATAAAGCTAGATTAGTTGTGAAATGATACAGTCAGAAGAAAAGTGTTGATTTTGATTAAATTTTCTCTCTAGATGTGAAGATGACATCTCTCAGAACTTTTGGGTTGGACTGCTTGTTTGAATCTTGAGATTCAACAACTTGATGTGAAAACTACATTTCTTCGTGGAGTTTTGGAAGAAGAAATATACATAGAACAACTCGAGGAGTTCAAAGTCAAAGACAAAAAATATCTTGTTTGTAGACTAAAGAAAAGCTTATACGGCTTGAAGTAAGCACCGAGACAGTGGTACAAGTAATTTTGATCTTTCATGACAAGTCAAGGATTCTGTAGAACTAATTCCGACAACTATGTATTTATGAAAAGAGACGCTAATGATTGTTTCATCATTCTACGATTGTACGTGAATGATATGTTAATTGTGGGTCAATATATCAATAAGATTGACACGTTGAAGAAGGAGCTTAGTAAGTCTTTTACGATAAAAGACTTGGAATCTGCAAAACAAATTTTGGTTATGAAAATTACTCGTGACAGACATAATTGATGATTGTGGTTATCTTAGGAAAGGTACATCAAAAAAGTGCTTGAGAGATTCAATATGAGCAATGCAAAAGTAGTTTCTTCTCCACTAGCAAATCATTTTAAGTTGGGCTCGAAACATAGTCCTAGAGGTGATAAAGAGAAAGAAGCTATGAGTAAAGTACCTTATGCATTAGCAGTGGGTAGTTTGATGTATGCTATGGTGTGCACTCGACCAAATATTACTCATGCCATCGAAATAGTTAGTCAATTTCTCTCTGATCCAGGGAAAGAACATTGGGCAGCAGTTAAATGGATTTTTACATATCTTATAAGTACTACCAAAATATGTTTATGCTATGGTAATGAGAAGCTTGTGATGAATGATTATACAGATTCTGATTTGGCAGGTGACGTTGATTCGAGAAAATCGACTATTGGGCAATGAGTACTTTTGCAGGGGGAGTTGAATGTTGGCAGTCCAAATTGTCAAAATGCGTTGCTCTATTGATTACAGAAGCATAATATTTAACTATTATTGAAGCTTGCAAAGAAGTTTTGTAGATGAAGATACTCCTATAAAATATGTTATCTATTGTGACAATCAGAGTGTTATTTGCCTTTGCAAAAATCTGATGTTCCATGGAAGATCCAAACATATTGATGTTCGATACCACTGGGTGCGAGATAAATTACAAGCGCATGAGTTATTTGTTGAAAAGATTTACACCAATGATAATGGATATGATATAATGACGAAGTCATTGCTTAATGAGAACCTTGAGAGTTGCAAGCAGAAAGCGGGAATGGTGGAGTCTTTCACAGCGGAGGGAGAGATTTGTTGGGTTCTTCTTCTATTATGAGGTGAGCCCACGTAATGAAAAAAATTATAAAATCAAAAGAGATAGAGATAAATGATTTTTAAAATATGATTCAAGAGAGAGAACATAAGATAGAAAGATAATTTAAATAGTGAGATTTGGCTAGAGAAAGAGAGAGAAGAAGAAAAAAAAATATTTTTTTTTCTTGTTTTTCAATATTTGTGTGCAAGATAGAACGATTGATTCTCCTCCGTGTCAGCCAAGATTTCATAGTGTTCTTCGTGTCGACGAGATCTACAATTCTATCGGTTCTGATTATTGAAGAGAAAAAGTTCCTTGTCTCTAGTCGATTGGTGAGATCGCTCTAATTTTCTCTTGTTTTTCGAGAATATTGATTCTCGAGATTAATCGCACTTGTTGTTGTTTATTTTAATTTAATATAAACAAAATTGTTGTGTACCTCTTATGTGATAGTAAAATATCATATCAGATTTTGGTCATGTGGATGTAAGCACATTGTCGAACTACGTTAAATTCGATAGCTCCTTATTTTTCTGCTTTATTTTGTGGTTTATTTTATCAATTGGTATAATAATATATTTTAATTGTAACGCCCCCGAACCCACCCCGGGCCCGTGCGCTACTTGGCTAGCTAACCCGGCGTTTAAAACGTTAATTAAAATAATTTTCCTAAATTTTCCCGGCTCGGTTTTCGGGTTTTTCGAACCCTTGATTTTTTTGTTGGAAAACGTGCCAAAATACGTTTAAAATATGTCGGAAAAATATCGGGTCAAAACATTTTAGGAGTCGGAAAAAAAAAAACAAAAAAAAATGAAAATTGGCCTCAAAGGGCCGCTGGGCGCGCGCTGGGCGCCGTGCGCGCCCAGACAACACGCCAACGCGCGCGTTGCGCGCGCGCTGTGCGCACAGCGCGTGCCTACGCGCGCGCGCGCCTGCGCGCCCCAACCTGGCCACCGTGACCGATCGCGGCCCAAAGCCCGATCGATCGGGCCTTCTCGGGTTTTCTTCACTCAAAAACATCCCGACCGCGACCGATCGTGCCCCGGGCCCGACCAATCGGGCCGGCTCGGGTTTTTCACAACCAAAAACACTCAAAAATACCCATTTTGACCTTTTCCCGCTTTCCTACACTTTTATACACTTTTCTGCAATCCCGACACCTCCAAAAATCACGAAACTTTAACCACGTCATTCCGACGCCCATAACTTCACGTCCCATAAATTTCTTGAAAAACCGACTTAAAACGGATGTTAATAAAAATAGCTAACTTAAACCCGACGTCGTTTGTTTTAAAATCAAAGCGGACGGCATAACGCCGAAATCCTTTAAAACCAAAACCTGTAATATAACACCCGAGAATATATAGTTTAAATCCTCAAAATACCACCACCATTACTCAACAACCCAACGACTTAAAATCTTTAAAATTCATTACGAAAACCTTTATAAAAACAACGTGCCAACACGTATCAATTCTCCCAGTTACCAACTAGATACATCAAAAATACCCAAAAAAAATAATCATCACTCACAACCCTCCGAAGACCGTGATCGAGACGCCCCGACAACTGCCTGCACCGGCATGCCCTGTACATCACCAACTGCGCTCCAATCCTAGCTTTCCTTAGGCCCTCACCTGTACTCCAGTCGTCACCTACACCACAGAACACACACACACACGTAAGCTTACGCTTAGCAAGTAGGGGTAACAAATATAAACAAGCACAATGCACACACATCCACACGCAACTCTAACACAACAATACAACACCACTCAACACAACAACGCAACACAACCCTAAGAAAACTGCCTGCATCGAAAGATGCTTTACACTTTAACCGACTATCACACGACACGACATCCCAACGCAACTCAAGAAACCGACTTAACATAACACGACAACCCGACCAAACAATACTAGTTGCCCGCACCCGAAAGGATGCCTTAGTTGCCCGCACCGAAGTGCCTTAGTTGCCCGCCCCGAAGGGCCTTAGTTGCCCGCACCGAAGTGTCTTAGTTGCCCGCACCGAAGTGCCTTAGTTGCCCGCCCCGAAGGGCCTTAGTTGCCCGCACCAAAGTGCCTTAGTTGCCCGCCCCGAAGGGCCTTAGTTGCCCGCACCGAAGTGCCTTAGTTGCCCGCCCCGAAGGGCCTTAGTTGCCCGCACCGAAGTGCCTTAGTTGCCCGCCCCGAAGGGCCTTAGTTGCCCGCCCCGAAGGGCCTTACTCACGCCAAACAATGCAACACAACACACAACGCACTCAACAACACGACACAACCCAACATGATAACACAATATCACACGGCAACACAATGCAACACAACACTAAGCATTACAATAACTCAACGTCACAACCCAACATGACAACACAACACCAAACGAAACAATAACTCAACGTCACAACCCAACATGACAACACAACACCAAACAAAACAATAACTCAACGTCACAACCCAACATGACAACACAACACCAAACAAAACAATAACTCAACGTCACAACCCAACATGACAACACAACACCAAGCAAAACAATAACTCAACGTACACGAAGTAAAACAGTAACAAATAAACCCTACCGTCCTGTGGTGTAGGCCCGAAGGCGAAAGGATGACACCCAATACTTACCTGCCGTCTCGGTATTTGTTCGCTCACTTCGTCCAACCGAATTTCACGCTCGATCACCTTAAAGTAACGAAAACTCAACTTAGTAAATTACTAATAAAATTCTAAAGGATCCTAAAACCAAAACTAACAAACACTTCAACTTAAAACTACAGCTTAACTCAAAACCTGATTTTTACCCCAAAAGTGACCGTCCAACTTCAAACGGTCATAACTCCCTCGTTTTTCAACAGATTTCGACGCGCCACCCCAATTCGGAAACCTCTACACGTCTACTATCCATTGAAATGCTTAAATCAACCAATTAATTACTTTGGCCAGCCCGAAATTCCCAAAGACAGAATCGGCCCTAAAGTGTTCTTAAACCGTTTTTGTGCAACACTCTTTCAATCTTTCATCTAACCCCTCCAACAATCTAAATCACTCCATTCAACAACTAAACTACCAAAATAGGAAAGAAATCTAACATCTAAACTCAATTTTTCGGAATCCCTAACCTAGGGTTTTCCAACTCTCCCTAAAACCACCTAAAACACCCTAAAAACTCTTCCAAACTTCATCTCATAGCACATAAACTAAAACCCATGTAAATTTACCTTGCAATCACTTGAAGAAATGAAGAAAGGAGGAAGAAGAGAGGCGGCTATGGAGGAGGGCAAGAGAAGGCGATGAAGATGAAGAAAAGAAATGAAAACCTATCTTTTTAACCTAACTTTTCTTTCACCTTTTAACTTTCCTCCTCCAAGCTTTCTAAATTTATAAAACCACCCACACTTTTCTCTCCCAAAAACCTTCAACGTGAATGCCTTGCTATTGCACCTATTTCTCTTCCCTATTTCATTACATGTTACATTTCTATTGGTTGAAAAACAAAACACCTTTTGACTTTTTCTTTTTATGCATTAAATTCCCAATTGAAATTACCATTTCATCCTCCTCTCACCCTTATGTCTTCCAACGCCAAAACCATATTAAATCACCATTTTCCATTCTTAAAATCATTTGAAATTTGATTGGTTTAATTGCATTTGACTTTTCCACCACTTTTTGGTTTGAATTGTCAAACCTCCTTTTCTCCTTTTTGCATACCTTAATTCCAAATCCATTCTCAACATCTTCATTAAACTATTCTAACCGTCTACCCTAAGACACATGTGCGTTATAGGAATATCTCGGGTGTTACATTAATTACATTAAAAAAAAGAAGAATTTATTCGCTTCGTAATCAAATTTTATATACCGTTTTTCCCAACACTACCTCTCTTTATCTCAGTGTCTCTCTCTAATCCTTTCTCAAACTCTTAACTCTCTTTGGTGTATTGAATTCTCTTTAATTGAATTTGCCTATTTTCCATCTCCTTATATTCCATTAATGCAAGCTATTCTTCTCCCTTTTTCATTTTTTCTTCATTTTCAATAAATACAAGGTACATTCTCTTTCTTTCCTTGATAGGTGAAGTTTTGTACTCGTCTCATATTTTTTTCTTCTTATTTCCTATCTACTTTTTTATGCCTTTTAACTTTCATTCAAAATAATAAATCAACCTCTCAAAAGTCTATCAACAACTACATCTTCGGCCAACAACTGCATCTTCACTATATATATATAAATAATTATCTAAAACAAAAAGGTCCAATAATTATCAATTATATTATGAAAAGCTCACACGGACACGACATATGTCATTGTCTAGGGTTTATAAAATAGAATAAAAAAATAAACCTATAATTATTTAATTATTCATTTATTCATGGTGGTTAAGATTGTCACACGCTAAAATTACACTTTGCCAAATACACATTAATTAAAAAGTAGGGTTTGCAAGTCCTTGTGCGACTTCTCACACCCGGATAGACGACATATCTTAAAATTCGTCTTCCACAGACGACATTACATACCATCGTTGACGAGGGTATTTTAGTAACACTGGAGTCGGCCACCGTCTCAGATAGCAGAGAGCGCGGTTAGAGACGGTATAAATTGCAGCCGTCAACCAAAAGCCTTATGGCGGCCAGTCCTCTTCAACCTCCTCAAAACTCTAACCATTTTCACTCCACTAAGCTTCTTAATCAATCTTCTTATCCGCCATTGCTGAAAACTTCTGCGATCAGATCGTGGAAGAGCAGCAGACATCAATTTAGCATCAAGTGCGAAGCCAAGAGTTCCGACAATTTTCAAGAGTGGGCCATCGAGTTCGCGTATTCGAAGGATCCAATTCGTCTTGTACATAATCCTGTTCCAACTTCGTCTTCCGTACAAATGGAACCAGCCAGTACTATGGAATTCGGAGCTAATAATGCGAAGAAGGTATGCCTCTTTTACTGTGCGGAGACAGAGGCTCTTGCTGAGAGAATAGCCTCCAGGTCAGATAACATTGAAATCCGTCTCATAACATGGAGGTGAGATTATTGTCCCCATTTCCCGATTAGCCGTTAAGTTTTTCATTTTTCAAGAGATTCAATTTGTTTCCGTCGAAATTGGAACGATGGACCAAATGTCTCGATGAACATACGAGCGTGAGTCCGAAAGAAAGGTTTTGCGTGGGGCGTCCCGATTATAAGGTTATCCGTTCAATGCTTTCTTCATTGCTGCATATTTAAGAGTGACCTAGGTATTGTCGGAAGATTTGAGTTTGAAAAATCAGGCTTCGTAAGCTTCATTACTGCCGTCATTGTCATGAGTTCAACTTTTGGAAGGCAATCGGTCTCTAGTTCTTGGCTGTCCATATCATGATCGGAGTCTATTGCATAGTGGATAACTTCCATGTATCGATCCAGTTTGTTAGTTTTAGACTTTTCTCGCATGATGTATTTAAGAGTGATGATTAATTGAGTAAAAACTGTTTTGTTTAGAATTTCTGTCGTATGAATGTTATTGGATTTAATAACTGATTTGAAATAATGTATTTCTGTTTTGTTTATCAGGAAATTTGAAGACGGATTCCCAAACATATTCATACCTAATGCTCAAGGGATTCGAGGGCAACATGTTGCTTTTCTGGCGTCATTTAGTTCTCCTGCAGTTATTTTTGAGCAGCTATCGGTCATTTATGCATTGCCAAAACTGTTTGTTGCCTCTTTTACGCTTGTTCTACCTTTTTTCCCTACCGGGACTTTTGAGCGGATGGAGGACGAAGGAGATGTAGCCACGGCTTTTACTCTTGCTAGGATCTTGTCTAATATACCAATTTCAAGGGGAGGACCTACTAGCTTAGTGACTTTTGACATTCATGCTTTGCAGGTCTTTGAGTTACTGTTTATAGATATTTAACCTCAGAACAGTTTTAACAGCTCTGTTTATTGCTCCACATTTTTTGTTGTCTCAAATTTTTTTCCTGATCACTATTAACTTTAGCGTTTCTTTTATAGTTTCCTGATGCATTTGTTGTTGGTTTATTGGACGTCAGGAAAGGTTTTACTTTGGTGACAATATTTTGCCATGTTTTGAGAGTGGAATACCTTTGCTCAAAAATAGGCTTCAGCGTCTCCCAGATTCAGATAATGTAAGTTTTTTTTTTTTTTTTTGCAATATATCTGCCTGAACTCCATTTGGGATAAGGATGGGGGTAGTGGGGATAATCTGTGTTATTTTCATATTGGATTAAAATTCAGCAATATGATATGATAACAAATGGTACTTAATTTTTTCATGTGATTCAGATCGTCCATGAACACCAAACACAGATCTGAGACATATAACTAATTCGTGGACAGTTATTGGGTTTGCAAGCATTTCTGTTTTCTTTGGTTCAACTACTTTTTTTGTCCTGCATAAAAAATAATATGTATTTTGCTTCTAATCAAGTAAAAAATCCCTATAATTTTTGCATAGTCATCGCTTCTGATGTTTTTTAGGTTCTATAATTGTCTTATTGATTGGTTTATGATCGTGTTTATTCCTCTCTTTGTATGTTTAATGTAGTCGTTGTAGTTAGGCATGTTCTTAAAGATATTAACTTTTGAAATCTTGAATCATTGCAAAAAAATGTTTTATTTTAGAATTTCCACGAAACACTCATGATTCAAAGTTTATTGTTCTATCGATTGGTTATGGATCATGTTTATCCCCTTCTCTGTATGTTTAACCGAGTCATCGTAGTTAGACATGTTTTTAAAGATATTAAGACTTTTGAAGAATTGAGTTATTGCAAAAAAAAAAAAAATTGTTTTATTTCATAATTTCCATGAAACACTTACGATTCAAAGTTTATGTTCGTAATATTCAGATATCAATTGCTTTTCCCGATGATGGAGCATGGAAGCGATTTCATAGGCAGCTGCAGCACTTTCCCACTGTAATTTATAGCTTGTGGATTTTTGTATTATATGATTCACGCCACGTGTTGAAGAGTCTGAAAGTGTAGTAGATCAATATGAATCTTATACGGAGTGAAAGAAAAAGCTGTTTCATCTTCACCCAATGATAAATTTTCTTTAATAGTGTGACTTTCTGTTTAATTTGAAGATTGTCTGTGCAAAAGTTCGGGAAGGAGATCAGAGAATTGTCCGCATAAAGGAGGGAAATCCTGAAGGACGACATGTAGTGATTGTGGATGATTTGGTTCAATCCGGTGGAACTTTAATCGAATGTCAGGTATCCAAGTCCTTTGTTCTTCAGTGTCCTCTTTGCTACATATGTGATTGAGCACTATATTTTAGAAAGTATGATCCTCATTAGTGGTAAATTTAGAAAATTACCTTGATTGGGGTTTTGGTGGAATTTGAAATCTTGAGCTTATTTTCTGTTGTACTTTGTTTTTGGAGTATACCTTTAGGTTTTACGCCCAATTTTGTGCATTCTCTTGAGATGTAGAGGTTTTTAACCTCTACCTGATGTACATATATTGTTGCTTAACATAATTTTTTATGTGATAAAAATGGTGGAAATTGTACATACCATTTATCATCTATCTTCTTTACTAGATTGTTTTCGTATTTATTTGCAGCATATTTTTTAGTTTCATTTATTGATTATGAAATTAGAATCTTATTTGATGACCTTATGCTATGATTTTCTTGAATGGCTTGCCCTTGAACATTCTTATAGAGAGTGCTTGCCAAGCATGGGGCTGCAAAAATCAGTGCTTATGTGACACATGGGATCTTTCCTAAAAAGTCTTGGGAACGCTTTAAATGTGACGACAAAGGTATGATGTATTTGGTAACACTTGTAATTAAAAGAGAGAGAGCCATAGTTTGACCTTTTTTTTTAAATAGAATAAATATCGGCAAAAGTTAAACTGCTTTTTACAAAAGATATAACATTTTTAACAAGTTGGAAAATGTAATTTCTTAAAGTTGTTTTTCTAGTCTAAATTAAGTTATAAAATAATTTTTTTTTTCTATTTTGATTATCTAAGTTTTTAAAGAGCTACACAAATTTAAGTTCTTATATGTACCTACTCTCTTATTATCTCTCAAACATTTCCCCTATTTTTTTATTGTTTTAATTTTAATTAATTTTTTTAATATTGTAATGTATATTTATTTTATTTAATGAATTTTATTTATTTTTGAAAAATTTAATTTTTTGGGTAAATGACTTCCATTATGAGCAATAAATTTAACGATTATGATCATGTACTTTTATGTAATTTGATATTTTAACGCAATTAAGTATGATAATTTGCCAAACTTTTAAATATAGAAAAATACTTTTGAAACGATAATTTACTGAATATTTATTTGATTTTTGCATAACACAACAAATAGTATTATTGGAGAAGTGCAACATAGTCAAACCAGCTTTTAAATAATTTTCAAAACCGTCGTTGGGGATTAAAACTCTAGTTATATGGGTTTCTTTGTAGAGAAAACATTTTATTGTTTGAGCTTTTTCTCGTAGTTCTTTGTGCTTCACTTATTTTCTATTAGAAGAAAAAATTTGAAAGAAGCCTCTTCTAATGTGTTAAAATGTTATTCATTGAATAATTCTTCTTTTTCAATAAGAAATTAAATTTGTATTGTAAGTGTAAAAGTTCCTACATGATAAGAAACTAAAGTTGAAGAATATTTGAAAACGTTTGAAAAAACATGTCTATGTTGATCGCTTTTTTTCATGAAATTTTATATTGATTCAAATTTATCTTTTCAATTGATGTTTCTTATTTTTTAGATAAATGTTAAAAACATCTTTCAAGTGGACCTTTTCACGAAGGCCAACGCCCTTTGCATGCTTGCCAAATTTTTTTTACAACAAACTCATATATGGAACTCTTGATGCAAACAACTGTCACTCAAACTATTAGGAATTAGCTATTTTTCCTCTTTTTCCAACTATCTAATTTCAAGACTGCTCTACATAAATCAAAAGTGGATGATCCTGAAATGCCTACAATTTTTTCTTGTCCTCTTATCCCACACAGGGAATGCTGAGAAGGGGCTAACTTACTTTTGGATCACTGACTCGTGTCCATTGACCGTGAAAGAAGTTCAGATGATGCCCCCGTTTGAAGTTCTTAGCCTCGCCGACTCCATAGCGGCATCCCTTCAAATATAAACACAGGATCATCCGCTCCTTTCCCAAGCAATATCGGTTAATAATTGCAGGTATATTATTATCAGATATTGCAGTTTAAGAACTGAGTGATGGTTGAGATGCTCTCCCCATATTTATGTTTATTTATGGGAATAAACGTATTTTTACTCCGTCTAAAGAAATAAAATTTTTTAAGGTCTGGTCATGTAGAAAACTGTAGTTTTGTGGCCCTGGTTGAAGTTGAGGTGGGGCTGAATAAACAAGAAGCACACAAGTTTAAGATGAGCGGAGTTTTTTCTTTTGCAGTTTGGGTTGGTTTGTACTTGAAAATCCGCATCTTTTCTCTTCAGAATGTTTTGCAATAAATTATTCAGGGTCTTCTCATCGACTGCTTCACTAGTTGCAGCTAATATTGGTTGCATTCATCTATTTTAATGTCCAAAAAATGATGAAATATGATGCATTGTTAAAATTGAAGTAAGATATCATTCTCTTGTAACTACAACTTAAATAAAAGAAGCATGGTTTTAAGAAAATTGCATAGAAACACACTTCGAAAGAGTTCATTTTTGTTTTTGTGATGTATGTAACTTAAGCATAGTAACACTCATTCACGTGATTTTGTTGGTGCCATGGAGTCCCCACTTGGACACAAATTATATCCTCGCTAAATTTGAAAGCTTGTGGTTTGACGCAAGTGAAGAATTAAATTATAAATATTTTTGGAAGCCTATGGTAGGATCCAATGATGTTAAGGTTTTTCATTATTGTTGTAGAATTCCCTCTTAATTTCATTATCTGCTCGTTGTGCGATTTCCTCGTAAAAGTTTTTCCTATAAATATGTATTGTTGCTTTATTTGATAGGTGTCTTTCCTTGCTCATTTGCCTTGTTTATCAAGGCTTGCAAGCCAAACTCCAATTAAACAAGTTGACCTATTTAAATTGAACAAGTTGAGTTGAGTTTAGAATTTGTGCTCATGAGCTAAATGATAGCTTGATCAAAATTTGGTCATCTCATTTATCTCGGTTATAATAACAATTTTATTTTAGTATGTTAAATCCTCCAAAAAAAAAATATAAATAACTATTGTAAGTCATACACATTAGCAGCTTGCAAACTCAATTCGTTCAACTCATCCATTTCGCTTAGTTCAGCTAGGGAGTTGGCTTATTTAAGTTCACGTCGTGTAACACCGAGAATTTTTTATGGGTTCAGCTTGAATGTCTCCCAATGGACCTTCTTTTGTTGGGCTTCACGAGGCGTGGCAGTGGTGTCAGGCGAATTGTTTTCCTAGCTATGTTGGGTCGGGTTCTTTGTGCGGGACAAAAACGTTAATCCTGGAGCACGGTCTGAATCGTCCTCTCAGATCACTGTAGCTTTTGATTTTAGAATAAACGTTTGAAGGAGATTCTCAACCGTGGACATTCGAGCAAATGATTCACCGTTAGGGACTTGGGGCAACAATCGGATGGGCCAATCCATCGCGCAAATACTGCGATAGATCTACCTCTCCCGCTGGTTTACTTTTCAGATCTTTATCGATCACTTAAACGCTGATTTGCTTTGAATCGGTGAAAACCCTGGGGATTGATTGAGGATACAGCGAGAGAATTGATGGCGGGAGCCGCCTCGGCGTTGTTCCTATTGGACATTAAAGGTCGGGTTCTCATTTGGCGCGATTACCGTGGCGATGTCTCTGCCGTGCAAGCTGAGCGTTTCTTTACCAAGCTCATAGAAAAGGAGGTTTTGGCATTTATCTCTGCTTCTCTAATCTGTTGTGTTCTCTTGATTGTACAAAATTAAGTTATCAATTTAGCTATTTCATCGAGCTTCCAATTATGAAATCATTTTGGAGGTCGAACGATGGAGTGATGATAGACAACTTAGAAAATGTGAGTAATAGGAACCATGAATATACTAATCTACTGCGTTTCCATGTTTTTTTTTTGGCTGTCAAATCGAAAGAGAAGCATAGAAAATGAACTGAAATTGTCTATGGACATCCTTTTTCTAGTGTTTCTAGAATTTCATCTGCAGGTGGACGCAATTATGTGGAGATGATAATAAAAAAAAAAAAAATGGAACTTAAAAAAAAAAACTGGAACTTTAACTACTCGACATTTTATTGAGTTGTTTTTTACATTAGCTTTGATGGTAGGTATTCATCTGATTTCACTGCAAGTTATGGCCCTTAGCTTAGGTTAACTTTTTTTTATGGTTCCTCTATTGATATCTCTTATTCTTATGCTTTAGGGTGATCCACAGTCTCAAGATCCCGTTGTTCATGATAATGGCATAAGCTACATGTTTATTCAGCATAACAATGTATATTTGATGGTCGCTGCAAGGCAGAACTGCAACGCAGCCAGTATTCTCTCTTTTCTGCACCGTTTAGTTGGTGTAAGTATTATCGATAATCATTATAATTGTTTTCTTTGCTGCATATCTCAATTTTACTTATGAGGAAGTTATGAAGGTTTTTTTGGCATTTGCAAGTTATACAAGTAAACAAGTGGTATAAATAATATAACATGCGATTTGGTCTACCATGTGAATGCATTATTACAATTTCGTCTTTCACTATAATCTGCATCTGAATCGCAGGTCTTCAAGCACTATTTTGAAGAGTTGGAAGAAGAATCACTAAGAGATAATTTTGTGGTAGTGGTAAGAAAAATTGGTTTTCATTCCATCTCACAAAACAGTTGAATGCTTTTCTAATATTGCTCTCGTAAAGTTTCTTTATGGATTATTGTGCTGAATCCTTGTAATTCTATGCAGTATGAATTACTTGATGAAATCATGGACTTTGGTTACCCTCAATATACTGAAGCGAAGATCCTTAGTGAGTTTATCAAGACCGATGCTTATAGAATGGAAGTTACTCAGAGGCCTCCCATGGCAGTGACAAATGCTGTTTCATGGCGTAGTGAAGGCATTAATTACAAGAAAAATGAAGTGGGTGTTTCCTGATTCACTGAGATGTAAATATTAATAAAGGTGTTTTTACTTGTGTTATGGATAATATTCTTTAAAATTGGTTGTTCAGGTTTTCTTGGATGTGGTGGAGAGTGTTAATATACTTGTTAACAGTAATGGACAGATAATCAGATCTGATGTTGTCGGAGCACTAAAGATGCGAACCTATTTAAGGTCAGCTCTGTACTTTTGAGTTATTTGATTTTTAACTAGATTTTTTGCCACAGTTTCTCCATTCATCATGTCTTCATGAAACCTGAACTTCTTGAGCCCAACTTGGTCACTTGTTTCTGAAACAGTATATTTGAAAAACCATAATTGTATAAGAATCAATAGCTTGTGTTCTTTCTTGACAGCACGAAACTTTGGTATTTATTTGTTGTTTTATTTAGACTGATAGTTCTATAACGAGGTTGAAAATCAAATTGAGCTAATATTTCAGTGGAATGCCCGAGTGTAAGCTTGGATTAAATGATAGAGTCTTACTGGAGGCACAAGGTCGAGCAACAAAAGGAAAGGCTATTGATTTGGA
This sequence comes from Begonia masoniana, assembly GCA_022432975.1. Lineage (NCBI taxonomy): Eukaryota > Viridiplantae > Streptophyta > Magnoliopsida > Cucurbitales > Begoniaceae > Begonia > Begonia masoniana. Next base: position 38,874,262 of record CM039515.1, read on the forward strand.
AGATATCAAATTTCATCAGTAAGTACTGTGACTTTCTGGTCTATTGAAATTTTAGCAATGGTGATATTGGCTCTTGTAAGCAATTGATTTTAATTCATCATTGTTCTTGAATAGTATTGGAAAATGTAACTTTGAATTCAGTATGAAAATATGATAGGTTTGAAGAAATTTTTCTTTTTGTTTTACTTAGATGTGTGCGTCTGGCTCGATTTGAAAATGATCGGACTATATCCTTCATACCACCAGATGGATCTTTTGATCTCATGACATACAGACTGAGTACTCAGGTTTACTTTTATTCTTTTTTCACTATTATTGAGTTGCTTAAGTTGTATCTTGTCATCGGATGGGGTCTACATCTTTTACATTCAGGTGAAACCCCTGATATGGGTGGAAGCTCAAATTGAAAGGCATTCAAAAAGTCGGATTGAAATTATGGTAAAAGCTAGGAGCCAGTTCAAGGACCGTAGGTATTACTTTCCTTTTTCCTTTTTTATTCTATAAGTAGAATATCAAAAAATTAGTTTTTCCTGATAATTCTTTTCATTTCAAAACAGCACTGCCACAAATGTTGAGATAGAGCTGCCTGTTCCTGCAGATGCTACTAATCCAAATGTCCGAACGTCAATGGGTTCCGCTGCATATGCACCAGAAAGTGATGCTTTAGTTTGGAAAATTAGATCTTTCCCAGGTGGCAAGGTATTTTAAAGATCCTTACCTATTCTATTCACGATATACTGAATAAATTACTTTGATATAAAAATATGATTGTATGGGTCCTTGACAATTTAGATTACTTGTATCATACCAAATTTTTGCTATTATAATTTTAGGAGTATATGTTGAGGGCAGAGTTTCGCCTTCCATCGATAACAGCTGAAGAGGCAACTCCTGAGAGAAAAGCTCCTATACGTGTGAAGTTTGAAATACCTTATTTTACCGTGTCCGGCATACAGGTTACATCTCCCGCATATTACCTTACCCATTTTACATGGATTTTATTATAATTATCGGTACTAAATGATCATTAATGGAAAAACATGATATTTTATCCTGTATGGCATAATTTGAAAAGTTTGGTCGTAGAAAACACATCTTCCAACATGAAAACTTGTTCCAAGTCGGCCATTTTTCAAATTGATTAGAAATCAATCATGAAGAACATGCAAATATGAATTCAATCTGTATATTTGGGGGAATGTGCAGGTTCGCTATTTGAAGATCATTGAGAAAAGCGGATATCAAGCTCTTCCATGGGTGAGATACATCACAATGGCTGGCGAGTATGAACTGAGGCTCATTTGAAAACTAATTCGAGCCAAAGGTCTCTGCAATCTGGGGTGGCTAATCATTCAAGAATATTATTGGCCAAGCGGAAGACCATTTTGGAAGTTAAATTTGGATCCGTGCATTAAAGGGTTTCGCTTAGATCCTATGTTCTCTTTATCCTTATTTTTGGTTTGTGCATTATAGGTTCTCTTATAACTACAGTTTTACAAATCAAAGAAATTGCCCTATTTTTCTTGTTAATTGAGTTTTGTATCGTGTATTTAGACAATTTATTCAATTCTATATCTCATCTTCTTGCTGATTTTTTTCCTTATTTTAACTCTTGAGAAACCTTTCTCATTTTCCTCTCTGGGCTTTCCAATTGAAGAAGAAACAGGTGGATGAACACTGTCGGCCCTTAAGAACAGCCTATGATACCACAACTGGGAGATGACTTTAAAGCGTAATGACGTGAAAAACAGACAGCACTGCAGGTACATTACAATATTCACCAGGAAAAATTATGTCGTCTAGTTTTTATGCGAGAATGTTTCTCCTAATTACTGTGGATAATATAAATAGTGACATGGTGAAACGAGAAACTGTAAGAGAAAGCAGAAGAAAGATGGGAAAAAACTAGGAACAAAAGAATTTTATTATTTTTATGCACATTAATAAAATTCTAGGTTAATTAAAATTCAATGAAATACCCACTACATGAAAGTGGAGAACAAAGTTAGCATGATGTGTATATTTCGCTAGCCAAGATTGCCACTTCGATTCACACAAGCTTCATCCAGATCATGGATAGATCACCCAGGTTTGGGTCCATAAGCAGTGACGATTGTCCTATGAAGACTCGCTTTCGCTACGGCTCCGGTGGGTTCCCTTAACCAAGCCATTGCCTATGAGTCGCCGGCTCATTCTTCAATAGGGACGTGGTCAGAGTTCTAGTCTCCTCCCATTACTTGAAAGCTTACGATTTCATGTTCTATTTTACTCTCCGATGGGGGTTCTTTTCACCCTTCACTCGCGGTACTACTTCACTATCGGTCACCCAGTAGTATTTAGTTTTGCAAGGGTGGTCCTTGCTGATTCATACGGGATTCCACGTGTCCAAGCGTTTAGGAAGCGGGGTTAGTGTCGTCGATATCATGTTCTGTGTTTGTGGCTTCGTCCTTTATTTCTGGTCTTCATCTACAGACGTCGCGCCAAAAATAGTACTATTGCTACGGCTACACAACCAATTGATTGAGGAAAATTGGAAATTTAATTATCAAATCGAAGTTCATTTGAATAAATCACATTAGAACTGGTATATGCTCAATTAACCAAACCATGTAAGCCCATATAATTAGCCCATTAATACGCCCATCCTAATTCGACGGAAAGCCATTCCTTGCGTTCCACCGATTTTGCTCCGAGGCCCTAGGGTTTCTGATTATCAGTCATAGAGAGAAGACATTTACGCAGAGCAGAGTGGAGCATTTAGGAAATGGCGCTGCAACAGTTCCTCCGCTCGAAAAACATTGCGAAGCGGTCGAGTAAGTATCTAGAGGAAGCTCTGTATTTCAGGCTCTTCAAGGAAGGTAGGCTCGGAGTCTAACGTTAGGCAACAGCTGAACCAGTTCCTAAAGAGTCGAAAACGAGTTTATAAATGGGAAGTGGGAGTTACATTAAAGAAGCTTCGCGATCGGAAGCTGTATTATCCTGCTCTCAAGGTTTGCTCTGAAAACTCGGAAAGAATTGAGTGTTTTGGTTTTACATTGATTTTAGATTGATCGTTGTGTGCCAGAAATTAATTTATATTAATTATTTTTTCTTGTTAAATTGAAAATTCCGATCCTTTAGGTTTTGATAGAGTAAAAACATACCAAAAGTCAGATTGTTTTTAGTGATTTGTACTCTGTTTAGCTAGCTTCTTGATGTCACCTTCTAGTGATTGATAACCATTAATGTTATACAGCTCTCAGAAAATATGTCGGACAGAGGCATGAATAAGACGGTTAGTGATCAAGCAATACATCTAGATCTGATTGCCAAAGATCGAGGTATTCCTGCTGCCGAAGATTATTTTGTTAGGCCTACCTGAATCATCGAAGAACCATCTCTGTTATGGAGCCCTCCTCAACTGTTACTGTAAGGAATTAGTGACTGAAAAAGCAGAAGCTCTCTTTGAAAAGATGAAGGAACTCAATCTTCCTTTGACGTCAATGCCTTTCAATAGCTTAATGACCTTATATACTAAAACAGGACGGTCAGAGAAGGTTCTGGCTGTCATACAAGAAATGAAAGCTTCTAATGTCACGTTGGATTCCTTTTCATACAATGTATGGATGAGGGCTCTTGCCGCTATACATGATATTTCAGGGGTGGAAAGGGTGATTGACGAGATGAAGAGAGATGGGAGAGTTGAGGGAGACTGGACGACATATAGCAACTTAGCATCTATTTATACTGATGCTAAATTGTTTGAGAAGGCAGAAAAGGCACTTAAGGAATTGGAGAAGAAAAATGCTCGACGTGATCTCTCTGCTTTCCACTTTTTGATAACTCTATATGGTCGAATTGGGAAAGTTGTAGAAGTGTATCGGGTGTGGCGATCCTTGAGATTGGCTTTTCATTCTACTCCTAACATAAGTTATCTTAACATGATTCAGGTGCTGACAAATTTGAACGATTTACCTGGTGCAGAGAAATGTTTCAGGGAATGGCAGGCAAGTTGCTCAACTTATGATATCCGTGTTGCAAATGCTCTTATAGGAGCTTATGCAAAAGAAGATTTGCTGGAGAAGGCTGAGGAGATCAAAGAGCAAGCCCGAAGAAAAGGGGCTAAGCCTAACGCAAAAACCTGGGAAATTTTTCTCAATTATTATTTGAGAAAAAAGAATTTCAAACTTGCTGTTGACTGTGCTGATAAAGCAATATCTACTTGTAGAGGAAAAGTTAGAAAATGGATCCCATCCTCTGAGATTATTAATACAATGATGGATCACTTTGAAAATGAAAAAGATGTTGATGGTGCTGAAAATTTTCTCGAGATGTTGAAGAAGGTTGTTGATAAATTTGATAGAGAAGTTTTTGAATCAGTTATAAGAACCTATGCTGCCGCTGGAAGAATGAACCTATCCATGCGACATCGGTTGAAAATGGAAAATGTGGATGTCAGTGAACATAGTAAGAAATTACTTGATGCAATTTGCGTGGAATGAATTCTGCCCATCGAATCTTGGAATTCTCATACTTGAAGAAATGATTTGTCGGTAGTTCCCAGCAGTTGGTCAGTTTCAATAAGTTGTTCTCCCTTCTTTGGTTGTTGCTAATGTATAATGCAGCCTATTCTGGATGAAGTCTAGTTTCTTTACAAATTTGAACAATCCCTTAATTATAGTTGTAGGCCCCATTGGTTACTGTCCTTTTTGGAGAGTTGCAGATCAGTTAGTCGCACTCTGATTTCAATACACTAGCCAAAAATTTTCCTCATCTTTCTGATTTTGAAGTACTTCATCAACTTTGATTCTAGCTTATGAACTTTACTACCCTGCAACAGATCATGAGAAGCGGCCAAGAGTCAATGTGGAGTATCATTTCCTCCACCATTTTTGTAAGCATTTTCTTTCTTATCGCACCACACCTTACATCCTTGTGTTCAGTGTTTCTATTTCGAACATTATTGCTTGATCAAATCTCTCTCTCTCTCTCTCTCTCTCTGTCTCTCCGCATAGATATTGGTGTTGGACGATTAATTGCTTCATTAACCAGGCAATGAACTACAACTCTTATATAGTAGACAAAGTGTCTTGAGGAGTTCAGTTGATTGACTTGCCTGTCTTTAGTTGTTTCAAAGGAATTAATAGAAAAATTGATTGAAATTCTTATGGAGTGTAATTTTGTTGTCGCCTTTGAATAATGTGATTTTCCTGTTAACAATTACATATTCTTCAACGTATGGGTAGATTATTGAAATTTCACGCATGGCAGACCATTACTGCAAATCATACCTGTTAACCAATGAGGATACTTTACGATGATTATGTAATTATTATCTAATTATGTTCTTTGTATTCTTTCGTGCAAATTAGTGCCACGTGTTGTTGAAGTTAATAAAGGATATATATTAACAATCAGGTGAATATGATTGGTGTCACAGAATATTGATAATATTCTTTTTGCTATACTCTGTTTTTCATTATCATCGTATGAAATCTTGACTATATCCAATACTTGGAATGGATTTGTGGCGATAATTACTTTTGCTATGAATACAAACTCTGAGTAGAAGTTAGCACTCTTTTAGTTATATTAACCCTAGGAAGTTGTCCACCCTCTAAAGATATGCTTTCCCTTGAATCCTACATTCAGATCCTCCCACATGCAGTAAGTTTTTTTGAAGCAATTCTCTCTTGCCTCTTGCTATAGAAGGTCAGGGAACTATTCGAGTGCCAAACTTCAAGTGTTCAATACACAAGTCATTTTGAATTAGTCGAATTGTGTGTAAATTAACACTCAAGATTATTGTTCCCTCCTCAAATATCATAGCAATTAGGTTGATCAGAAAGAACTCTCAAGTTAGGCATTGGAATTAAGCTATCATTCAACGTCCTGTAAACTCCGACAATATGAAGCTTTTCCGAAGCCCTCTTCTGCGAGATGACTGCTCCCCCATCTCTGTTTCTGTATGGATCCTTATAGTTATTACCTCTACCCCAAATTGCAGCATTGTTAGGTAGTTTTGAAGGTGAGTGAACAAGAAGGCCATTTGTATTGTATTTGTCCAGCCTCCTACTGTTACGTATTTTTCTTCGATGTTGCATCAGATAATACATCAAGAATGTGGATTGTTGTAAATTCTTATATCGCTCTCATTCTCATCGACATTACAAGTTGTTTCTTACCTGCGATCAAACTTTAGATAGTAAATATTTGATGTGCTATAAAAAAATCGACCAATTATTTGTTGTTGGGTGACATTGATAACGACTATACCTAATGTAGTGTCAATCTAGAATTAGTCAATCGATCAGTGAAATTGCTTGTATAGAAATGCCTCCCAACCAGCTTCAATGGTGTTAAGATCATCTTCATATGAACCAGAAATGAGCCACATTTGTGACAAACTAAACTCATTGGTTAGCCACCTTCGGAGTCCACAGTTCATACTTCGGCTCCAAATCAGTCTCAATTACCATCCTATAGCATTGCATCCTACTTGCAGTCCAAAATTTTAAAAGAACAGAAAAAAAAAAAATCATCATTAATTTAATCATATGATGGCTGAGAAACATCCCGATAGAGTAGAGATAGCTTCGAAACCAAGAAAATAATTTCGTGGACCAAGGCTTTAATGGAGAATTTAGTTGAGAAAGCACAAATGAATTTTTTGATAAATACTTCAGTGTTGCATGTAACTTGAAGATCATCTACATAGACTACAAAGTATACGATTATAATCTGATGTGCGAAGACAAATAATGAGCATTCTGCTTTTCAATTTACAAAGCCATATGAAAGCAAGAATTTAGCTGACTTGTTTAAGATCATGTTCTGCAAATGTGAGTGGTTGTTTTAACAACAAAACTAAACATTTCAGTATAATCAAGCCCATGATGCACAGCCTTTGGCAACAAGGCTTAACTTTATATCAACAATGCTACCATCATAATTTCTCTTAATTTCGAATACCCATTTACAACAAAAAAATATTTTGCTTTATGGTGGAAAGTACAAGTTTCCACGTACCATTTCTAATGAAGGCATTAAGTTCTTCTTTCGTAAGCGATGTCAAAGAGGATCTTTAATGGTTTGAGTGACATCGCTTGCTTCAATGGATTCAGAAAACATGTGTTTGGTGGTAAGATGAAGTTGTTTAGGTTTAAAAATGTTATACAGAGATCCAGTAATCATAGTATGAGAAAAATGCGTTGGAGATGGTTTGAGTTATAACTGTGGAGGATTGTCTTTGCAATATGAAGTTGGATGATGTAAATTTGTTTGTTAACAGACATTGTAATCATTAGTAACCGAAGAGAGGCTAGTTGTATGTCGTAAAGTCATCTTTTTCTCAATAATGTCTTTGTCATTTGATCCAATAGCTGTACGTTAGATAAGAACAAATTTAATAAATATTGATAACTTTCAGATATAGTATTAGAACGAAAAAAATCCATTAGATAAAGAACTATTTGTTCTAAACCATCTCTGGTAATAAATCAAACAATCTAAAGTATTTTTCTTGCGTATTCTTCATAAACCAGCATTTATATATGGATGTACGAAGATTTGTTTGGGAAGTAAGAAAGTCTTTTGATATCTCTTCATCTGTAAAAAATTGTCGATGTGAAAACACAAAGACAAAAATGCTAGGATTCTTTTATATAAGATAGGAAGGACAGTTGCACAAAATGTACTTCTAAGTAATTGCTCCATAGATCTTATATTTATCTATATGAAGAAGAAATCATGTCACAGAGGGTTATCTTATTTGTATAAATGGTACTTCAAAATTGGAACGAGCATGAAAAAATTAACAGTACTTCTTTATATTTAGAGTTATTATGACTGATCGGTGGCTTAAGACCTTTGGTCTCTACCCGAACCAGATGAAAAAATGGGATCACTTATTATGGACTCATTCACGATGATCTTGATCTAGTTCATGACCTATTACAAGCGAAATGGAATTGAGTTTCAACAAATTCAAAATTTTGAGTGAAGTTTCGCTCTTTTTTTGTAGCTACTAAGCTGGTTCTATCTTCTCAAAGTCACATTTTAACCATACTCCAAAAAAAGGAATCAAAGGAAATGGCCAAATGAGAGGTAATTTTTTCAAAGTTTCCTTTCACGTGTGGAGTTCAGGGTCATCAATGAGGCAGGTCGGGTTAGCCTGGCCTGCTGCAAGGAGGTTCAAGTTAGACTTAGGTCAGACCCAACTGGTATTAGAGGAGACTAAGGCCCAAACTGCCCTACCCCAAAAAGAGTGGTTCGAGATCACGCTTGCATGCCTTTGATCACTAGTAGCTAACTAAAATTTGTCGATTCCGCCGAAACAACTCAACAAGTCGAGCTCAACTTCAACCGGGCTTAATAAAAAAAATGAACTTTCAGATCCGCCCAACAACTGCCCCGCAGTCGTGGGTCGTTTGTATAGAGTGATGCGGAGTCATGGATTTCTGAGCTTGTAGTGACTGAAATCATGGTTTGGTTTTGAAGGATGAAAGAAAAATAAGAGAAAGGTAGAGAGAGAAGAAGCTGTGTTTCTCGATGTTATACAAATCTGAAAATTTTTAGCTTTTGTTAATATTAAACCTATTTATAAGCCATTGAAAACATAATTTAAAAAAAAACAAGGATAATTATCGATTTGAACCTTGTACTATACACTTTTTTTCAATTTGCCCCCTGTACTAAAAAAACCGACAAACCAAACCTTGTACTTTGATTCTGTTATCAATTTTGACATTCTATCAACAATTTCATTAAACTCTTATTTAAAAAATTACCAAACGATCTTAGATTCAGTTGAAATTTTTACCACATGTTTACTACTTAATAAGAAGATAATTTGGAAATTTTTGTTATTTTTTAACATATATACGATTTATTGTAATTTTATTTTAGTATTTTATAAAAATATTATAATAAATCATACAAATTTTATAAAATCACGAAACGTTTTCTATTATCTACCCATGATAGGTTGAACATGTGAAAATGTTTTTAAATAAATCAAATATCGTTTGGTATTTGTTTAAATTAATCTCAGTTTTTTCTATACTTTATAAATTAATTTTTAAAAAACTACCAAACGATATTTGATTTATTTGAAACTTTTTGCACATGTTCAACCTATTATGGGTAGATAATAGAAAACTTTTCGTGATTTTATAAAATTTATATGATTTATTATAATATTTTTATAAAATACTAAAATAAAATTACAATAAATCGTACACGTGTTAAAAAATAACGAAAATTTGTAGATTATCGTCTCATTAAGTAGTGAACATGTGGTAAAAATTGCAATTGAATCCAAAATCGTTTAGTAATTTTTTAAATGAAGGTTTAATGAAATTGTTGATAGAAGGTAAAAACTGATAACAGAATCAAAGTACAAGGTTCGGTTTGCCGGTTTTTTTAGTACAGGGGGCGAATTGAAAAAAAATGTATAGTTAAGGGTTCAAATCGATAATTACCCAAAAAAACAATAATTACAACAAATCTTTTAGCCATTGGCGTCGATGCTTACTATGAGGTGCTGCAGCATGACCGATATTGACGATCTAGAAAATTGTCGTTGGAACTTTCCCCCAGCTATTTTCATCCAACGCTCACTAGATAAATATGATGTTAAAAAAACCCCGACCATAAGGCAGACCTTCGAGCTCAACCGGTTGGCTTGTTGGACAAAGCTTGCGGACCAGCCTACTTGAAATTTCATGGATCGGACCAAATTATAGGTCAAACTTGGCCTAAATTTTTTTATAAGCCTCTTTGATCGACTTGCAGTCCCTTGGCCATTTTCTGAGGTTGATATGTACCCAAATTGGTGGCATGTTTAAGGCATCATCTAGTGAGCCATAATACATATCACATCCATCATTATGTAGGTTAAATCCGAGTACATATATTGAAAAGAGAGTTCCTTCTAGATTTGCTTGTAGACGGTGATGATAATGACGAGCAATCATGTATTGATTTACAAGCTTGTGTAATTTGATTGGCATATTAGAAACTGAGTGATACTAGATTTATACTAGAACTTTACAATCTAATCTATGTTAGAAGATGAAGCACATGTCAAAAAACAAAATGAAAAGAAAGGAGATGACAACAGTGCCTAGAACATTCCGACCTGTATATTGTAGACACATCTACATTAGATTTGTTATTAATACTCTTTGTAATCCTAATACGAAATGATACGTATCAGAGCTTCGAATCACATAGCTTCGAAGCGAACTTTATACTCTATCTAAGGATGGTATTTCTGCTACTTTATATGTTCAGAAGTTAAAGTCAATTTGGAATCACCTTGCTTCTACTGGTGAAAGAGTCAGTCGGAAGAATCAACTCATTTACCTTTTAGGTGGCTTTGGAAGTGGGTACAACCCGTTTGTAGCTGCTATCACAAGTATGCTTGATAAATATTGAGTTTCATTTAGAACGTCAACATACTATGGCGCCAATGGTTCTTCATGTCTTGACGATCGCAAAAGCACATGTGCTTATTGTGTATTTTTGGCTCCAATCTAATATCTTGGTCTTCTAGTAAGTAAAAGTCGGTTTCACTTTCGAGCACGGAGGCTGAATATAGAGATGTTGTAAATAGAGCTGCTGAATTGTCTTGGATTGTTTCTCTATTAGGTGAGTTGGGTCTCTCTGGCTCTCCTCCGACGATCTTTACAGACAATGTTAGCGCTTTGTACCTTTCATCTAATCTTATCTTATATTCGAAATCTAAGTACGTGAAAATTGATTTTCATTTCGGGATGAGGTCGCTCAAAAGTCTTTACTCGTTAAGCTCATTCATTCAGTACAACAGCCTATCACAGCTTCTCAATTTTGGTATCTTCGTTCCAGGCTGTTTGTGCTCCGCCCCATCAACTTGTAGGAGGATGTTAGAAGATGAAGCACAGGTCAGACAAACGGAATGAAAAGGAAGGAGACGACAACACTGCTTAGAACATTATGACTTTTATATTGTAGACACGTGTACATCAGATTTGTTCTTAATATACTCTTTGTAATTCTAATACAAAATGATACGCTTTCATTTTCTCCGTTTGTTACTGCTCACTCTCTCTCTCTCTGGTTCACGTCAATCATCTCGCCTCTCACAACCACCTCAACTATCTCACTCTATTGCTAGAATTGTCATGGTATGATATTAATATTTAAAATAATAGATTAATTAATGACACTCAAGTGCCAAGTTATAGTATAAAATTAGAATATAAACATATTATTATTTTTATAAATTTATGGATTGATTAATTTTATTTTGGAGGCCCATTAAGGAAACTATATTTTTTATCTCAAGCCCAAACACATTATTCTACACGTGTTCTGGACAGATTTTGAATTGGGTAGATAAAGCCTAAGTAGTGATAAAAGGAGGTCTAATTCTAACAAAATAATAAACAATAAATAATATATATTTACGCTCTAAGTGTCATTTTCGTGTCATTCATTGATTGATGTAAATAATATAATATTTCAATCATTTATGATATAACATAATACTTGTTTATTAAATGAATAATGCTACGTTTACTCTTTTATTCTACTCAGATACTTGTGAAACAATGATTAATATAATTAATGTAATAATTAATTGTACCAATTAACTGAATACGTCAAAAGTAGAGCCTATAGAAAAGAGAATCAATAATACGTTAAAGAGAATCAATGATATATCCTATTCATACAAAAGTAGAGCTTGTAGGAAATCATTCACTTAGAGTGTTGTCCTAACTTTATTTAGAAAAAAATAATGATGTATTAATTCTCTTAATTTCAATATATTTCTTATTGAACTCTACTATTTTGTGGATGACCATGCCAATCGCATCAAGCTACGAAGAACAAATTTATGAAATTTACCCACAAAAGTTAATTCAACTTCAACCATCATATACCTACAAGAGAATACATCTTTCAAAACCCAAATCCAAATTTCCAGGTATAATCATAATAATCACGTATGAAAATGGAAAATAAAAAAATCACAAAAAATAAAAAAATAGAAAAGTAGTACCATTTCTTCTTCTCTCTCAACGCATCGGGAGAGGACTGTGGTAATGTGGGCGGGCACGGGGAGATGGAAGTGGTCATAGGTAGCAATGGAGTTGGAGAAGTGGCTCTGACAGGACAGATACAATGATCAAGGCCAGAATTCTCAGTTTTAAATTTTAATTTTACAATATAATTTTAAATTCTGAGAAATAGTTTATATATCATGCATTAATTAATACAAATACAATATATTTATAATACTAGTAATATTCTTTGAAATAATATCGAATAATGAAATTATAAAATTGGAAATTCAAACATAAGAAGCAAATGCATATAATACTATTACATGACTTTTTCTTGACCAATTGTGATTTGGGTTATTAATAATTTATGTTTATTTCCTCTCTATTTTGTTCATCTTCGGCTGTGGTTTAGAAGAGGGATTCTTGTAAAGAAGAGGGAAAATTACATTTGGGGCCTCGTCTGGACGACAAATAGTTTTCCATCCTTAATCACGCCTTCAATGTCTTGTGGAGAGCCATACAACTCTTCGATTGCATGTCCTGCTCGAGCTATGTTCGAGAGAATTGACTGACGGAAAATGCCATCGATGATGAGTGGGTCGGATGAGTAGTCGACCACACGTTGCTCTTCCTCGTCCATTGGAACACTGCATGGCAATAAATGTTAATGTATTAATGAAGCACATAAACAAAGAAATATGACAAGCAAGAAAATTTAACTTTAACTAAAAAGTAAGCCATAGGCCTTATTTCTTCATACATTACTCAACTGGTTTGGTCCGCAAATGTGCTGAGATCCAAGCTTTCCGATAGATTGCAAACCACATAAACATATGTCGTTGGTTTTTACCTTATCTATGTTGTTCAGGCAGCTTATATTTTCACTAATTTTTCCTAATTTAGAAAACGTGCAAAATGCATGCTTTTAATCAGCAGGCATATATATTTTTTCAATGTAACGTTTGAAATGCAAGCAAAGTAATGGAGAAATGTACCTGTCATAGAGACCTGCACCCGCATAGCCTTCTAGATCTTCGCCGTTGGAATCAGATCGGAAAATAATTGAAGGCTTGATAAAGAGGCCAATGGGTTTGCTTGGGTAGCCTAACACCTGAAATTGTTTTCCAAGGATAAGGAGTTAGATTGGCACTCACACCTTAAAACATGAAAATTAAGTTGATTTTATTAATATTTTGATTTAATTTTTCGTATTCCCCTTTAAACATCAGATTTATTCTATTTGAATATAATTGACATGTTCAATCCTATCTAGATGATAGATTCAGGAATTCTATTTCAGCTTAAGGAAGGAATCATTACTTTGGAACAATTAAGATCATTTTTCTTGGAGACAAAGCTCAAAGCACGACCGGGATAGGCTCCGACTAGAGTTTCTCCAAGTCCCTTCACAACCTACAGGAAAAACAGTACACAGATTAATGTATTTTAATAAATTAAAATTTAAAAGTGGCAGATCATATATATTAAGCAATACCTCAGCATATATCTCCGAGGAGTCTCCAGAAGAAGGATTAGTTGTATGAATGACAAATGCATAATCAGCATTAATGATTTCTTGAACAAGGACAGCCATGCAGAGATTATCATGCTCTATTTTCACCTTTCTCATGCTGAAGTATGCTCTCTCATTCCACTTCGAAGCCCAAACCTATAATAAAGAAAATTGACAAGAGCCAAAAATAAAAATAATAAGCATGCAAATTATCAACAATCTCAAAAGTTTAAACTATTGGATTGAGATGAATTTAAAAATTTATATCATATTTTAGCATTGTCCTTCACGTCTGAATTAATTTTTTTATTAGTTTATACATGTAATTTTTTTGTAAATAGAGTTCAAATGTTGAGGTAGTAATTGAATTTGGGATCTGCTACATTGATATCATAATCATTTATCAATAATTCTAAAAATTTAAATTGTTGAGTTGACATGAACTTAAATATTAATACCATATCTTAACACAAGACAAAAAAGTATAACAAGAGTTCATGCAGATGCAAGATAAATGCTCCCTGCAAGGAAAAACAGCTTTACCTTCTTTATAGCCCTCCATGCTTGCTCCCAACGCTGTTTGCCTTCATCTCCAGGCCAAGGCATTCCTGAACTTTTCATCTTAGATTTTAAATCTTGAACCTGTCATCGAGTTCGCAATATTTCATCATACTAAAATATTTTTCTGATTGAAGAACCCAATACCTTTTCAAGACAGAAACTAACACAAATTGAGGTGATTCTTAGTTCATTTTCACCTAAAATCAAAAGGTGCCGCAAGTAATATTTCAAAAGATTAATTTATTCTTGACTAAAGAACTTAACTTTCTTGATAATCGAGAATTTAACAAAGTTCGACCCAGAAACTATGTTTTGAATATTGTTTCATTACTTTCGTGGAAGCTTTAACAAAATGTAGCATGAAGACACATTCCAATATACTAACAGGAGAAAGAATTATACCAACTGGGGTGGTGCTGCCAACTGTAAAACTGTCTCGCGAATCTCACTAAGAACACCAAACTCCCCTGCTCCTAACTTTTTCTTCAAATTATGAAGCTTTTCAGCTACTGCCTATAAGTTCAGAACAGGAAAAAAATCTTAACTTTAAGCTTATAATTTTGACTCTTGGCTGAAACATGTTGAAAGCATAAAAGATGCTAAATTGCTGGATTTGCCAGATGAACAAGTTCATTAAGATATTTCAAAAAAGTTTAAGAAAGCCGGGCTCATTAATCTGGAACTGGCATTGTAACCTTTAACTAGTTAACTTCCAATGGCTAATTTAAAAAATAAAAATAAAAATAAAAGTATTAACCAATTGAAAGAAAGCGCAGTCATAAAAATAAGGAGCAAAACCTTATTTGAATCTTCAGATAAAACTTTCTCAAATACTCCAAATGGCAGGGCAATTGACGTTGGGATCCCAACCCAGGATGGAACTTTGCCTTTCAGGTAAGAAATGTTCCGGGATTTAGCTCCAACCTGAAAATTCAGTTTTCGTTAAACAGAAACAATAATTTTCATTCCTCTGCCAAATTAATATTGCAATAAAACAGCTCAAAAGTCCCGCAAATCAAAATAGAAACTTGATTTATGCCATATGTTAATGTTTTGAGACTAACCATTTCACTGGTGAACTCTTCTGATGTGATAGCATATCTACCATTAAAGTGCTTTTTGACCAAAGTTATATTAGTTGGAACATCGTTCTTCAAGTGACTCGAAGTTGAACCTGCTAACTCATCCTCCTTGACCTCACTGAAATTAAGCACGGAAGAAATAAAAATTAATTTACTGTTTCAACTTGAATTGACAGAAAATCACGTAATTACCAAAAAAAAATCAAAAAGTTCATCATATATTAGATACCTATTGCTTTATAATGTAACTTCAGCTGGTGAGATGTTCATTAAAAAAAGATTAGGGAATCAAATTACCAATAACTTAAATCAGCAGATGTCGGCTTTAGGTTCAATAATTTCCCTTCTCTCGATTGGAGATCAGAAAGAATATTTGGATCAAAGCATGTGGCGAAACAAACCTGGTAAAAAAAATAACATTTTAATGAACAATACACAAAAATAGAAATTCTTAATGATAAATTAAATAATACCTTTCCATTTCTTGCTCGCACAGAAACATGAGATAAAACATCAGGCATATCAGGTGTCAACACAGCAACAGTTCCATCTGGAATTTCTTCCTCTCCTTTTACACGTCTGGCCACTAAAATTGTGGGCTGTTCATATGATTTATTTTGGACGGCAAGCAACTCATCAACAACAACTACATAGCCAACAACTTCAACTGGACTGATAACCTGCCAACTGTTGCATGATGCAAATGTTTCATTACGGCTTTTATGGAATGTCATAAATAAAGGTAGATTAGATCCCAAGATTTTTGAACTACTCTACAAGTTCAAAGGATTGGATTCAATCGATTCCCCAAATGTCAGTATTTTAATCGCTATCTTATTAATTCTTTAATGTTTCAGCGGGAAAACTGTGGAAAGCAACAATGTTTTGTAGCAACCTTCCAAGATTAGCAGTCTTTCGAAGAATAGGGTCGAGTCTATTAAGAAGTGAAGATAAGGAGGCTGCTGAGCCAGCACGAACAATCTCTTCAGTAAATATATTTACCTGCAAGAAACGAGAAATAAAACTCAGGAGGCTTACATAATATAGCATAGAAATTTTTGAGTCAGGATCTGGCTTTAAGACATCTAGGTACTTACAGCCCATTGGTCTACTCCAAGCAGTGCGCCAAGGTACTCTGCAGATGGTTGCAAAACTTGCTGATACCATTCTGCCTTGCTTGCAAGTCCAAGACGAGTTCTATCAAGAACCGATTTTGCATATAATGCCCATTGATCATTTTTATTCTTTAACAAGTTCAAAGCATGTTCCCATTCCTTCAAAATCAACAAGAAAAAAAAGAGATAGGTAACAGTTGAATTTCTTTTTATCTTCTTAGTATTCTGATCTTTATAAGCTAACATAACTCAGTTTTCACGCTGGTCAATGCAGAGTAGAAACAACAGTGATATGGAGGGAATCATCACGAAAAATAACTGGTATAAAATTTACCTTCAAGCAGAAAATGAGGTCCTCATTATCACCTGATGATAGTGCAAGATTCTCTAGAACCAGAGCGATAAAGTGCATGATTTTCTGCGCAATACATATTTAAATTTGTCAAGAAGAATTCAAATGTAAGAACAAAAACGGCAAGCAATCCACTGGGTTGAAAAAGGTAGAAAACCATAGATGAGAAAAAATGGCATTTGTAATGAAATAAAAATTATAGAGCTGTTTGAGATAAAAATTCACCTCTGGTCCTGCATTATTTAGTTCCTCATATCCCCTCTCAACAACAGTCCTAACAGTGGAATCAAGGGCAAGATCCAAAAATAAAAGATCCTTTAAACGATCTCTAGAACTAAAAAGCAGAGGTCGGAGCTCTTGACGAGTTTCTAGCAGAGCCTCCATGAAAGAAATAAAACAGAGTTATTATGGATAACAAATCCAAGATAAAGGATAAAACAATCAAATGAAAAAATAAAAATTGTCATTACCTCAAGCAATGGTTCTACATTCTTAATTTCAATATTTTCCACGATAAATTGCAGCAAATTCTGTTTGAAAAATTGAAATTAACCTCTATAAATTTGTGACTCATGTTGATATTATTCATACAAAGATAAAGTTGAAATATTACTTGAAATCCAGATGGCAGGCCAGGTATAGGTTTTATCTGCACCCCAACCATAAAGCCTTGACCCTGATAAATACAAGAACCAGTTAAATACTAATTATCGAAAATTGTGCTGGAAACTACAGCCAATCTGTAATTGTTGTCACCTCAGCTCTGTAGCCCATGCAATTTGAAATTGCAGACTCAAGATCTGCACCTGAATGAACTGCCTGCATAGATATATAAACTGAAGTGTTGTCATAAACTCAACAACACTAAAATAGAAGAAAGTTACTTGATGTGGTACCTGCAAGACAATGACTAATAATTACTACTCAGATATGCGATGATGATTGTATAGAAATTAGTGCAATAATATTTTCAGTGCTAACCTTCAAAGTTCTCATGTAGTTTCCAAGATCACGCAAAAGGCCAGCTTTTTGATCTCTCCTAAAATTTGGCTCAGAATGAATTGCACGATCATAACTTAGAAGCCGTTTTTTTGTAATTCCATTTTCGTTCAAAGTTTTCCAATAAACATTAACATCAAAGTCGTTTTTAATATAGTCAATTAAAGCCTGTAAGAGAAAATAGAAGACTGATAAAAAACACAGGAGTTTAAATGAAAAAGAAATGAAATCAATAACATTTACATACTTGACAGATGACGACATCATCAGGACTGGTGTTGTTGTGCAACTTCTGATGCCACTCTTCCATCATTCCTCCCTTGCAGTCATTGTTTCTCTGCAATTACCCAGGATACAAAGATCCAATATTATCCACACATAAATGAAGTGACAATATATTCAAATAATTGAATAACAAACAATCGACTTCACCTGTATGACCAATATTTCATCCCTAATCCGTTGTCCCACATCTCCTTCCCCTCCACGACCAACAGTTGACATGATCATTGTCGTAAGTTCTCGATATTGTGGATATGTTGCATAAACATCCTGGAGCAAATCTGTAAGACGATCTTGTGCTCTACTAATCTCACTGCAAAAATAAATAGAAATTATATATATCATTTACAAACTGAGACCATTTCTAGAGGACATCATGTCAAGAAGAGTACAAAATTAGCCATGAAATCATTAAAAGAAAAAATTGATGTTGATACCAACAAGTGCTGCACCGTCAACAAAATTAAGCTAAACATATCAACCTAAAACACTCCAAAGTCCTAATAAAAAGATATATACCATCGAAATCTGATGAATTTTATGAAGTTGTCTACAAAAATTTTACCGTGGTTTGACATTGTAATTTTTATTCCATATTAGCTGCCTTGTAGCCATAAACCTCATCCACACCAAAATTCCTGCTAGACCCAGTTCACCAGTCCCTTTGGCTTGCTCTATCAAGTCTGCAGCAATGTTAAATCTGATGGAAACAATATGAAGTCAGTATAATATAGAAACAACCAACTTCAGTTCTTTTAATTAATTTTGTATACAAATGCCCCAAGCAGGTGAAGATATCTTCAAAAAACCCAACAAGTCCTCACTAACAAAACCTATGAGCAAGAGCCAGACTGATTAATAGCAGACACCAATCTTGTCATCACAAGGACTTTAGTTGCATGTAAAATAAAAGTGTAACTGAGAAGATTTTCTCATAGAGAATAGAAATTGATAGTACGTGTGAAAAAGGTCTTGAAGAAAGCTTAAAAAATCTAAGAATCAGTTTGTGTTAACTCTCCCGCATTCTGTAAAAATTAAAAATTATCAATCTTTACCAAAGACGTTCATTTCATCTTTTAATAATTGTTCTAGTGCACCTATGTAGTACTTATATGAATTCAATATATCCAGTCAGCCAGAATACTCCCCAGCCTTATACGTTTCTTTTCGATTGAAGAAAGAAACATGCTCTCTGTGTTTCAACCAAGGGAGAAGCGCGTAGAAAACTCGCGAAGAAGAGGGTTCAGGTTTTTTCTTTAAAACCTAAACCGGTTCACTTAAAGGCGGTCCAACCGAACCGGCCTAGCAAAATGAATTGGCCCAGCTGAAGCAGAACCGGTCCAACTGAACCAGACCCGACCCAATTTCAACCAGAATGTCCCAGACTGAACCAGATTGCTTCTGGACTGTCAAAATTTGACTAAAAGCTATTCAAAACGATCCTAATCTGACCGAACCGATCTAAGAATAAACCGTAAGAAATTTCTGCCTAATTTTTTTTGAAATTGATTTATTAAAATGGAAAAATTAATATCAAATATTTTATTTAGATAGGAAAAATCCCGAAAGTTGTCTGAATCAATTCAATTCGACTCATCCGACCTAAGAGTACACGTAAAAAATTTCTGCCTAAATTCTTCTGAAATTGAATTTATTTAAGTTGGAATTTGATACCAATATTTTATTTAGGTAGAATATTATTTGAAATATTGAAAAATCCCGATAACCCTAGACTCTCGGAATCAAAGTAAGTGAAAATACCACGTTTTCAACATTTTGGCTATAGCCTTACATCACAAAATCTATATTATTTTTTTATAATTATTTTATTACATGATTTCGATATTTGACCACACATTTTTAGGCATTGACATAGAATTATATAAAGATAAAATTAGTAGGACATTTTGTATGTGTATGAATATGATGAAATTGACTGAAAATATGTGATAATAAAACCGGAATAACAATGAGATGACTAAGCTTGAACGAAATTGAGATGGCTACGCCTTAACGAAAATGATATGGCTAATTCTGAACGAATGTTGAAAAATGAGTTCTAACTAATATGTAGCTGTTAAGTCAGGATTCAATAAAATATAATGTTAATTTTGCACCTGCACGTGTTTTCGTTTACTGAGTTATTCTCATAGTTTGTAGTTTTGTGATGTAGGTGAATTTTTATCTGAAGAAAAAATGACTATGATCGAGAACCAGACGCAAACGAGCATACAAAAAAAGGAAATGTTTTTGGATCAGAGGAAAAAATTTTAATTTAGTATGTTTCAATTTCAATGATATTTCATAGCTTATTTGAAACCTTGAACAAAATATGTTGGATTTATCGTTAATAAAGTTTTATGAATAAAATTCGGCATTTATTTTCAATGTTGACCAAACTATTTAATGTTCGAAAGTTGTTTTAAAAGTTTCCGCGCATTTAATGATTTCATTTAAGAGTTAAATATATTGAAATTAGGGTTATAACGCTCGAATTTAAAGCTAATATAATTTGGGGAAAAATTTTAAGATTTTTAAATTAAGATTTTAAATTGAAGAAAATGAATTTAAAAAATAAAAAAATAAACTTGGGGCGTTACAATACTAAATTTTTTTTACACATTTAACAGATAGACATTAAGGTCTCAAATAACAATATGTAAATTATATCCATGGCTTCATCATATAACTGGATGTGAAATTTAATAAATTGTTTAATGAAGAGAGGAAATATCTGTTTTTAGCTCATCCCAGGCAAACTTTAGATGAAAAACGAACCGTACTAAGAACATGACATTATTATTGAGGCAAATCTTTCTGAACCAAAAGAATGCAAACACTGACAAGCACTTTGATTTAATGATGTGAAAGAGATCACTGACCGATGCATGAAGGATTTCTGTGCTTCGCTCTCCATATCTGCTATTTTATCCAACAATGCCTTTGCAGTACCTTTACCATCGCCAGCATCCTTCAACAAGAAGATTCTCATAGTTATCATTTGTGAAGACAAAATACACCTAGAGTAGCCGACAACATAATTACTAGTTTCAATAAAATGAGAGCAACCTTTTGCACTTTTTTAGGTCCAACAGCAAAGCCAACATAAAAGTCTGAGCCTTTGTTCTTAATCCAGTTGCCAGCGCAGCGGAGGACAAATGATAATCCAATAAAATCATCGTCTTTAATCTCTATTTCTAAGTATTGGACCTGTGCAACAATGCTAAAATTAAAACCATTGTCTGCATCTCTATACTACAGTTATTAGACTTCAGCATGTCATGCTATAAAATATGAAACATTTTTTTTTACACTTACATTATTAGGAGAATCAGAAAACCTAAATTGTGTTTCAGCAACCTTGTTCGTAAGAACTGAACCAGGAAGCAGTGTACTAGGAGGAGGCACCTGAAAAATCAATTAAGTCTATAAATTTTTCTGCTTTTTTCCGTGCAGTATATCTTAATTAAGTGAAGCAGGACAAGCATATATAATTTTCTATATATAAATGATAAAATCATGCCTATTTGAGTATCTTCCATCTTCTATGGTCAATAATTAGTAAATTAAAGAACATTACCAGCCACTCTCCAGGTTTGCTTCGAGACAATCCCCAATGAAGAGCCACAGGTTCCTTTATATCTGTTGCCAGGTAAACCTTTGTCTTGCCAGATATTTTGGTTACAAGTACCTTAAAATGTACATAGATAAATCAAGTCTTTTCTCAGCTAAAACATAGCTCACCCATCACACAAAAAGATTAAAACCAATATATTATGTGAACAAGGTCTAACCAGAAGATTCAAACCATCAAGTTTGTGGATCATCATGTTCAGAATATGACCACTATTCTGTTCTTCCATTGCCTTAGCAAACTGTTCAAATGGAGTCAAGACTTTGGGTTTGACAGGTTGTATTTCCTCTACAGGGTGAAAAACATATTTATTGACAAGTCGCATTAGATCCCTCTGTTTGCGTTGAATCCTTTCGATTCTAAAATACTTTTTCTCCTGCAATTGCTTTGCAACTTTAGTTTTAATTTCTCCTTTAATAATCTTCTTTCTTATGTCATCAAGAGTGGCACCTCGCTCTAGTTCTTCTTGCAACTCTTCTCTTGCTACCTCAAACTCCCTCTGCATCGAAAACATCCCTTGATCAGGAATTAGACATGGAGTTTTCAAACAAACTAGATGAAACATTTGAGCTCCACTCTTGCTTAAAAGAACTTTTTTTTGTACACAAAGAAAACCCATTATTGTTCAACTTAGTCATAGATAATAAGGCAGGATAAGCAATCAACGGGTTACTATTTCAAGAAAAAATATGCAGCTTCACTGGTTCGCTCAAAAAGATATCTGAACTTACTAATTGTTGATCTGGGGAGTAATTAGGTTTCCCAGCCTTCTCCCAGCGTATAAAAGCTTGAATTTGAACAAGATCATCAGGAATTTTCTTTATTTCAACAGGGGATGGCTCTTTGGTGTCACTAGCACCAGTCTTTTTAGTTAGTCTCACTCTAAGGTCTTCTATGGACACACCCCTGGTAATTTCCTCTAATAGCTCCGTTCGAGCTGCTTCATACTCCTCCTACAGAGAAATTACATTCTATAAGAAGTAGGTAAAATGATAAATGATCGTTCATTTCAGCTATATGTTCTACCAAACACATCTATTTGGCAGTTGATAAAAATCGATTGCATCAGTGATTGATCTTTGCATCTTCAAAAAAAATTAAGCAGGTGTTCAACAATCATTTGCCCAAAAAAATATTTTCAGATCCTGCAAACAAAAACTAAACTATCATTTGATAAATTGTTGAGTCCTTCTGTTACAAAATTTTGAGTTTCTTATTTAGAGGTAATTCTAGTTTAACAACAGAATGTCTGATTAGAATTCACGTTTTATACCAATTTATATTCCATTTTAATTCCAACAATCATCCTCCTATCGGATCTAATAGAGATGTTTTAATATTTATTCAAAAAACAGGGTGTCTAATAATGAAATGAATTCATTTGTAAATTAACATATGAAAACAAAAGAGTTTCTCTCATGCCTTCTCCTGCTGAGGTGTATACATTTGCTTTCCTTTTCTTTCCCATCTTAAAAATGCTTGAACTTGTACCAGATCTTCGGGTAAAGCAATGTTTGAAATCAACTTCTCTTTTGGAGGTAGCTTAACGTGAAAGTTTTCCCCATTGTATTTATACCTGTGAATTCCAAATTTTGCAATAAAAGAACAAATGAATAAAAGCTTACCCATTGGAACTTTAATTTAGTTATCCTGTTTAGGAAAAAATTTGAAACAGAAAAAAAAAAAACAACTTAAAGGCTTACCATCGATTCTGGGATTCATCGAGTATAAGGAATTCTATTGCTTGAATTGCAAGGTCATCAATCTCAATTCTAAGGATCGGATTCGAGCTAGACTAGAAATAAACCAAAAAAGGAACAGAGGAATCAAAAGAGTCAACCAATATTTGGTCAAGTTAAATGACAATTTTGTCAAATTAAAATCAAATTTAGTTATTTCCATTGGTCTACAAACTTACTTTCACAAAGGGACTTCTCAGAGCTCTCTTCTTGTACACACTGGTTCCTTCTGGGTGAAGAGATGGAAGAACCCATTTCCTGACGATTGTATGAAAATAAGGTTTCAAGACATCTCACATTTAACAGAAAACTTTATACCAAAATGAGAGTGAAACAAGGAGAAAAAGAAATAGAACATAAGCAGCCACACGTGAACTTACTCTTGTCCTTCACGTATGCCACCCCAGTGTAAAATCAAGGACCCACTGCTGTTTGTAACCTCGATGTTTACTTGTGTGATAGAGCCTGAAGTGGGTACACTGACATTAACCTGCTCATTGAAGATTTTGTCAATGAAAGTGCCTTTTCCACCAGATGGGACACTAAAATGTTGCTGACTCTTATGTGGTCGAGCCCAATAACTGAAATAGGAAACTATACAATCAATACCTAAGTTAAAGATACCTGAAGTTCAATGTTTCCATCCAGGTTGAATTTTCTGGCAAGCTGCTAGAATGTAAATGCTGATTAGTATAATGTTGAATCAAGCAACCAAAAAACTATAAACACAGTAATTAGAAGTAAGTGTGCCTTCCCTAAATATAAATAACCACAAAAAGGTGTCTAGATGTTGTATCTCAACAGGTAATTACACCTAATGTACGAATGCCAACTACTAAACAAAGATATTCATATACTAAATAGGCCATGTTTATTGCAAGATAAGTGAAATTTATCAACGTCTACCTTTTAACTCAAAGAAGGGTTCTAAGAGGAAAATATTAATCAATGTACACTTCTGGTGTAAGAAGCATCAACTTCATTGTGCTTTATCAGACATTATTTCCAATGATTAATAAACTTTCAACCAACAATCCCACCAGAATAAATCAACAAAACAGCAGCCATTCAAGACTTGTTACATTTAATAACTGTAACATTGCTCTTTTCTTTTCTCTGATTCAAAGGTAGCAGGGTTTTAACAGTTTTGATTGAAAACTAAAGTAAGATATCTTACTCCAGTACCAATAAAGTTCACTAATTTGAGATAACCTTTTGAGATATAAGAAAAATGATCTTTTGGCAGATATTTTTATGTTTAGACACAAAAAAGGAGGAAACCATCAGAAGGAAAGAAAATGGCAACCACAAAAACAACAGAAAAGTTCAATATTGACCAGTTGAGATCTATTAGGTCCTTACTCACCACATAGATTTTTATCTTAATCTATTCAGTGCTATCAAGGTCAAATGATTAATAAATAAACAGGAAATAAGAAGTACTAACCCAATACAAAACAGAAACAAATGATTAGCCATACCTTTGAAGCTGGATCAGTAGCTAATACAGCATTTAGAAAGACTGCAAGACGTCGGGTTCTAATTGCCATCTTTGGTTTGCCTGTGCTCAGATTGTTCCCAAGGAACTTTGTGGATAATGCTGATTTCCGTGGTTGGTTTGACCCTTGATTTACCAACGTTGCTTGAGACAAGGTATTTGTGGGAAGACCAGAAGAATTGAGTTTGCTTTGATGCTTTAAAACCGTGGGACGAAGCAAACTTTGGTGAAGTATATTATGACTTATGGAATTGCTCATATTCGCTTATGTACTTTTTTGTTCTGATGCAATTTAAGCATAAGAATATAGTGAGAAACATTTATCTCGAAACTTATGCAAAGCGTGACTATTACTAGAGATTCCAAACGAGACTTGAATAATACAGACAAAGAAAAGTCATAGCAGGACATCCACTTTTGCATTAATGACAACTATAAATAGTGGCACTATGTTAGATGACATTCAAAACTGAAGGAAATAGAAGGGAAGACAATGGAAAGGAATCGAATTGTTCTTTGTTCATTAAAAGCTTGTTTTGCAAACAAAAAATTGCAGCCCATTCGATCAATTAAGTTTCTTGACCGCTCAGTAGATTATACGTATAGCCCTTATCGCATAGACAACAACCTGATTCGAATTCAGCTGTTTTCTTCCAGGCTACATCTCGACAGCAAACTACAAACTTCAGCATACAAAACTAAAATGGTTCGTCATTTCAAGAAGGAAATATCAAATTGCAGCATTTCACACACAGCAGATTGAAAGTAAACTCGTAAAAAATAGAGATGAGACGATCAGCAGACAGAAAATATCAATCCTAAAGACAGAGCTGGAATGAATTACTGTGGTTACCTTCGATTAAAACTCACAATCTGCAATAGTTTCAAAGTACATATACGATCGGATTGAGAACTACGAAAGCAGCTGTGAGGTGAAAGATAGCTCGGAGCAATGAACTGAGCTAAGCAATCGAACTAGTTTGAGCGATTGAGCGAGAAGTTGAACTCTCAGAGATAACTTTCTCTCGAAAATCAAAATGTAGTCACGGCATTTATCTAAATCGATTATACGTGGAAGGATTCAATCGAGCCACGATTCCTAAAAGGCTCCATGATTGAAGCTTTTCCATGTGAGAGTTGAGACGAGAGAGAAACGTTAGAAATTGGTGCGATGGAGATGGAAGGGTCAAGGTTGATGAGAGCGTGGGGCCCTGTTTGTGAAAACAGTGCATGACATTTTTATATTTTTTTAATTTTATAAGCATTGGAATCTCCTTTCGTTTTCTACTTTCTCCCCTTTTTTTTATCTAAATTAAAATTATGTCTATTATTAATTTTTTTTTAAGCAATTTACCCCCCAAAACTTTAGACTACGACAAAATTAACCTCAAACTTTTTTGGTAAACGAAATTGCCATTAAACTATCGAATGTTAACAACTTAACCCTGGGTAGGTTCTTAACATTAAATAGTTCAATGACAATTCGGTTTACATAATAAGTTTGGTGATTTTGTTAATTCTCATATAGTATAAGGTTTTTGGTGTAAATTATCCTATTTTTTTAAGATTACACGGGACTTTTTATTTCTATATTTTATTTAATAAATTTATAGAAATTAATTTTAATTTTAAAAATAATTAAATAATTAAAAAAATAATATAATTGCTTAGATTAATAAATAAATAACATATTAAATTATAAAATGGAGGAATCTTTTAGGCAATAATTTTAATGAAATGTGACAATTTTGGGGTCTTTGAAGGGAGGTGGAAATCTGTATTAGACGCCTTGCCTAATAGAAAAAAAGCGTGTAAAATTAGGAAATATAGGTAAAAGACAAGAGTGAGGATAACGAAAGGAAACGTTGAGAATCTAGAGCCTTTCAAAAAAAGACGCGTTGCTGGCGAGGAAAATGAAGTCGGTCACATGAAAAAGCGCATTGGCTCTCACCCACTTATCCACCCACGCAAGCAAACCAATCCCAGTTTGTTTTATATCATTTCTATCATGTGAGCTACGTTCAACTCAACACCTCTATATTACTTTTTCTTCAAATAAAATGTCTCCTAATATATTTTCTTGTCATGTGTTACAACACTTGTTGGGTGGACGAGGTTTCATTTGTCAACAATTTTACTGTACGACTTTACACGTCGGGGGTCATGACAAAAATGATGGATTTGACCGTTCGATCTTATAAAAATTAAATGACTTACAGCGAAAGACTTGAAACTAAATAATTCAGAGAAGCTGAAATTTCATAAAGATCGGTCCAACACTTTGAATTGATGATACAGTGAAGAGAAGAAGATGAAAAAGACAAAGGAAGAAATTGGCCACAGAGAGAAGAAGGGAAGATTGAATTGATAGCTGTGTAAAATGTATTTCCCCAAGAGACTTTCTTACAAGTATGATAAAAAAACAAAAGGAAAGCAATGACGACAGTATATTTGAAACGTAACTAGAATGAACTATAATTGTAAATAAACAATAATGTAACATCAGTTAATATCCCCGTGCAAGATCAATGTCATAGGCCAAAAATCTTGGATAAAAAAATAGAGAACGACATTGGTGGAAGAGGTTTAGTAAGCGCATCAGCCAGTTGATTCTCCGAAGGGGTGAATTTGACCAATAACTGCTTTTGAAGCACTCTCTGACAAAATGAAAATCAATCTCCACATGTTTGGATTATGTGCAACACGAGATTGGAAGCAAGATCCGTTGCACTCAAGTCGTCATAGAGAATAAGAGGAGCAGTGGAGGAGATAATACCCAGCTCCTTGAGAAGTGACTGTAACCATAGGAGTTCAGCTGCACCATTTGCGACAGTGCGGTATACGAACTCCGTGCTGGAGCGTCAGACAACCTTCTGTTTGGTGGAGGATCAGGAGATAAGATTGCAGCCGAGAAAAATACAGAAGTCACTGGTACTTTTGCGATCATCGTGGCAGGAGGCCCAATCCACATCCGTATAGTAAGTCAAATCAAACGCAGTAGAGGGAGTGAAGGAGATGCCGAGAGATGAAGTACCTTTGAAGTAACGTAAAATTCTCTTGATGGCTTGCCAGTGAACGTTAGAGGGTGCATACATAAACTATGAGACCTTGTTGACAGCAAAAGCAATATCAGGACGTGTAAGACGATAATACTGTAAGCCGCCAACTAGGCTGCGGTAGAGAAACCCATAACAGAGGGGAGTGCTAGATTGCAAAGATAAAACAAGGCATGCAACCATAGGTGTTGGGACCGGCTTGCACGAAGTCATATTTGCCCTATGAAGTAACTCAAATATATATCTCGATTGAAAAAAAATTCATACCAGTAGGAGTCTGAGTGACCGATATGCCGAGAAAGTATGATAAGGGTCCAAGATCGCGGACTTTAAATTATGAGTGTAAATATGTTAAGAGCTGATCTATCAGTGCATCCGAATCACCTGTCACAATAATGTCGTCAACATACACAAGTATAATAATAACAGAGGATGATGTGCGACAAATGAAAAGTGATGAGTCAGACTTGGATGCGAAGAAACCCCAATTAGTGAGAGCAGTGTAGAGTTTGGTGTACCAGGCTCTAGGAGATTGCTTGAGACTGTAGTGTAAGAAGCATACAGCCGATGGATAGGATGAATCAATAAAACCAGGAGGTTATTGCATGTAAACCTTCTCAGTTAAGTCCTCGTGTAGAAAAGTATTGTTGATCTCTAGTTGTCGGATAGTTCAGCAAGAGGAGACTACGAGGGAGAGAACAGTCCGAACGGTGGTCGGTTTTACCACTGGGCTGAAAGTCTCATCATAATCAATGTCTTCGGTCTGGTCATACCATTTGGCTACGAGGCGGGCCTTGTACCGAGAAATGGTGCCATCATAGTTAAATTTAGTTTTGAAAACCCACTTACACCCTATAAGTTTTGCATGTCTCGAAATGGGAATTAACGTCCAAGTGTTGGTTGCTCGAAGGACAGATATTTTCTCTTTCATGGCGGCAGTCTAGTGGGAACACTTAGAAGTTTGTGTGAACATTGTAGGTTCAAGAGCGGGCTCGAGAAGGAATGCTTTAGGTTTGAAAATATCGGCTTTGACCCTTGTGGTCATAAGATAGGTATTTAGGACTGTTGGATTTTGGACCTAAGATGGTAGGAGGTCAGGGTGGGAAAAGGGGGATGGGGTAGTAGTGAGGGATGGAGGGGAAACAAGGATGGGTTGGTCGGGGAGGGGGGAGTAACGTCAGAGAAGTGAGGTAGAGGACAAGATCTATCAGGAGGATTGGGAGGGATGTGGGGATGGGGTAGACAAGGAATTGGAAGATCGAACGAAAGAGATGGGGTTACAGTTAAACGGGAGGAATAGAAAGGAAACTGTGACTCGATGAACGTAACATGATGAGAGATATAAATATTGTGAGAAGTAGGATCGAGACAGAGAGAACCTTTATGATGAGGACTAGGGCCTAAGAAAACACAAGGAAGGGATCGAGGCTAGAGTTTGTCTTGATTGAAAGGTCGTAGGAGAGGAAAACAGAGACGGCCAAAGACCCGAATGGAAGAATAAATTGGGAGTGTGTTAAAAAGACATTCGAAAGAGGACTTATGATTTAGGATAGGAATGGGAAGAAAATTGATCAGTTGGGTAGCGGTGGTGAAAGCATAAGTCTAGAAATAGTGAGGGACAGAGGAATGAAAAAGGAGAGTGAGTCCAATTTCAACAACATGGCGATTTTTGCATTCAACTCGGCCGTTTTGGTTTGGAGTGTAAGGACATGAGACGTGATGCTGAATGCCAAGAGATTTAAAAACAGGGGCAAGAAACTGAAATTCGCCACGCCAATCCGATTGGACAAATTTAATTTTAACACCAAATTGGGTGTGAACAAATGTATGGAAATTCACAAAGGTATTGTACACTTCGCTTTTTAATTTTAGAGGAAATAACCAGGTGAAGCGAATACAATCATCAACAAATATGACAAAATATCAAGCACCATTAATAGATTTAATCGGAGAAGGGCCCCAAACATCAGTATGAACCAGATCAAAAGGAAAAAACGCATGAGATTGAGAAAGTAGAAAAGGTAATTGATGACTTTTGCTCATATGGCAAGGGGTACTGTTGGGGTACAAAAGATTTGAAATTGAGATTACACGTTTTTAATACTTGCTGCAGAACGATGGGTGAAGGGTGACCCAATCGGAAATGCCAAAAGTTGTCCAGATGAGATGCTGAGGGGTTGAGCCGAGCAGCAAGGTACACGAGAGGACTGGATGACGGAAGACGGTAGAGACCGTCACTGAGAGAGCCACGAAGCAGAATATTGTGAGTGGTCTGATCCTTCACACAGAAGAAAGTAGGATGAAATTCTACGAAAACAGAGTTATCTTTGCATAATTTGAAAACACTTAACAGATTGTGGGATATGTGAGGAGTCTGATAGACATTCTGTAAACATAGTGAGCAGCCGACGGCTGGGATGGCAGCCGAACCGCAAAGAAGAAGAGGGAGCAACGTACCTTCAACTGTGGAGACGTGGGACGGACTGGGAAGAGGTTGAAGATGACTGAGAGCAGTTGGGTGCGGGGAGAAGTAGTGGGTCGCACTGGAATCTATAATTCACGGCACAGACAACGGAGACGGCGATGGAGTGGGGAAAAGGCCGGAGGTGTTGAGAGTGCTTGGGAGGTTTGCAGACAAGTAAGGAATTGGAGGTTGTGGTGGTTCGAGTGAGTACAATGGGTGGATTGAAGAGAAAGGGTATGGGTCGGG
Organism: Begonia masoniana; assembly: GCA_022432975.1. Classification (NCBI taxonomy): domain Eukaryota; kingdom Viridiplantae; phylum Streptophyta; class Magnoliopsida; order Cucurbitales; family Begoniaceae; genus Begonia; species Begonia masoniana. The sequence continues at coordinate 38,904,832 of CM039515.1, forward strand.
TGAGTAGGATAGGTTGGCTAAAGGAAAAGGGTATGGGTCGGGTGAGTAGGATGGGTGGGCTGAAGGGTAAGGATAAGAGTAAGGTGTATGGACCGGGTCAGAAGTGAAGTTGGTGAAATGGGATTGAGCTGGAGGAAAAGGGTAATGGGCTCTTGGGGCAGGAGGGCGATAAGTTAGGTCGAGACAATAATAGCACTTCAGGGCCGAGTGACCCATGCGGTTGCATATCTGGCAACGAGGTCGGTTATTGTTCATGGGCCAAGGAGAACGCCATGGGCTCGAGAAGTTGGGGGCCAGACCAGTCAGATAGGATCCAGGCAGAAAGGGAAAACGCATTTGGGCATTCGGCCGAAGACTCCACGGTGTGCGGGGAGGTCACTGAGAAGTGAAGTTCGCCTGTATTTGAGACGGCAGCGGTAGGGAGAAGGCAGAGTTCTACTTTTCCAGACGAAAGTCGAAGCTTCGAAGGAGGCTCTGTATTTCTTCCAACGAGGGCTGTTCGGTTTGGTTGGTAATCGAGGAGATCGAAGTTACCAATGAGTTGTATTCGCTGCCCAAGCCATTGAGAAAATAGATGACTTTGTCCCGGTGTGAGACAAGTTCGCCGATGGCGGCAAGGGTGTTGCAGAGTGAGGTGAGTTTTTGAAAATAATTGGACACGGAGAGTCTGTCTTTGGATAGGGAGTGAAGTCGACTCCATAGGTCTGTAATTCGTGCTAGGGAGGAGGAGGCAAAGGTTCTTTCGAGGGCCGTCCAGACTTCGCTGGCGGTGGAGAAGGTAATCATTTAGGGAAGAAGGTCCTCGGACAGAGAGGCAAAGATCCAGCTCAAAAGTAGGCTGTTAAAGCGTTGCCAGACAGAGAACTCCGGATTTGCCTGAGAGGAAAGAGCGTCCAGAAATTGAGGAGGGGGAGTCGAAGAACTTTCCAGAAGATGTTGGATGCCGTTCGCAGTAACAACGTGAAGAAACTGAGTCTTCCACACAAGGTAATTTGAGCCATTTAATTTTACAATGAGTGTTTGGTTGTGAGATGGTAGGGGAGGGAGAGGAGGAGTAGAAGAAGTGAGGGTGGGAGAGGAAGGAACGGAGCTCGACGATGCCATCACTGGCTCTGATACCACGTTGAATTGATGATACAGAGAAGAGAAGAAGATGAAGAAGACAAAGAAAGAAATCGGCTACAGACAGAAGAAGAGAAGATTGAATTGATAGCTGTGTAAAATGTATTTCTCCAAGAGAGTTTCTTACAAGTTTGATAAAAAAACAAAAGGAAAGCAATGATAACAATATATTTGATACGTAACTAGAATGAACTATAACTGTAAATAAACAGTAGCGTAATATCAGTTAATACAACAACAATAATAATAGAAGCATAAATAAAAGTGACATTGCAGTAACGTAAAATTACGTCTGAATAAGAGTTACACGGAAACCCCGAACAAAATAAAAGTGGTACCACAAATCAACACATGAAATACTTAAAGTATTAAATAAAGAAGACCACACTAGTTCGTACTTTGGTTGCTATGAATCACCAGCTCTAAGACGCAAAAAAAAATAATAGTTATTTTGAAGTGAACTTACTATATTTAGGTTGAGATATCTAATGTTGTAGAAACAAATTATACGTAAGAGTTAGAAATCAATTACAAAAGGCATCTCAAAAAACCATTAGTAGGAAAACTGTTATACTAATACTATTAGTCAACATAATAACGTCATCAAAGTTTTTAACAGAGAATATCTCGGTCAACCAATTACAAGACATTGTAAGCTATCCTCCATTATATGCAACGTGCAAAAACATACTTGAACAATCGTATGTGCGCAATTAACAACTTAGCTCGCGAGTCAAGTAAACCTCGCAACAATGATGAGTATATATAATAATAAGGGCAATATTCATTTGAGCCCTTCAAGTACGAGGTATTTAACAAAAAGACTCTAAAGTCATTTCGTAAATAAAGACCGAATCATTTATATTCCCAAAGTTTGCATCTTTTTTCGTAAATGAGACTTCTGTAGTGTTTATTTTTTGTACTTCATTGAAGTCGGAGATAACTTGGTGTTCAAGGTCGATCACAAAGCCTCTACCTCAACAGCTCATGTATCAAATCTTAAGAAGAACTTACTTACGTTTTGACGGTGTGGAAACCCATGAATGTGTCGTGCAACGCTGAAGCCGAAGCAGTGCCTGAAGTGGAAGGAAACTCTCTACAAGTGCAACTATTATGCCCGGCACGCTGACATCTTCCACATGTCCTTCTTGAGCTCTTCCTAGAGATTGTAGAGCTTCGTGGCTCATCAACATCTCACACTCTTTTTTCCATAGTGATAGCTGATGAACATAATCTTATGGCGCAACCCTCATGAAATGGATGCATGAAATTGCATTGACACTCGAAATTGCACTCCCATTGGTAGTAATTGCAGTCACGTCTATTCAAATTGATCATATATTGCTCGTTGTCGTTGTTCACCTCAAATCAAGAAGCCCCTCCAAAAATAGGATTCCAATTTCTTGCTGCAAATTCTAGCTTTGCAAGCTTCTTCATAATCTAAGAACACAACCAGTCTGTTGACTGAGCCATCTTTTCATGTCTTTTTACAATTCGTGGTATCAAACACTTTCTGATCATCTCGAATATAGTCAATATCAGTTTGTCCCCTGCAGGTATTAGAAGTGCATTGAAAGACTCACTCAAATTGTTCAATCTCAAGTCACACTTGAAGATCCAAATGAATATATGAGTCGCCCAAAATCTCAGATTAATGCGGCGTAGAGCTACGTAGGCGACCGAGTCAATTGAGTGTAAGTGTTTCATTGCCCTCTCAAAGTCAGGGGACGTGGTTGCTCTAACTGCATCCTATATCGCATCTTTGTATGCTTCCCCCCGAAAGTCCTGTTTGAAATTTGCATAAAGATATCTGAGGTAGTAGTGGTGTTGGCTAAGGGTAATACATCCTCCAAAGCAGGCAATAACCTCTAACATTTTAATGAACAAGTAAATCAACAACAAAAACATGTACGAACACAAATATAATAAACAATTACAAATGTAATATACCTTCTTTCGATTTAAAATAAATGTCCCCTGCATCCCGTCTCAGTGTCTATGTCTGTTTTTAGTACTTCCAAAAACCAATTCCACGAGTCTTTACATTCTGCTTCCACAGCTACAATAGCAACGAGGTAGATTCTATTGTTACCATCAATGCTGACAGATGTTAGTAATTGGCCTGGACAAGAGCCATTAATATGACAACCATCCAAACATATAATCAGTCTTCCACACTGAAGTAAATCACTCTTGCACGAAACCATACACATGTACATTCTTTCATATTCAACCTTCGACGTAGACCTAGGCACAAAATCTAAGCTAAGGACAAGAGTGATGCACTGATTAGATCTACAAATTTCTTATGCGTATGACCACAATAGCTTGTATTGTTCGTCCCCCTTCCCGTCATTCTGTTTTCAAGCTTCACGTCTTGCCCTTCTCGCTAGACTTGGTGTAATGTTGACATTAAAATTCTTCCTTATTGTTTTGATAATGAAAGGAACTTCCCATGTAGAGTGATTTTTAAACTTGTCCAAATATTGGGTTGCCACCCATTTTGCTGAAACATGTCGACTTCAATTTTTCGCGAACAATTATGGGTTTCATTGAAACTCTTTATTTGAAATGTAAGTTCACATTGCATCTTCAAAACATGCAATCGCCATTCGCATCCATCTTCACACACTGTCATCAGTCATCGAGAATTACTTTTACTAAATTTTACCCTATAACCATTATCAACGCATAATCTACGATTTCGTCTTTAATTTCCTTCAATGAACTATATTTCTTCCCCAAATAGAAATCCATCAAACAAACATCACGTACTAGTCTGTTCGCCCTCATCATTCTCTGAGTCGCATAATGAACGAGGCTCCTCTTCATGATCAAATGCACAAAGCTCCCCATAAATAGGTGTGGAGTATGATTCTCATTCCATGTGAGGATCATAATTTGTTTCCCCATCTAACTCAAATGAGCTACAAGAATTAGCATCCATCAAAACTATAATAGTCAATAAGAGTCAATTTGACTGATTGTCGTTGGAATAGATTTTTCAAGGGCTAGATTTCGCGAACGGGGGGTGGAAATTGCGAAAGGATGGTCGATCTACTTATAGTTGCGCAGACCGACCCCCCGTTCAGCGAGATCAACCCCCAATTTGTGCCCTAAAGTTTTTTTTTAGGGGGGGAGGGAGGCGGTGTGGTGGTCACCACCCTCATTCCCGAGCGTGCGTAAATTCACGTTGAGATCAGATGGCCAGTATGGGGGTCACCGCCCCTATTCCCAAGCATGCGCAACGGGCGTTGTGGGGGGTTGCCACCCCCCCATTCTCGAGCGTGCATAAATGCACACTTAGAATGAGGGGTGGTGACCCCCACACCGACCCCCCGATCTCACTTAAACTATTCAAGTGAGATCGGGGGTCATTTTCCGAGAATGGAGACCTGTCAGGGGTTGATTTATTAGATTTTTGATACTTCGAGGGTAACTTTGTTTACGAATGACTTTAGGATTCTTGTTTTTCAAACATATCATACTTGAAGGGTTCAAATAAATATTATCATAATAATTATAAATACAAGCATAAAGTAGATGCGCAGAAAACCATACTTATGTAATAAAGTTATAAATCATTCAGAAACTTCATTAATAACATTTGATAACTAAAAATGGCAAAAATGGTGTTTGAATAGTATGAAACCATTTGGGTTTTGTATAGAGTCATGTTGGTTTCGAATAAGGTCGAACACACCCGACATAGGAATAAAACGGTTTCTCTATAAGAAACTGCACGTCATTTGGAAATATGAGTTTTGAAAAAATGTTTCTAATTATACAAGAGTTGAGCATTGAACAGTCCTTCTAGGTAAATTGAATCCAAACGAATTACTAGGACAACACTTTTTTTTGTTGGAGAAACGACTTTTATCCATCTTTATTGTTTTATGAGCACATACTTTTGATTATTGTTGTACTTAATTTTTGAAATGTATGTTTCTTGAAATTTTGTATTTCATTTTTGTATGTATATTTTATGTTTGTTATGTTTCAAATTATCATAATTTTTCTTGTGGCATTCAAATAAAACTTATCACTCTCTTTCTCATCTATGTCTTGAGTAAGACGTTTATACCTTCAACTCTTGTTTTCAAATTGTAAAACTTGGATTGAATTTTCTCTCATAAAAATTTGAGTTTTTGTTGGTGTAAAAGTTATAGGTACAAATGGCTCTTTAAAACAAAGAAAGACTTGTTAGACAATATTGAGAGACATTAAGATTCAGTTGAAGGATTCAATTAAAGAGAGGGGACTGATTACAACAAAATATTTTTCTCATTTATCTAAGAAATATTTTTTCCATATCATTTTTGGATTGATTTTGCATTTTGACTTGCAAATGCAGTAAATGGACGTAAAAAAACATTTCTAGACTGAGATTTAGAGAGAGAGGTTGTTACAGCTCAACTTGGCGATGGAAGATTACAGCAGCAGAAAAGAGAAAGAAGAAAGCCCAGCTGGATTAATGATTTCATTTGTAATTGAAATAGAAAATACAGTTACAACCGTTAATAGAAAACTGCTGTAAGAAATATAAAGAGAGAATAATACAAAGAGGAAGGTAGGAAATATTCAGAATAGCTCTCTCTCTCTCTCTCTCAATCTTCTTCTTCTTCTTCTTTTTCTTAGCTCTGTTAGCCCTGTTACTGGTAAAATTACCGTAACATTGGTGCTTTCATTGATGGCTGAAGGTACGAGATCTCAAGCATCGCAACATCTGATTGTGGAAGAATGCCACAACAGATTAGCCAGTCACGAACAACAATTATCCCAGGTAAATGCAGTGTTAAAAGAAATCAGCGTGAAGTTAACCTCCATGGAAGGACGACTTGAACAGCAAATTCGCAATCCAGTTATTGTTCCGTTGGAGACATCCTGTAATAAAGATAAGAATGTTGACAATTTTGCAGAAAGTAGCTACAAACCATTTCGATCAATCAAATTAGATGTTCCACGATTCAACGGGGAAGATCCTAATGGATGGATTTTTAAGGTCGAGAGGTTTTTCGATTACCATGAAGTAGATGATACGCAGAGGTTAAACATCTCTTCATTCCATTTAGATGGTATTGCTCTCCAGTGGTTCCAATGGATGCATAGAAACGGAATGATAACGACTTGGAAGAATTTTCTTCTAGCTTTAGCGGCTCGTTTTGGGCCATCTGAATATCGGGATTTACAAGGAGAGTTATCAAAATTAACTCAAACGACAACAGTAGTTGATTTTCAAAATCGATTTGAGTTCCTGATGAATCAAACAGTGGGCATTTCTCCTTCTTTCTTACAAAGTTGCTTCGAATCTGGGTTACGAAGTGATATCCGGAAAGAGGTACGTGCCTTGAAACCAGTTTCCTTAGATCAAGCTATTAATTTAGCTAAACTCATGGAAGATAAGTTGAATGATTATGGAGGAAGATATTCTGGTTCACGATTTCCATATCAACAGCCAATGAAAATTAACAATACAAATCCTCCATTACTTCCAATGCCAATTAGACAGCAAAATTCTTCTTCCTTAAATGTGAAATCTTCAGATTTACCAGTTAAGCGTTTAACACCTACTGAAATGATGGAAAGAAGAGAGAAAGGTCTCTGTTTTAATTGTGATGAGAAATTTCACAGAAATCACAAATGCAAATCAAAACTATTTGTATTGTTGGTGGATGATGAAGAAGATTTTACCAATGACAAAGATACAAGTACACGTTTTGATTCAATTGAACTGAATGCTACTGAAGCTGAAACTTCAGAATTACCAGCTATCAGTTTGCATGCATTAGCTGGACAACATTTTCTAAGAACTATCCGGTTCAAGGGATCTATTGAAGGAAAAACAGTGCATATATTAGTGGATGGAGGATCCACTCACAACTTCATTCAAGACAGGGTTGTCAGTCAATTAAAATTAGTTGTACATCCTTCTAAACACTTTAAAGTGTTAGTAGGCAGCGGAGATACATTAGCATGCACAGGTTATTGTTCTCAGTTGCAAGTAAAAATTCAAGATCAAGTATTTTGCATTGATTTTTATGTGCTGCCAGTGCAAGGCACCGATTTAGTGCTGGGCGTTCAATGGTTAGAACTTTTGGGACCTGTATTAACAGACTATAAGACTCTGGAGATGCAATTCAATTGGAATGGTGAAACTGTAGTCCTTCAAGGAGAGAAACTACAATTACCATCAACCATTCAAGTGAATCAATTGAAGAAATTAAAGAAATCTGGAGCAGTATTTCAATACTTTTGTCTTCAATCGACTTTGTTACTTTCTGAATCTGAAAACATCAAGGTACCAAATGAATTGCATGAATTAATTCAGAAGTATGATGCTGTTTTTCAATCTCCAGAGGGATTACCTCCAAGCAGAATGATAGACCATCAAATTCACCTACGACCCAATTCAACACCTGTGAGTGTTAAGCCATACAGGTACCCGCATTTTCAAAAGACCGAAATTGAGAAGCTTGTTACTGACATGCTTAAAGCAGGAATTATTAGACCCAGCCGCAGTCCATTCTCCTCACCGGTTTTACTGGTTAAAAAACGTGATGGTACATGGAGATTTTGCATTGATTATAGAGCATTGAATAGCTTAACTGTACCGGATAAGTTTCCTATTCTGACTGTTGATGAACTGCTTGATGAATTACATGGTGCCACAATTTTTAGTAAAATTGACTTACGAGCAGGTTATCATCAAATTAGAATGGATCCGAATGATATTTCTAAAACGAAGCATTTCGGACTCATGAAGGTCATTACGAGTTCTTGGTAATGCCATTTGGGTTGACAAACGCACCGGCAACTTTTCAGAGTGTGATGAATGAAACTTTAAAACCATTCTTGAGGAAGTTTGTTATTGTTTTTTTTTTATGACATTTTAGTTTACAGCAAATCGATGAAGCAACATGTGGCTCACTTGGAGGACGTTTTATTGTGTTTGCTGCAGCATATGTTGTTTGCAAAACTCAGCAAATGCAGCTTTGGTCAAGATTCGATCGAATATTTGGGCCATGTTGTGTCAGCCAGTGGAGTATCTCCTGATCATGGCAAAATTTCTGCTATTTTAGAATGGCCAGTACCTACAACCATAAAGCAATTGCAATCTTTCTTGGCTTAACAGGTTACTACAGGAGATTTGTTCGTCAATATGCTACAATAGCAAGTCCATTAACCACTTTATTACAGAAAGATGCTTTTAAATGGAATCCAGAAGCAGAACAATCTTTTAATGAGCTTAAGAGTGCCATGTCTTCAGCTCCGATACTTGCTTTACCAGATTTTTCGAAGCAATTCATTGTGGAAACAGATGCTAGTGGAGTGGGAGTTGGAGCTGTCTTAATTCAGGATAAGAATCCGATTGCTTTTTTTAGCAAGAAATTGTCCTCAAAAATGCAAAACAGCAGTACCTATATTAGAGAATTATATGCAATCACTGAAGCAGTAAAGAAGTGGAGACAATATTTGCTGGGAAATGTCTTCACTATCAAAACAGATCAAAAAAGTATACGAGAATTGATGTCCCAAGTAATTCAAACTCCAGAGCAGCAAAAATTTCTTGTCAAATTACTAGGATATGATTTTAACATCCTATACAATCCAGGAAAAAATAATATTGTTGCTGATGCTTTGTCTCGCAAATTCAGCAACTCAAGCGAGGAGAATTTTACATATGTTGCCTTGACAGCGCTAAGGTGTGACTTGTTAGATAAATTGAAGAATGAAACTCAATTGTTGCAGGACATGAAGGAGTTATATCAGAAAATTGAGCAGGAACCTCATGCTCATTTGAACTACAGATTGCAAAATGGCCTTATTCTGCATAATGGCAGAATAGTTTTAAGCAAATACTCTACTCTTCGTCAAGAGCTTATTCGAGAATATCATTCTTCGTTTTTTGGAGGACATGCAGGTATTTTTAGAACTATTAAACGACTTCACTCTCAATTTGAATGGCCAAAGTTAAAAGAGGAAGTTCAGCATTTTATTAGAACTTGTCCAACTTGTCAACAGACAAAATATGAAACAACCAAACCTGCAGGGTTATTACAACCCTTGGACATTCCTGCTCAGATTTGTGAAGATTTATCAATGGATTTTATAAATGGATTACCGAATTCAAATGGGTATACAGCTATTCTTGTTGTTGTGGATAGATTATCCAAATTGGCTCACTTTGTAGCTCTTACTGCGGGGTACACAGCAACTAAGATTGCTGAAATTTTCTGTCAGCATATTTGTAAGCTGCATGGAATCCCCAAAACAATTGTAAGCGATAGAGATCCAATTTTTCTGAGTAAATTTTGGAAAGAATTGATGAAGTTAAGTGGTACTCAATTACGGTATAGCAGCTCTTACCACCCTCAGACAGATGGTCAAACGGAGGTAACTAATCGTACTCTTGAACAATATTTGCGTTGCTTCAGTTTGGATCAACCGAGTTTGTGGGCAAAATTATTACATTGGGCAGAGTATTCATATAATACTTCTTATCATTTTTCTATTGCTATGTCTCCGTTTGAAAGCAGTTTATGGTAGACCAATTCCTTCAGTTTTGGCATATTCAAAAGGAGCATCTAATGTGGAAGCAGTGGATTTTGCGTTAGATAAACGTCAACAGCTTTTGCAACAGCTCAAGGATAATTTGAATCAAGCTCGAAATAGAATGAAGATGTTTGCTGATAAAAGAAGAACCGACCGTTGTTTTGCAGTGGGTGATTTAGTTTGGGTCAAACTTCAACCATATAAACAGACTTCTGCAAAGAAATGTTCTTATTCAAAACTCAGTAAACGGTTTTATGGTCCTTTCAAAATTCTGGAAAGTATTGGGTCAGTGGCTTATCGTTTGCAGCTACCTGCGGAAGTAAGAATTCATGATGTTTTTCATGTTTCGCTACTCAAAGCCTTTCGAGAGGATTCTAGTATCCATTTCACGGCATTGCCAAAAAATTTTATTGATAATCATCCTATCATCGAACCTGTTGCAGTATTAAATTCAAGATGGATTCAAACCGATGAAGGTAAAAAGCTGCAAATTTTAGTTCAATGGGCAGATTCGCCATTGGAAGATGCTTCTTGGGAATTTATGAATGAATTTTGTCATAATTTTCCAAATTTTAACCTTGAGGGCAAGGTTAATCTTTCAGAGGAAGGTAATGTTACAGCTCAACTTGGCGATGGAAGATTACAGCAGCAGAAAAGAGAAAGAAGAAAGCCCAGCTGGATTAATGATTTCATTTGTAATTGAAATAGAAAATACAGTTACAACCGTTAATAGAAAACTGCTGTAAGAAATATAAAGAGAGAATAATACAAAGAGGAAGGTAGGAAATATTCAGAATAGCTCTCTCTCTCTCTCTCTCAATCTTCTTCTTCTTCTTCTTTTTCTTAGCTCTGTTAGCCCTGTTACTGGTAAAATTACCGTAACATTGGTGCTTTCATTGATGGCTGAAGGTACGAGATCTCAAGCATCGCAACATTGATTGTGGAAGAATGCCGCAACAGATTAGCCAGTCACGAACAACAATTATCCCAGGTAAATGCAGTGTTAAAAGAAATCAGCGTGAAGTTAACCTCCATGGAAGGACGACTTGAACAGCAAATTCGCAATCCAGTTATTGTTCCGTTGGAGACATCCTGTAATAAGATAAGAATGTTGACAATTTTGCAGAAAGTAGCTACAAACCATTTCGATCAATCAAATTAGATGTTCCACGATTCAACGGGGAAGATCCTAATGGATGGATTTTTAAGGTCGAGAGGTTTTTCGATTACCATGAAGTAGATGATACGCAGAGGTTAAACATCTCTTCATTCCATTTAGATGGTATTGCTCTCCAGTGGTTCCAATGGATGCATAGAAACGGAATGATAACGACTTGGAAGAATTTTCTTCCAGCTTTAGCGGCTCGTTTTGGGCCATCTGAATATCGGGATTTACAAGGAGAGTTATCAAAATTAACTCAAACGACAACAGTAGTTGATTTTCAAAATCGATTTGAGTTCCTGATGAATCAAACAGTGGGCATTTCTCCTTCTTTCTTACAAAGTTGCTTCGAATCTGGGTTACGAAGTGATATTCGGAAAGAGGTACGTGCCTTGAAACCAGTTTCCTTAGATCAAGCTATTAATTTAGCTAAACTCATGGAAGATAAGTTGAATGATTATGGAGGAAGATATTCTGGTTCACGATTTCCATATCAACAGCCAATGAAAATTAACAATACAAATCCTCCATTACTTCCAATGCCAATTAGACAGCAAAATTCTTCTTCCTTAAATGTGAAATCTTCAGATTTACCAGTTAAGCGTTTAACACCTACTGAAATGATGGAAAGAAGAGAGAAAGGTCTCTGTTTTAATTGTGATGAGAAATTTCACAGAAATCACAAATGCAAATCAAAACTATTTGTATTGTTGGTGGATGATGAAGAAGATTTTACCAATGACAAAGATACAAGTACACGTTTTGATTCAATTGAACTGAATGCTACTGAAGCTGAAACTTCAGAATTACCAGCTATCAGTTTGCATGCATTAGCTGGACAACATTTTCCAAGAACTATCCGGTTCAAGGGATCTATTGAAGGAAAAACAGTGCATATATTAGTGGATGGAGGATCCACTCACAACTTCATTCAAGACAGGGTTGTCAGTCAATTAAATTAGTTGTACATCCTTCTAAACACTTTAAAGTGTTAGTAGGCAGCGGAGATACATTAGCATGCACAGGTTATTGTTCTCAGTTGCAAGTAAAAATTCAAGATCAAGTATTTTGCATTGATTTTATGTGCTGCCAGTGCAAGGCACCGATTTAGTGCTGGGCGTTCAATGGTTAGAACTTTTGGGACCTGTATTAACAGACTATAAGACTCTGGAGATGCAATTCAATTGGAATGGTGAAACTGTAGTCCTTCAAGGAGAGAAACTACAATTACCATCAACCATTCAAGTGAATCAATTGAAGAAATTAAAGAAATCTGGAGCAGTATTTCAATACTTTTGTCTCAATCGACTTTGTTACTTTCTGAATCTGAAAACATCAAGGTACCAAATGAATTGCATGAATTAATTCAGAAATATGATGCTGTTTTTCAATCTCCAGAGGGATTACCTCCAAGCAGAATGATAGACCATCAAATTCACCTATGACCCAATTCAACACCTGTGAGTGTTAAGCCATACAGGTACCCGCATTTTCAAAAGACCGAAATTGAGAAGCTTGTTACTGACATGCTTAAAGCAGGAATTATTAGACCCAGCCGCAGTCCATTCTCCTCACCGGTTTTACTGGTTAAAAAACGTGATGGTACATGGAGATTTTGCATTGATTATAGAGCATTGAATAGCTTAACTGTACCGGATAAGTTTCCTATTCCGACTGTTGATGAACTGCTTGATGAATTACATGGTGCCACAATTTTTAGTAAAATTGACTTACGAGCAGGTTATCATCAAATTAGAATGGATCCGAATGATATTTCTAAAACGAGCATTCGGACTCATGAAGGTCATTACGAGTTCTTGGTAATGCCATTTGGGTTGACAAACGCACCGGCAACTTTTCAGAGTGTGATGAATGAAACTTTAAAACCATTCTTGAGGAAGTTTGTTATTGTTTTTTTTTATGACATTTTAGTTTACAGCAAATCGATGAAGCAACATGTGGCTCACTTGGAGGACGTTTTATTGTGTTTGCTGCAGCATATGTTGTTTGCAAAACTCAGCAAATGCAGCTTTGGTCAAGATTCGATCGAATATTTGGGCCATGTTGTGTCAGCCAGTGGAGTATCTCCTGATCATGGCAAAATTTCTGCTATTTTAGAATGGCCAGTACCTACAACCATAAAGCAATTGCAATCTTTTCTTGGCTTAACAGGTTACTACAGGAGATTTGTTCGTCAATATGCTACAATAGCAAGTCCATTAACCACTTATTACAGAAAGATGCTTTTAAATGGAATCCAGAAGCAGAACAATCTTTTAATGAGCTTAAGAGTGCCATGTCTTCAGCTCCGATACTTGCTTTACCAGATTTTTCGAAGCAATTCATTGTGGAAACAGATGCTAGTGGAGTGGGAGTTGGAGCTGTCTTAATTCAGGATAAGAATCCGATTGCTTTTTTTAGCAAGAAATTGTCCTCAAAAATGCAAAACAGCAGTACCTATATTAGAGAATTATATGCAATCACTGAAGCAGTAAAGAAGTGGAGACAATATTTGCTGGGAAATGTCTTCACTATCAAAACAGATCAAAAAAGTATACGAGAATTGATGTCCCAAGTAATTCAAACTCCAGAGCAGCAAAAATTTCTTGTCAATTACTAGGATATGATTTTAACATCCTATACAATCCAGGAAAAAATAATATTGTTGCTGATGCTTTGTCTCGCAAATTCAGCAACTCAAGCGAGGAGAATTTTACATATGTTGCCTTGACAGCGCTAAGGTGTGACTTGTTAGATAAATTGAAGAATGAAACTCAATTGTTGCAGGACATGAAGGAGTTATATCAGAAAATTGAGCAGGAACCTCATGCTCATTGAACTACAGATTGCAAAATGGCCTTATTCTGCATAATTGCAGAATAGTTTTAAGCAAATACTCTACTCTTCGTCAAGAGCTTATTCGAGAATATCATTCTTCGTTTTTTGGAGGACATGCAGGTATTTTTAGAACTATTAAACGACTTCACTCTCAATTTGAATGGCCAAAGTTAAAAGAGGAAGTTCAGCATTTTATTAGAACTTGTCCAACTTGTCAACAGACAAAATATGAAACAACCAAACCTGCAGGGTTATTACAACCCTTGGACATTCCTGCTCAGATTTGTGAAGATTTATCAATGGATTTTATAAATGGATTACCGAATTCAAATGGGTATACAGCTATTCTTGTTGTTGTGGATAGATTATCCAAATTGGCTCACTTTGTAGCTCTTACTGCGGGGTACACAGCAACTAAGATTGCTGAAATTTTCTGTCAGCATATTTGTAAGCTGCATGGAATCCCCAAAACAATTGTAAGCGATAGAGATCCAATTTTTCTGAGTAAATTTTGGAAAGAATTGATGAAGTTAAGTGGTACTCAATTACGGTATAGCAGCTCTTACCACCCTCAGACAGATGGTCAAACGGAGGTAACTAATCGTACTCTTGAACAATATTTGCGTTGCTTCAGTTTGGATCAACCGAGTTTGTGGGCAAAATTATTACATTGGGCAGAGTATTCATATAATACTTCTTATCATTTTTCTATTGCTATGTCTCCGTTTGAAGCAGTTTATGGTAGACCAATTCCTTCAGTTTTGGCATATTCAAAAGGAGCATCTAATGTGGAAGCAGTGGATTTTGCGTTAGATAACGTCAACAGCTTTTGCAACAGCTCAAGGATAATTTGAATCAAGCTCGAAATAGAATGAAGATGTTTGCTGATAAAAGAAGAACCGACCGTTGTTTTGCAGTGGGTGATTTAGTTTGGGTCAAACTTCAACCATATAAACAGACTTCTGCAAAGAAATGTTCTTATTCAAAACTCAGTAAACGGTTTTATGGTCCTTTCAAAATTCTGGAAAGTATTGGGTCAGTGGCTTATCGTTTGCAGCTACCTGCGGAAGTAAGAATTCATGATGTTTTTCATGTTTCGCTACTCAAAGCCTTTCGAGAGGATTCTAGTATCCATTTCACGGCATTGCCAAAAAATTTTATTGATAATCATCCTATCATCGAACCTGTTGCAGTATTAAATTCAAGATGGATTCAAACCGATGAAGGTAAAAGCTGCAAATTTTAGTTCAATGGGCAGATTCGCATTGGAAGATGCTTCTTGGGAATTTATGAATGAATTTTGTCATAATTTTCCAAATTTTAACCTTGAGGGCAAGGTTAATCTTTCAGAGGAAGGTAATGTTACAGCTCAACTTGGCGATGGAAGATTACAGCAGCAGAAAAGAGAAAGAAGAAGCCCAGCTGGATTAATGATTTCATTTGTAATGAAATAGAAAATACAGTTACAACCGTTATAGAAACTGCTGTAAGAAATATAAAGAGAGAATAATACAAAGAGGAAGGTAGGAAATATTCAGAATAGCTCTCTCTCTCTCTCTCTCTCTCTCTCTCTCTCTCTCTCTCTCTCTCTCTCTCTCTCTCTCTCTCTCTCTCTCTCTCTCTCTCTCTCTCTCTCTCTCTCTCTCTCTCTCTCTCTCTCTCTCTCTCTCTCTCTCTCTCTCTCTCTCTCTCTCTCTCTCTCTCTCTCTCTCTCTCTCTCTCTCTCTCTCTCTCTCTCTCTCTCTCTC
Organism: Begonia masoniana; assembly: GCA_022432975.1. Taxonomy (NCBI): domain Eukaryota; kingdom Viridiplantae; phylum Streptophyta; class Magnoliopsida; order Cucurbitales; family Begoniaceae; genus Begonia; species Begonia masoniana. The sequence goes on from CM039515.1 coordinate 38,920,255, forward strand.
TCTCTCTCTCTCTCTCTCTCTCTCTCTCTCTCTCTCTCTCTCTCTCTCTCTCTCTCTCTCTCTCTCTCTCTCTCTCTCTCTCTCTCTCTCTCTCTCTCTCTCTCTCTCTCTCTCTCTCTCTCTCTCTCTCTCTCTCTCTCTCTCTCTCTCTCTCTCTCTCTCTCTCTCTCTCTCTCTCTCTCTCTCTCTCTCTCTCTCTCTCTCTCTCTCTCTCTCTCTCTCTCTCTCTCTCTCTCTCTCTCTCTCTCTCTCTCTCTCTCTCTCTCTCTCTCTCTCTCTCTCTCTCTCTCTCTCTCTCTCTCTCTCTCTCTCTCTCTCTCTCTCTCTCTCTCTCTCTCTCTCTCTCTCTCTCTCTCTCTCTCTCTCTCTCTCTCTCTCTCTCTCTCTCTCTCTCTCTCTCTCTCTCTCTCTCTCTCTCTCTCTCTCTCTCTCTCTCTCTCTCTCTCTCTCTCTCTCTCTCTCTCTCTCTCTCTCTCTCTCTCTCTCTCTCTCTCTCTCTCTCTCTCTCTCTCTCTCTCTCTCTCTCTCTCTCTCTCTCTCTCTCTCTCTCTCTCTCTCTCTCTCTCTCTCTCTCTCTCTCTCTCTCTCTCTCTCTCTCTCTCTCTCTCTCTCTCTCTCTCTCTCTCTCTCTCTCTCTCTCTCTCTCTCTCTCTCTCTCTCTCTCTCTCTCTCTCTCTCTCTCTCTCTCTCTCTCTCTCTCTCTCTCTCTCTCTCTCTCTCTCTCTCTCTCTCTCTCTCTCTCTCTCTCTCTCTCTCTCTCTCTCTCTCTCTCTCTCTCTCTCTCTCTCTCTCTCTCTCTCTCTCTCTCAATCACCCTAAAATTCTTTTCTATTAAACGTGAGCATTAAATGTGCAAGTATCTATATGCTTTGAAATAAGCTTTTAACAAATTGTATTTTAAATTTTATGACGTTATCTCTATATTTGATTTTGTAGGGAACATTTAGTATATATATCAAAAAGTTAGTGGGAATAATAAGGTTTTGAAGATGGAGAATTTTATCAGATTTTTCATGACACGAGATTACGATTAAGACTAACAATAAGGAAGAACAAAAAAAGAAAGAAATCTATAAAAAAAAAGACATAGCTCTTAAAACATTATCAAGTAACTAAGTTGAATCCAAAAAGGAAGAAGATGATGAAGTTATAACTTGGATGACTAGAAAATTCAACAAGTTTCTTCAACGAAGAAAATGGTTAGGAAAAATGTTTACGAAAGGAGAACGACCACAAAAAGGAAAGGAATCTACTTGTTTTGAATGTGAAAAGTTGAGGCACTTCAAAGCTAATTGTTCCCCAAGAAAAGAAAGCACCACAAGCCTTTAAAAAGAGAGCGATGAACGCCATTTGGGATGATAACGATGAATACACATCATCTCAAGATGAAGCTATGTGGCGGACATTGTGCTTTATGAAAAATGAAAATTTTTTTTTTTTTGTTTTTTTTTTTTTTTTTTGTTTTTTTTTTTTTTTTTTTTTTGTTTTTTTTTTTTTTTTTTGTTTTTTTTTTTTTTTTGTTTTTTTTTTTTTGTTTTTTTTTTTTTTTTGTTTTTTTTTTTTTTTTGTTTTTTTTTTTTTTTGTTTTTTTTTTTTTGTTTTTTTTTTTTTTTTTTTTTTTGTTTTTTTTTTTTTGTTTTTTTTTTTTTTTTTTGTTTTTTTTTTTTTTTGTTTTTTTTTTTTTGTTTTTTTTTTTTTTTTTTTTGTTTTTTTTTTTTTTTGTTTTTTTTTTTTTTTTGTTTTTTTTTTTTTTGTTTTTTTTTTTTTGTTTTTTTTTTTTTTTTTTTGTTTTTTTTTTTTTTTTTTGTTTTTTTTTTTTTTGTTTTTTTTTTTTTTGTTTTTTTTTTTTTGTTTTTTTTTTTTTTGTTTTTTTTTTTTTTTTGTTTTTTTTTTTTTGTTTTTTTTTTTTTTTTGTTTTTTTTTTTTTTGTTTTTTTTTTTTTTTTTGTTTTTTTTTTTTTGTTTTTTTTTTTTTTGTTTTTTTTTTTTTTGTTTTTTTTTTTTTTTGTTTTTTTTTTTTTTGTTTTTTTTTTTTTTTTTGTTTTTTTTTTTTTGTTTTTTTTTTTTTGTTTTTTTTTTTTTGTTTTTTTTTTTTTTGTTTTTTTTTTTTTTTTTTGTTTTTTTTTTTTTTTTGTTTTTTTTTTTTTTTGTTTTTTTTTTTTTTGTTTTTTTTTTTTTTTTGTTTTTTTTTTTTTTTTTTTGTTTTTTTTTTTTTTGTTTTTTTTTTTTTTTTTTTTTTTTTGTTTTTTTTTTTTTTTTTTTGTTTTTTTTTTTTTGTTTTTTTTTTTTTTTTTTTTTTGTTTTTTTTTTTTTTGTTTTTTTTTTTTTTTTTTTTTTGTTTTTTTTTTTTTTTGTTTTTTTTTTTTTTTTTTTTTTTTTTTTTTTGTTTTTTTTTTTTTTTTTTGTTTTTTTTTTTTTGTTTTTTTTTTAGTAACAATTAGGTATAGTAATGATATTAGTGTATAGTTTGAACAAAATACTCAAAGACCCAAGAAGATTGAGATAACTAAGAAAAGTACCTAACTTTGCTTGTAATTTGAAAAATCTCCCTTGAAAGATGAGTGATACCATGACAGTGAATGCTTAAGGCATATGATGAGAGATTTTTCAAACTTCTCCTCCATCACCAAAATGAAAGGAAATACTACTATGGAGGAAACCAAAAAGAAAAAAATCATAAGTATTAGCAATATAGGTAATGCCTCAAACCATATTTATTGAGAATGTATTATTGGTTGATGATTTGAAGTATAATCTATTGAGTATTTGTCAATTTTGTGACAAAGCATACAAAGTCATTTTTGAAAGTAAAATTTGTGTGATTGAGGTTAATATCAATGAAAAGATTTTATTTATTGGATATAAAAATGAAAATGTTTATGTTGTTGTTTTGAATAATGTTTCTCATTTTGATTAAAAATATTTTGTCACAAATTCTTCTATTGATTATTGGTCTTAGCATAGGAGATTAAGATACGTAAGAATGAATACTTTGGTTAAGATCTCTAGAAATAATTTAGTTAGGGGAATTCTTAAGATTTTCTTTGAGAAAGACAAAGCTTGTAACGCTTGATAAATGCGAAAGCTAACAAAGAATTTGTTTGCTTCTAATAACATTGTCTCCTCCTCTAAACCTCTACAATTGCTCCATATGGATCTCTTTGGGCCATTTAAGATTGCAAGCTTAGGTGGAATTTATACGTCTACACCATAGTAGATGACTTCTCTAGGTTTATATGAATTTTCTTCTTTAGGACAAAGTATGAAATCTCTTAAATCTTCTCTAGCTTTAGAAAAAAAAAATAGCAAAATGAGAATGACCTCTCAATTGTTGCAATTTGAAGTTATTAAAGTAGAGAATTCGAGAATGAGAACTTTTAGATTCTTTGTAAAAAATATAGCATTAAAAATAATTTCTCATCATCAAGAACCTCTAAACAAAATAGAGTTATTGAGAGGAAAAATAGTTCTTTCTAATAATTAGCTAGGATTCTGCTTAAAGAGTAAAATCTTCCTAAATATATTTGGGCAAAAACCATTTGCAAGACATGTTATGTTCTAAATCGAGTATTCATTAGACCCATCCTAGAAAAGACTCCCCATGAGTTATGGAAGGGTTGAACTCCCAACATTAGTTACTTTATATTTTTTTGATGTGTAAAAATTGCTATTCTTATAATTAATTAGATTTCATGCGTTGGATTTTTGCTATGGGTAAGAATGAAAATAATTTTTGATGTGGAGTTTAGATTATGTTTGGAGTTGTGAAGAATGGAGCTTAGAAGATTTTTGAGTGTAATAAATAAAGTCATTAAATGGTGGGGTTAAAGTATAATTATGTAAAAGTTTGATAAAAAAGGTTTGAGAGACCCCTATCTCCCATTTTTGCTTACGGCTGCCAAGGGAAGAGAGACGAACTCCATTTGTGGAACTCGTCAACTTCCGAGGCCGGAAAAGCATTAACGGGGCATCGTGCCAACTTTTGTGAAGGGGTTTTGAAAGATTGTAAGTTTTCATCCATATTCTAAGCTTTGAAAGTTTAAGGTTTTTATGGAAAACAAATTCGACCTTGGAAACTTGAATCTATGATGAGCCTAGAGGAGCCCTCACTCTGTCAAAAGCCAAGTCCTTGGTCGAGACCCTAATTTTAACTAACGAGTTTGTTCTTTTTGTAGGGAAATCTTTTCTTGAGGAATTAACTATGTAGCTGACCCCTCTTGACATGGAGCAACCCCATCACTTACTCATAGAGGTGTTTAACAAAAGGGCTAGTGCAGCCCGTTACAGTAACAGACCAAGCTTGGCTCGACTCGCTACTATAGCGGGTCGAGCCTGGCCTGGTCCTGTGAAGCGAGCCGAGTCGAGCCCAAGGGCTGGGCTTGCGAGCCCGCTAGGGACTGAGCCAAATGAGCTGGCCAACGGGCTGACTCGTTGGCTCGGCGAGCCAGACTCGTGAGCCAGCCCGCCATTTCTGCCCCCACACCTGAGCAACTTGCTGCCCCCTAGTGTTTATCGGAGAAAAACAAGTTGAAACTCGACTTCCCGTTTGATTTACCTTCACCAATGTTGTAGATCTTCACGAGTGAAATATTTTGAGACTTGATTCGAGAGAAACAGAGTCCGGGCGGCGACCTCGTCTCTCCTCCCTCTCTGGACTCTGTTTCGCTCTCTCTTCCATTTGGTTCACGTGGCGCAGAAAAGAAGAAGAAGGGTTTTTTTAACCCTTCTTCTTCTTTTGTTTATTTTATTATTATTTTTATTAATAATAAATTTAATTATTATATTATATAATATTATTTAGTTAATAAAATAATAATATAATGTAATAAAACTTATATAACTCGATTCCGACACTCGACCTTACTTCGACATGTCAAGCGATAATCTTACACAATAAAATTCTACTTAGTGACATCCAACTCACAAATTTTGATCGATTGACTAAACTTACATGTGGACTAAAATGACAAAAATAATTTAAATATCTGACACGTTATCAGTTAACAACGCAAAAAAATTACCTATAAAATTAAAAGTCGATTAAAATTCTCGATTTTTCCATGTATAAACGATATGCAATGACTTTATTTGATAAATTTCTTTAACTTGCATTTTTTATGCGTGTATTCGTCACTTACATCCACTTTTACATTTAGCTGCTATTATATATTTTTCTTACTTTTAACAATATATATGTCATATTCATTATCCAACGTATATTTTTTTAATTGTCTCCTTAACAGAAGATATTGATACAAAAGTCATTTTCAAAGATAGCTCTGAATCCTTAGGGCACATCGGTTGAATACCTTCAACGTCCATTTCCTAAAGAACGTACTTATCAACCAGAGATTGAGAAGGAGAACAGACATCAATATTAACATCAACGTCAATATCAATATCATTTTCATCTTTCTCAGTTGAATAATTGTTGTTTATTTTATCAATACAATTCACTTAGTCACAACTATCCACAACTATCACTGGAATCTTTATTTGTTAGTATTTTTTTTTTGAATTTGTAATTTTTTTTTATATGTCAAAATATTTTTAATTATATTTATATGATATTTTGTAACGACCCCATTTCCCAGCAAGATATTGTCCGCTCTGGGGATCAGGCCGTAGCCCAATATCCTCCCCTCACAGCTTTGTTTGGTGATAACTTCCCAGAAGGTCACCCAACCTGGGATTGCTCTCGCCGAAGCACTTTTAACTTCGGAGTTCTTATGGGATCCGTTGCCAATTGTGCTCCAAAACGCGTCTTGCTATCTTGGGAGGGATCTCTTACATATGTTTCATTTCCATGTACTTCCCTAAGCGATGTGAGATTGTGACAACCCCCTCTTTACGACCCGGGATTCGCCTATACTCGAGTCCGGAATTCGCCTATACTCGAGTCCGGGATTCGCCTATACTCGAGTCCGGGATTCGCCTATACTCGAGTCCGGGATTCGCCTATACTCGAGTCCGGGATTCGCCTATACTCGAGTCCGGGATTCGCCTATACTCGAGTCCGGGATTCGCCTATACTCGAGTCCGGGATTCGCCTATACTCGAGTCCGGGATTCGCCTATACTCGAGTCCGGGATTCGCCTATACTCGAGTCCGGGATTCGCCTATACTCGAGTCCGGGATTCGCCTATACTCGAGTCCGGGATTCGCCTATACTCGAGTCCGGGATTCGCCTATACTCGAGTCCGGGATTCGCCTATACTCGAGTCCGGGATTCGCCTATACTCGAGTCCGGGATTCGCCTATACTCGAGTCCGGGATTCGCCTATACTCGAGTCCGGGATTCGCCTATACTCGAGTCCGGGATTCGCCTATACTCGAGTCCGGGATTCGCCTATACTCGAGTCCGGGATTCGCCTATACTCGAGTCCGGGATTCGCCTATACTCGAGTCCGGGATTCGCCTATACTCGAGTCCGGGATTCGCCTATACTCGAGTCCGGGATTCGCCTATACTCGAGTCCGGGATTCGCCTATACTCGAGTCCGGGATTCGCCTATACTCGAGTCCGGGATTCGCCTATACTCGAGTCCGGGATTCGCCTATACTCGAGTCCGGGATTCGCCTATACTCGAGTCCGGGATTCGCCTATACTCGAGTCCGGGATTCGCCTATACTCGAGTCCGGGATTCGCCTATACTCGAGTCCGGGATTCGCCTATACTCGAGTCCGGGATTCGCCTATACTCGAGTCCGGGATTCGCCTATACTCGAGTCCGGGATTCGCCTATACTCGAGTCCGGGATTCGCCTATACTCGAGTCCGGGATTCGCCTATACTCGAGTCCGGGATTCGCCTATACTCGAGTCCGGGATTCGCCTATACTCGAGTCCGGGATTCGCCTATACTCGAGTCCGGGATTCGCCTATACTCGAGTCCGGGATTCGCCTATACTCGAGTCCGGGATTCGCCTATACTCGAGTCCGGGATTCGCCTATACTCGAGTCCGGGATTCGCCTATACTCGAGTCCGGGATTCGCCTATACTCGAGTCCGGGATTCGCCTATACTCGAGTCCGGGATTCGCCTATACTCGAGTCCGGGATTCGCCTATACTCGAGTCCGGGATTCGCCTATACTCGAGTCCGGGATTCGCCTATACTCGAGTCCGGGATTCGCCTATACTCGAGTCCGGGATTCGCCTATACTCGAGTCCGGGATTCGCCTATACTCGAGTCCGGGATTCGCCTATACTCGAGTCCGGGATTCGCCTATACTCGAGTCCGGGATTCGCCTATACTCGAGTCCGGGATTCGCCTATACTCGAGTCCGGGATTCGCCTATACTCGAGTCCGGGATTCGCCTATACTCGAGTCCGGGATTCGCCTATACTCGAGTCCGGGATTCGCCTATACTCGAGTCTTTATTTGTTAGTATTTTTTTTTTTTTTTTTTTTTTTTTTTTTTTTTTTTTTTTTTTTTTTTTTTTTTTTTTTTTTTTTTTTTTTTTTTTTTTTTTTTTTTTTTTTTTTTTTTTTTTTTTTTTTTTTTTTTTTTTTTTTTTTTTTTTTTTTTTTTTTTTTTTTTTTTTTTTTTTTTTTTTTTTTTTTTTTTTTTTTTTTTTTTTTTTTTTTTTTTTTTTTTTTTTTTTTTTTTTTTTTTTTTTTTTTTTTTTTTTTTTTTTTTTTTTTTTTTTTTTTTTTTTTTTTTTTTTTTTTTTTTTTTTTTTTTTTTTTTTTTTTTTTTTTTTTTTTTTTTTTTTTTTTTTTTTTTTTTTTTTTTTTTTTTTTTTTTTTTTTTTTTTTTTTTTTTTTTTTTTTTTTTTTTTTTTTTTTTTTTTTTTTTTTTTTTTTTTTTTTTTTTTTTTTTTTTTTTTTTTTTTTTTTTTTTTTTTTTTTTTTTTTTTTTTTTTTTTTTTTTTTTTTTTTTTTTTTTTTTTTTTTTTTTTTTTTTTTTTTTTTTTTTTTTTTTTTTTTTTTTTTTTTTTTTTTTTTTTTTTTTTTTTTTTTTTTTTTTTTTTTTTTTTTTTTTTTTTTTTTTTTTTTTTTTTTTTTTTTTTTTTTTTTTTTTTTTTTTTTTTTTTTTTTTTTTTTTTTTTTTTTTTTTTTTTTTTTTTTTTTTTTTTTTTTTTTTTTTTTTTTTTTTTTTTTTTTTTTTTTTTTTTTTTTTTTTTTTTTTTTTTTTTTTTTTTTTTTTTTTTTTTTTTTTTTTTTTTTTTTTTTTTTTTTTTTTTTTTTTTTTTTTTTTTTTTTTTTTTTTTTTTTTTTTTTTTTTTTTTTTTTTTTTTTTTTTTTTTTTTTTTTTTTTTTTTTTTTTTTTTTTTTTTTTTTTTTTTTTTTTTTTTTTTTTTTTTTTTTTTTTTTTTTTTTTTTTTTTTTTTTTTTTTTTTTTTTTTTTTTTTTTTTTTTTTTTTTTTTTTTTTTTTTTTTTTTTTTTTTTTTTTTTTTTTTTTTTTTTTTTTTTTTTTTTTTTTTTTTTTTTTTTTTTTTTTTTTTTTTTTTTTTTTTTTTTTTTTTTTTTTTTTTTTTTTTTTTTTTTTTTTTTTTTTTTTTTTTTTTTTTTTTTTTTTTTTTTTTTTTTTTTTTTTTTTTTTTTTTTTTTTTTTTTTTTTTTTTTTTTTTTTTTTTTTTTTTTTTTTTTTTTTTTTTTTTTTTTTTTTTTTTTTTTTTTTTTTTTTTTTTTTTTTTTTTTTTTTTTTTTTTTTTTTTTTTTTTTTTTTTTTTTTTTTTTTTTTTTTTTTTTTTTTTTTTTTTTTTTTTTTTTTTTTTTTTTTTTTTTTTTTTTTTTTTTTTTTTTTTTTTTTTTTTTTTTTTTTTTTTTTTTTTTTTTTTTTTTTTTTTTTTTTTTTTTTTTTTTTTTTTTTTTTTTTTTTTTTTTTTTTTTTTTTTTTTTTTTTTTTTTTTTTTTTTTTTTTTTTTTTTTTTTTTTTTTTTTTTTTTTTTTTTTTTTTTTTTTTTTTTTTTTTTTTTTTTTTTTTTTTTTTTTTTTTTTTTTTTTTTTTTTTTTTTTTTTTTTTTTTTTTTTTTTTTTTTTTTTTTTTTTTTTTTTTTTTTTTTTTTTTTTTTTTTTTTTTTTTTTTTTTTTTTTTTTTTTTTTTTTTTTTTTTTTTTTTTTTTTTTTTTTTTTTTTTTTTTTTTTTTTTTTTTTTTTTTTTTTTTTTTTTTTTTTTTTTTTTTTTTTTTTTTTTTTTTTTTTTTTTTTTTTTTTTTTTTTTTTTTTTTTTTTTTTTTTTTTTTTTTTTTTTTTTTTTTTTTTTTTTTTTTTTTTTTTTTTTTTTTTTTTTTTTTTTTTTTTTTTTTTTTTTTTTTTTTTTTTTTTTTTTTTTTTTTTTTTTTTTTTTTTTTTTTTTTTTTTTTTTTTTTTTTTTTTTTTTTTTTTTTTTTTTTTTTTTTTTTTTTTTTTTTTTTTTTTTTTTTTTTTTTTTTTTTTTTTTTTTTTTTTTTTTTTTTTTTTTTTTTTTTTTTTTTTTTTTTTTTTTTTTTTTTTTTTTTTTTTTTTTTTTTTTTTTTTTTTTTTTTTTTTTTTTTTTTTTTTTTTTTTTTTTTTTTTTTTTTTTTTTTTTTTTTTTTTTTTTTTTTTTTTTTTTTTTTTTTTTTTTTTTTTTTTTTTTTTTTTTTTTTTTTTTTTTTTTTTTTTTTTTTTTTTTTTTTTTTTTTTTTTTTTTTTTTTTTTTTTTTTTTTTTTTTTTTTTTTTTTTTTTTTTTTTTTTTTTTTTTTTTTTTTTTTTTTTTTTTTTTTTTTTTTTTTTTTTTTTTTTTTTTTTTTTTTTTTTTTTTTTTTTTTTTTTTTTTTTTTTTTTTTTTTTTTTTTTTTTTTTTTTTTTTTTTTTTTTTTTTTTTTTTTTTTTTTTTTTTTTTTTTTTTTTTTTTTTTTTTTTTTTTTTTTTTTGTACCTTATTTCACCAGCCTTTTGAGTCTGTAGCTAGACAGCGACTCTTTAGCTTCCATGACTAATTTTTAAATTAAATGAATAAATATCGTTGACATATAATTATTATAATTTTAAATAAAATTTTTAAAAAAAAAAAAAAAAAAAAAAAAAAAAAAAAAAAAAAAAAAAAAAAAAAAAAAAAAAAAAAAAAAAAAAAAAAAAAAAAAAAAAAAAAAAAAAAAAAAAAAAAAAAAAAAAAAAAAAAAAAAAAAAAAAAAAAAAAAAAAAAAAAAAAAAAAAAAAAAAAAAAAAAAAAAAAAAAAAAAAAAAAAAAAAAAAAAAAAAAAAAAAAAAAAAAAAAAAAAAAAAAAAAAAAAAAAAAAAAAAAAAAAAAAAAAAAAAAAAAAAAAAAAAAAAAAAAAAAAAAAAAAAAAAAAAAAAAAAAAAAAAAAAAAAAAAAAAAAAAAAAAAAAAAAAAAAAAAAAAAAAAAAAAAAAAAAAAAAAAAAAAAAAAAAAAAAAAAAAAAAAAAAAAAAAAAAAAAAAAAAAAAAAAAAAAAAAAAAAAAAAAAAAAAAAAAAAAAAAAAAAAAAAAAAAAAAAAAAAAAAAAAAAAAAAAAAAAAAAAAAAAAAAAAAAAAAAAAAAAAAAAAAAAAAAAAAAAAAAAAAAAAAAAAAAAAAAAAAAAAAAAAAAAAAAAAAAAAAAAAAAAAAAAAAAAAAAAAAAAAAAAAAAAAAAAAAAAAAAAAAAAAAAAAAAAAAAAAAAAAAAAAAAAAAAAAAAAAAAAAAAAAAAAAAAAAAAAAAAAAAAAAAAAAAAAAAAAAAAAAAAAAAAAAAAAAAAAAAAAAAAAAAAAAAAAAAAAAAAAAAAAAAAAAAAAAAAAAAAAAAAAAAAAAAAAAAAAAAAAAAAAAAAAAAAAAAAAAAAAAAAAAAAAAAAAAAAAAAAAAAAAAAAAAAAAAAAAAAAAAAAAAAAAAAAAAAAAAAAAAAAAAAAAAAAAAAAAAAAAAAAAAAAAAAAAAAAAAAAAAAAAAAAAAAAAAAAAAAAAAAAAAAAAAAAAAAAAAAAAAAAAAAAAAAAAAAAAAAAAAAAAAAAAAAAAAAAAAAAAAAAAAAAAAAAAAAAAAAAAAAAAAAAAAAAAAAAAAAAAAAAAAAAAAAAAAAAAAAAAAAAAAAAAAAAAAAAAAAAAAAAAAAAAAAAAAAAAAAAAAAAAAAAAAAAAAAAAAAAAAAAAAAAAAAAAAAAAAAAAAAAAAAAAAAAAAAAAAAAAAAAAAAAAAAAAAAAAAAAAAAAAAAAAAAAAAAAAAAAAAAAAAAAAAAAAAAAAAAAAAAAAAAAAAAAAAAAAAAAAAAAAAAAAAAAAAAAAAAAAAAAAAAAAAAAAAAAAAAAAAAAAAAAAAAAAAAAAAAAAAAAAAAAAAAAAAAAAAAAAAAAAAAAAAAAAAAAAAAAAAAAAAAAAAAAAAAAAAAAAAAAAAAAAAAAAAAAAAAAAAAAAAAAAAAAAAAAAAAAAAAAAAAAAAAAAAAAAAAAAAAAAAAAAAAAAAAAAAAAAAAAAAAAAAAAAAAAAAAAAAAAAAAAAAAAAAAAAAAAAAAAAAAAAAAAAAAAAAAAAAAAAAAAAAAAAAAAAAAAAAAAAAAAAAAAAAAAAAAAAAAAAAAAAAAAAAAAAAAAAAAAAAAAAAAAAAAAAAAAAAAAAAAAAAAAAAAAAAAAAAAAAAAAAAAAAAAAAAAAAAAAAAAAAAAAAAAAAAAAAAAAAAAAAAAAAAAAAAAAAAAAAAAAAAAAAAAAAAAAAAAAAAAAAAAAAAAAAAAAAAAAAAAAAAAAAAAAAAAAAAAAAAAAAAAAAAAAAAAAAAAAAAAAAAAAAAAAAAAAAAAAAAAAAAAAAAAAAAAAAAAAAAAAAAAAAAAAAAAAAAAAAAAAAAAAAAAAAAAAAAAAAAAAAAAAAAAAAAAAAAAAAAAAAAAAAAAAAAAAAAAAAAAAAAAAAAAAAAAAAAAAAAAAAAAAAAAAAATCCAATCGGCCTACTTACCTTCCTCCACCCCTATCTTCTCTTCTCGACCATTTTAGCCTTTGGCATTTTAAGTCCCTCTTTATCAGTCACACAGCTAGTTTGTGGTAAATTTTTGCATTTTTTGGATCACTACAGCTGGAGTTATACTTGGGAGAAATCGCCTCTCAATCGGGTGCTTAGCCGTACCATTGACCACCCGACCAGACCCATTTGCTTTTTGCATAACTTTTGAAGTTCTTAATATTTTCTTCTCAAATTTTAGGGGTAACTACTACACACCTGAGGTAACCACTCTTAAAATTTCGGAGCATTTGAACTTCATTTGATATTGAAACTGTATGTTGGAATATGGGAAACCTCGATAATTAGCAATTGGATATCTGAGGGAAACTAGTGCTTGTGGTCAACCACAAGTTGCCAATAGGTGTGGATTTTCATCAACCTGTGAGTTTTTTTTTTTTTTTTTTTTTTTTTTTTTTTTTTTTTTTTTTTTTTTTTTTTTTTTTTTTTTTTTTTTTTTTTTTTTTTTTTTTTTTTTTTTTTTTTTTTTTTTTTTTTTTTTTTTTTTTTTTTTTTTTTTTTTTTTTTTTTTTTTTTTTTTTTTTTTTTTTTTTTTTTTTTTTTTTTTTTTTTTTTTTTTTTTTTTTTTTTTTTTTTTTTTTTTTTTTTTTTTTTTTTTTTTTTTTTTTTTTTTTTTTTTTTTTTTTTTTTTTTTTTTTTTTTTTTTTTTTTTTTTTTTTTTTTTTTTTTTTTTTTTTTTTTTTTTTTTTTTTTTTTTTTTTTTTTTTTTTTTTTTTTTTTTTTTTTTTTTTTTTTTTTTTTTTTTTTTTTTTTTTTTTTTTTTTTTTTTTTTTTTTTTTTTTTTTTTTTTTTTTTTTTTTTTTTTTTTTTTTTTTTTTTTTTTTTTTTTTTTTTTTTTTTTTTTTTTTTTTTTTTTTTTTTTTTTTTTTTTTTTTTTTTTTTTTTTTTTTTTTTTTTTTTTTTTTTTTTTTTTTTTTTTTTTTTTTTTTTTTTTTTTTTTTTTTTTTTTTTTTTTTTTTTTTTTTTTTTTTTTTTTTTTTTTTTTTTTTTTTTTTTTTTTTTTTTTTTTTTTTTTTTTTTTTTTTTTTTTTTTTTTTTTTTTTTTTTTTTTTTTTTTTTTTTTTTTTTTTTTTTTTTTTTTTTTTTTTTTTTTTTTTTTTTTTTTTTTTTTTTTTTTTTTTTTTTTTTTTTTTTTTTTTTTTTTTTTTTTTTTTTTTTTTTTTTTTTTTTTTTTTTTTTTTTTTTTTTTTTTTTTTTTTTTTTTTTTTTTTTTTTTTTTTTTTTTTTTTTTTTTTTTTTTTTTTTTTTTTTTTTTTTTTTTTTTTTTTTTTTTTTTTTTTTTTTTTTTTTTTTTTTTTTTTTTTTTTTTTTTTTTTTTTTTTTTTTTTTTTTTTTTTTTTTTTTTTTTTTTTTTTTTTTTTTTTTTTTTTTTTTTTTTTTTTTTTTTTTTTTTTTTTTTTTTTTTTTTTTTTTTTTTTTTTTTTTTTTTTTTTTTTTTTTTTTTTTTTTTTTTTTTTTTTTTTTTTTTTTTTTTTTTTTTTTTTTTTTTTTTTTTTTTTTTTTTTTTTTTTTTTTTTTTTTTTTTTTTTTTTTTTTTTTTTTTTTTTTTTTTTTTTTTTTTTTTTTTTTTTTTTTTTTTTTTTTTTTTTTTTTTTTTTTTTTTTTTACTATTGTTTTTATAAGGCAAAACATTAGCCTTTTAAGATATGCTTGCGTTATTAACTTTTGGAGTTGGCACACTTAAAGAGAGTAGTACACAAGGCTTGAGGGCATTTCTGGAAATTGGCACAAATAGATTAAAGAAGGCAGCCAAGCACCTACGCGGACACAACCGCCGACGTGGCCGAAGCGAAGACGCTCCAACGGCTATCTCTTCTCAACGGCTACCTTCAATTTTCCTTTTCTGTAATTTTCAGCACTCTGTTAAGGTTTATTTAAACCTATTCTGAATGGTGGTAATTAGTTTTTGATCATTTGAAATTAAACAGAAGGTTTTCTTCAGAGGGTGAGTTTTTCTCCCGTTGCTCGGTTCGTCCGAGAGCCTCGGTGCAAAGGAACCGAGTTGATTCGTCATATTACTTCAAACTATTGGTTACTTGAAGTTCTCATCGACACTCTTCCTCTCCAAACCTCACGGAAGGTTGAAAAACAGTAGGATCGGTCATAACCAAATGCCCAAGCGCTGTTGTTGCTCTCCACGGAAGGCATCATCACCCGAACGTGCTCAAGTTGCGTTCAGACAAGCCACGGGTCCCCTTCCACTCCCCACATTCCATCGGCGTGTTCTGAGTAATTTACGCCAGGTTACACTCATACCCATTTCTATTTCATCTTTCATCCATTTTTGGTTCTCTGTTCTCTGGTTTTGAGGTGTTTTCGTTTGAACCCGAGAACACCATGTTTGTCTCATCGTTTTACTCGCTTACGCATGTACCTTGTCCTGTTGAGCGAGAGATCATTCGGGTCCAAGGCACATCATCTGGTATCAGAGCATACGGTCGTTCGTGGGTGGCCAGAGTTGCTCTCTGGTTTGTTATTTTGCGTTTTCTTTATCAATTGTCTCTGTTTTCGTTTTGGCTCTGTGTCTTTTGTTGTTTCTTTCGTTTCTGTCTGCTAACCAAGATTACCCATTTGCTTGAGCTTCTTTTTTGTTTAGTTGACACCAGCAGGTCACAATTATTTCGGTTGAAGGTTAGTTTTCGTGTTGTCTTTTTTATGTTTCTCTGTTCTGGTTGTTAACCCGTTAATATTGGCACGTAAATCATAATATATCCTGTATGGATATTTAGGGTTGTTCTCATGCATGTTTCTTGATTGTTGTCGTTGTCTTGTTTTGTTTCTGATAGTTAACCAGAATAATTCATGATGCATGAACTAGTTTTCCGCATGATTTATCCAGCATGAACTAGTTTTTTTTTTTTTTTTTTTTTTTTTTTTTTTTTTTTTTTTTTTTTTTTTTTTTTTTTTTTTTTTTTTTTTTTTTTTTTTTTTTTTTTTTTTTTTTTTTTTTTTTTTTTTTTTTTTTTTTTTTTTTTTTTTTTTTTTTTTTTTTTTTTTTTTTTTTTTTTTTTTTTTTTTTTTTTTTTTTTTTTTTTTTTTTTTTTTTTTTTTTTTTTTTTTTTTTTTTTTTTTTTTTTTTTTTTTTTTTTTTTTTTTTTTTTTTTTTTTTTTTTTTTTTTTTTTTTTTTTTTTTTTTTTTTTTTTTTTTTTTTTTTTTTTTTTTTTTTTTTTTTTTTTTTTTTTTTTTTTTTTTTTTTTTTTTTTTTTTTTTTTTTTTTTTTTTTTTTTTTTTTTTTTTTTTTTTTTTTTTTTTTTTTTTTTTTTTTTTTTTTTTTTTTTTTTTTTTTTTTTTTTTTTTTTTTTTTTTTTTTTTTTTTTTTTTTTTTTTTTTTTTTTTTTTTTTTTTTTTTTTTTTTTTTTTTTTTTTTTTTTTTTTTTTTTTTTTTTTTTTTTTTTTTTTTTTTTTTTTTTTTTTTTTTTTTTTTTTTTTTTTTTTTTTTTTTTTTTTTTTTTTTTTTTTTTTTTTTTTTTTTTTTTTTTTTTTTTTTTTTTTTTTTTTTTTTTTTTTTTTTTTTTTTTTTTTTTTTTTTTTTTTTTTTTTTTTTTTTTTTTTTTTTTTTTTTTTTTTTTTTTTTTTTTTTTTTTTTTTTTTTTTTTTTTTTTTTTTTTTTTTTTTTTTTTTTTTTTTTTTTTTTTTTTTTTTTTTTTTTTTTTTTTTTTTTTTTTTTTTTTTTTTTTTTTTTTTTTTTTTTTTTTTTTTTTTTTTTTTTTTTTTTTTTTTTTTTTTTTTTTTTTTTTTTTTTTTTTTTTTTTTTTTTTTTTTTTTTTTTTTTTTTTTTTTTTTTTTTTTTTTTTTTTTTTTTTTTTTTTTTTTTTTTTTTTTTTTTTTTTTTTTTTTTTTTTTTTTTTTTTTTTTTTTTTTTTTTTTTTTTTTTTTTTTTTTTTTTTTTTTTTTTTTTTTTTTTTTTTTTTTTTTTAATTGTTGTTCTGAATTCTTACGTAACAGAAGGAAATTATCATGCAGAAATATGTTTAGTTTAGAGGTTGTCTTCTGTTCATTCTTCATTAACTTTCTAATCTGATCTACAAACTATTTCTGTTGCTCAACTGAAGTAACCCACTTGCATGAACTTTAATTGTTCATCTGTTGAATTAACTTGTCTTCTGTTTAGCATCTAATATACATCAATTGATCTGTTTGAATTGTTGACTGTTTTGATTTGATTTCTGGTATAAACTTGCTGCACCTTTTTACTGCATATTGCTGTGTTTTTAGCACTGGTTAATAGACTGTTTTTCTTGCTGCATAATTGCTAATCGTTGGCTTGTTACTATTCATTTTGCTGGGTTAAAAGTGCTGCACATATTACAGAAATTTGATTGTTGATACTTTCCGTTTAGACTGAATTTGGAGAAAATTTTGTGCTAACAGTCTGATATTTCCTTGCTGTGATTTAACAAGAATTAGCAAACTGTTTTGTGCTGTTAGCTTTGCTTTGCAGGGATTAATCATTGAATGTCACTCAATCATTTGCTGTAAGTGTTAATCGAAAATTGAAAATTCTCTTAGGTTGAGTAATCTGTTTTTGCTTGCTGTTTGTCATCTCCAGAACGCCCATAAACTGTTTGTGAAAATGCCTACCCGAAAACTAAATTTTTGTTGTTGTTAAAATCTTCGTTTTCCTTAGCATTTTCCTTTGATATGTTGCTGTGGTTGTTTGGGTGTTTGGATAATTGTTGTGTTTTTTAGGTTTCTTTAATTTAGTCCAAGTGTTAAAATGACTAGGAGAAACCAAACCACTTATCATGACCATTATTATTACAATACGAAAAACTCTTATGGAAGATCTTCAAAATTTACTTATTATGATGAACCCAGATATTATCTAGATCCTTGTGATACAATAGGTATCAATTAAACCACCTTAATGAAAAAAGATTTTCCAAACATTCAAAGATAAATTTCCTAAAGAAGAAAACTTAGAGAATAATTATGAAGAACACCCCGAAAGTTATAATGCATCTAACTTACAAAAACAATTAGATGTTTCAAGCCACAAACTTAAACTATAGTTATTGAAGAAAGATTTTGTTTCGGTTAAGAAAACTTCCCCAAATTATTATCAAGATACTTATGAAAAGAAGTCCTCAACCGAACCATAGATCATCAAATAACCACCCTAATAAAAAGTAAGATCATATTTTAGTGGAAGTCCCGAGGAATTAAATGAATGAATATAGATAGGATAGAGAGCTATTTGAGTTTGATGATTCTTTTGATGGTTCACAGGTTATGCTAGCTATTGGTAACATAATCATTTGGTAGAAAGAAAGAGATATGGTGAAGATGAAGTTACCACTTTAACACTTGGACGTGGGTGAAGAATTTAATGAAAAGGAATTTTGGTTCAAGTAACAACCAACAAGAATCAAAACTCTCGGTATCCTTCTAGAAAGCTAAACACACCCAAGCCACCACCAATCATGATGAGTTTAAGGAAAATGTCTCTTCCAAAAGGGGTTGAAAGAAAGACCATAGGAGAAAGTTCTTCAAGACTTAGAGCTAGAGACATCAAGTGCCACCACCAATCATGATGAGTTTAAGGAAAATGTCTCTTCCAAAAGGGGTTGAAAGAAAGACCATAGGAGAAAGTTCTTCAAGACTTAGAGCTAGAGACATCAAGTGCCTCCAATGCTTTGGTTTTGGACATCTAGCCTCTATATGCCCTACCAAGCCCGCAATGGACTTAAGAGAAAACACCTCAAAGTTGAGAACTATTGCGACGACCCCAAAATCCCGTCAGGCGCATCACGGACTTGCCGTGACATACTCTTCACTTAAACCCTCGTCTGTTCATATAAAATTTTTCATTTTTCTCCTTAACACATTAAAGAACGGACTTAGACAATCGATCATCGTCTATTTAAAACGACTCGTCTAAGGTCGAAAAAAAACACTTGAGACTTGGACTTCAAAACATGGAAGAGGAGGACTTGCATGGGGCGCGCGCCTAAGCATTTGGCGCGAGCGCCCCTCAAGCACACTGCGCGCATGCTGCGCGCGCGTTGCACGCCGTGCGCGTGTGCCCATGTCGCGCACACCTCGCGCCCCCCACGCGCGCCCACGGCGAGTGTCACACTGTCTAAATTCTTGCCCGAATTTTCACCAAGTGTGATGGTGGAATAATAAGAGAGTGACACAAGTATTTACGGGAGAAAATGGCCTCCCTACCTTTATTCTATTCCGAATAAAATAAATTTTGACACAAGTATTTACTAGGAACAATTCTCACTCTTGGATCACCACAATAGCACAAGGATCTCCCCCTTTTGCTTGGTATCTCAAGGCCTATTTATACACAAATGGCCTTAACATAAATGCCCAAGGTTCATGCAAAATGGCTAGGTGCATGCTGCCTGGTGCGCACCCTGGTCCAGCTGCAGGTGTCTGGCCCGCGCGTGGCCCGACGCGCGCGCACTGTTCCGCCTTCTAGCGTGCCCCACCGACTTCTAGTGCGCCCCTTCGCCTTCGGGCATTAACTGCGCCCTTCTGCCTTTGCGCGTAGCCGTTACAGCACCCTTTGCGCGCGGGCCTGCCCCATCGGCCCAGCGTCATGCGCCCTGCGCTCGGCCCAGCTGCCGCCTGGGCCAGCGCCCTGCACTCGGCCCAGCTCTTGGCCAGCGCCCCGTACCTTGCGCCACGGCCTGCGCCCCGCGTTTTGCGCCGAGGCCTGCGCCCCGCGCTCTCGGTCCAGTGTCCAGCGCCCTGCACCTGGGCCATCCATTGCCATGCGCCTGGGCCAGCGCCATGCTCCTCGTCCAGTGCCCTGTATATTGTGCCGCGGCCTGCGCTCGGCTCAGCGCCCTGCGCAGCCCAGTGCCGCCCACCTCAGCGCCTAGTCCAGCGCCCTCAGCCTAGCCTAGCCCAGTGCCCATCATGAACCAAGCCCATTGGCCACCAAACATCTACCTTGTCTTGTTGGCACACCAAACATGGTTTTGGTGTACTGCATAACATCCCCCTTCATTTGGGGCCGTAGTATCCTTTTTTCAAGAGGCATAAGTTCGTCTGCCAGCCTGCATGACGGCCCTCAGGTATCGTGGCATTCTCGCAGAAGAGTACAACCGTAAGTTATGCTTCGAGGAACATACAAACGGCTGCCTTTGGTGAAGAGCAAATCATTTTCAATCAGAACTTGCCGAGTCTTTCCTTCTTTCACAAGTTGCATTACAGCCCGAGTTGCGGGGGGTCGTCTTGTAAACTGTCCCGGATGCGATCTTTTAAAGGATCCATTAACCTTACTTGCTTGAAGTTGAGACAGATAACATAGACTAGCGCACTTTACCTTCCGACTTAATGCTCAGCTACTCGATTGCTCTGGCCTTATTTGTGTTCGAAGTGAAAATCAAATTTTGAAATTAATTCTTGCCGGGGGGGGGGGGGGGGGGGGGGGGGGGGGGGGGGGGGGGGGGGGGGGGGGGGGGGGGGGGGGGGGGGGGGGGGGGGGGGGGGGGGGGGGGGGGGGGGGGGGGGGGGGGGGGGGGGGGGGGGGGGGGGGGGGGGGGGGGGGGGGGGGGGGGGGGGGGGGGGGGGGGGGGGGGGGGGGGGGGGGGGGGGGGGGGGGGGGGGGGGGGGGGGGGGGGGGGGGGGGGGGGGGGGGGGGGGGGGGGGGGGGGGGGGGGGGGGGGGGGGGGGGGGGGGGGGGGGGGGGGGGGGGGGGGGGGGGGGGGGGGGGGGGGGGGGGGGGGGGGGGGGGGGGGGGGGGGGGGGGGGGGGGGGGGGGGGGGGGGGGGGGGGGGGGGGGGGGGGGGGGGGGGGGGGGGGGGGGGGGGGGGGGGGGGGGGGGGGGGGGGGGGGGGGGGGGGGGGGGGGGGGGGGGGGGGGGGGGGGGGGGGGGGGGGGGGGGGGGGGGGGGGGGGGGGGGGGGGGGGGGGGGGGGGGGGGGGGGGGGGGGGGGGGGGGGGGGGGGGGGGGGGGGGGGGGGGGGGGGGGGGGGGGGGGGGGGGGGGGGGGGGGGGGGGGGGGGGGGGGGGGGGGGGGGGGGGGGGGGGGGGGGGGGGGGGGGGGGGGGGGGGGGGGGGGGGGGGGGGGGGGGGGGGGGGGGGGGGGGGGGGGGGGGGGGGGGGGGGGGGGGGGGGGGGGGGGGGGGGGGGGGGGGGGGGGGGGGGGGGGGGGGGGGGGGGGGGGGGGGGGGGGGGGGGGGGGGGGGGGGGGGGGGGGGGGGGGGGGGGGGGGGGGGGGGGGGGGGGGGGGGGGGGGGGGGGGGGGGGGGGGGGGGGGGGGGGGGGGGGGGGGGGGGGGGGGGGGGGGGGGGGGGGGGGGGGGGGGGGGGGGGGGGGGGGGGGGGGGGGGGGGGGGGGGGGGGGGGGGGGGGGGGGGGGGGGGGGGGGGGGGGGGGGGGGGGGGGGGGGGGGGGGGGGGGGGGGGGGGGGGGGGGGGGGGGGGGGGGGGGGGGGGGGGGGGGGGGGGGGGGGGGGGGGGGGGGGGGGGGGGGGGGGGGGGGGGGGGGGGGGGGGGGGGGGGGGGGGGGGGGGGGGGGGGGGGGGGGGGGGGGGGGGGGGGGGGGGGGGGGGGGGGGGGGGGGGGGGGGGGGGGGGGGGGGGGGGGGGGGGGGGGGGGGGGGGGGGGGGGGGGGGGGGGGGGGGGGGGGGGGGGGGGGGGGGGGGGGGGGGGGGGGGGGGGGGGGGGGGGGGGGGGGGGGGGGGGGGGGGGGGGGGGGGGGGGGGGGGGGGGGGGGGGGGGGGGGGGGGGGGGGGGGGGGGGGGGGGGGGGGGGGGGGGGGGGGGGGGGGGGGGGGGGGGGGGGGGGGGGGGGGGGGGGGGGGGGGGGGGGGGGGGGGGGGGGGGGGGGGGGGGGGGGGGGGGGGGGGGGGGGGGGGGGGGGGGGGGGGGGGGGGGGGGGGGGGGGGGGGGGGGGGGGGGGGGGGGGGGGGGGGGGGGGGGGGGGGGGGGGGGGGGGGGGGGGGGGGGGGGGGGGGGGGGGGGGGGGGGGGGGGGGGGGGGGGGGGGGGGGGGGGGGGGGGGGGGGGGGGGGGGGGGGGGGGGGGGGGGGGGGGGGGGGGGGGGGGGGGGGGGGGGGGGGGGGGGGGGGGGGGGGGGGGGGGGGGGGGGGGGGGGGGGGGGGGGGGGGGGGGGGGGGGGGGGGGGGGGGGGGGGGGGGGGGGGGGGGGGGGGGGGGGGGGGGGGGGGGGGGGGGGGGGGGGGGGGGGGGGGGGGGGGGGGGGGGGGGGGGGGGAAAAGATCAGTGATGAGTGGAATGGGATACTTGTTGCGCACTGTGACTTTGTTGAGTGCCCGGTAATCAATACACATGCACAGACTTCCATCTTTTTTCTTTTGAAACAACATCGGTGCTCCAAAAGGTGCTTTAGCGGGTCTGATGAATCTGGCCTCGAGTAGCTCGTCTAATTGCTTCCTTAGTTCTACTAGTTCTGGTGGAGCCATTCTATACGAGGCTTTCGCAGGAGGTTTAGATCCAGGGTTTAGTTCAATCTGATGATCGATGTCCCTCCGTGGAGGTAATGTCTTGGGTAAGCAATTGGGCATAGTGCTCTTGAACTCTTCCAAGACTTTTGCAATCTCAGGATGTATTATTTCCTCCTTCTTTTCCCTTAACTCCAACGGAACAATCATATACCAACGGTCATCGTGCTTCAGCCCTTTCTTGAATTGCATAGCAGAAATCATCTTTATGTTGCCAGTAATTGGTGGTTTAAGAATCGCAGGAACAACGGTTGGATTGTTACTCGTGATCACTAAACATTTTGCTGAGGGAATTGGGATGACTTTATGTTCAATCAAGAATTCCATCCCCAAGATAATATCAAAGTCATCCATCCGTGCTACGACAAAGTCAATGAGTCCTGTCCATGAGCTGAGTTTTAACTAGACTCTCCATACAATCCCGAGTACTGGCATCGCTTTTGCGTTCACTGTTTTCATTTTGCCGTCATTCTTTTCTAATTTCAGACCGAGACGGTGAACTTCCTTCTCTGTGATAAAGTTATGAGTAGCTCCCGAGTCTATCATCGTACTCTTAGTAGGTCTATTATTGATGAAGGACTCCACATACATAAGACCTTTGTCTGGGATCTTCCTCAATTCCTCCATCTGTTGATGTACAACTGACAAGAAAGTCATAGTCCCAACTTCAGCAAGCTCAGTTGGTTCTTCTTCAACAACTTCCTTAGCTGAGTCGTCATCCCGAATCGAAGCTTGTAAAGCAGTTAAGGCCGTTCTATGCGGACACTCGGCTACTCGATGAGGTCCCTTGCACAGAAAGCAGGACATAGGCCTATTTGTTTGTCGTTGGTTGTTAGCATTTCTTGGTGCTTCGTAACCTTCTCTGGGGACAAATGGCTTTCTTTCAACAGTTCCAGTGTTCGATTTCTGGGACTTGGTGGAGTTTGAGCTACTGGGAGCGATCTTCTTTGGCCCAAGGTTCTCGGAGCTATAATCGAACAACCGCTCTGCTGTGGCAAGTGCACTTGAAAGGCTTTGCACTCTTTGCTCATACAATTTTGTTTTGGCCCACGGTTTAAGACCTTCGATGAAAGTGAAGATCTTGTCTTTTTCTGACATATCTCTTATATTTAGCATGAGTCCTGAAAACTGCTTGACATATTCACGGATGCTTGCAGTCTGTTTCAGTTCTCGGAGAAGTCTACGGGCGTTGAACTCAACATTTTCTGGAAAGAATTGATCCTTCAATTGCATTTTCAGATCTTCCCAAGTATCGATCATACATTTGCCATTACTGATCTCATGATATTTTGATCTCCACCATAGTTTTGCATCACCAGTAATATGCATTGTGGCCAAGGTCACTTTCGAATCATCATCCGTTTTAGTGGCCTTGAAATACTGTTCCATGTCGAAGATGAAGTTCTCTATTTCTTTTGCATCCCGGGCTCCCCCAAAGGGTTTTGGCTCAGGAATCTTCACTGGACTGAATTCAGCAGCAGCAGTAGCCTGGGTTTGACTCCCCATGGCTCTCATAGTCAGGTTCAGCTTAATGTTGATCTCGGAAATCTCGGCCCTGAGAGAATCAAACATTGTTCTGAAGTCTTCGGTCATTTGAGACACAATTTCAGACAATCGGGTATGAGTTAGATCAATCTTATCAACGCGCTCCAGAACCCCGATTATTGTGCCTGTGGAACTTTCTCCCGTGTCATACAATCGGGTATGAGTTAGATCGATTTCATCAACGCGCTCCAGGACCCCGATTATTGTGCCTGTGGAACTTTCTCCCGTGTCAACTCCCTTTCCCTTTTCTTGTCGGGATTCGAGAGTCTCCACCCGATTCAGCAGCTCTGGAATCGGTATGGCGTCTATTCTGTTGTGAATAGCCGCTATCTCAGTAGGAAATTCAGACATTTCCTTCATTCGTTCTTCTATGAATCGAATGTTATCCGGTATGTCTTGCAAATACCGTATTTCTTCTTCCAACTCGACGAGGCGCTCGAGTTGATCTGATGGTGCGCTTGACCTTTCCATCGTACTTTTCTTCAGCATGATTTCTCACGATTTTAAGCCAACCTGGCTCTGATACCAATTGTCACGATCCTACTTTCAAGGGGCGTGTCAAGACCGTGCGGCACCCAATATCACGCTTGTACTGGTCAGCCAACGAGCGTGCCAATGGCACCAAGTGCCCACTTCGTTAGAGCGAGCTTGTGTCTAACGAGTAAGCAACGAGCAAGCGAGATTAGCCGAAAAGAGCGTCATTGAGTATAGTATGCATAAAGAGAGTGTGTGTAAAAAGCTTGTTCATTGATGGGGTAGTAAATTACATCAGTGGGTAGAGGGGTCTACGTGCAGTCATGCCTCTCCCCCTAAAGAGCAATCTGGACCATCTCCAATACGGCAGTAGTATACATGCTATAGTGGCGAGGAGTCACTCTTTCCAAAAATAGAAAGAAAAAGAGTACAACATAATTACTTAAAAAAAGAAATGAATCTAACTAATAGCAAGGGTGACCATAGGCAACTTGCCTTGGACAAGTCCGGACCTTGACACTGCGCTCGCACGAGTGCCCACGACGAGTGTCACGGACCATTTCCCATGGTGCTGCAACAATGATGGTTGGCGAGCGCATAACGGACAAAGGTGCAACCATGTGGGTCGATGTGCTAAAAATGGCAAGAGCCGGCTCTTGGGACATGATGGTTGACTCAGGTGGCAGGCCAGAGGCGTAGGCTGGGGCCCAGAACTAGGCTCCAGGCGCTGAGCAGATGGGACGTATAGGCGCGGGCTGGGCGCTTAGTAGTTGGGCCGAGGTGCGGGGCTCTGGGAGCAGCTGGGTCGAGGCGCTGGACACTGGGCGTGCTCTGGGCGCGCGGGGCATGTTGGGTCGGGGCGCTGGGCGCTGGAATGAGGCACGGAGCGCGGCATGCATGGGCCTAGGCGTGGGGCGCTAGGCGAGAAGTGGGCCGAGGCGCTGGGTGCTAAGGCGAGGTGCCAGATGAAGGGCGCTGGGCTACGCCCAGTAACGAAGCGGTGCGCGCAAGCGGGTGCAAGCGAGCAGGCGCGAGCAAGGGGGCACGAGTAGTACGCGGTGCGCAGTACGCGGTGCACACACGTTCAGGACAAGCTGGCGCGGCGAAGAGGCGCGAGCGAAGGGGCGCGAGCGGTACGCTGTACGCGGCGTGCGCCAGGCAGACATGGTCTGGACACGGTCTAGGCGTGAGGTGGCGCGACGGAACACGACACTTCGGCGCGAAGCGGTGCGAAGAAGAAGCGTCACGCGGTGGGCACACGCAGCAGGGACGCGGGGCGCTTGATGGCGCGACACGCGCAACACGGGGCGTATGCGGCTGGGACGTGGGGAGCTAGGCGCTGGGCGAACCAAGTTGCTGGGTGGTGAGCGTGCGCTTGGCATGTACGCGCGCGCATAGGATTGCTTTGGGCTGCTTGGCAGCACGCTGGGCGCACTGGACATGCATGAACCGAGGCATTGGGCGAACCAAGTGCACTGGGCGCTGGGCGAACCAAGTGGCTGGGTGGTGAGCGTGCGCTTGGCACGCACGCGCGCGCACAGGAGTGCACTGGGCTGCTTGGCAGCACGCTGGGCGCACTGGACATGCATGAACCGAGGGCATTGAATGTGTTATGTGCATTGATGGTTTGATTCATGTATAATGGCTTGGCCATTGTGTATATATACACCTTGAGACACCAGGCAAAGAGAGAGAGATCCTTGTGCTATTGTGGTGTCCTTGATAGAGATTTTTGTACCTAGTCTTTGTATTTGGAATAGAAAGAAGGTTGGGAGGTGGGCTCCTGTAAACACTCGTGTCACTCTACTTATTATCTGCATCAAAAGGGGAAGGCTGGTTAAGTCGGGGACTTGGCGCCGCACATTACCGAGACGAAAAATTGGTTTGTGACACAAGCGCACCATCGCGTGTCAACTGTGGCGCGCCAACTGCCCACACACCGCGCGCCCACACGCGCGCCTATCGCTCGTCCACATCACACGCCCCTCGCGCACCAACTGCGCACCGCGCGTCAATCGTTCAGCCACTGTGCCACCATGCCTCGCCGCGCTCCTCGTGCGGCCACAGAGCACGCACTGTGTCAAAGTCCAGGCTTGTCCAAGGCATGTTGCCTATGGCCGCCCTTGCTGTTAGCTAGATTTATTTCCTTTTTAAATAATTCTATTGTACTCTTTTCTTTCCATTTTTAGCAAGAGTGACTCCTCGCCACTATAGCATGTATACTACTGTCGTAGTGGAGATGGTCCGGATTGCTCTTTAGGGGGAGAGGCATGACTGCATGTAGACCCCCTACCCAACGTTGTAATTTGCTGCGATTCAATAAAAAGGCTTCTTACACACACTCTTTATGCATACTTTATACTCAATGATGCTCTTTTCGGTTAATCTCGCTCGCTCGTTGCTTACTCGTTAGACACAAAGCTCGCTCTAACGAAGTGGGCACTCGGTGCCGTTGGCACACTCGTGGGCTGACCCAGTACAAGTGAGAAATTGGGTGCCGCACGGTCTCGTTTACGCTCCTTGAAAGTAGGACCGTGACAGTTAGTATCAGAGCCTAGTTGGCTAAAATCGTGAGAAATTATGCCGAAGAAGAACACGATGGAAAGGCCTAGTGCACCATCGGATCAACTCGAGCACCTCGTCGGGTTGGAAGAAGAAATACGGTATTTGCAAGACATACCGGACAACATTCGATTCTTAGAAGAACGGATGAAGGAAATGTCTTAATTTCCTGCTGAGATAGCGGCTATTCAAAACCGAATAGACGCCATACCGATCCCAGAGCTGTTAAATCGGGTGGAAACTCTTGAATCCCTACAAGAAAAGGGAAAGAGAGTTGATACAGGAGAAAGTTCCACAGGTGCAATAATCGGGGTCCTGGAGCGTGTAGATGAAGTCGAGCTAGCTCATACCTGTTTGTTAGAAACTGTGTCTCAAGTGACCGAGGACTTCAGAACAATGTTTGATTCTCTCAGGGCCGATATTGTCGAGATCAACATTAAGCTGAACCTGACTATGAGGGCCATGGGGAGCCAAACCTTGGCTACTACTGCTGTTGAATTCAGTCGAGTAAAAATCCCTGAGCCAAAGCCCTTTGAGGGAGCACGGGATGCTAAAGAAATAGAGAATTTCATCTTTGACATGGAACAGTACTTCAAGGCCACTAAAATGGATGATGATTCGAAAGTGACCTTGGCCACAATGCATCTTACTGGCGATGCAAAACTTTGGTGGAGATCCAAATATCATGAAATCAGTGTTGGCGAATGTACGATTGATACATGGGAAGAACTAAAAAGACAATTGAAGGATCAATTCTTTCCAGAAAATGTTGAGTTCAACGCTCGTAGACTTCTTCGAGACCTAAAGCAGACTGCCAGTATTCATGAATATGTCAAACAATTTTCGGGTCTCATGCTTAATATTAGAGATATGTCAGAAAAAAGACAAGATCTTCACTTTCATCGAAGGTCTTAAACCATGGGCCAGAACAAAATTGTATGAACAAAGAGTGCAAAGCCTTTCAAGTGCACTTGCAGCTGCAGAGCGATTGTTTGATTATAATATCGAGAACCCTGGGGCCAAGAAGAATGCTCCTAGTAGCTCAAACTCGACCAAGCCCCAGAAACAGAACACTGGAACTGTTGAAAGAAAGCCATTTATCCCAAGAGAAGGGTACGAAGCACCCAGAAATGCTAACAACCAACGGCAAACAAATAGGCCTATGTCCTGTTTTCTATGCAAGGGACCTCACCGAGTAGCCGAATGTCCGCATAGAACGGCCTTAACTGCCTTACAAGCTTCGATTAGGGATGACAACTCAGTTAAGGAAGTGGTTGAAGAAGAAGCCACTGAGCTTGCTGAAGTTGGGACTATGACTTTCTTGGTGGCTGTACAACAACAAATGGAAGAATTGAGGAAGATCCCAGACAAAGGTCTCATGTATGTGGAGTCATTCATCAATGATAGACCTACTAAGAGTACGATCATAACTTCATTACAGAGAAAGAAGCTCGCCGGCTTGGTTTGAAACTAGAAAAGAATAATGGTAGGATGAAAACAGTGAATGACAAAGCAATGCCAGTACTCGGGATTATAAGAAGAGCCCAGTTAAAACTCAGCTCATGGACAGACCTCATTGACTTCGTCGTAGCACAGATGGATGACTTTGACACTATCTTGGGGATGGAGTTCCTGATGGAACATAAAGTCATCCCAATGCCCTCAGCGAAATGTTTAATAATTACCAGTAACAACCCAACCGTTGTTCCTGCAATTCTTAAACAATCAAATGTCACCAACACAAAGATGCTCTCTGCTATGCAATTCAAGAAAGGGTTGAAACATGATGATCCAACTTACATGGTCGTTCCATTGGAGGTAAGCACAAAAAAGGAGGAAGTAATACATCCTGAAATCTCAAAAGTCCTAGAGGAGTTCAAGAGTACCATGCCTGAGTGCTTGCCCAAGACGCTACCCCCAAGAAGAAACATCGACCATCAAATTGAACTAAATCCCAGATCTAAACCTCCTGCAAAAGCACCGTATAGAATGGCTCCACCAGAACTAGCGGAACTAAGCAAACAATTAGATGAGCTACTTGAGGCCGGATTTGTCAGACCTGCTAAAGCACCTTTTGGAGCACCAGTGTTGTTTCAAAAGAAGAAAGATGGAAGTCTACGAATGTGCATTGATTATTGGGCACTCAACAAAGTCACAGTGCGCAACAAGTATCCCATTCCGCTTATCACTGACCTTTTTGATCAACTGTATCTGCGATCAGGTTATTATCAAGTGAGGATTGCTGAAGGAGATGAACCCAAGACGACGTGTGTAACAAGGTATGGAGCCTTTGAGTTCTTGGTGATGCCCTTCGGACTCACAAACGCTCCTGCAACATTCTGTACCCTCATGAATCGAGTATTTCATGAATTCCTTGACAAGTTTGTGGTGGTGTACCTTGATGACATCGTGGTATACAGCGAGACGCTAGAAGAGCACAAGGCGCATCTCCGTTGGTTTTCGGAGAGCTAAGAGAAAACCAACTATATGTGAAGAAAGAAAATGCTCTTTTGATCAGGAGAGCATCGAATTCCTCGCCATATTGTTGAACAAGGTCGTCTTCGCATGGACCCAGGCAAGATAAGTGCTGTCAAAAGCTGAAGATCTCGACATCTGTCATTGAATTACGTTCCTTCCTCGGTTGGCCAATTATTACAGACGCTTTGTGGAAGGGTTTTCGAAGAGAGCTGCACCTCTAACAGAACTCTTAAAGAAAGGAGTGCCTTGGGAGTGGAACTCTGAATGTCAAAAAATA
This sequence comes from Begonia masoniana, assembly GCA_022432975.1. Lineage (NCBI taxonomy): Eukaryota > Viridiplantae > Streptophyta > Magnoliopsida > Cucurbitales > Begoniaceae > Begonia > Begonia masoniana. The sequence goes on from CM039515.1 coordinate 38,948,918, forward strand.
TTTGCTGACTTTAAAGAAGCCATGATACAAGAGCCCGTACTTGCGCTGGCAGATGTCACTCAGCCATTTGAAGTGGAAACCGATGCCTCAGATTTTGCTTTAGGAGGAGTCCTTATGTAGAATGGGCATCCTGTTGCCTTCGAAAGTCGTAAGTTAAAGGAAGTAGAGAGGAAATACATTGCTTCTGAGAAAGAAATGTTGGCCTTAGTACATTGTCTGCGCATGTGGAGACAGTATCTACTTGGGTCGAAGTTCGTCGTGAAAACAGATAACAGTTCAATCTGTCACTTCTTTGAAAAGCCAAAACTCTCTGCCAAACAAGCACGTTGGCACGAGTTGATTTCAGAGTTTGATTTTAACTTCGAACACAAGACAGGCCAGAGCAATAGAGTGGCTGATGCCCTAAGTCGGAAGGCAGAATGCGCTAGCCTTTGTTATCTATCTCAACTTCAAGCGAGTAAAGTTAATGGATCATTGAAAGATCGCATCCGAGACAGTTTACAAGACGACCCCGCAGCCCAAGCAGTAATGCAGCTGGTGAAAGAAAAGAAGACTCGACAATTCTGGATTGAAGATGACTTACTCTTCACCAAGGGAAACCGTTTGTATGTGCCTCGAAGCAATAATTTGCGACGTACTCTTCTGCGAGAATGCCATGATACGTTGTGGGCCGGTCATGCTGGGTGGCAGCGAACCTACGCTCTCTTGAAAAAGGGATATTACTGGCTGTAAATGAAGGTTGACGTTATGCAGTATACTAAAACTTGTATTGTTTGCCAACAAGATAAAGTTGAAAGAAACAAGATTGCTGGCCTATTAGAACCACTACTTGTACCAAAAGTACCTTGGGAGAGTGTTTCCTTGGATTTCATCACCAACTTGCCGTCTGCCAACGACTTTGAAGTGATACTGGTGATCGTTGACAGGTTCTCTAAGTATGCCACATTCATTGCGGCTCTGAAGCACTGCCCCGTAGAGACGACTGCCAAACTCTTCTTTAAACATATAGTGAAATTGTGGAGAATTCCTCAAAGCATTATCAGTGATCGAGATCCGCGATTCACTGGATCTTTTTGGGTCGAACTGTTCCATTTGCTCGGATCAAGTCTCAATATATCCTCCAGTTACCATCCTCAAACAGATGGCCAGACAGAACGCTTCAATAGCTTACTTGAGGAATATTTGCGCCACTTTATCAATACAAATCAAAAGAATTGGCCCAGTCTACTCAACGTAGCACAATTCTGTTTGAACTGTCAGAAGAGTTCTTAGACGGGGATGAGTCCGTTTGAAATAGTCTGCGGGAGACAACCCATCATGCCCCACATGCTGGAACAGCCATATTTGGGGAAGAGTCCAAAAGCTTACAACTTCTCCAAAGAATGGAAGCAAAATACGGAGATAGCTCCCGCCTACCTAGAACGTGCCTCTAAACATATGAAGAAGTGGGCGGATAAGAAGCAGCGACCAATGAAGTTCAAGGCTGGAGACTTTGTACTAGTTAAGTTGTTACCTGAACAACTTTGCTTTCGGGGAAAGAAGGACCAGCGACTAGTCAGAAAATACGAAGGTCCAATTGAAGTCATGGAGAAAGTCGGAAGAGCCTGCTACAGAGTTAACCTTCCAACATGGCTCAAAATTCACCCTATCATCCATGTCAACAATCTGAAGCCCTATCACGCAGACGATGAAGATGAAGATAGGAACGACATCACCAGACCAAATATCGCCGTCAACAACAAAAAGAAGAAAGAAGTTGAAGAAGTGCTGGCCGAGCGGAACGTCAAAGTAGGTCGACGACAGTACCAGGAGTATCTAATCAGATGGAAGGGACTTGGAGACGACGAGGTATCTTGGGAGAGGCAGGAAGACTTGGAAGACGCAACAAAGATGATCGAAGACTTCAAGCAGAAGCAGAGTTGACGAGGACGTCAACAGCTCAAATAGGGGAGAATGTCAAAGTCCGGGCTTGTCCAAGGCATGTTGCCTATGGCCGCCTTGCTGTTAGCTAGATTTATTTCCTTTTTAAGTAATTCTATTGTACTCTTTTCTTTCCATTTTTAGCAAGAGTGACTCCTCGCCACTATAGCATATATACTACTGCCGTAGTGGAGATGATCCGAATTGCTCTTTAGGGGTAGAGGCATGACTGCACGTAGACCCCCCTACCCAACGTTGTAATTTGCTGCTATTCAATAAAAAGGCTTTTTACACACACTCTTTATGCATACTTTATACTCAATGATGCTCTTTTCAGTTAATCTCGCTCGCTCGTTGTTTACTCGTTAGACACAATGCTCGCTCTAACGAAGTGGGCACTCGGTGCCGTTGGCACACTCGTGGGCTGACCCAGTACAAGTGAGATATTGGGTGCCGCACGGTCTCGTTTACGCTCCTTGAAAGTAGGACCGTGACAGTTGGTATCAGAGCCTAGTTGGCTAAAATCGTGAGAAATTATGCCGAAGAAGAACACGATGGAAAGGCCTAGTGCACCATCGGATCAACTCGAGCACCTCGTCGGATTGCAAGAAGAAATACGGTATTTGTAAGACATACCGGACAACATTCGATTCTTAGAAGAACGGATGAAGGAAATGTCTGAATTTCCTGCTGAGATAGTGGCTATTCAAAACCAAATAGACGCCATACCGAACCCAGAGCTGTTAAATCGGGTGGAAACTCTTGAATCCCCACAAGAAAAGGGAAAGAGAGTTGATACAGGAGAAAGTTCCACAGGTGCAATAATCGGGGTCCTGGAGCGTGTCGATGAAGTCGAGCTAGCTCATACCTGTTTGTTAGAAACTGTGTCTCAAGTGACCGAGGACTTCAGAACAATGTTTGATTCTCTCAGGGCCGATATTGCCGAGATCAACATTAAGCTGAACCTGACTATGAGGGCCATGGGGAGCCAAACCTTGGCTACTACTGCTGTTGAATTCAGTCGAGTAAAAATCCCTGAGCCAAAGCCCTTTGAGGGAGCACGGGATGCTAAAGAAATAGAGAATTTCATCTTTGACATGGAACAGTACTTCAAGACCACTAAAACGGATGATGATTCGAAAGTGACCTTGGCCACAATGCATCTTACTGGCGATGCAAACTTTGGTGGAGATCCAAATATCATGAAATCAGTGTTGGCGAATGTACGATTGATACATGGGAAGAACTAAAAAGACAATTGAAGGATCAATTCTTTCCAGAAAATGTTGAGTTCAACGCTCGTAGACTTCTTCGAGACCTAAAGCAGACTGCCAGTATTCATGAATATGTCAAACAATTTTCGGGTCTCATGCTTAATATTAGAGATATGTCAGAAAAAGACAAGATCTTCACTTTCATCGAAGGTCTTAAACCATGGGCCAGAACAAAATTGTATGAACAAAGAGTGCAAAGCCTTTCAAGTGCACTTGCAGCTGCAGAGCGATTGTTTGATTATAATATCGAGAACCCTGGGGCCAAGAAGAATGCTCCTAGTAGCTCAAACTCGACCAAGCCCCAGAAACAGAACACTGGAACTGTTGAAAGAAAGCCATTTATCCCAAGAGAAGGGTACGAAGCACCCAGAAATGCTAACAACCAACGGCAAACAAATAGGCCTATGTCCTGTTTTCTATGCAAGGGACCTCACCGAGTAGCCGAATGTCCGCATAGAACGGCCTTAACTGCCTTACAAGCTTCGATTAGGGATGACAACTCATTTAAGGAAGTGGTTGAAGAAGAAGCCACTGAGCTTGCTGAAGTTCGGACTATGACTTTCTTGGCGGCTGTACAACAACAAATGGAAGAATTGAGCAAGATCCCAGACAAAGGTCTCATGTATGTGGAGTCATTCATCAATGATAGACCTACTAAGAGTACGATCATAACTTCATTACAGAGAAAGAAGCTCGCCGGCTTGGTTTGAAACTAGAAAGAATAATGGTAGGATGAAAACAGTGAATGACAAAGCAATGCCAGTACTCGGGATTATAAGAAGAGCCCAGTTAAAACTCAGCTCATGGACAGACCTCATTGACTTGTCGTAGCACAGATGGATGACTTTGACACTATCTTGGGGATGGAGTTCCTGATGGAACATAAAGTCATCCCAATGCCCTCAGCGAAATGTTTAATAATTACCAGTAACAACCCAACCGTTGTTCCTGCAATTCTTAAACAATCAAATGTCACCAACACAAAGATGCTCTCTGCTATGCAATTCAAGAAAGGGTTGAAACATGATGATCCAACTTACATGGTCGTTCCATTGGAGGTAAGCACAAAAAAGGAGGAAGTAATACATCCTGAAATCTCAAAAGTCCTAGAGGAGTTCAAGAGTACCATGCCTGAGTGCTTGCCCAAGACGCCATCGACCATCAAATTGAACTAAATCCCAGATCTAAACCTCCTGCAAAAGCACCGTATAGAATGGCTCCACCAGAACTAGCGGAACTAAGAAAACAATTAGATGAGCTACTTGAGGCCGGATTTGTCAGACCCGCTAAAGCACCTTTTGGAGCACCAGTGTTGTTTCAAAAGAAGAAAGATGGAAGTCTACGAATGTGCATTGATTATTGGGCACTCAACAAAGTCACAATGCGCAACAAGTATCCCATTCCGCTTATCACTGACCTTTTTGATCAACTGTATCTGCGATCAGGTTATTATCAAGTGAGGATTGCTGAAGGAGATGAACCCAAGACGACGTGTGTAACAAGGTATGGAGCCTTTGAGTTCTTGGTGATGCCCTTCGGACTCACAAACGCTCCTGCAACATTCTGTACCCTCATGAATCGAGTATTTCATGAATTCTTTGACAAGTTTGTGGTGGTGTACCTTGATGACATCGTGGTATACAGCGAGACTCTAGAAGAGCACAAGGCGCATCTCCGTTTGGTTTTCGAGAAGCTAAGAGAAAACCAACTATATGTGAAGAAAGAAAAATGCTCTTTTGCTCATGAGAGCATCGAATTCCTCGGCCATATTGTTGAACAAGGTCGTCTTCGCATGGACCCGGGCAAGATAAGTGCTGTCAAAAGCTGGAAGATCCCGACATCTGTCATTGAATTACGTTCCTTCCTCGGGCTGGCCAATTATTACAGACGCTTTGTGGAAGGGTTTTCGAAGAGAGCTGCACCTCTAACAGAACTCTTAAAGAAAGGAGTGCCTTGGGAGTGGAACTCTGAATGTCAAAAATATTTTGCTGACTTTAAAGAAGCCATGATACAAGAGCCCGTACTTGCGCTAGGCAGATGTCACTCAGCCATTTGAAGTGGAAACCGATGCCTCAGATTTTGCTTTAGGAGGAGTCCTTATGTAGAATGGGCATCCTGTTGCCTTCGAAAGTCGTAAGTTAAAGGAAGTAGAGAGGAAATACATTGCTTCTGAGAAAGAAATGTTGGCCTTAGTACATTGTCTGCGCATGTGGAGACAGTATCTACTTGGGTCGAAGTTCGTCGTGAAAACAGATAACAGTTCAATCTGTCACTTCTTTGAAAAGCCAAAACTCTCTGCCAAACAAGCATGTTGGAACGAGTTGATTTCAGAGTTTGATTTTAACTTCGAACACAAGACAGGCCAGAGCAATAGAGTGGCTGATGCCCTGAGTCGGAAGGCAGAATGCGCTAGCCTTTGTTATCTATCTCAACTTCAAGCGAGTAAAGTTAATGGATCGTTGAAAGATCGCATCCGAGACAGTTTACAAGACGACCCCGCAGCCCAAGCAGTAATGCAGCTGGTGAAAGAAAAGAAGACTCGACAATTCTGGATTGAAAATGACTTACTCTTCACCAAGGGAAACCGTTTGTATGTGCCTCGAAGCAATAATTTGCGGCGTACTCTTCTGCGAGAATGCCATGATACGTTGTGGGCCGGTCATGCTGGGTGGCAGCGAACCTACTCTCTCTTGAAAAAGGGATATTACTGGCTGCAAATGAAGGTTGACGTTATTCAGTATACTAAAACTTGTATTGTTTGCCAACAAGATAAAGTTGAAAGAAACAAGATTGCTGGCCTATTAGAACCACTACCTGTACCGAAAGTACCTTGGGAGAGTGTTTCCTTGGATTTCATCACCAACTTGCCGTCTGTCAACGACTTTGAAGTGATACTGGTGATCGTTGACAGGTTCTCGCAGTATGCCACATTCATTGCGGCTCCGAAGCACTGCCCCGTAAGACGACTGCCAACTCTTCTTTAAACATATAGTGAATTGTGGAGAATTCCTCAAAGCATTATCAGTGATCGGATCCGCGATTCACTGGATCTTTTTGGGTCGAACTGTTCCATTTGCTCGGATCAAGTCTCAATATATCCTCCAGTTACCATCCTCAAACAGATGGCCAGACAGAACGCTTCAATAGCTTACTTGAGGAATATTTGCGCCACTTCATCAATACAAATCAAAAGAATTGGCCCAGTCTACTCGACGTAGCACAATTCTGTTTGAACTGTCAGAAGAGTTCTTAGACGGGGATGAGTCCGTTTGAAATAGTCTGGCGGGAGACAACCCATCATGCCCCACATGCTGGAACAGCCATATTTTGGGAAGGTCCAAAAGCTTACACTCTCCAAAGAATGGAAGCAAATACGGAGATAGCTCCCGCCTACCTAGAACGTGCCTCTAACATATGAAGAATTGGGCGGATACAGCGCGACCCAATAGTTTCAAGGCTGGAGACTTTGACTAGTTAAGTTGTTACTGAACAACTTTGCTTTCGGGGAAGAAGGACAGCGGCTAGTCAGAAAAACGAAGGTCCATGAAGGTCATGAAAAATCGGAAGAGCCTGCTACCGAGTTAACTTCCAACATGTGCTCAAATCACCCATAATCAGTCCATGCAACAATCTGAAGCCCTATCACGCAGACTGAAGATTACTAGGAACGCATCCCCAGACCAAATATCGCCGTCAACAACAAAAAGAAGAAAGATTAAGAAGTGCTGGCCGGCGTGAACGTCAAGTAGTCGACGACATACCCAGAGTATCTACTCCAAGATGGAAGGGACTGGAGCGCGAAATAGTATCTGGAGAGCAGTAAGACTTGGAAGACGCAACAAAGATGATCGAAGACTTCAAGCAGAAGCATGTTGACGAGGACGTCAACAGCTCAAATGGGGAGAATGTCAAAGTCCGGGCTTGTCCAAGGCATGTTGCCTATGGCCGCCTTTGCTGTTAGCTAGATTTATTTCCTTTTTAAGTAATTCTATTGTACTCTTTTCTTTCCATTTTTAGCAAGAGTGACTCCTCGCCACCATAGCATGTATACTACTGCCGTAGTGGAGATGGTCCGGATTGCTCTTTAGGGGGAGAGGCATGATTGCACGTAGACCCCCTACCCAACGTTGTAATTTGCTGCTATTCAATAAAAAGGCTTTTTACACACACTCTTTATGCATACTTTATATTCAATGATGCTCTTTTCGGTTAATCTCGCTCGCTCGTTGCTTACTCGTTAGACACAAAGCTCGCTCTAACGAAGTGGGCACTCGGTGCCGTTGGCACACTCGTGGGCTGACCCAGTACAAGTGAGATATTGGGTGCCGCACGGTCTCGTTTACGCCCCTTGAAAGTAGGACCGTGACACACTGCGCTCCCCGCATCTCGCAGGCCTACTGCGCCTATAGCGCGCTGGGTGCTCAGCTGTGCTATTGTTGTTGGCCTTATCCACGCTGGTGCCAAGGCCTTATCCCCGCTACTATTGGCCGATCGATCGGTGAACGCTCTGGATTTTGCCTGGGTGAACAGCGACCTGGCCGATCGATCGGCTGAGCAGGGCAGCGTGCACATCGCACGCCTCGCTCGCCCTTCCTGGCCGCCCTGCCCGTCCAGCGCGCCTCACCCTCTTTTTCTTCAATCCTTTGCCATTTCTCCACCTTCTTACCTAAAAACTCAGCTAACATACCCCATTTACGTGCGAATCTGACAGAATAGACATCATCGACAACTAGTCCTATATCTAATATATTCACATACATTTTCCAAAAATTGCTCGGAGCACACCCACGGGTCAGTTAGCCATGCTAGAACACTCCCCGCTCGCCAGCCACAAGCACCATCCTTCGACCACCTATGTTTTATCATCTAGAGGAGGTTCTTCACCTTCGATCTCGTCACCTACATCATACGATTTAAACGATAAGCCTAATAATGCTTAGTAAGCAGTGCACAATACATGATATATACATGAATGCATGACTTTCGTAAAACATGTTCATTTCATTTCTTTAACGTTACATACATGAGGAAAAGTGGGGATTATACATGAGGAAAAGTAGGGATTTACGTAGGCACATGCACCACTCCGTCTACCCCGTAGACCACACAACATAACTTGCCCCGTGCGTGCCATATATTGGGTGTTTTTCCTTGCCCCGTGCGTACCATATATCGTGCCATGTTGTGCCCTACTCACTCACCACCCTCACTTACCTTTACGTGCTTGTAAAAATATTTCGTATGCCTTTTAATGGAAAACATGATGCATGAGGAAACTACGCATATAACAACCATCAAAGACAATTCATACAATTTCCATGAACATGTTTAACTCGTAATTCAACATAACGTATATCTAGCAGCTAACTCTCTAGGCTACCTGACTCGTTAAAACCCCACAATCCTAAGAAAAACGTCATCAAAACAACACATAATCCTAGCATCGATATAATGTAGGGCTTTAATGGCCAAAAACCTAACACCCATTTACCTAAAGTCCTTAGCAATGTCGAGCACCATCCTTAAGCTGGTTCACCTAAGACATTTCACAATCCATTATTAAAATCGATCCTAATTACTGTATTCCATAACTAAATGAAACTCCTAGTTAAGGCAAATTTCCTAAAACTTCAATTTACGTCATTTGGGCGTTTCACCGAGCACTTTGCGCTCACAATTTCTCTAACCTCCATTAATGGCATTTATACACATTCAACCACCAAAATTTAACCTAACAATCCACCAATAACCATTCTTCCAACCTAATTATCACCAACAATCATATTATTAGCCATAAATACGATAAAACTATTGATTTCTAACATAACATAAAAATTCTCAAACCCTAAATCGATAAACCCTAACCATTATCAAACCCTAAACTGAAACTAAACTCCTAGAACACTAGAGCCTTACCTAGAGCGTTGATTGATGATGAAAAACAGAAGAGAAATCGCCAGAAAAAGAGGAGACGCATAGAACACTAGAGCCTTACCTAGAGCGTTGATTGATGACGAAAAGCAAAAGAGAAATCGCCGAAAAAAGAGGAGATGAATGGCCGAAGGAGGAAACAGTGAAGGAGAAAAATCACCAAAGAGGGAAGGAAGAATTCGTTTCTGCAAAGTGAACCGTGAAGAGGGGGAGGGGGTTTTGTTATTTTTATAAATTTTTACTTCACAAATTACTATTTTGCCCCTTAACCTATTCCTCTAATTAATTCGCTATTTACCTATTTATTTGGATTCTCTGAAATTTATTCAATTTATTCTTAGGGTTCTAACAAAACTTTCCTCTCGTAAAACAGGTTTAATTTACTATATTTACGAATATGACACTATATAGCGGAAAACCTGAAAACCCGAAACATCCTACACTCCTTAATTGAAATTTTGTCCCCAAAATTGTGTACCTGACAATTCGGGATATCTGTCCATCATGTCTTGTTGTCGTTCCCACATGGCTTCCTTTACGTTGTGGTTTCTCCATAATACCTTTACTAGTGGAATTGTCTTATTACGTAGCACTTTCACCGCAGACTCCAGAATCTGCACTAGTTTCTCCTCATAAGTTAAAGTCGGCTAAACTTTAAGATTAACCGATTCCACTATATGCGTTGGATCACGCACGCATTTACGCAACATCGACACATAGAAAATGTTATGTACTCCCTCCATAGATGACAGCAATCATAACTTGTATGTCGTAGCTCCTATCCTTTCGATTATTGGAAACGGTCCGAACGAACCGTGGATTCAAGTTTCCTCTCTTACCAAATAGAACAATGCCCTTAAACGGCGAAATCTTCAGAAACACCTCATCTCCTACCACAAAAAGATCTCTCCTCCTTTCGGCTTATTGGAAACGGTCCAACGAACCGTGGATTCAATTTTCCTCTCTTACCAAATTGAACAACACCCTTAAACGGCGAAATCTTTAGAAGCACCTCATCTTCTACTACAAATATAAGATCTCTCCTCCTTCGTTATGCATAACTCTTTTGTCGACTTTGTGCAGTTTCTGTAACACCCGACATTTTCGATCATGTAACCGTCCCTAAATTTATTTGAATGGAGGAAATTCGCTATTAATGTAAGGAATATTTTATTGGAATTTGGACGACGAGAATTTAAAAGTTTAAGAGAAATAGAACGAAAAAGAGAAAGTCAAAATGCCCGAAATTTTGGTTTTTGCTTATTAGTGTAATATTTGTAAATATAGTAATTTAAGCCCGTTTTACGAGCAGGAAGTTTTGTTAGAATCCTAAGAATTAATTGAAATATTTAGTGAAATAAGAAAATTTTAGAGAATCCAAATAGATAGGTTAAATAGCGAAATAGGTAAAGGATTAAGCGGAAGTGTAAAATAGTAATTAGGAAGTCATTTTTTTTTATAAAACTTAACACCCACCCGCCCTCCCCTGAAAACACTCTGTAGAAGGGAATTCTCACTTCCCTCTCCCAGGCGATTCTCTTCTTCCTCCTTCGACATTCTCATGGCCGATTCTTCACCTCTCCCCCCCGCGACTCCTCTCTAATTCTTCTTCCAACAATGAATCTCTAAGTAAGGTTCACGTATTCTTAGACAATTAGCTTTGGTTTTAGGGTTGTTATTCATAAGGATTTTTGATTTAGGGTTGTTAAATTTATAGGTTATGTTGGAAATCGATAGTTTTATCGTATTAATGGCTAATAATGGTGTATTTGTGATTGTTGTTGGTAGATTAGGTTGAAAATAGAAAATTAGGTTGAATTTGGTAGTTGGAAATGTATAAAAGTGCTTGATGGAATGCTTGAATAAAGTAAATTGGAGTTTTTAGGAAAGTTGGCCTTAGTCAGGAGTTACGTTTGGTTTTATAATTGTTTGTTTAGGATCGATTTTAATGACGAAATTGTGAAATGTCTTAGGTAAAGTGCTTGGCTTGCTAAGGACGCCAGGTAAGTTCATACGTATGTGTTTGGCCCTTAAGGCCCTACATCACGAAGGTTTCAGGGGTTGTCGATGGGTAGATAGGTCGTAGAATATATCTTAAGTATGTTTGTTTTATGTAATGTCTTGATGATCTGTCGTTTATTTTATGCTTCGAGGACCTGTTTTTTCATTATGCTATGTTTATGCACAATGTATGTTCATGAATCACATTTTCAAGGAAATCATGCAAAATGTTTTATGCACGTGATTTGAAGTGAGAAAGATAAAAATGTAAATGTAAAGTACGGTTAAGTGTGAGACGGGTGCTGGCATATGTTTTGTCCTTCTCTAGGACTCATGTAAAACCGTCCTCATCGCGGACAAACAAGTTATTTTATCCCTCACAAGGACACAACAAAATTACTAACCATGTTAACCCACGTCAAGTACGTAATGTTTCCCACTCCCTATAAGCCCCACTTATACCACATGTCCACTTGAATGTAAATGTAAAGTAATGTTCATGTTTTTGAAATATTCATGCATAGCACGTGCATTCCTGGCATTGTATGATCTTACTGAGCTTTAGGCTCATTAGTTGAACTCTATGATGTAGGTACGGATCGTGCGGATGAGGACTCTGAGTCTCAGGCCGATGTGTAGGTGCGGTTGGCGGGACGAGTTTGTGGGGTTGTTTGCGGAAGTCAGGCGTATTTTTGACCCATGGGTGACGTTTCAAAGTGTATGTCACAGTGTATAGTTTTTTTTTTTTTTAGGATTTAGGTGAAGTAAAGGTTTCGTATAAATGTTTTGAAACTTTTGTTTAGATAGTTGTTTTTTTGGAAAATCATACTGGAACTGTTTGGACTATTAAGGTTGTGCATGGATAAGTTTGGTTTTTAGATCAATCCATGATGTTTGATTTCTTAAATTCCGCCACATTTTACGTTTTGAGTGGTGTTTTTGGGGTTTTTTTGAAATATTTTACGTTTAGAGAGGTTGGAAAAGGTTTTTGGTAAGTTTAATGTGAAGTGTAGGTGGTAGAAATGAAGAAAATATGAAAAAGGGTGGAAAATGGAGAAGTGGTGCGCGGGGTGCGCTGGGCTGCGTACGGGGTCGCGCGGAGCATGCTAGGTGCGCGGGCAGGACGCGCAGCTGATCGATCGGCGAAATGTCTGGATTTTAGTCGGGAACCAAAGGGTTCGCCGATCGATCGATTGCCCAGTGCGCGCCACCAAGGCACTGCGGGCATCCGGGTAGGCGACGTGCTCCATGGGCGCGCGATGGCCATGCGACGCGCGAACGCGCCGCATGTCAAGTGCACCAAATCTATTTTTTTTTTTCAAGTTTTGATTTTAAACACGTTTCAACCCTACGTTTTGCGATACTTCCAAAACGTATTTTCTGAACGTTTTTCCACGCGTTTTAAACGATTTAAACGACCCAAAAATTGAGTCAACATTTTACTGAAAATGACTTTAGGCTTCAATTTAGTGTTTTAAAAAGTCAAAAAATTTTCACGTCCAAAATGTCCAAGCCTATAGAGTCAACGTCAAGTGAAGTCCCGTGGCGGCCCCTTCATTTTACCGAAAACGACTTTAGGCTTGAATTTAGTGTTTTAAAAAGTAAAAAATTTTCACGTCAGAAATGTCCAAGCCTAGAGTCAACGTCAAGTGAAAGTCCCGTGGCGGCCCCTCCGTGAGCACGGGTCGGGTCGTTACAGTTTCCATCCTTTGTCTGATTACAGTGACCTTCTCAGATAGGTGTTGTAAAATTTCTGGACCAATCAATTTAGCTTCGCCCACTTCATCACAATACAGTGGCCATTTGCACTTTCTACCATACAATGCTTCCTACGGAGCCAAACCAATTGTAGACTGGTAGCTGTTATTGCAAATTCTACCAACGGTAAATACTAGCTCCATGACGCTTGAAACTTTAGCACGCATGCTCTCAACATATCCTCAAGTATCTGAATAGTCTTTTCAAATTGTCCATCAGTCTGAGGATGAAACGCAGTGCTAAACGTTAACTTAGTACCCATAGCGCCTTGTAAACTTCTCCAAAACCTCGAAGTAAACCTGGGATCCCGGTCCAAAACAATTGATACTGAAATCCCATATAATTTGATAATCTCTTGGACGTACAGCTCTGCGGACTGATTCATTGTGTAGGTCATCTTTATCGGCAAGAAATGAGCTGTCTTTGTCAGTCTGTCTACTACGACCCATATACTATCGTGTCCCTTGGCCGTCCTCTGTAAGCCAACCACGAAATCCATTGAAATATGATCCTACTTCCACTCGGGAATTCATCAGGGTTGTAACATCCCACCTGGCCTTTGATGTTCTGCCTTCACTTGTTGGCAAATTAAGCAGAATTGTACATAGCTGGCTACTTCTCGTTTCATATTGGGCATCCAATAGTGCACTTTCAAGTCTCAGTACATATTGGTGTTGTCTGGATGTACTGAGAACGACGATGAATGTGCTTATGCCATGATTAACTTTCTTAACTCTTCATCTTTTGGAAACATACCATCGATCTCTAAATATTAAAATGTCGTCCTTTGAGTAACTGAATTCAGAAGACGCATCTGTTAACTTGGCCAAAATATCATCTTTTTTCCCTTGAGTCAATCCGTTAAGCCTCCTTAATCTTGTCTAAAAGAGTCGGTCGTATTGTTAAGTCTGAAAGCAAGGCCAAAAGTTCTGAAACTACTTCCAATTCAAACTTCTGGATCTCCTTTCTCAATCAAGCTGACATGCTGAAAACGGTGGACTGCTCAGTCTTAGGCAGCCTACTCAAAAGTGTCTGCCACCATGTTAACTTTTCCTGGATGGTACTTTATCTCAAAGTTGTAGTCCTTCACGAACTCCAACCATCTTCTTTGCTTCATATTTAAATCTTTTTGCGTAAAGAGGTACTTCAAGCTCTTGTTGTCTAAAAACACTTCACACTTCTGTCCATAAAAGTAGTGTCTCCATATCTTTAACGCAAATACCACTGCTGTCAATTCTAGGTCGTGCGTCAGGTAATTCTGCTTGTAGCTCTTTAGTTGCATAGAGGCGTAGGCAATGACCTTTCCTCCTACATCAATACGCATCCCAATCTGACTTTGGACGCGTCGCAATAAATATTAAATATTTCTTTCTCCACGGGCAATATTAATAATAGCGCTATGGTAAATTTCTGTTTCAATGTCTGAAAACTATCTTCACAAGCTTTAGACCAATCGTACTTCACCTCTTTCATTGTGAAATTTGTCAGAGGCTTGGCTATCATAGAGAATCCTTCGATAAATTTCCTATAATATCCAGCCAGGCCTACAAAACTTCGTACTTCACTTGCATTTTTCGGCTGAGGCCACTTTTTTATGGCTTGAATCTTATCTGGATCCACCGAAACTCCTTCTTTCGAAATTATATGACCTAAGAAATTCACCTGGTTCAGTCAAAACTCACACTTGGAAAATTTAGTATACAATTGATGCCGCTTCAGAGTAGTCAGAACTGCTCTCAAGTGGCCTGCATGCTCTTCGTTATTTCGGGAATACACCAAAAAATCATCTATGAAAACTATTACAAACTTATCAAAGAATTCCCGAAACACTTTGTTCATTAGGTCCATAAAAGCTGTTGGGGCATTCGTCAATCCGAAGGATATCACCATAAACTCATAATGCCCATAACGTGTTCTGAAGGCAGTCTTTGGTATATCCTCAGCTTTAACTTTCAATTGGTAATACCCTGAACGTAAGTCGATCATAGAAAATACAATGGCTCCTTGTAACTGGTCAAAAAGATCATCGATTCTTGGTAATGGATACTTATTCTTTATAGTCAACTTATTCAATTCCTAGTAATCGACGCACATCCTTAAAGAGCCATCCTTCTTTTTCACGAACAAAATCGAAGCGCCCCAAGGAGAAACACTTTGGCGTATAAAACCCTTGTCCATCAATTCCCTCAACTGGGTTTGCAATTCTCTTAACTCCACCGGCGCCATCCTATAAGGGTTCTTAGATACCGGAGCCGAACCAGGAATAATCTCTATCGTAAAATTCATTTCTCGATCAGGAGGCAAACTTGGTAATTCGTCTAAGAAAACTTCCGGAAACTCCACAACTACCGAAATATCACATAACTTCTTCTCATTCTGCATCCTCACATCAAAAACACTGGCTATAAAACCCGAACATCCAGGCTTTATTGAGTGCTGGGCACTCATGGATGATACCATAGGCATCTGACAAGAACGGAGGGTCGCTTGAAACGAGTAACCCTCACCACTCGAGGGTCTAAAGTCTACCGCTTTCGACCTGCAATTGATTGTAGCATAGTACCTAAACAACCAATCCATCTCTAAAATCACATCATACCCTTTCATGCCTATGATAACCAAGTTTGCATACAACTTTCGACCGCCAATAGATATCACATCACCTTGTATCGCCTGATCTGAGTGTAAAAACTCCCCGGAGGGCAACATAACGCTATAATCACAGTCGGCCGAAATGCAACTTGCACTCCCCAAAGTGCAATCTATAGCCTTGTGCCTCATCCTGTCGCACTGAAAATATTGGCCAGAATACAAATTGCACTCCCCGAAGTGATTCTTCTGACACGTAGGGCATAGAAGAGCCTATGGAGCCCTTTGTGGTCGTTTGCCCCTGTCTTGACCGCTAGGTGCCTCATTCGGCCTTTTGACCCCACGTTGTTTTGGTTGCCAACCCCGATTCTATTGCGGTTGCACTTCTCAAAAAAACTTCTTTGGCGGTTCTTTTTACCGTTGAAGCTTCATCTCTATATCGTCTAACTCGAGGGCTTTAGCCACGACCCTGTGATATGGCATGTCTTCCATGCCCGCCCGCTGTCTTCACCCCTTTCAGAATTTCCAATTTCAAACCTTGCACAAATTGGTACACCTTATCATCCTCTTCGCTGACCAACAGACCTGCATAACGGGAAAGCGACTCAAACCGGCGTACATACTCGGCCACTTACCCTGTTTGGCGTAGCTGGGAGAACTCCGCCCTTTTGTTGGCTCGAAGGGTGCGATTGAAATATTTGTTGTTAGCTCTTTTATGGAGTTTTTGAATATTGGAAATTGCAGAACCTTTGTTAGCTTTTGAAGCTTTGCATTTGTCCTTTTCGGTGTGTGATATCTGTGAGGTAAAGTGTGTTGTTTGATCTATTTTGTGAGAGCCAAAATAGAGAAAATTTTAATTGCAGCCTTCCTCTTAGCATTATTGGCAAGGAGACATCCCAGCAAGGTTGCAAACCTTTCCTCTTAATTGCAAGTTGAAGTGTCTTTCATGAAGAAAGATCGTTGAATCGAGAAGGTGACAAATAACATCCAATCGGCATACTTGCCTTCCTCCACCCCTATCTTCTCTTCTCGACCCTTTTAGCCTTTAACATTTTCAGTCCCTCTTTGTGGTAAATTTTTTTAATTTTTTGGATCACTACAACTCGAGTTATACTTGGGAGAAATCGCCTTTCAATCGGGTGCTTAGTCGCACCATTGACCACCCGACCAGACCCATTTGCTTTTTGCATAACTTCTGGAGTTCTTAATATTTTCTTCTCAAATTTTAGGGGTAACTACTACACACCTGAGGTAAGCACTCTTAAAATTTCAGAGCATTTGAACTTCGTTTGATATTGAAACTGTCTGTTGGAATATAGGAAACCTCGATAAATAGCAATTGAATATCCGAGGAAAACTAGTGCTTGTGGTCAACCACAAGTTGCCAATAGGTGTGGATTTTCATCAACCTGTGAGTTTTTTTTTTGGTTTATATGAATAGGTTTAAAGTTTAGATAAGTTTATTTGTCGAATGGAGGTGAGAAACGACAAGGAGTGCGGTTTTTGCGACTTTCCATTGCTAGAAGTCACCCAAGTGTCGACCATTGTGGATAGTCGGTAGACACTTCAACCATGCGCTAGAAACAGAGTTGAAGGTGTCGACCGCTTGAGGGAAGTGTCGGCCGCACACCTTCTATTTTGCAAAAGATTTCGACACATCAGAAGAAAGTGTTGACCGCTAGTGCATTTTGGCTTGAACCCCGAGAGCTATAAAATGTCAATCGCGGCCAAACTCAAGTGTTCTAAGTGTCGACCCTCACTTATAAGTGTTAATCGGTCTCTCATAAAGTGCGACCGCACGACTATATATTTCTAAAAAGTTTGTCCACCTCGGCAAAGTTTGCGGCCATTTATAGTGTTTCGGATTGGGTTTTTAGTCTCAGTATATGACTCATTCTTGCGTCTTCCTTTAGTGTTTAGTGACATAATCGTAACTTTGGTTTTGCCATTGGCTTAGAAGACTTTGAGTCTGAGGTTGCACCTCTAGTTGGAAGAATGAGTGTTCGGCATAAAGGTATGAGTTTTATATTATTTCTATTGCATTGCATCATTGTCTTCTAAAACTTTATTTTTGATCTTGACAGTGCCTAGTCGCCAGGTCGTTAGTATTTTTACATTTATGTATATATGATTTATACGTTTACCATTTGTATGGTTTTATATTGTTGTAATATATATGTTTGGGAGAATTGATACTCGTGATACTTTGGATGGTTTCAGTGTCAAAGTATCAAGAGTATATCCCAATACACTTTTTGTTGCATGAATGTTGTCTTGTTTACATGTTACGAAATGGGTAATAGAGTGGTGATGACACGCTCCTTGAGTTTTGAATTCTTAAATTTGATCAGAGTATTTGTTGTTTATTTTTTATATGGGTTGCTTCGTAGATAATTATTGTTCACCAACAGTTCGGGTAACTGATATGTCATGGACCCCCATCCGAGACGATCACAAACCAAGGTAAGTATTTTAATTGATCTCTTCACTAACACGTTTTTGGATTTTTCATGTAAAGGTCATCTAAAAAGCACGGATTGGGAGCAACAACACATGTGTTGAAGAATGACGCACACATGGAAAAAGAATATCGCACACTTGTCAAAAGGAGAGACACATGTCCGGGATTATCCCACATTGAAGGGAGAATTTGTCTTCCCTTAGACAAATTTATTGTAACTGTCTTGTTTAACTATTGTTTTTATAAGGCAAAACATTAGCCTTTTAAGACATGCTTGTATTATTAACTTTTGGAGTTGGGACACTTAAGACGGTAGTACACAAGGCTTGAGGGCATTTCTGGAAATTGGCACAAATAGATTAAAGAAGGCAGCCAAGCACCTACGCGGGCACAACCGCCGACGTGGCCGAAGCGAAGACGCTCCAACGGCTATCTCTTCTCAACGGCTATCTTCAATTTTCCTTTTTGTAATTTTCAGCACTCTGTTAAGGTTTATTATTTAAACCTCTGAATGGTGGTAATTAGTTTTTGATCATTTGAAATTAAACAGAAGGTTTTCTTCAGAGGGTGAGTTTTTCTCCCGTTGCTCGGTTCGTCCAAGAGCCTCGGTGCAAAGGCACCGAGTTGATTCGTCAGATTACTTCAAACTATTGGTTGCTTGAAGTTCTCATCGACACCCTTCCTCTCCAAACCTCACGGAAGGTTGGAAAACAGTAGGCTCGGTGATAACCAAACGCCCAAGCGCTGTTGTTGCTCTCCACGGAAGGCATCATCACCCGAACGTGCTCAAGTTGCGTTCAGACCAGCCACGGGTCCCCTTCCACTCCCCACATTCCATCGACGTGTTCTGAGTAATTTACGCCAGGTTACACTTATACCCATTTCCATTTCATCGTTCATCCATTTTTCGTTCTCTGTTCTCTGGTTTTGAATCTGTGATTTTTAACTTGCTGAATTGTTGGCTGTTTTGATTTGATTTCTGGTATAAACTTGCTGCACCTTTTTACTGCATATTGTTGTGTTTTAGCACTGATTAATAGACTGTTTTTCTTGCTGCATAATTGCTAATCGTTGGCTGTTACTATTCATTTTGCTGGGTTAAAAGTGCTGAACATATATTACAGAAATTTGATTGTTGATACTTTCCGTTTTAGACTGAATTTGGAGAAAATTTTGTGCTAACAGGCTGATATTTCCTTGCTGTGATTTGACAAGAATTAGCAAACTGTTTTGTGCTGTTTAATTGCTTTGCTTTGCAGGGATTAATCATTGAATGTCACTCAATCATTTGCTGTAAGTGTTAATCGAAAATTGAAAATTCTCTTAGGTTTGAGTAATCTGTTGTTAATCTTCGTTTTCCTTAGCATTTTCCTTTGATATATTGCTGTGGTTGTTTGGGTGTTTGGATAATTGTTGTGTTTTTTAGTTTTCTTTAATCAGTCTAAGTGTTGAAAAATAACTAGGAGAAACCAAACCACCTATATTACCAAGACCCTAATTATTACAATATGAGAAACTCTTATAGAAGATCTTCAAGATCCACTTATTATGATGAACCCACATATTATCTAGATCCTTGTGACAATAGATATCAATTAAACCACCTTAATGAAAAAAGGATTTTCCAAACATTCAAAGATAAATTTCCTAAAGAAGAAAACTTAAAAGAATAATTATGAAGAACACCTCAAAAGTTATAATGCATCTAACTTATGAAAACAATTAGATGATTCAAGCCACAAACTTAAACAATAGTTATTGAAGAAAGATTTTGTTTCGGTTAAGAAAACTTTCCCACTTGTTGAAGATCTTCAAGATCCACTTATTATGATGAACTCAGATATTATCTAGATCCTTGTGACAATAGGTATCAATTAAACCACCTTAATGAAAAAAGGATTTTCCAAACATTCAAAGATAAATTTCCTAAAGAAGAAAACTTAAAGAATAATTATGAAGAACACCTCGAAAGTTATAATGCATCTAACTTATGCAAACAATTAGATGATTCAAGCCACTAACTTAAACAATAGTTATCTAGATCCTTGTGACAATAGGTATCAATTAAACCACCTTAATGAAAAAAGGATTTTCCAAACATTCAAAGATAAATTTCCAAAAGAAGAAAACTTAGAGAATAATTATGAAGAACACCTTGAAAGTTATAATGCATCTAACTTATGAAAACAATTAGATGATTCAAGCCACAAACTTAAACAATAGTTATTGAAGAAAGATTTTGTTTCGATTAAGAAAACTCTCCCAAATTATTATCAAGATACTTATGAAAAAAGTAAGATCGTATAAGATTTCAATACCTTATTTTAGTGAAAATCCCGAGGAATTAAATGAATGGATAGATGGGATAGAGAGCTATTTGAGTTTGATGATTCTTTTGAAAAGGGAAAAATTAACATAGCCTCTGTGAAGCTCACAAGTTATGCTAGCTATTGGTAGAATAATCATTTGGTAGAAAAAAAAGAGATATGGTAAAGATGAAGTTACCACTTGGACGGGGATGAAGAATTTAATGAAAAGGAATTTTGGTTCAAGTAACTACCAACAAGAATCAAAACTCTCGGTATCCTTCTAGAAAGCCACACACACCCAAGCCACCACCATGTTTAATATTCCAATCATGATGAGTTTAAGGAAAATGTCTCTTCCAAGAGGGTTGAAAGAAAGACCATAGGAAAAAGTTCTTCAAGACCAAGAGCTAGAGACATCAAGTGTCTCCAATGCTTTGGTTTTGACCAGGTTTTGACCATCTAGCCTCTGTATGCCCTAGCAAGCCCGCTATGGACTTAAGAGAAAACACCTCAAAGTCGAGAACTATTGTGACAACCCCAAAATCTGGTCAGGGCCGTCACGGACTTGACGTGACATACTCTTCACTTAAACCCTCGTCCGTTCATATAAAGTGTCTCCAATGCTTTGGTTTTGAACATCTAGCCTCTGTATGCCCTAGCAAGCCCGCTATGGACTTAAGAGAAAACACCTCAAAGTCGAGAACTATTGTGACAACCCCAAAATCTGGTCAGGGCCGTCACGGACTTGACGTGACATACTCTTCACTTAAACCCTCGTCCGTTCATATAAAATTTTTTATTTTTCTCCTTAACACATTAAAGAATGAACTTAGAGATTGATCATCCTCTATCGACATTTAGGGTCTAACTTAAAACGTATTTAAAACGACTCGTCTAAGGTCGGAAAACATCACTTGAGACTTAGAACTTCAAAACATGGAAGAGGTGGAAGAGGGCATGCATGGGGCGCCCAAGCATTTGGCGCTCGCGCCCCTGTGCACAACGCGCGCCCGTGTCGCGCGGGCCCCTCACGCACACCTCGTGCCACGCCCGTTTTATGTTTTGAGTTTTTTTGAAATATTTTACGTTTATAGGTTGGGAAAGGTTTTAGGTAAGTAGATGGTAGAAATGGAGAAAATGTGAAAAAGGGTGGAAAATGGAGATGTGGTGTGCTGTGCTGGGTTGCACGCAGCACGCGCGGGTCACTCGGAGCGTGCGAGGTGCTCGGGCAGGTCGCGCAGTCGATCGATTGGCCCCGATCGATCGACGAAATGTCTGGATTTTAGTCGGGTATCAGAGGCTTCACCGATCGATCGGCTGCCCAGTGCACGCCACCCGGGCGCAGTAATCCCAAAACTGCCCCCCCCAAGTCCCATTTTTTGTTCAATTATCATCAAACCATCAAAAATCCCCAATTTTGAATTATAAACCCTAATTTTCGTGCAACTATTGTCACCCACCAAAATCTTCAACCAACGGTGTAGCTATCTGCTATACGAACTTTGCATTCTCGAATAATAGAGTCTGCTTGAGCTATCTGCTATATGTCTACTTCCATTTCTCTATCTGCTATACGAACTTTGCATTCTCGAATAATAGAGTTGGCGGTCATTACTGCACCCGACGGTGTAGCCCCAACTTATGTTCTAAAGATTCTATTGCCTTATTTAATTTCTTTGAATGCATACTGGATGGATATAAAAGAATGGATTGCACCAGAATCAATTAATATAAAGGAAGGTACTTCAGAAATTAGAAGTACACTTGTTATTTTACATCTGCATTGTTCTCAGCTTTCTCCTTGGTCATAGCGAAAACTCGAGCAACTGCTATTGGTTGATTCTGGTTATTTTTGGGGCAGTCCTTGATAAAATGTCCACGTTGACCACACTTAAAACAGGTATTGGCTTGAATGCGACACTCTCCAGAATGTGGTTTCTTGCACGAGGGACATAAAGACATATTCGTCGTCATTGGTTCCCTCTTAACGTACTTGGAAGGTCCTTCTGCCGGTGCATTAATCATTGGTCGCTTAATTCCAGTTTGTGGTTGCAGAATTTTGTTCTTGGTCGTCTGAGTTGCATGATTGTATCTCCTTCTAAACTCTTGAGCTTAGTTGATTTCTTTTTCTCCTTGTTCGGCACATAATGTTTCTCCACCACAAATGCGAATGGAGAATTCTTGGAGGTGATAAGTCAGCTCTTAGTCCTTGAATAAATCTTTTTACTTTCATCATCTCGCTACCGGTTATATGAGGAGCATTGCGAGATAGTTGCTCAAATTTGTGTACATAATCTATCACGCTTCCTGTTTGCTTCAAGGTCATGAATTCATCTGCTTTTGTATCCATCATCGAGTCAGTAAAATACTTCTCATGGAAAAGTTCTTGGAATTTCTCCCATGTCATGGTGGCGACTGAATGTATTACCTTTATAGAATCCCACAAGTAGCGTGCTTCCATTCGAAAATTTTGGCATGCTCAAAATTTCAATAATAGTTCTTATCCAATTATCTGCTGGTGCCATATCTGCCAAATTGCCATTAAAAATTGGAGGATCCAATTTTCGAAATCTATGAGTTTGTGCATTAATTGCTTGGGTTGCTGCCGTAGCTGCTTGGGCTGCCGCATTAACTGCTTGTGCCAGCTGTTCCATCATCTCCATCATTCTATCAAGTAACATCCCTACCATTTCTATTTCCATTTCCATCATCTACAATTGGCCATAGTCTACATCACGAGGACTTTAATTTAAGAAAACTAAATTTATATACTTGGAAATGTACTATAAAATTATCTAACATGCTTTTATCAAAATATAACTTTTAATACAAACTTACTTGATCGACAATCTTCTAGGTGCACATGAGCATACAGACCAGTTTACAGAATCGTTTTAAAATCTTTTCTTTGATACCAAACTGTAACGCCTCGAATTTAAAATCCCCAATTTGATTTTCCCAATTTGAAACCCTAATTTCAAAACCCTAAAATTTTTCCCCAAATCATTTTATCAAATTAAATTCGAGCGTTAAAATTCTAAAACATAATTAATAATTCAAAGTTTATTCAAACTTTATAAAATCTAATAAAGTTTATTCAAAGTTTTCATCAAATATCCTTGAAAATTTAAACATACTAATTTACACAATTTCCTTTAAAAGTATTTCATTCTTCTGTATACTCAATTGCCTCTAGAGGGTTCTCGATCAGTGCCATTTCTTTCTTAGATAAAAATTCACCTACATCACAATTTACAAAACTGTGAGAAACAACTCAGTAAGTGATACGTGCAGTTGCAAAACATGTACTTTTACCGAATCCTGTTAACAGTTACATACTGGTTGGAACTCATACCTGAACCATCTTTTAAGACTTGGCCATCATGGCTTCGTCATCTTTTACTGTTAATTAGGTGTTGCCATCTCTTTTACTTTTAAGCTCGTAGCTTTGCTGTCAATTCCATCATTTTCATATACATGCAAATGTCCTACAATTTTATCTTTTAAATTATTCTATAACAATGCCTAAATATGAGTGCTCATATATCAAATCGTGTAATAAAACAGTTATAGTAAAATAACATATATTTATTGTGATGTAGGGCCATAGCCAAAATATTGAAAAATTTGTATTTTCACTTACCTGAATTCCAAGCGAGTAGGGTTATCGGGATTTTCTGAAATTCCAAATAATTTCGTGACTCGTAGGTCGAGAGTATGGTCGAATTAAATCGCTTCAGACAACTTTTAGAAATTTTCTACCTAAATAAAATATCCATATAAATTTCTCACTTTAAGCAGAAATTCCTTACTTACCGGTAAAATCTGAGATTGGTTCGGGTCGAAATTTGAGTCGGGTCAAAATTCGGGTATGTTCGGGTTCGGGTCGGTTTGGATGAACAGTGCCGGTTTGGTTTGGGCTCGCAAGGGTGAGCAGAGAGAGGGAGAGAAGGGTTCGACGACGGAGCTCGGTTGTGCAAAAAAGAGTTTCGGTCGAGGGAGGTTTTCCTCGAAGGGGATTTCGGTCGAGAGATTTAGCGATTTCCTGGAAGAGGATCGATCGTCGGAGGTGGAAACGTCGGCTGGCAGAAGAACGCGTTGAAGGACAGGAGGAGAATCGCCTAAAACAAAGGGGAGGGAGTTCTGGCGTGGGGGAAATAAGGAAATAAGGGGGAGGGGGTGTTTTGTTTTAATTAAAAATATTACTTCCCTAATTACTATTTGGATTTAACACGTCGATTTGGATTCCCCAAAATTTTCTTATTTCACTAAATTCCTAGGGTGCTAACAAAACTTCCCGCTCTTAAAACGACCTTAAATTTCTCCACTTCCCCATTTCCGAGCATATAATTTAAAAATTGTAACACCGAAAGTCTCGAGTGTTACACTGGCTGGGCTGAGATGAGCTCCTCTTCATCACTTTTCTCTTCTCAGAGGTCTCTTCTTCATAATTTTCTTCTCCTTTTGGCCAATTATCATCTTTTCGGTATAATTGTTCGTCAAGCTCAAGTAGTGGACATTCCTCGGGGTAGATGATTTCTTCTTCAATATCGACTTCCTTACTAATTTCCTCGAGGTCTTGATGGAGGCTACATGTCCAAAATCTAAACAATTATTGTCTATAGTTCTCGACTTTTAGGTGTTTTCTATTAAGTCCATTTCCTCGAGGTCTTGCTAGGGCATACATCTTGTTCGGTGTCTGTTTTCAAAAAACCTCATAGTTCGGGGGCTGAATTGATGAAAAAATTTATTCGTGGTCTAAAATAAAACATCCTCAAAGTTCGGGAGCTGAATTGACAAAAAAATTTGTTCAGGGTCTAAAATGAAACATCCTCAAAGTTCGGGGGCTGAATTGACGAAAAAATTTATTTATGGTC
Organism: Begonia masoniana; assembly: GCA_022432975.1. Lineage (NCBI taxonomy): Eukaryota > Viridiplantae > Streptophyta > Magnoliopsida > Cucurbitales > Begoniaceae > Begonia > Begonia masoniana. Next base: position 38,974,038 of record CM039515.1, read on the forward strand.
TAAAATGAAACATCCTTAAAGTTCAGGGGTTGAATTGACGAAAAAATTTGTTCGGGGTCTAAATGAAACATCCTCAAATTTGGTGAACTGAATTGACAAAAAATATTGCTCAGGATCTAAAATGAAACATCCTCAAAGTTCGGGGGCTGAATTGACGAAAAAAATTGTTCGGGGTCTAAAATGAAACATCCTCAAAGTTCGGGGGCTGAATTGACAAAAAATAATGTTCCTGGTCTAAAATGAAACATCCTTAAAGTTCGAGGGTTGAATTGACAAAAATAATTGTCCGGGATCTAAAATGAAACATCCTCAAAGTTCGAGGGCTGAATTGACGAAAAAAATTGGTCGGGGTCTAAAATAAAACATCCTCAAAGTTCGGTGGCTGCATTGACAAAAAAATTTGTTCGGTGTCTGTTTTTAAAAAACCTCATAGTTCAGAGGCTGAATTAACGAAAAAAATTGTTCGGGGTCTAAAATGAAACATCTTCAAAGTTCAGGGGGTGAATTGACAAAAATAATTGTTCTGGGTCTAAAGTGAAACATCCTCAAAGTTCAGGGGCTGAATTGACCAAAAAAATTGTTCAGGGTCTAAAATAAAACATCCTCAAAGTTCAGGGTCTAAATTGACGAAAAAATTTGTTCTGGGTTCTAAAATGAAACATCCTCAAAGTTCAGGGGCTGAATTGACCAAAAAAATTGTTCAGGGTCTAAAATGAAACATCCTCAAAGTTCAGGGGTTAAATTGACGAAAAAAATTGTTCAGGATCAAAAATGAAACATCCTTAAAGTTCGGGAGAAAAATTGACAAAAACAGAGTTCGGGTCTAAAATGAAACATCCTCAAAGTTCGGGGGCTTAATTGACGAAAAAAATTGTTCGGGGTCTAAAATGAAACATCTTCAAAGTTGGGGGGCTGAATTGACGAAAAAATTTGTTCGGGGTCTAAAATAAAACATCATCAAAGTTCGTTGGCTGAATTGACAAAAAATATTGTTCAGGGTCTAAAATTAAACATCCTCAAAGTTCGAGGCCTAAATTGACGAAAAAAATTGTTCGGGGTCTAAAATGAAACATCCTCAAAGTTCAGGGGCTGAATTGACAAAAAAAAAATTTCGGGGTTTAAAATGAAACATCCTCAAAGTTCGGGGGCTGAATTGACAAAAAAATTTGTTCAGGGTCTAAAATGAAACATCCTCAAAGTTCGGGGCTGAATTGACGAAAAAATTGTTCTGGGTCTAAAATGAAACATCCTCAAAGTTCGGGGGCTGAATTGACAAAAACGATTGTTCGGGGTCTAAAATGAAACATCATCAAAGTTCGGTGGCTGAATTGACAAAAAAATTTGTTCAGGGTCTAAAATGAAACATCCTCAAAGTTCGGGGCTGAATTGACGAAAAAATTGTTCTGGGTCTAAAATGAAACATCCTCAAAGTTCGGGGGCTGAATTGACAAAAACGATTGTTCGGGGTCTAAAATGAAACATCATCAAAGTTCGGTGGCTGAATTGACAAAAAAAATTATTCGGGATCTAAAATAAAACATCCTCAAAGTTCGTGGGCTGAATTGACAAAAAATATTGTTCAGGGTCTAAAATGAAACATCTTCAAAGTTGAGGGGCTGAATTGACGAAAAAATTTGTTCGGGGTCTAAAATAAAACATCCTCAAAGTTCGTTGGCTGAATTGACAAAAAATATTGTTCAGGGTCTAAAATTAAACATCCTTAAAGTTCGAGGCCTAAATTGACGAAAAAAATTGTTCGGGTCTAAAATGAAACATCCTCAAAGTTCAGGGGCTGAATTGACAAAAAAAAAAATTTCGGGGTTTAAAATGAAACATCCTCAAAGTTCGGGGGCTGAATTGACAAAAAAATTTGTTCAGAGTCTAAAATGAAACATCCTCAAAGTTCGGGGCTGAATTGACGAAAAAATTGTTCTGGGTCTAAAATGAAACATCCTCAAAGTTCGGGGGCTGAATTGACAAAAACAATTGTTCGGGGTCTAAAATGAAACATCATCAAAGTTCGGGGGCTGAATTGACAAAAAAAATTATTCGGGATCTAAAATAAAACATCCTCAAAGTTCGAGGGCTAAATTGACGACAAAAATTGTTCGGGTCTAAAATGAAACATCCTCAAAGTTCGTGGGCTGAATTGACAAAAAAGATTATTCGGGATCTAAAATAAAACATCCTCAAAGTTCGTTGGCTGAATTGACAAAAAATATTGTTCAGGGTCTAAAATTAAACATCCTCAAAGTTCGAGGGCTAAATTGACGACAAAAATTGTTCGGGTCTAAAATGAAACATCCTCAAAGTTCAGGGGCTGAATTGACGAAAAAAATTGTCCGGGGTCTAAAATGAAACATCTTTAAAGTTGGGGGGCTGAATTGACAAAAAATATTGTTCAGGGTCTAAAATTAAACATCCTCAAAGTTCGAGGGCTAAATTGACGACAAAAATTGTTCGGGTGTAAAATGAAACATCCTCAAAGTTCAGGGGCTGAATTGACGAAAAAAATTGTTCGGGTCTAAAATGAAACATCCTCAAAGTTCAGGGGCTGACGAAAAAAATTATCCCGGGTCTAAAATGAAACATCCTCAAAGTTTGGGGGATGAATTGACAAAAACAATTGTTCGGGGTCTAAAATGAAACATCATCAAAGTTCAGGAGCTGAATTGACAAAAAAAATTGTTCGGGGTCTAAAATGAAACATCTTCAAAGTTCGGGGTCTAAAATGAAACATCGTCAAAGTTCGGGGGCTGAATTGACAAAAAATTTCTAACAAATTCGTTATTTAACACGTCGATTTGGATTCCCCAAAATTTTCTTATTTTACTAAATTCCTAGAGTGCTAAAAAAACTTCTCACTCGTAAAACGACCTTAAATTTCTCCACTTCCCCGTTTCCGAACATATAATTTAAAAATCGTAATACCAAAAATCTTCGGTGTCAAATCCAGGTTTTTAAATTAGACTTGCACCATGACTGATTTCTTCGATCCATCCCTTGGGAACTTTAATTTTTTACGTATTGATTGCTGCTCTTTTTATATCTCAATGATACAGTAGGTAATTTTTTAAAAAAAAATCAAAGATTTAATAGAGGATACAAAAATAACAAAAAATTATACCACCCAATTTGAGAAGTAGGCAATTTCACCTGTCCTTGGAGGAAATTTTAATTTTTTGTTTTGCAATTTACTGTAAAAAAAAAAAAAAAAAAATTTGGTCTGGTTCTGGGATTCGGGAAAAAAATCCCGAATCCTTCGGTCCGGTTTGATTTCGGCTCAAAACTGGACCGCACCGGACCATGCTCACCACCCCTACTAAAATGAAACATCCTAAACTTTGAGGTGTTTTCTATTAAGTCTATTTGCGGGCTTACTCCCTTTTCTCTGAGGTCTCTTCTTCATAATTTTCTTCTCCTTTTGGCCAATTATCATCTTTTCGGTCCATCGTCAAGCTCAAGTAGTGGACCTTTCACGGGATAGATGATTTCGACTTCCGTAGGATTCTCTACTAATTTTCTTGAGGTCTCTTGATAGGGTATAAGGAGCGTGGTCCAAAATCCAAACAATTATTGTCTATAGTTCTTGACTTTGAAGTGTTTTTTCTCTTAAGTTCATTGCGAGTTTGCTAGGGCATACAGAGGCTAGATGTCCAAAACCAAAGCATTAGAGGCTAGATGTCCAAAACCAAAGCATTAGAGGCATAAGGAGGCTACATGTCCAAAATCCATACTATTTCTATAGTTCTCGACTTTGAGGTGTTTTCTCTTAGGTCCATTGCGGGCTTGCTACGGCATACCTGATGTCCAAAACCAAAGCATTGGAGGCATTTGATGTCTCTAGCTCTAGGTCTTGAAGAACTTTCTCCTATGGTCTTTCTTTGAACCCTTTTGGAAGAGACATTTTCCTTAAACTCATCAAGATTGGATATTAAACTCGGGATTTCCACTAAAATAAGGGTGGTTATTTGATGATCGATGGTTCGGTTGAGGATAATTTGGGGAAGTTTTCTTCAATAACTGTTTAAGTTTGTGGCTTAAATCATTTAATTGTTTTTGTAAGTTAGATGCATTATAACTTTCGTGTTTGGTGTTTTAGATGGGGAAATATTGTGTTCTTCATAATTATTCTCTAAGTTTTCTTCTAGATAGAGGCATTAGAGGCATAAGGAGGCTACATGTCCAAAATCCATACTATTTCTATAGTTCTCGACTTTGAGGTGTTTTCTCTTAGGTCCATTGCGGGCTTGCTACGGCATACCTGATGTCCAAAACCAAAGCATTGGATGCATTTGATGTCTCTAGCTCTAGGTCTTGAAGAACTTTCTCCTATGGTCTTTCTTTGAACCCTTTTGGAAGAGACATTTTCCTTAAACTCATCAAGATTGGATATTAAACTCGGGATTTCCACTAAAATAAGGGTGGTTATTTGATGATCGATGGTTCGGTTGAGGATAATTTGGGGAAGTTTTCTTCAATAACTGTTTAAGTTTGTGGCTTAAATCATTTAATTGTTTTTGTAAGTTAGATGCATTATAACTTTCGTGTTTGGTGTTTTAGATGGGGAAATATTGTGTTCTTCATAATTATTCTCTAAGTTTTCTTCTAGATAATAGGTTCATCATAGCACGTGGATCTTGAAGATCTTCCACAAGAGTTTCTCGGATTGTAATAATAGGTGGTTTGGTTTCTCCTAGCCATTTCAAAACTTAGACTAAATTAAAGAAAACTAAAACACAACAATTATCCAAACACCCAAACAACAACAGCAATATATCAAAGGAAAATGCTAAGAGAATTTCTAATTTTCGATTAATGATTGAGTGACATTCAATGATGATTAATCCCTGCAAAGCAAAGCAATTAAACAGCACAAAACAGTTTGCTGGACAGTTTTATCCAAATTCTTGTTAAATCACAGCAAGGAAATATCAGACTGTTAGCACAAAATTTTATCCAAATTCAGTCTAAACGGAAAGTATCAACAATCAAATTTCTGTAAGTGCAGCACTTTTAACCCAGCAAAATGAATAGTAACAGCCAACGATTAGCAATTATGCAGCCAACGATTAGCAATTCTTGTTAATCAGTGCTAAAACACAATATGCAGTAAAAAGGTGCAGCAAGTTTATACCAGAAATCAAATCAAAACAGCCACAGCAGAATATGTGTAGATTATGCATGGGAATTACTTCAACTACGTATAGAAACAGAATCAATAATTTCAAGCAAAATAAATGCATGAAATACCAAACTTGACTGGACAATTTTTAAAACAGAGATAATATTCATGATGTATCTACGAGAAAAGAGAAAAGTTCATGAAGATTACAACAACAATCTAGAAGAACACAGTTGATGGATATTGGATAAGTAAAAACCTAAACAATAGTTATGCAAAGTGGGCTACTATGAGTTAACTTAAAAAGAAACTCATGAAAGCTTAAAATGATCCTTCGTTTCTGGAAATCACTTACCAAGAGTTTAAGCACAATAACAGTTGAATAACAATCAAACAGATCACGTAAACAGAAGACAAGTTCATGCAAGTGGGTTACTTCAGTTGAGCAACAGAAATAGTTTGCAGATCAGATTAGAAAGTTAATGAAGAATGATGCCTGTAAACTAAACATATTTCTGCATGATAATTTCCTTCTGTTACGTAAGAACTCAGAACAACAATTTCTTGCAAGCTTTGGGTACTATAGTTTAGTAAAACAGAAACATGATCATGATGACAGGCAACAATATTCTCATTTAACTAACATGCTGGATAAATCATGCGGAAAACTAGTTCATGCATCATGAATTATTCTGGTTAACTATCAGAAACAAAACAAGACAGAAAACTCAAAGACAACGACAAACTGATACAAACGAAAAACAGAACAGAGAAACAAAAACAACAATCAAGAAACATGCATGAGAACAACCCTAAATATCCATACAGGATATATTATGATTTACGTGCCAATATTAATGGGTTAACAACCAGAACAGAGAAACACACAAAAGACAACACGAAAACTAACCTTCAACCGAAATTATTGTGACCTGCTGCTGTCAACTAAACAAAAACGAAGCTCAAGCAAATGGGTAATCTTGGTTAGCAGACAGAAACGAACGAAACAACAAAAGACACAGACCCAAAACGAAAACAGAGACAATTGATAAAGAAAACGCAAAATAACAAACCAGAGAGCAACTCAGGCTACCTACGAACGACCGTATGCTCTGATACCAGATGATGTGCCTTGGACCCGAATGATCTCTCGCTCAACAGGACAAGGTACATGCGTAAGCGAGTAAAACGATGAGACAAACATGGTGTTCTAGGGTTCAAACGAAAGCACCTCAAAACCAGAGAACAGAGAACGAAAAAATGGATGGACGATGAAATGGAAATGGGTATGAGTGTAACCTGGCGTAAATTACTCAGAACACGTCGATGGAATGTGGGGAGTGGAAGGGGACCCGTGGCTGGTCTGAACGCAACTTGAGCACGTTCGGGTGATGATGCCTTCCGTGGAGAGCAACGACAGCGCTTGGGCATTTGGTTATCACCGATCCTACTGTTTTCCAACCTTCCGTGAGGTTTGGAGAGGAAGGGTGTCGATGAGAACTTCAAGCAACCAATAGTTTGAAGTAATCTGACGAATCAACTCGGTGCCTTTGCACCGAGGCTCTCGGACGAACCGAGCAACGGGAGAAAAACTCACCCTCTGAAGAAAACCTTCTGTTTAATTTCAAATGATCAGAAACTAATTACCACCATTCAGAATAGGTTTAAATAAACCTTAACAGAGTGCTGAAAATTACAAAAAAGGAAAATTGAAGATAGCCGTTGAGAAGAGATAGCCGTTGGAGCGTCTTCGCTTCGGCCACGTCGGCAGTTGTGCGGTGCTTGGCTGCCTTCTTTAATCTATTTGTGCCAATTTCCAGAAATGCCCTCAAGCCTTGTGTACTACTGTCTTAAGTGTGCCAACTCCAAAAGTTAATAATCAAGAAAGTCTTAAAAGGCTAATGTTTTTGCCTTATAAAAACAATAGTAAAAAAAGACATGCTTGGTTACAATTAATTTGTCTAAGGGAAGACAAATTCTCCCTTCAATGTGAGATAATCCTGGACATGTGCGTCTTTCCTTTTGACAAGTGTGTGATATTCTTTTGCCCTGTGTGCGTCCTTTTTCAAGACATGTGTTGTTACTCCAAATTCGTGCTTAGATTACCTTTACATGCAAAATCCGCAAACGTGTTAATGAAGAGATCAGTTAAAATACTTATCTTGGTTTGTGATCGTCTCGGATGGGGGCCCATGACATATCAGTTACCCGAACTGTCGGTGAACAATGATCATCAACGAAGCAACCCATATAAACAATGAACAACAAATACCCTGATCAAATTTAGGAATTCAAAACTCAAGGAGCATGTCATCACCGCTCTATTACTCATTTTGTAACATGTAAACAAAAAATGTACATCCAAAGTATCATGAGTATCAATTCTCCCAAACATGTATAACACAACAATATAAAACCATGCAAATGGTAAACTTGTAAATCATATATACATACATATAAAAATAATAACATGCTGGCGACCAGGCACTGTCAGGATCAAAAATAGAGTTTTAGAAGACAATGATGCAATGCAATAGAAATAATATAAAACTCATATCTTTACGCCGAACGCTTATTCTTCCAACTAGAGGTGCAACCTCAGCCTCAAAGTCTTCTAAGCCTATGGCAAAACCAAAGTTACGATTATGTCACTAAATACTAAGGGAAGACATAAGGATGAGTCGTATACTAGAACTAAGAACCCAATCCAAAACACTATAAATGTTCGCAAACTTCACCGAGGTGGACAAACTTTTCCCAAAAATATAGTCATGCGATCGCACTTTATGAGAGACCGATCAACACTTATAAGTGAGGGTCGACACTTAGAACACTCGAGTTTGGCGTGGTTGACATTTTATAGCTCTCGGGGTTCAAGCCAAAATGCACTAGCGGTCAACACTTTCTTCTGATGTGTCGACATCTTTTGCAAAATAGAAGGTGTGCGGTCGACACCTTTAACTCTGTTTCCATCACATGGTTGAAGTGTCTACCGACCATCCACAATGGTCGACACTTGGGTGACTTCTAGCGATGGAATGTTGCAAAAACAGCACTCCTTGCCGTTTCGCACTCCCATTCGACAAATAAACTTATCTAAACTTTAAACCTATTCATATAAACCAAAAAAAAAAAAAAAAACTCACAGGTTGATGAAAATCCACACATATTGGCAACTTGTGGTTGACCAGAAGCACTAGTTGTTAACTTAAAATGAGTTTATGATTAATGTGTTTTTTATGATATTTATTTATAATGTGTTTAACGGTAATATGGTTTAATGATGATGTTTGATAAATTGATTAACTTAAGAAATAAATAATTTTGCAAGTACCTTAATTGAGAATGCCCTTGAAGAAGAGTATTTAGTACTAATGAGGTTTATTGTGTGATAGTCAAAAGGAGGAAAAACCATTTTGGAGTGCTTCAAGTGTCAACCAGAATGTACAAGTGTCGACCCCAAGGATCGACCGATGCAAACAGAGCCAATTCAAGTGTCGACCAGAACATGAAGGTGTTGACCGGAATATACAAGTGTCGACCGATGAATGAAGAGAAGATTCAAGTGTCGACCACGAGGATCGACCTATGCAAACAGAACCAATTCAAGTGTCGACCGGACTATGCAAGTGTCGACCGATGAATGAAGAAAAGATTGAAGTGTCAACCACGAGGATCAACCTGTGGAAGCAGAAGCAACTCAAGTGTCGACCAGTCTATACAGGTGTCGACCAAAGGATACAGAGAAGCTTGAAGTGTCGACCACACTATAGAAGAAGTCGACCAGAACATACTTCAACGGTTATCACCAACGATAACAAAGTGTCGACCGATTCTCAAAGAGGTCGACCGGCACTGCTTAGAACGGTTTCCTATCTATGCACAACGGTAACAAAGTGTCAACTGGTTTCAAGACAGGTCAACCACTAGCAGACAGAATTCAAAAGACTATAAATCGAAGAACGAAGACTTTTGGAAAGGAACCAACCAAGGAATCAACGAATCATATTCTCTCAACTTCAAAGAGCTTTCATCTTTCAATTCTTTTATTCCTATCAAACTACAAACTTGAGATTATATTATTGAGAGAGTGCTATTTGAGTTTTGACTCAAAACCTTGTATTGAAAAATTGAGAAATGGTGTATCCCTAAGAGAAAAATGTAAAAGTAGTTGATTGACGCCCGTGAAGTTCAATCAAAGATTCTCTTAGAAGAGAAGGAAAGAATCTTTAAGGGGAGTCATTGGAGCGCGGACGTAGGCAAAGTTGGCTGAACCGCGTAAACAATTTCGGTGTTATTTCTCTTTTCCTTTAACTCTTTACTTGCGATTGATTAAATTCATCTGAAAAACTAAATTTGTAATCATTCAGTTTATACCCTTAAGAGCAAACAATTAATTTGATAGTTATCACAATTATTAAGTATTATAGGAACAAAAACCTAATCCACCCCCTCCTCTTAGGTAAAAACGATCATATAATTGGTATCAGAGCAGGTGTAATATCTTCTTAATTGTGATTAAAAGAATAGTTACATATTTAGAAATGACATTCAACACAAACATCTCACATATAAAAGAACAATCTATTACTAGAGCTCTATTTTTTTATGGAAATGATTATGTTTATTGGAAGTCTAGGATGAGAATTTTTGTTTAAGTCATAGATTATGATCTATGGAATATTATTGAGAATGGTCCATACATAGATGTAAAAATTAAAAATGGTGTTAGCACTCCTAAAGCATCACATGAACTAAATGATTCTGATAAAAAAAATTAAGTTTGAATGCTAAGGCAATCAATACTTTGTATTGCGCTCTAAATAGAAATGAATTTAATAGGGTACAAGGGTGTGATAGTGCGTTCGAGATTTGGCGTTTACTTGAAATAACTCATGAAGAAAAAAATCAAGTGAAAGAAAGTAAAATGAGTATGTTAGTGCACAAATATGAATTATCCTCTATGGAAAAGGATGAATCTATTAGTTCAATGTTTACTCGTTTTACTAACATTACTAATAGTTTGAAAGTGTTTGGTAGAACGTACCCAAATGAAGAATTAGTAAGAAAGATTCTTAGGTGTCTACCGAGAGGGTTGCAACCCAAGGTGACAGCCATTCAAGAAGCTTGGGATCTTAAGGTTCTCAAGCTGGAAGAACTCATTGGCTCTCTCATGACACATGAGATAACAATGAGAGCCAATGAGAAGGAAGATCTCAAGGAAAAAAAAGTCTCCAAAAGAAAAGATATTGCTCTCAAGGCATCGTCGAGCAAACACAAAGAGTCCGAACAAGAAGAGGATGACGAGGAGATTGCATTCATCATAAGAAAATTCAGCAAATTTCTCCAACAAAAGAGGATGTAAGGTAGAAGATTCTCAAAGGGAGACAAACCTCAAAAGAAAAAGGAGATCACTTGCTTTGAGTGCGGGAAGCCGGGACACATCAAGGCTGAATGTCCTCGAGCTAAGAAGGCTCCCAAGAGGTTCAAGAAAAGAGCCATGAAAGCAACGTGGGATGATATCGAGAGCGACACCTCCTCCGAAAACGAGGAAGTGGACAACTTGTACTTCATGGCTAAGGAGAATGAGGTTAGTGAATCTTCTAGTGATAGTGATAGTGATAATGATGATGGCGATCTAATTGATGCTTTCAATGACTTAGTTAAACAATATAGCATGCTTAAGTCTAAATACAACTTGTTAAAGAAGGAAAATGCAAACTTGATTAAAAAGCATGCTAAGGAGATTAACTTGCATGAAATGGAAATTAGTGAACTCAAGACTAAAAATGATAGTTTGAATGATATAATTTTAAAATTCACTAATAGAAGCAAGAACTTGAATATGCACTTAGGAAATCAAAGAGTAACATTTGATAAGGCCGGAATTGGTTACGAAAAGTCTAATGATAAGAAAGCATACAAGAACTTTTTCGTCAAACCATCCACATGTCATTCATGTAATGAAGTAGGCCATAATTCGTTTGTATGTCCATTAAAATTTAACAATCTTAAAACATTTGGTAAGTTACAATGGATTCCTAAGGGAATCAAACCTAACACTTGGATCTAACAAATTTGGTATCAAAGAAGGTTACGTGATTATCTTTCTTGTAGGATGTAAGCTCTTCCGTGAAAAACTTATGGTATCTTGATAGCAGATGCTCAAGACATATGACGGGGGTCTCCTCCAAGTTTGTCTATGTCAACAAAAAGAAAGGAAACGTCACTTTTGGCAAAAATCAAAAAGGGAAAATAGTTGGCATTGGTAACATAAGTATTGACACTAACCCTATAATTGAGAATGTTTTATTAGTTGAAGGTTTAAAACGTAATTTGCTAAGCATTAGTCAATTGTGTGATAAAAGATATAAAGTTATTTTTAAATCAAAATCATGTGTAATTAAAGATAGCTCAAGTAGTAAAATTTTGTTTGTTAGTTATAGAGAAGAAAATGTGTACACGATTGATTTAGACAATATTGAATGCTTTGATAAAAAATGTTTTGCTGTGAATTCTTTGAATGATAATTGGTCTTGGTATAGAATATTAGGACATGTAGGTATGAATACCTTAGCTAAGATTTCTAAAATAATCTAGTTAGAGGACTTCCAAAAATATCATTTGAGAAGAATAGAGTTTGTGTTGCTTGTCAATTGGGCAAGAAAATCAAAAGCTCTTTTGCCTCAAAGAATGTTGTCACAACTTCCAAGCCTCTACAACTACTTCACATGAACCTTTTTGGTGCTTCAAACATTGCTAGTCTAGGAGGCAAACATTATGACTTTGTCATTGTAGATGATTTATTTATGTTCATTTGGGCATTCTTTCTAAAGTCAAAGGATGAAACTTTTAACATCTTCTCTAGCTTTAGGAAGAAAGTTCAAAATGAAAAGGAACTTGCCATTGTTGCTATTCGTAGTGATCATGGTGGAGAATTTGAAAATGAGAAATTTAAATTTTTATGTCTCAAACATGGAATGGAGTTGTTGGGAGGAAAAATAGGTCTCTCCAACAGCTTGCTAGGACCATGCTCAATGAAAACTTACTTTCAAAATATTTTTGGGTGAAAGCTGTGGCTACGGCTTGCTAATGTGCTAAACTGGGTCTCCATAAGACCTATCTTTGAGAAAACTCCCTATGAATTTTGGAATGATAAAATTTCTAGTGTCAAGTATTTTAGAGCCTTTGGTTGTAAATGTTTCATTTTCAACACTAAGAACAATTTGAGAAAATTCGATTCCAAGACGGATCTTGGAATATTCCTTGGATATTCATTAACTAGTAAAGGATATAGAGTGTTTAACAAAAGAACACTAGTTGTAGAAGAATCCATGCATGTAAATTTTGATGAGACCCCTCAACCTACAAAAAATGTGAAAAGAGATGATGTTTTAGAAATGCAAATGGATTCTCTCTCTCTAGGCGATCAAGTTGAAACCATTCAAGGAAAAAACCCCCTAGATCCTCCATCAAAATCTCTAGAAATTGTTCCAATCAAAGATATAAATGATGTTCTTCTTAGAGATTGGAAATTTGTCAAAAGTCATCCCATAGATAAAGTTCTAGGTGATCCTTCTTTAGGAGCCAAAACTAGAGCTTTCCTTAGAAATTTATGTGCAAATGTAGCATTTATCTCTCAAATTGAACAAAAAAAATTGAGGAAGCCGAATTAGATGAACATTGGATTGTAGCCATGCAAGAAGAGCTAAATCGATTCGAACGGAACAATGTATGGAAACTTGTTCCAAGACCCAGAGACTACCTCATTATAGGAACGAAATGGGTGTTTAAGAACAAGATTGATGAAAATGGAATTATCATAAGGAATAAGGCTAGATTAGTTGCCAAGGGGTACAACCAAGAAGAAGGAATAGACTTTGAAGAAATCTTTGCTCCTATAGCTAGACTAGAATCTATTAGGATGCTCTTAGCATTTGCTTGCTACAAAAACTTCACCCTCTTCCAAATGGATATTAAGAGTTCCCTTTTAAATAGTTATACCGTGTAAAAAGTTTATATAGAGCAACCTTTAGTGTAATACCCCAGATTTTTTGGGTTAATTTAATTAATTTAAGTTAGGTTAGCTATTAGGTTAATTAAATTATTTCTCGGGAGTTTTGGTGGAGGAGTTAGACCGAGGGTGGTGAGAGTCAATTTATAGAAATTTAACGGTTGAAGAACGAGATTTAATGGAGTTTTGGAGGGGCCAAATTTACGGGAGGGCAAAACGATAAATGTTATTTTATTTAATGTTTTAATAGAAAATAAGTTTTAATTTTATAAAAAATAAATAAATAAAACAACAGAATGGCTTCGAAGAAGCCATTCTGTCGTTCGAGCACCCGAGAGCAGAACGGAGAGAGGAGAGCCCAAGCGACATCCCTCCGACGACGACGACCACCACTGTGATTTTCGGTGTTCTCCGGCCAGACGACGGCGGCGAGCGGATTTCAGTTGTCTCCGCACACGAACCGACAGGTATGACTCTGTTTCTGCCATGTTCTGGTTCTGTTCGAGGCCGTGAGTGACGAGCCAGATTTGGTTCTGATCACCGGTCAATTTTGGGTGTTCTCGGTATGGGTTTGCCGACCCTTGGACCAGCAATGGTCGCCGAGCTGTGAGGAGCTCAATTTGAGCAAAAAACAGAGAACTCCCAATATGTGTTCTTCGATTTTTCCTGTGTGAAGCCTTAGGGTTTTGTTAGATTATGTTAATTGGGTGTTAGGGTGGCTGATTGGTGAAGAAATTTGTGAACAATCGGATTGAAGTTGAAATTCTAGACTTTTTAGTGTAAAACGGGTTCTGTTTTTGGTGCATTTCACTTAGGTACAATTTATCGTTTTAAAATTCCTTTTAGTATATTAAAATAGGTTGTATGGGGAGCGTTTAGCTGCTAAAATCGAGTCATTTGAATAAGCGTAGCAAAAGTTATGCAAATTCGAAGTTTATGTGAAAATTGAGTTTCTGAGTGGGGAACTATCAAATTATGTTGTGTCAAGTTTAAGTTAATCTGAATGGGGTTAGTTGGCAATGAAATTAGTGAAATTGGATTGAAAGTTAAATTTTGGACGTTTTAGCTTAATAGACCGATTTTGTTTTTTTTTTTGGTTTTGGACCGGTTACGGTCATTCGTTTTAAATTCCTTTTTGGCAGGATTAAACTAGGTCACTAAAGGAGTACGTGGCCGCTGGAATCGTTCGATTCCGTTAACCGACACATAAGTTACGCACGTCCTGAGGTTTCAGGGTCGGTTTTTACTGAACCCAAATTAGTAGGCCCGTTTAGTTAGGTTTTAGTTGGGTTAGGCCAGAAATAGTAGTTTGAGAGTAAATTGGTGAATGTAAACTTGATTTTAATGAAGTTTGAATATTTGTCAGTAGGTCGAGTCGTAGGTGGACAGGGAACCGAGCATCCTCAGCGAGCTAGGACGCTCAGGTAAGTAGTAGTGTGGGTATCCATGATGGCCCAGGTTAGGGTGATAGTTGATTCCTTCCTGGCGAGCTATTGTGATGTCTGCTTGGGCCCAAGGGTTGAGTGGTTGAGTCCCTCCTGGTGTGCTCTTGTGCGAGTGTCCGTGATGGCCCAGGTTAGGGTGATAGTTGATTCCTTCCTGGCGAGCTATTGTGATGTCTATTTGGGCCCAGGGTTGAGTGGTTGAGTCCCTCCTAATGTGCTCTTGTGCGGGTGTCCGTGATGGCCCAAGTTAGGGTGATAGTTGATTCCTTCCTGGCGAGCTATTGTAATGTTTGTTTGGGCCAAGGGTTGAGTGGTTGAGTTCTTCCTGGTGTGCTCTTGTGCGGGTGTCTGTGATGGCCCAGATTAGGGTGATAATTGATTCCTTCCTGGTGAGCTATTGTGATGTCTGCTTGGGCCCAGGGTTGAGTCCCTCCTGGTGTGCTCTTGTGTGGGTGTCCGTGATGGCCCAGGTTAGGGTGATAGTTGATTCCTTCCTGCGAGCTATTGTGATGTCTGTTTGGGCCCAAGGTTGACTGGTTGAGTCCCTCCTGGTGTGCTCTTGTGCGGGTGTCCGTGATGGCCCAGGTTAGGGTGATAGTTGATTCCTTCCTGGCGAGCTATTGTGATGTCTGTTTGGGCCCAGGGTTGACTGGTTGAGTCCCTCCTGGTGTGCTCTTGTGCGGGTGTCCGTGATGGCCCAGGTTAGGGTGATAGTTGATTCCTTCCTGGCGAGCTATTGTGATGTCTGCTTGGGCCCAGGGTTGAGTCCCTCCTGGTGTGCTCTTGTGTGGGTGTCCGTGATGGCCCAGGTTAGAGTGATAGTTGATTCCTTCCTGCGAGCTATTGTGATGTCTGCTTGGGCCCAGGGCTGAGTGGTCGAGTCCTTCCTGGTGTGCTCTTGTACGGTTGTCCGTGATGGCCCAGGTTAGGGTGATAGTTGATTCCTTCCTGGTGAGCTATTGTGATGTCTGCTTGGGCCCAGGGTTGAGTCCCTCCTGGTGTGCTCTTGTGTGGGTGTCCGTGATGGCCCAGGTTAGGGTGATAGTTGATTCCTTCCTGGCGAGCTATTGTGATGTCTGTTTGGGCCCAAGGTTGACTGGTTGAGTCCCTCCTGGTGTGCTCTTGTGCGGGTGTCCGTGATGGCCCAGGTTAGGGTGATAGTTGATTCCTTCCTGGCGAGCTATTGTGATGTCTGCTTGGGCCCAGGGTTGAGTCCCTCCTGGTGTGCTCTTGTGCGGGTGTCCGTGATGGCCCAGGTTAGGGTGATAGTTGATTCCTTCCTGGCGAGCTATTGTGATGTCTGTTTGGGCCCAGGGTTGAGTGGTTGAGTCCCTCCTGGTGTGCTCTTGTGCGGGTGTCCGTGATGGCCCAGGTTAGGGTGATAGTTGATTCCTTCCTGGCGAGCTATTGTGATGTCTGCTTGGGCCCAGGGTTGAGTGGTTGAGTCCCTCCTGGTGTGCTCTTGTGCGGGTGTCCGTGATGGCCCAGGTTAGGGTGATAGTTGATTCCTTCCTGGCGAGCTATTGTGATGTCTGCTTGGGCCCAGGGTTGAGTGCTTCCTGGTGTGCTCTTGTGCGGGTGTCCGTGATGGCCCAGATTAGGGTGATAGTTGATTCCTTCCTGGTGAGCTATTGTGATGTCTGCTTGGGCCCAGGGTTGAGTCCCTCCTGGTGTGCTCTTGTGTGGGTGTCCGTGATGGCCCAGGTTAGGGTGATAGTTGATTCCTTCCTGGCGAGCTATTGTGATGTCTGTTTGGGCCCAAGGTTGACTGGTTGAGTCCCTCCTGGTGTGCTCTTGTGCGGGTGTCCGTGATGGCCCAGGTTAGGGTGATAGTTGATTCCTTCCTGGCGAGCTATTGTGATGTCTGCTTGGGCCCAGGGTTGAGTCCCTCCTGGTGTGCTCTTGTGCGGGTGTCCGTGATGGCCCAGGTTAGGGTGATAGTTGATTCCTTCGGAGGTGACGTGGCTCTGCGAATCCCGGGTTGGACTCGGGCCGGAGGTGACGTGCTCTACGAATCCTGGGTCGGACTCGGGCCGGAGGTGATGTGGCTCCGCTAATCTTGGGTTGGACTCGGGCCGGAGGTGACGTGCTCCGCGAATCCTGGGTTGGACTCGGGCTGAAGGTGACGTGGCTCCACTAATCTCGGGTTGGACTCAGACCGGAGGTGACGTGCGCCGTGAATCCCGGGTTGGAGTCAGGCAGGAGGTGACGTGGCTCCGCGAATCTCGGGTTGGTCTCGGGCCGGAGTTGACGTTCTCCGCGAATCTCGGGTTGGACTCGGGCCGGAGGTGACGTGGCTCCGTAAATCCCGGGTTAGACTGAGGTCGGAGGTGACGGGGCTCCGTGAATCTCGGGTTGGACTCGGGCCGGAGGTGACGTGCATGTGTTAGTAATGCATAACTGATTTTCATGCTTCATATTTATTTTCAGCACTCTACTTACTAAGCTTTGAGCTTACCGTGTGTTCTGTGGTATAGGTGCCGTAGAGAAGGATGGTGAGTACCGAGAGTCTGACCAGTAGATAGATGGCAGTTGGTGGCGTGCAACCAGGGCCCCGACTGATGGCAATGTTAGGGCGACTCGACCCAGAAGGAGCTGTGGCTCGGTATTGATAGGGAGTAGGGCTTCTCTTTGTTTTTATTTTGTGGGGTATTGTGTAGTGGTTGTATATAGTCATAGTTAAGGGTGATATGTCACCCTATACTGTGAATTTTCTTCATTTTGGGTTGATAGTACAATCTTTCTATTGATGATGATTATCTAGAGATTTTGTATGTTGGTTAGATGGTTAGAAATATTCTAGATCTGGTTGAGGATTTAATTCGTTTGTAGAGGTACCTAGCAATTTTTAGGCATTACTCTGTCTAAATTTTTGGGGAGGACGCTGTGGTGCTTAACAGTTAGGATTAAGGGAAATTAGTGAGTCTAGGCAGCTAGGTAAGACATAAGAGAGCTTCGGGAGGTTTAATTTTGTTGCGTGAGTTTTATTGGAAGTTTAAGCGAATGGGATTAGGAGAACTTAGTGAGTTAATGAAACCAGGTATGGCATGAGTGAAGTCTTAGGAGACTTAGCTTTAAATTCCTTGCGTTAGTAGTTACGTTGATGAGATAGTAGTCAAAGGGAGTCTCGTTTAGCTCAGAGTAATCCCTGTGCGCACCGAGAACCCGGGTGGGTTTTCGAGGCGTTACATTTAGGGTTTGAAATCTATGACAAACTTGACCATGTATACAAGCTTAAGAAAGTCTTATATGGATTTAAGCAAGCCTCTAGAGCTTGGTATTATATGTTGAAGAATTTCCTTATGCAAAGAAACTTTAAAAAGGGTAATACCGATTCAACCTTATTTATTATGCAAAAAGTGAATGATTTGCTCATTGTGCAAGTATACGCGGATGACATCATATTTGGCTCAACAAATGTCTCACTTTGTAATGAATTTACATCTCTAATGCAAAGTGAATTTGAAATGAGTATGATGGGGAAGTTAAAATTTTTCTTAGCATTGCAAATTAAACAAACTCCCGATGGTATATTTTTAAATCAATAAAAATATATCAAAGATCTCTTAAAGAAGTTTGGATTGAATTCTGTCAAACCATCTAGAACTCCCATGAGCACATCCACGAAATTGGATAAAGATGAAAATGAGATGAATGTAGATATAAAGAAATATAGAGATATGATTAGATCTCTATTATACTTAACGGCTAGTAGGCCGAATATCCTATTTAGTGTGTACTTATGTGCTATGTTTCAAGCATCCCCTAAATAATCCCACTTAAATACGGTTAAGAGGATATTCAAATATCTAAGTGGCACCTATAATTTAGGATTATGGTATCCCAAAGGTACATCTTTTGATCTAATAGGATATTCCGACTCTGATTATGCCAGAAGTCTTGTAGATAGAAAAAGCACTAGTGGAATGTGTCAATTTCTAGGTGAATCTCTTGTGTCTTGGTACTCAAAGAAACAAAATTCCGTAGCACTCTCAACGGCCGAAAGCGAATATATCACCGTCAGAAGTTGTTGTGCTCAAATGCTTTGGATGAAGCCAACTTTAGAGGATTACAATCTATTCTATAATAGGATACCAATTAGATGTGATAATACTAGTGCCATTAATATTTCTAAGAATCCTATCCAATATTCAAGAATCAAACACATTGAAATTCGATATCATTTTATAAGGAATCATGTACAAAAGGGAGATATCACTTTGGATTTTGTAAATTCTTCGGATCAATTAGCCGATATCTTCACAAAACCTTAGATGAAAGACCTTTAATGATATCCGGATACAGTTAGGTATAATTAAGATTGAGAAATCATGAAACTTGAATTTAATTCAGGAAGTGTCGACCCATACCAGAATTGGTCGACACCTAACCTTAGTTTCATTTTGTATACGAAGGAAGTGTCGACCGCTACGGAGACCGGTCAACACCTCAGCAATCTGTTTTAGTTATTTTATGAAGAAAGTGTTGTCCGAAACCCTAACCTCGCAACCTCTCTTGATTCACTTCGGCGATTTTCGTTTCATTCCAAATCTTTGCCTATTTTCTTCCAATAATCATCTTATCTCTTCCTTTTAAACCTCCAATGGCATCATCCTCTCCCAGCAAACTCGTCGTTCGCAAGAGGAGATCAAAGAACCCTACTCCAGCGATTGAAATAGAGCATCAATCTACGTGGCCTTCTCCTTTCTTCAAAATTCTGACTCTTTGAAAAGGTATGAAGATGATTTTCAGTTCAAACCCCTTATTTTAAGTAGAAGCGTGGAATTCCAGGAATTATATAGTTTAAATTTGATACAGCCATTGAAGACTTTGGGATTATATGATTTGTTCGACTGTGATGACCCTTACTTTGAAACTCCAGTGAAAATGTTCTATGCAAATTTAGAACAATCTCTTAGGCCTCTTAAAATTGTTAGTTATGTGTATGGAAAACACATAGAGATAACCTCACGTTGACTAAATACTATTTTAGAATGTGAATTTAACAATGAGGCCGAAAGATTATGAGGCAGCTACGAACCATGACTTTATGGGCACGAGTGAAGGACTAATTTTTTAAGGATGATTGTTAAGGATCCAAAATGATCCCTTCCAATGAAGCCGAAGGCTAAGAACTTGAACGTGCGTGCAAGACTTATCTACCACATGATCACGTACAATCTTTTACCAAGTGAAGGACACAGAGATTACATTAGTGGGATGAATCTCTATATTCTATATAAAATCTATCGAGGCCATTCAATGTGGGATACATCATTTTGAAACGGATGATTCAAGTCTTCAACAATGCATCAAAATCCCTTCCCTTTAATCTTCTTCTAATGAAGATTTTTTAGATTAATCGAGTCCAAATTCTGGATTCTGAAATCTCATTGCCTTTGAAGAAAACTGACACCTATACTACATCCTCTATAGCAAGAATGGGGATAGGACTCAATGCCACAGGGGATTGAATTTTTAAAGGAGCTTAAGCTGGTGCATTTGGGGCTGGACCATCTCATAAGAAAGTGGATGAGGGTGGTCACGAGCCAAGACAAACTCTTGAACCCCACTTCAATGCCTCTAGAGGGAGTTTCTCTAACTTTGAGGAAATGTTCAACAATTTGGAGGCAAGTGTAGCCAGCATAGGCACCGTTATCGAATCTCTTCAGAACTTAATAATCACTTGTCTTGATTGGATGGAAGCTGAACAACGTCAAGAGTTCATCGAGATTCATGAGCATCTTGACTATCTTTAAGATTATTAGGATGAGGTAGAAGATTCTCTAGACAATCTCCAAGTGCGACATAGGATTAAACAATCTCAGTGAGTCATTTAATGCACTTCTACTACCTGCCAGAGACAAACCGATATTGACAATGTTTGAGATGATTAGAAAGTGCTTGATGTCTTGGATTGCAAAAAAAACATCAAAAGATGGCTGAGGAAACAGATGTCTTGTGTCCCAAATAAGAAAAAAGCTTACGAAACTAGAATGTGCAGCCCAAAATTAGAGTCATACTTTTGCAGAAGATGCTCAATTTTAGATCAGTAACAACAACAAACAATATGTCGTTGATTTGCATAGATGTGTGTGCAACTGTTATAGGTGAGAGTTTACTGAGATCTCGTGTGTCCATGTCATTCCGTGTATGCATTCCATGAGAGTCTTAGCGGAAAATTATGTTAATCAATGCTATCCCAGTGTCCCTCCATCCGAGTGATTTAGATTTTGATTCTCTTAGTTTGCGAGTGTCTTAGTTTGAATTTATATTGGTTTATTATCTGTAATAGTTGAATATTGATACTTTATTTGGGAAAAGTACCATTTAGACTCCAACGTATGGGGTCAATGACCATTTGGTACCTAACGTTTGTTTTGTACCCAATCAAATCCTAACGTATAAAACGTTCGCAATTCAAACCTTGCCGTCAATTTTTCAGTTAAAATTGACAGATGCCTTTTTAAAATTACCAAACTACCCCCCCTCTCTCTCTCTCTCTCTCTCTCTCTCTCTCTCTCTCTCTCTCTCTCTCTCTCTCTCTCTCTCTATATATATATATATGTCTGATAGTTCCAGAGTTGCAGGGAGAAGCCTTTGTTCCTGAAAATGTCGTCCGACTAGGTGCACGAGTCGCAGGGAGAATGGGTGTCGAAGTTTTAAAAGCTGAAGATAGCAAAATCAAGTTAGCCCCTTCCTCCTGATTTGTTTTTTTTTTTTTTAGTTGAAAAAAATTTTTAAAAGTATATTTAATCTACTTTTCGTGCATGTTTCTATTATTTGGGAAACAAAAGAAAACTGAAAAATCTACTTTTCATGCATGTTTTTAAATTTTGGGTAAAGTTTGAATCTGTTTGTGCGCTCACCATCGAAGAATTTCTTCAATTATTGTACATCAATTTGGCCAATTTTCTATCTTCTCCGAGAGAGAGAGAGAGAGAGAGAGACGAGAGAGAGGAGAGAGAGAGAGAGGAGAGAGGAGAGAGGAGAGAGAGAGAGAGGTAGTTTGGTAATTTTAAAAGGACATCTGTCAATTTTAACTGAAAAATTAACGGTAGGGTTTGAATTGCAAACGTTTTATACGATAGGGTTTGATTGGCTACAAAACAAACGTTAGGTACCAAATAGTTACTGACCCCATACGTTGGAGTCTAAATAGTAATTTTCCCTACTTATTTTTTTACTGGTACCTATCTATAGTTGTGTTTGGACTAATTTTTGAAATATTTGAAATGTTATCTCATTTGTGTTGAATGACTTACGCAATGATATAATGTTTTATGCTAGTTGACTATGAAGTATTTATTTATTTTTTATAATGTCAAAGAGGGAGAGACAATTGAAACGTAGAAGATATGAGCAAATCTATTTAGTGCATATATTGTGGGGAGTGTGAAATCAATTTATAATTTTTCATCATAAAAAAGGGGGAGATTATTAACTTAAAATGAATTTAAGATTAATGTGTTTTTGATGATGTTTAATTATAATGTATTTAACGGTAATATGGTTTGATGATGATATTTGATAAATTGATTAACTTAAGAAATAAATGATTTTGCAAGTACCTTAATTGAGAATGCCCTTGAAGAAGGGTATTTAGTTCTAATGAGGTTTATTAATTGTGTGATAGTCAAAAGAAGAAAAACCATTTTGGAGTGCTTCAAGTGTCGATCGGAATGTACAAGTGTAACGCCCCGAATTATATAGACCCGGTTCGTTACTCATAATACATAACCATACTATAACATTCTGAGAAAAACTTAAAATTTCACTCGACGGTCAAATTTTGATCTTTAAACATAAAAACTTGCAGCGGAAAAATTTTTGTATAAAATAACATTTATTAATTTAATTAAAATATTAAAGACAATTGGTTGCAAGAAAACAAAAATAAAATAGAACACGTCCACCGCTGAACAGTTCCAGCGATAGAAACAAAAGGGCATCCACCGCTAAACAGTGTCAGCGGTAGAAGCAGAAATAAAATAGACTCAGTGGTAGAGGCGAAAATAGAGTGCATCCACCGCTAAACAGTGTCAGTCGCACGACATGTCGACTACCCACACCGTCCACCGGTCACGTCAGTCGAACGACGCATCAACTACACACATCCACAGGTCACAAAACGATAAAAATCTAATACTCACATCAACGCTCACATCCACCGGTCACTAAACGACAAAAATCTAATACTCACTCCTACGCTCGCATCCACCGGCCACAAACGACAAAAATCTAATACTCACTCCTACACTCACATCCACCGGTCGCAAAATGACAAAAACCTAATATTCACTCCTACGCTCACATCCACCGGTCACAAATGACAAACACTCAACATCGACCGGTGGACTACATCCACCGATAGACAAAACACTCAACATTCACCGGTGGACTACATCCACCGATAGACAAAACACTCAATATCCACCGGTGGACTACATCCACTGATAGACAAACACTCAACATAACAACATAACAACCATTTTCACTCTATACAAAGAAAACTCTGACTACTAAAAGAACTAGTGCATTTTACTGAAATCCTTCAAAACGACATAATCCACAATTTCCAAAAATCCAGAATAGTAGACTACGACTAAAACCAAATCATGTTTTCACATCAGAAAAGCACCAGACTATATATATAAAAGAAACATTAAACTGCTACTACCAATATTCTCAACATGCTTAAACTGAACCATTGTCAACTAACTTTCACACCTACTGACATCAGTCAAACCGCCTCATCAGTTCACCAGGTCGAGATATGAATATGCTTCCCCAACCAGCCTATTCCTCAACATGCTCAGAGAACACACCCTTTGAGGCTTCTTCACCTACATCACAAAACTCATCTATTAGCCTAACGCTAAATAAGTGAAGCAATAACGAAATGAAATGCTGGAACCAAAATCCTAATCATGCAATTTTTACTAACACATCTCAGTTGCATTTACATTCTTTCACTGATCTGATCTCTCGGTTCCATTGGGAGTCGGATCAATTTTTCCAAACTCATACATTCCTTCATAAGTTAAGGGGCGGATTAGTTCCCTTAATAGTTTATCTGATCCTTCAATTCCATTGGGAAGTGGATCAATCTTCCCAAAGTCATAAATCCCTTCATAAGTTAAGGGTGGATTAGTTCTCTTAATAGTTTATCTTCCCAAAGTCATAATCCCTTCATAAGTTAAGGGTGGATTAGTTCTCTTAATAGTTATCTGTTGCAATCTGTTCATTTCTCACCATACCAATACATGTAAATTCATTTTCGTATTCTTTCAAAATATGATGCATGACATACAGACAAATTCAAACATACATAATCCTACTGTTTTGTGATATAGACCCGAAGGCTCATGCATACTCCACTTACCTGGCTTCTTGGAAATGCTCGGTTTCAAACTACTTCGGAAGTTTTTCTCACCTAAGTCATAAACAGAATATCAATTAGATTTTTACTAAACCTCATTCTAATCTATCCAGAAATCTAAGGAATCTAGTTTGGGAGTCCTAAACACGGTGCATTCCTAATTTACCACAAAATCGAAACTAACTCCCACCTACAGCATTCACCAAAGCTCACATCTATACTCTTCTCTACTATCACTAGTTACAATGTAGCACGAAATCGAAGTAGACTCACCTAGTTTGGAGAAAAATTGGAGAGAGAATCGCCTGGAGAGCTCTGCTGAGCTTGAGCTGAATACAGAGAGAGAGAGAGTATGGAAAATAGTGGCGGCTACAGTGCATTAATCACAAAACATCTTTCCTTAAATAGGTTATCACTATAATTCTCTATTTACCATTATGTCATTACTTAGTCATTTATTAACCTAATCACTAATTCTCCCTAATTTTATCCATAAAACATACACTACAAGTTGGTTAAGTAAATTGGTTCAATGAAACCGGGTGTTACAATCTACCCTTTTTAAAAGAATTTTGTCCTCAAAATTCGTTACCTGAATAATTCTAGATATTGGTCCATCCATATCCTGCTGGCGCTCCCAGGTTGTCTCCTCTATGTTCTGGTTGTGCCATAAGACTTTTACCAGTGGGACTTCTTTGTTGCGCAACGCCTTCACAGCATAGTCTAGGATCCT
Organism: Begonia masoniana; assembly: GCA_022432975.1. Taxonomy (NCBI): domain Eukaryota; kingdom Viridiplantae; phylum Streptophyta; class Magnoliopsida; order Cucurbitales; family Begoniaceae; genus Begonia; species Begonia masoniana. The sequence continues at coordinate 38,998,737 of CM039515.1, forward strand.
TACTGGTTTCTCCACATAATTAAGAGTGGGATGAACTTCAGTACTCTGCTGTTCCAAAATCTGAGATAGATCCCTCAAGCACTTCTTTAGCATCGAAACATGGAACACATTGTGAGTCCTTCCATAGAGGCTGGCAATTGTAACTCATATGCTGTCTTTCCAATCCTCTTCACGATCGAGAAAGGTCCAATATATCTGGAGTTCAACTTGCCTCTCTTTCCAAATCTCACAACTCCTTTGAGTGGTGATACCTTAAGAAAAACTTCATTACCTACCTCAAACTCCAGTTCTTTACGTCTACGATCAGCATAACTCTTCTGTCGACTCTGAGCTGCCAAGATTCTCTGTCGGGTGAGAGCAATCTTCTCCACGGCTCTATTGCTACAATGTCAGGACCAATCAAACTGTGCTTCACCAACTTCATCCCAATACAAGGAAGATCTACATTTTCGTCCATACAATGCTTCATACTGGTGTCATGCCGATAGTTGCCTGAAAACTGTTATTATAAGAAAACTCCACCAATGATAAATATTTACTCCAAGATCCTTGAAAATCTAATATGCATGCACGAAACATATCTTCTAAGGTCTGAATATTCTCTCGGATTGTCCATTTGTTTGAGGGTGAAAAGTCGTACTAAAATTAAGCTGCGTACCCATAGCCTTGTGTAAACTCTTCCAGAACTTAGATGTAATCTAGAGTCTTGGTCTGAAACTATAGTGCTTGGAACTCCATGCAGTCTAACAACCTCATGCACATACAACTCAGCAAGTTGATCCATCGAATATGTTATCTTTATAGGCAGAAAATGGGTAGATTTGGTTAAACGATCAACTATTACCCAAATTGCATCATGTCCTCTCGTTGTCTTAGGCAATCCTACCACAAAATCCATCGTTATTTTCTCTCATTTCCATTCAGAAACTGGCAAAGATTGTAATGTTCCTGCAGGTCTCTGATGTTCAGCTTTAACCCGCTAGGCAAACAAGACACGATCCTACATACTCTGCCACACTTCTTTTCATACTTGGCCACCAATAATGTTGCTTAAGGTCTCTGTACATTTTTGTACTTCCAGGATGAATAGAGAATCTAGAAGAATGAGCTTCTGAAATGATTTTTTCTCGGAGTTCTTTATTGACCGGAACAAACCATCTATTTCGAAACTTGAGAATTCCATCAACATAATGGTTAAAATCTGATTTATCAATAGAATTCACGAATGACCTATACTTATCGCATTCCACATCATCCACCTGAGCTTCCTTTATTTTCTCCAAAATAGTAGGCCTCAAGGAAATGGCAGAAAGCATAGCTGACACACTGGACACTACCTCAGGGTTAAATCCTTGTAATTCAGTCTCTAAGATTATCAGTATGTCAAGAATCAATGCAGAGGCTAAAGTCGTCATTCTACTCAATGCATCAAGCCACTACATTCGCCTTGCCGGGGTGGTATTTAATCTCAATGTCATAGTCCTTGACAAACTACAACCATCTATGTTGCCTCATATTTAATTCTTTCAGTGTGAAAATATACTTCAGACTTTTATGGTCCAAAAATATTTCACAAGACTGTCCGTACAAGTAATGCCTCCAAATCTTTAGTGCAAAAACTACTGCAGCTAATTCTAAGTCGTGTGTAGGATAATTCTTCTCGTGTGTTTTCAACTGTCTAGAAACATAGGCTATTACTTTCCCATCTTGCATTAACACACAACCAAGACCAATCTTGGAAGCATCACAATAAATACTGAACTTTCCATTCTCAACAGAGAGTGTTAATATTGGGGCATTGGTCAACTTTTGTTTCAAAGAATGTGCATAACATCCGACTCTGGTTGTTTTGTTTGCTCAGTTTGATACGACACAAAACAATCGCAGACCGAATCCAAGGCTCAATCACCCTAACACAAGCATCCAATCTCACTCTAGTTATTTTGATTATTCGGCCGCTGCAGCCCATAACAATTGGAGTCTGATACCAGAGTGGCTTGTTCATCCTAATCAAAATCAGCCCATTAGACATGCATATGCAACAAGGAAATGCAACACTATGCACCTAAAATGTAAATGTGCAAAATATATGTACATATACATAAAACTGATGTGCGGACGACCAAGCCTTGTCAGGGTTATCATAGGTGTCAAATCCACCAAAATAGGTCTTGATAACTATGCAATTCAATGCAGTACAATATAAAAACTCTTACCTCGATGACGACAACAACTTATAAACTAGTTGACACTCACTACTAGAAGCAGGCATCAAAGACAGGAACTTCGTTGGAATCAACAACCAAACCGACATTAGAAATCCCTACCCAACTTAGGAGATGACAATAAAGAACTCCTAAACTAGGACTAGGAACCCTAGACAAAAGGATGACAAACGGTTCCAATTAATTCTTCCCAAAACCCGACGCAGGATTAACCAAGAACCCACGAGCAGTTGAGACAATAAAATCTTAAGAAAAAAGGTCGACTAGAACTCAAAAGGTGTTAAAACGGGCGACCTAAGCATTTCACTGGTCGACCGATTGAGGCGGTTGACTAACCGGTTAAACAACTAACCTGGGCAATCCATAGGAACCCGAACTGATCTGTGCACATATCGACTCTTGATCCACCCCTACTATTAGCGATTGATCAGAATGACAATTTTTTGCGACGAAAACAACGAGAAACAACCCGTCAATTGCTGATTTTATTCTCAAAATGTATTAAAAGCCTGCAAACGACTTAGCTACTGACAAATAACCCAGAAAGGGTCCAACATTTTGAGAATCCAACTCAAAAACTGAATCTGACAAAAAACGAAAACCTAACGAGAAACGAATTTAAAAACAAATTTACCCTTTACCAAACACAAAGGCCGGGGCGATACGACCACAAGGCAGACGACGAAAACTCGTCATTTTCCAAACACCTCTCTCTCTCTCTCTCTCTCGCCCCTTTTCTCTCGGTCGTGCAGCCCTAATGAGAAAGGTGTCTTTCTTCCCTTGTATAAAAAATATTTTAATTTAAAATAAAAATAATTTTCAATTTATTTAATATATATAAATATAATATTATATTATATTATATAAATTAAATAAATATTCAATTCCTGACTTTACGATAATCTAAAATCCAAAAAAAATTCCTCATAGCTCATCTAGAAGAATTTCAGACTCTAAACACTAATTTTATTTACTTAACCAAATTCCCGCAACTTAATTACACGAGAAAATCCTGAAATTCACTTAACGCCCACACGCTTCAAGAATCTCTTTCTGACAAACTCGTAACAAGATATGAATCTACCCAACACAAGATTTTGATATTTCACTATAAGGGACACGAAAATTGGCAGTTTGATCGAAAATTCGCACATGGCCAAATGCCAATAAACCAAGATAATTCAAGTTAACATGAAACAAGTTGACATCAAATAACGAGAAAAAGTTACTTGAAAAAATAGAAAATTTACTTGATAATTCGACTTTATAGCAACTGGTGCTTGAAAATTTTGAAGGTATCTACAAATAAAAGCTCACTTCGCTTTGCAAACCATCGAAGTATATTACGCCGAAGTGCTGCCCATTTCATTTTGTGATACTATAACCTCCATTCTCAAGTGTTAGCTTAACTCTTCTAATACATCAACTTGGGATTTCTCTTTTGTGAGAGTTAGGTCATTGTGAATCACTACATTTGTTAACTATGGAACGAATAAAGGGTAACGCCCATAAAAATGTTATTATAAGAGTCGATTGATACCGGAAATTTCAATCATTTGTAATTAGTATGATTATAGTAGAAGAAATCTTCAAAGAGAATCTTTAAAGTGCAGACTTGGGTAGTTTAGCTGAACCACATTCACATATTGTTTGCAATTTTTTTCCTTCTCTCTCAGTTTATTGATTTGTTAGTATATTAAATTTATATTGTCTAACTAATGGAAAAAATTATATATCAAGAAAGCAAATCTAATAGTAATTTTAATCACACGAAAAAGTTAATTGACCTAATTCACTCTCTCTCTTAAGTTAAATGGATCCTACATACATCACATGGAGTATTAAATGGATTATTTGATGATAGGTGCAATTCATTGATTGTGAATAATTTGAGATTTAGTTTGTTCACAAAATGTGATGAGAAACCCATCGTGAATAGTAAGATAAGCAATGACCACCAAGTGGAACAAGGATTTAAAAGGAAGTAGCAACGGTAGAAATGTTATTTTGTATGTCATGTAATTATATTTATTTCATTTTTAAATTTATTTATTGACAGTTTCATAAAATTTGGGCAATAACAAATTTATTTTATTTTGCACTTTATTTTTTGTTTATTTTATTAAGCCAGATGGTAAATGTGTGTCACCTACTAAAGTAAAGTTGTGTTAAATTAATATTTTAATGCATTATTTACCTAATCAAATGAAAAGACGAAAAGGAAAAACAAAGAGAAGCATTTTAATTATTTAATTGATGAGGAATATTCTTTCATATATCACGAAAAATAAATCCTTTCCTTTTGAAGATTCTTAGTCCTAATAAAATTAAATTGTGAAATTACCAATCTCTCATTATTGTTTTAGGTCATTTTATTATCACTTTCTCTACCCCTTGAGCCTTCTAAGCTTAACCATGGTTAACCTACCAGATTCGACTTAGAGATAACAAACGAGTTGGCCGAACCAAGGTGAACCAATCCTAAAAAATTCCAACTCACCTAATCTAACAAGTTAAATGAGCCGAGTTTAACAAGTCTGCTAAAAAAAAATTTCAACTTCAACCGGCTAACCAAAATTAAACGAACCGAGCATAACCCACTCACATGCAAATTCTGAAGTTTTAAATACTTTACCATATTATTAAATTATATATAATTGTGAGTAATAATCTAATAAAACATCAAAATTATGGCAAAAATTACAATCAAAACGAGAAGTTGAGATCTGAAATTCATATCAAATACAGTATAAGAGGAGGGTTGCTTAAAAATAATTGCAATATAATTAAGTTAAGCATTTAAGAACAAAATGTTCCTCTAATTTACCATCATATGTTAACCTTTTGTTTAATTCATCAAGTGAAGCATCTAAGGAGAAAATAGTCTCTTACTACTGATTTATATTATACGTTTGAATCTCTTACAAAGTCAAAGGAGATGTACCTGTAAATGGAATCAAGTGACGGAAACAGGAAAGCAAAATCCCATGTCCAACGATTAAAATTTCCAAAAGTCAACGATTGTTAACTTTTTAAAATCCCGAGCTGTACAATTCACGTCGTTAGATTTCAAGATTTTACCCTCTCCACCTTCTCAAATTGTAGTAAACGACTGAGACTCGGCGTCTGCTCGCGATTTTTGTCTCTAAAATACTTCCTTTGGGCAACCCTATTTTCCGATTCTCAGTTTTAAGTTTCTAAATCCGCCATTTGATTGTTATTTCGAATACCCAGTTGCATTTTTCACATCTACAAATCATGCAGTTTAATGGAGAAGAAGAAAATAAAGAAATCTACAATGGTACCTAGCTGCCATAGCCTATATATAATCAAGGTTTGTTCTAGAGAACTGTATAGTTGAGAGCTTCCTTCATTCTTTTCTCTGTAAGAAGTTGCAGAAACTACAGAAGAAGAATGGAGGTTAAAAGCAAAGTTAATGGAGGAGAAGCTCCTGAACGGAAATTCGCTCTTCCGGTGGACTCCGAACATAAAGCAGCCGTTTTCCGGTTGTTTTCATTGTCGGCTCCGCACATGCGAGCTTTTCACTTATCGTGGATCTCCTTCTTCTCTTGCTTTGTCTCCAGTTTTGCCGCCGCTCCGTTGTTGCCGATCATTCGGGATAACCTAGACCTCACTGATACAGACATCGGAAACGCCGGAGTGGCGTCGGTTTCAGGGGCGGTCTTCGCTCGAGTCATGATGGGGTCAGCCTGTGACCTCGTCGGACCTCGTTTGGCTTCAGCCTCACTCATTCTTTTAACCGCACCGGCAGTTTACTGCACCTCTATCGCCAACTCGGCCGCGTCGTTCCTCCTGGTCCGCTTCTTCACGGGCTTCTCCCTCGCCACTTTCGTCTCCACGCAGTTCTGGATGAGCAGCATGTTCTCGCCTCCGGTTGTTGGCACAGCAAATGGAATCGCCGCCGGGTGGGGAAACCTCGGCGGTGGTGCGACGCAGCTCATTATGCCGTACTTATTCATCATGATTGAGCGCATCGGTTCAACAAAATTTACTGCATGGCGAGTCGCATTCTTCATCCCCGCTCTTTTTCAAACACTAACGGCGTTTTCCGTGCTACTCTTCGGGCAAGACTTGCCAGACGGAAACTTCCATCGTCTCCACAAGTCCGGCGACAAAGCAAAAGACAAATTGTCCAAAGTCTTCTACCATGGCGTCACCAATTACAGAGGCTGGATCCTCGCCTTAAGTTACGGATACTGCTTCGGCGTAGAGCTTACAATCGACAACGTAATTGCAAATTACTTCTACGACAGATTTGATCTGAATCTCCACATCGCCGGAATCGTCGCGGCAAGCTTCGGGTTGGCGAACTTCTTTTCTCGGCCGTATGGTGGAGTTCTGTCGGACCAGGTGGCAAGGAGGTTCGGGATGAGGGGAAGGATATGGGCGCTGTGGATTGTGCAGACACTGGGAGGAATATTCTGTGTTATTTTGGGTCAGGTCGGATCATTGAGCGTCTCCATCACTGTTATGCTCATCTTCTCCTTGTTCGTCCAAGCTGCCTGTGGACTCACTTTCGGCGTCGCTCCTTTCGTCTCTCGCAGGTACATCCTTTTCCAAGCAACTCCAGTCTTTCACTTCCATTTTTATGGTTTTTATACCAAAACAAAGTTACCCTGAAAAAGAATAAAACAAATATTCGCCCAAAAACCAGAAAAATCACCGACAGAGAAGAAGAAATTAATGGCATTGATATCTTCCAACACTTAACATGTCTGTAATTGTTTCCCAGATCTTTGGGAGTGATATCGGGGATGACCGGAGGAGGAGGAAACGTGGGTTCAGTTCTAACACAGCTGATATTCTTCCGAGGGTCAACATTTACAAAAGAACTAGGCATAACCTACATGGGCGTGATGATAATCGCCTGCACAATCCCACTCTTCTTCATCTACTTTCCGCAGTGGGGAGGAATGCTTTGCGGCCCATCGAGCAAGGTTGTTTCAGAAGAGGAATACTACTTGTCTGAGTGGAATGAAGAGGAAAGAGAGAAGGGTTACCATCTTGCAAGCGTCAAGTTTGCAGAAAACTGCAGGAGGGAGAGAGGCAGACAAGGTGACTCCTCGACCAAACCCACTGATGAGATTGAGGTTTCCCCACCTAGAGTCTGATTTGAGCTGTAGCCAGAACTGTGTGTTTGCTTGTCGTGTCTGTTCGTAGCTTTCTTTAATGCCTTTTTACAAGTTCATGGGTTACTACAATTGTTTTGCTTGTTTTTTGAAAAATATGCTTGAAATTCTGTGTATCTTGTAATATTTTGTGGATAAATTCTTTGAATTACGGATAATAGTTTGCCCTTGACTTTTTAATTTGATATCGTTAGAAATTATATATTTCATAATGTTTAAAACTTCGTGAGGTTTAATGGTTTATATTAGTTGTCACTTCCAATCCAGAAACACAGTCAAACAACTCAAAGAATTCAATCGTTTAGCCCAATACTTGGTTCACGGTGAAAAATTTAAATCAAAATTTAAGTTATAACCCACGCTAGATATAAAAAAATCAACACAATAATCACAAAATAATAAGATAGCATAATTAATACATTCAATGAAATGTTTTTTTTTTTTTTTTTTTTTTGCATGAAACACATATCTCACACCCAAGGCAATTATATAGACTGTGATAACAAAAAGTTCTCACCAAGAAATAAATAAAAATACTCAAAATGGTAAGAAATGAAACAAAGAATCAACTACTGCTTGCCACCACGATCCTTACCTTGAAAGTAAGAGAAGTCGTTTGAGGTGACCGACTATTTCGGTAGAAATCCTAATATCAAATGCATGAAAAAAAATAGTTTAATCAATTTATTAGTTTATAACCATGGGCTCATAATGAAAACCGCAAACATGAATTTACATTCACCAAATTTTTTTTATCCATTTCAAAACAAGATTCCCAAGCCATCGGTTGAACGAGTTTCGAAAACCATTGCTACGTACTATAGTTTAGCTATAAGAAAATAATGTTATCACTGTTTTTCATACAAAACAATTCCAATAAAAATAAGATCACTCACAGATTTTTGTACATCGAATCCCAACAAGTGCGTAAAAGGGAAATGAATGATTGATTAGAGTTGCTCAATTCATATCAAAGCATAATAATGAAATACTCTAGTCAGATTCAAGGATTCGAACCTAAGGACACGACACCATCTCTGTCTCAATGTCATATCATGCATATAAACAAAACAACTTTACGTAGCATGTGATGGTCTTTGTTAAGATTAACCATAACAAAATTGAAGTAATTAATTGTGATTAGAATTTTAATGAGTTTAAAACTAATAAAAACTTAGAAATGTGGTCATTACATTGAAAGTCATTTGGTGAAACGACTTTAAGCACATGATTGACTAACTAAATATGACGGAATGAAAAAATTAATTTAAGGTGTTAAACAAGAAACTCTTGGAAATGAATTGACTCTAAAATCAAGTCAAGTAGAACCGAAACGAATAAATTCTGTAAATCAAAAATAAATTTATAATTCTTAAAATAGTTAAAAGTTGACTTTCAACTTTAAAAAGTTAAAAGATAATATTATGATTGGAATTGAGGTGCATAAAATATGTGTATACGAATATGTGGTGATGAGGTTTCACCATTGGTGCGATAAAAATCTATCGACCAATGAGGCATCGACACGTGTCATAGATGAATTAAGTTTAATTTTAATTAAGTTTGATTTTATTGTAAATATACGTCAATCAAATGGTAAAACAGTAATTTACAAAAGATAAATAAGATATAATTGTAAATTACTATGTATAATATAATAATAATTAAATAAATGTAATATAAATGAGATAAAATCTCATTTAAGTTGTATGTAGCGGACCGGAAGGAGAAAAAAAATAGAAGGGAGAAGCAAAAATCCGACAATATGTTGCGTTTTGACGAAAACTTTCAACACAAAAAGTGTTCATGACTTCGAGAGAAACGCTTTTATATAAAAATCTTAAAGTAAAATTGAAATTTTTCGATAAGTTATTTTTTACCCTTTCGATTTATGATCATATACGAAAAAGTAAACGAATTTGATATAACTTATCAAATAAATTATATAGAAATGTTTTTGATATTGAGTTATGCATATTATGATGTTTTGAATGCATAGAAAATACAAATTTCGCTAGAAATCAAGAGAAACTCGACTGGGAATCTCGAAAATCTCAAATTTTGGGTGACGATAATGCTACAATATTGCTAAAACACAAGTGTTTTTAACCCATTTTGGAAACCATTTTGTCATTTCTTTTAATGCAGTTTGAAACATAATTAAAGAAGGTGTAAATAAAGATATTGACATAAATTATAAAATATTTGAATTAATAATGTAAATTGTATGGTTTATATACATACAACACTAACATTCATAAATACGAAGGAATGAGTTGGATGTTTCATTAGATTAATATTATGAAACGGCCATAGGTGCTACGATATTAATTATAATATTCTAATTTTTATATTTTATTATAAATATAACGAAAGAGGATATTAAATGAATATTGTGGATAATTAGAGTTCGTGTCCATATCACACACATACATACATACATGCATGCATACATACATATGCATGTGTGTGTGATGGTTAGGCATTGTTACATGCATCTAGCCTTGGCAAAATGAACCAACCCATAGGATCTGAACCAAACCGATCACCATGGGTTGGTTTGGTTCAGTTACTAAAAGAATATTCAGCATTCGATTCGAGTTGTTGAATTAACTCGGGTTGGAATTCGCAATTTTCCCTTCGCCACCATCCTCCACACCTCTCCTTCTCCCGACTTTGCTATCACCACCGTCTGTCTCTGTCTCCAGTCCAGCCTCACGAGTGTGCAACAGTGAGAGTGTGTGCCAGTGCTAGTGTGACTCTTCGATCTCCCTTGCAAGTTGCGACTGTCCTTACCGGGATTACCTTTGTGCAAATGCTTCTGGCCGGAGAAGTAGACCCGAGGTATTCTACTATTCTCTTTCACTGCTTGGTTTGATAGTTGTTAATGTTATTGAGGTGTTTATTGAATTGTTGGTAACCTAACTCGGTTTGATAGTAATGAACTCAGACTGCATATGCATATGATTATTAATGCATTATGAACATTGTCACAATGATGTGCATTGTGCATAATGCCTGTGAAGTGTGCATAAATATGTTTGGTGCACTCACACTGTGACAATGTTTTAATATTTGATGTGATAGGTGCTTTAGTATGTTTTGTGTAGTGATTGTTATTTAATTATGTTCTGCGAAATGTTTGGGTTTTTAATATGTTTGGTGTTTAAAAATATTATTGTGTTTGCGAGTAATGTCTTTGAAATATGAATATGATTGTGCTTGTAACTTTTTTTTATTAATCTAAAGAAAAAGTACAAATTTGGTGCTTGGGATGACTTTACTTGGATTAAGGATCATGATCCTAGTGCATATAAAGCTAAATGTAAATATTGTAGCCAAATCTATGTATGTCATGTACAACGGAATGTACATTTGATATGACAATAAATTTACGTGCGTTAAAAATTATTTGACATAACAAGATGATAAACAAAAGATATTACTTTTTGTAAAGAAAGATAGTTGAGGAGAATGTTCTAAAGTGTCATCGTTCAATAAGTTAGGTGCACATAGTGTTCTTTTAAAATACTAATTAAAGATGAATTGTCCGTGAAAATGGTTGAATAAGAAGATTTCAAAGAATTACTTAAATATTACAAAGAATCATTTATTATGCCTTGTCGTAGAAAAATTACAAGAGATATTCAAATGATATAAAATAAAGAAAAAAGTCATTTGAAAGAGTACATCAGTAAAACAAGTTAAAGAGGATGTTTAACTACTATACTAATCCTTGGATTTCTAGTTAAAATATAAATTATATGGTATTAACTGGCTGCTTTATTGATGACAATTGGAATTATAGAAAAAATATATTGAAAAATGTTTACTTGATTGAGGAATTGAAAATGTTTTTACTATCACTGTTGATAAGGTCTCTTCTAATGACGTTGCTATTTCAAATATGCTTAAAAATTTGTGAAATCAGAAAGACTTGATTTTAAATAGAGAATGAATTCATATTCGATGTTTTGCTTATATTTTGAATTTAATTGTTAGTGATGAACTAAAAGAACATCAATATTCAATTAGTATAATACCAAAGAGTGTAAAGTAGGTTAAATCTTCATCAGGAAGACAACAATTTAAGAATTATATTTACAGTGTCAAAATTACTTTTAAAATATATTTTTCTGTATTATCTAAAAAATATATATTTTTGCTTTAACAGGTGTCATACCTTGTTTTTTTTTTTTTTTTTGTAGTATACTGTAATGACATATGTCAGACAATATGTACGTGCATGGCTCGTGTACTCACTAATAATGTTATTTAAGTAGAAAATTACAATATACTCCCTTCTAATATTTTGTTTTTTGTTGGAGAAAGAGCTAGGCCCACTATCAAACAAAAGCCCATTTATCTGTCTTCCTGTTCTCACAGGCACAGAAAAGCCCTTACCTTCTTCAAAGCTTCTACAAGAACGCCCCAAGGAAATTACAATTTGACTCGAACCAAGGACAATGGATTCCTACCAACAGCCCCACCGCTACATCGGCCCTCCTCCGCCGCCTTCGTCGGCAGATCCCTATCACCACCAGCCACGGCCACGGCCACACCTGCCTCCTAACGGCCCTTTGTTTTCCGGCCAATTTCAGTACCCACCTCCTTCCCACTCTCCTTCGCCTCCTACTTCCCAGTGGGTCCCTTCCTCTCTTCCTCCTCCTCCTCCTCTTCCTGCTGGCTCTTATGCTCCACCCCCGTACTCTTATCCGTCGCCGATTCTCCACCATGCCCAGTTTCCTCCTCCTCGTCCTCACGTCGTTGCTCATTTGCATCCTCATCCTCAGGTTCCTCAATCTTATTCTCAAGGCAATCAGGTTTGCGTGGTTCTTTTTCTTTTTCTTTTTCAGTTGTTTATCCTCCTTTGCGAATTTCAATTATCAATTTTCTTCGTTATTGAACGACTTGTTCATGTTCTATTTTGTACCTATTTCTTATTCAGTGGTTTTTTCATCTAGTATCCTAGTTCAATTTTCCGTCAGACACTAAAGTAACTAGGACGAATTTCTTAATGTTGAAGAGTGGTTGAATAGAATACAAAAGTGGTTATTCAATTTATATGTAGATTGAACTCTTTCTTGTTGTAGGAATGGAGCAGCTCGAATTGGACACCTCACCAAGGTTGGGACTACGCAGGTGCGATGTTGTATAAGATTTTTTTACACCTCTAATTTCGTCCAAACAGTTATGATTGTCATTTTGGTTTAACTTTACTCCTTGAAAATTTTCTGGCATGTAGTTGCAAGCTCATGTTTGAAATATTTGGCTATATTTTCCAAAATATGCCTATTATTGTACCTTGGATATATATATATATATATATTTTAAAGTAAGGTAATCATAATATTGATTGGGCATCACCTTTCTGTTATCTGTTATTGTATAATCATAATATCAATTTTCTAAATTAAGAAAATGATGATATGAATCACCTTTTGTTAGTTAATGGCTATGAAATGTATAAATATTGGGTTTGAAACGATTTTGAAACCCACAGCCAATAAGGGTGAAGAAGATTGGGCTGCCAAAGCAAGGGCTTGGGCAGATGCTAAAAATGCAATGGAGAATCAGCACTCACAATCTCAGTTTGCACCTGTCGGAAGAGTTGAAGAAAAATCTCAGTATCCACAAGCAGTTTACTCTCATTTTCCAGATTATCAGCATCAGCCTTCTCCTTTGAACTACGAAAAGTTTTCTGTTGCACACCAGCCAGTACATCGACCAGCAATATCACATTACCAGGAACCTGCATCTGTCAGCTCTGAATCTTCTTATGCACCAGATGGGCATCAACCTCACATGGGATATGATCGCTCGTTGGGGGGTGATACAAGTGCCAGTTTGCACCATCAAAAAAGTTTATCAACTGGCCCATCTGTTCATCAGCAGGAGGTACCTTCTAGTTATTCTTCTGTAGCAGGTAATATTCACTGAGAATATTGAAATTGAAAGTGAAACTAGTGCAGTGATTTGTGACTCACTTAGTACTCTGTTATGTAGCGTGAATATATTAGTCTTAAAGGAAGTATGATTGACACATATCAAGTGTGGTAGTAGCTTGAACTTCAGGCACCTTGTTAATCTTATTTCTGAAAGGATGCAGGAAATTGTACTGCAAGATCACATTATCCTTAAAGATAAATTAAGTTATATCATTGATTGGTGGTTCTACGGAGCAATCGCTTGAGCATTATTTTTCTGCTCCAATTTATGGGTGGATATAGTTTTAGTGTTTAAACAAAAAATTGTTTATCAGATAATTTTTGTAACTTCAACGAATGTAATTGGATTTTGTCCCAATTACAAGGGGTAAAAGAAATAAATTAATATGTCTGTTCCAATTCTTCCAGTCTTTTGAAGATTACTAAAGGGACATAATTCCTTTTTCTTTTAATCTGTGGATTAGAAAAATCTCATTGAGAGAAAGGGGATATCTAAAGAAGTTTAAGAATATCACATTCTTCTACCAGAAATTCACGTTAGATTCTGTGGGATTTGAAGTATTTTCTCTGTCATTATTACTACTTTAGGCCATAGTGATTATTTTTGAGTATATGAATGGGCATTTGGGTTAACAATGTTAGTTATGATTTCTGGATACTGGGGTCATTTTTCAGTATGCGCTTTTACATCTCTGCAATTTTCCTTTTTCCTTTACTTTTTTTTGACTAACCACTTATGTGTTAGGCAAAGAAGATACTGCTGATCAAAATGAGTGGTCATACAAGATGTCGGCATCACAAAATTCCTTAGCTAAGGAAGGAGAACCACCTATGCACCAGCCAATGCCCACAAGTTACTCATTTGGCAATCAGTCCGCAGTTCCTTCAACTAATCTTGCTGATCAGCCATTAGATTTTGCCCCTAGGTTTAGTCATGATCATGATATGTCATCCTCTTATGCTTATCATAATTCAGTTGGACATGCTGGAAATATTGAATCTGTTGCTTCTATTTCTTCTTTAAATTCTTGGCCTCCTCCTCCTCCTCCAGGCATGGTTTATCCTTCTATTTCTCCTGTTCTTTCTTCTGGGTCGCAGGTTTGGATTCTCATCCAACAAGTTTAGTTGAGAGCTTTGTTATGAATATTCTGACTTATATTTAATTTCCTCAGCATGACCCTTCTATAGCTTTACCTTCTGTTTCTGGCCATACTGCACCTTCATTTGGAAGAATTGCTGGACCAGGCATTTCATCAGCAGCGCCTCTAGGTGCCGTGCCATTCGACCTCTCTGCAGGAAATGCACTTCCTCCTATAGTCTTCTCGAATGATACCTATGGCATTTCTAATATGTCTGACCGCCCTAAGAAGGTAAAAATCCGTGACATAATGCTTGATCAGTGGTGTGATTGCTGATGTTTATGTCTGATTTCCAGGCAGCAGTTCCTAATTGGCTTAAAGAGGAAATCAAGAAAGCTGTTATCAGTACTTCTACTGTAGAACTTCCTAAGGAACGAACGCAACTCGTGGAGGATGAAGGTTTTGATAAATCTTCTGCAAAGGATGATCAGACTGATACAAAAAGTGTTGATTCTTTTAGGTCCACTGAAGGGGATGAAGATGATGAGGTGTCAACTTTATAATATGCTAGTCAATTAACCCTGCTTCTTATGTATGTTCATTGCTCTGCATATAATTTCAAGTTTGGACTTCTTCAAATATGTTGGTCTGTGTAGGATTCTATTGAAGCAGCTAGAAATGCGGCAATAAATCAGGAAATTAAGCGTCTGCTAACTGAAGTTCTTCTAAAGGTTACAACTGCATAAAATTAATTCTGTTCTCTTTGACTTCTTTCTGCTCCAGATGTAATTTTTTTTTTCCTGTAATAGGTTACTGATGCTCTGTTTGATGAAATTGCAACAAAGGTTATAAGTGAAGATGATTTGACTGTTGAAGGTATCCTCTTTTTTGATATCTCGAGCTAATATGTTTGGTTATTTAAGGGAACAGTATGGTGAAAAGGAAAATGTAAATCCATAAGCAAGTTCAGTGATTTTACTGACGTTTCGCACTTTCTCTGTCCTTTCTTTTTGATCTTTTACCTTACAGTCAGCCAGAGCGCACTCAGTTCAAATCAAATATTATCTCCAGGTCCCCTGCAGGCACCGACTCCTAAAGCCTTTGCAAAGGTTCTAGTTCCCAGCAAAGCAAAGGAACCTGATAGTGATAGTAATAGTGAAAAATCGAATTCCAGCTTCCAGGGCGATGTATTGGGACTTGCAAATTATGCATCTGATGAAGATCTTCCAATATCAAATGCACAAAATACAGCCAATAATTCTGTCATCCAGCAGTCAAATGGTAAAAGGATTTTGGACAATAGGCATTTGGAAACTGGGAATGGAAGCTCGCTCGTAGATCGTGATGACAAGGGCAGAATTCAGATGAACATTGAGAGTGATGCTACCAAAAGCAGTTCAACTATTTATGATAAGGATAATCGTTCAGCCTTTAGTGAGTTGAATAGCAATGATGTGGACAAAGAAAAAGGGCAACAATATTCTTTGATGCCAGGCCTCAAAGATGGTTATAATGGTGGAATGGATGAGTTACAGAAAGTTTCGGGCAAAATAGAATCCAGACATCCCAGAGAAAATGTTATTCATGAAAAAGCTCCCAAAAGCTCTCAAGGTAAAGAAGTTGCTATGAAAGTAGATAAAAATGGTCGATTTGAGAATACAATCATTAGTTCTGGAAAAGACCATTTTAAGGAAACAGAGACTAATAAGAAAAGAAAAGATGAGAAGGGCAACGAGAATCGTAGAAGACAAGACGAGAAGCAACTAGAAAGGGAAAAGACAGGTGATTTAAAAGACAAAATGAAGGAGAAAGATGTGGAGACAGGGAAAAAAGAAAAGGAATCTGAATCAAGAAAAAGGCACGGCTCTTATGAAGCCAAGGATGATAGAAAAGATTCAGATAGACTTCACAAATCAAGTACTAGAGATGGTAATGACAGCAGAAGGGAAAGTGCAAAGGGTAAGGAAGAAGATAGAGCAAGACAAAAAAATTCAAGTGAAACTAGCAAGCACAAGAGTAAAAATTCATCCTCAAATAGTGGCAAGGCCAGAAGCAGCAATGAGAACAAGTGTTCTAGTGATGGATCAGATAATAGTAAAAGGTCCTTTACATATGCAGTTCAAATTGTTTATTTGTATTTCTTAATTCTTCTTTTAAATCTGATGTGCAATCGTTATGTGCAGGAAACCATACTCTAGAAGACGAACTTCATCACCATCTCCAGATAGGTCCAAGAGAAGGTATATTATTTCTTTTTTCAGGTCGGCATTACAAAGAAGCTCATGGTCTACTACGGTGATAATGTCATTATTTTATGCTGAACACACGAGCTCATTTCAGCTCCTAATTGATTATAATGGTTTAAATCAACTTTTTGTTAAATTCTATAACTTAATAACATATTGACATTGCATTTATCTGGTTTTAATCATTTCTGAAATAATGTGTTGTCTCAGATTAAAATTATTAAAATATTTTTTTCATGAGAATGCCTTTGGTGGGCTAGAGCTAGTGGTTACAGCGATAACTCTTTGTATAGAATGCAAATTTTTTTCCTTGGCTTACGGTCTTGTTTATATTTTTTCAATGGCTTCAAATTTGGATTAGTTACATTAACAATTGTTGTCCAACTGTTATCTTCACATAGATTATGGTTAAGAGTGGATCTTGAATGATAATTTTTTTGAGAAATGAATGCTTTGGGTTAATAGAATTCAGTTCTTTTTTATTTTTTTGGTTTTGTATATTTATTTTATCTTTCAGCATTAGACACTTCTAATCGAAAATTCAACTAATTACCTTGCACAAGGCTGCCCCCTTGTCTTCTTAGCTCCATAGATTTTAACTGACGAAATGAGTATAACAATGCCTTGTTTCTAGACAAGTTTCGAGGTCTCCACATAGCAAGCATTCTCAGCGCCGACATTCTCCTTATTCTTCTTTTGATGGTGCAAGGTATGCACGATGCTTTAAATTTTGAATATTAAGATCATGTTAATGTTTCTGAAACATGCTTCCGCATCCTCCGAAAGGTTATTTAAATCCATGCAAGCAACTTCTAGTTTTTGCATCTCTTAATTATTACCCACCCAACAACTTATTCGTGCAGGGGAAGAAGATCGAGATCCAGATCACCAGTTCGACGTCAGAGATGATTGCAAAGAAAGATATAGGTTGATATGGCATTATGTTAAACCTTTTGATATCTGAGTTATGGGTGACCTTGAAAGTTGCCAAGCTTCAAGGTCGAGTGATGTCATTTGTCTATGTATGATCCTGCTTTAGATTCCCTGTGATTTGATTTCTTGGCTGTTCTATGATTATGTTTAGTGGTCGCATCATATCTTCTAGAGTTGGCCACACATAAAGAGTTGTGCTCATTTGTAGGATGGTTTTAGATTAGCCTCTTCTTCCCTTGTGTTGAGTTTTTAGTTGACAATGTGGTTGGAAGTTGATGCCCCAAGTCTTTCTCAATGGTTGTAAATGAAAACTTTTGATGAACAACCCTAATTTGAGCCATTAAAGCACATGGTTCAAGTTTGTATGATAATTGCCTAAGCATTGGTGAATCAAGTCATGGGATTAAAAAGTAGGAATTATTTTGCCAAGTAATGCAATTTAAACATGTGGACTTTAGAGGTCTAAAGATTAGATGCTTTTTTTTTTTTTGGCTTTTTGTGTACTTTTTTGTACTTGAAAATTTATGTTAGAAAGAGTTTGATGCGTTTAATTTAGAAAAAAAAAATAAATGAATAATACTATATTTATTTTTTTATTTTTATTTTTATTTTTATTTTTATTTTTATTTTTATTTTTATTTTTATTTTTATTTTTATTTTTATTTTTATTTTTATTTTTATTTTTATTTTTATTTTTATTTTTGATTTCTTGGCTGTTCTATGATTATGTTTAGTGGTCGCATCATATCTTCTAGAGTTGGCCACACATAAGAGTTGTGCTCATTTGTAGGATGGTTTTAGATTAGCCTCTTCTTCCCTTGTGTTGAATTTTTAGTTGACAATGTGGTTGGAAGTTGATGCCCCAAGTCTTTCTCAATGGTTGTAAATGAAAACTTTTGATGAACAACCTAATTTGAGCCATTAAAGCACATGGTTCAAGTTTGTATGATAATTGCCTAAGCATTGGTGAATCAAGTCATGGGATTAAAAAGTAGGAATTATTTTGCCAGTAATGCAATTTAAACATGTGGACTTTAGAGGTCTAAAGATTAGATGCTTTTTTTTTTTTTTTTTTTTTTTTTTTTTTTTTTTTTTTTTTTTTTTTTTTTTTTTTGGCTTTTTGTGTACTTTTTTGTACTTGAAAATTTATGTTAGAAAGAGTTTGATGCGTTTAATTTAGAAAAAAAAAATAAATGAATAATACTATATTTATTTTTTTATTTTTATTTTTATTTTTATTTTTATTTTTATTTTTGATTTCTTGGCTGTTCTATGATTATGTTTAGTGGTCGCATCATATCTTCTAGAGTTGGCCACACATAAGAGTTGTGCTCATTTGTAGGATGGTTTTAGATTAGCCTCTTCTTCCCTTGTGTTGAATTTTTAGTTGACAATGTGGTTGGAAGTTGATGCCCCAAGTCTTTCTCAATGGTTGTAAATGAAAACTTTTGATGAACAACCTAATTTGAGCCATTAAAGCACATGGTTCAAGTTTGTATGATAATTGCCTAAGCATTGGTGAATCAAGTCATGGGATTAAAAAGTAGGAATTATTTTGCCAGTAATGCAATTTAAACATGTGGACTTTAGAGGTCTAAAGATTAGATGCTTTTTTTTTTTTTTTTTTTTTTTTTGGCTTGACCGAAGTGGTGGGTTCGTTACGTCCGCAATTCGTTTCTTACTTTCTTTCAGTTAAAGTCTCATCTCTCTCTCTCTCTCTCTCTCTCTCTCTCTCTCTCTCTCTCTCTCTCTCTCTCTCTCTCTCTCTCTCTCTCTCTCTCTCTCTCTCTCTCTCTCTCTCTCTCTCTCTCTCTCTCTCTCTCTCTCTCTCTCTCTCTCTCTCTCTCTCTCTCTCTCTCTCTCTCTCTCTCTCTCTCTCTCTCTCTCTCTCTCTCTCTCTCTCTCTCTCTCTCTCTCTCTCTCTCTCTCTCTCTCTCTCTCTCTCTCTCTCTCTCTCTCTCTCTCTCTCTCTCTCTCTCTCTCTCTCTCTCTCTCTCTCTCTCTCTCTCTCTCTCTCTCTCTCTCTCTCTCTCTCTCTCTCTCTCTCTCTCTCTCTCTCTCTCTCTCTCTCTCTCTCTCTCTCTCTCTCTCTCTCTCTCTCTCTCTCTCTCTCTCTCTCTCTCTCTCTCTCTCTCTCTCTCTCTCTCTCTCTCTCTCTCTCTCTCTCTCTCTCTCTCTCTCTCTCTCTCTCTCTCTCTCTCTCTCTCTCTCTCTCTCTCTCTCTCTCTCTCTCTCTCTCTCTCTCTCTCTCTCTCTCTCTCTCTCTCTCTCTCTCTCTCTCTCTCTCTCTCTCTCTCTCTCTCTCTCTCTCTCTCTCTCTCTCTCTCTCTCTCTCTCTCTCTCTCTCTCTCTCTCTCTCTCTCTCTCTCTCTCTCTCTCTCTCTCTCTCTCTCTCTCTCTCTCTCTCTCTCTCTCTCTCTCTCTCTCTCTCTCTCTCTCTCTCTCTCTCTCTCTCTCTCTCTCTCTCTCTCTCTCTCTCTCTCTCTCTCTCTCTCTCTCTCTCTCTCTCTCTCTCTCTCTCTCTCTCTCTCTCTCTCTCTCTCTCTCTCTCTCTCTCTCTCTCTCTCTCTCTCTCTCTCTCTCTCTCTCTCTCTCGGTTATCTACGTGATGATCTTTTTTCGTTTCGTTTCTTCGTTCTGTTTATGCATGTTTCTCTCCAAATTGTTGCTTCGTAGGTCGATGAAGGTCGTTGAGGTTTTTGTTTTCGATATCTCAGCTCTTTGATGTGAATTTCTTCTGTTTATCTTTTCCATTTATGTATTGTTTTCTCTGCCAACTATGTGATCGGAGGTTGATAGTTTCTTTTATCTGTTTGTGTATTGTTTTCTCTGTAAATTATGGTTTTCCCAGGTCTATTAAGGTCCTTTTGGTTTCCCTTTCTGTTATCTCAAATTTTGATAAGATCTCGTCATGGTTTCACTTAGCGAAACCCAAACAAATGTAAACGAAACAGATTTAATGGATGAGAAGTGTCACAACCGATTTTCCAGAAAGTGCTTTTTAGCTCTTTCTATGAAAAGCATCTTCAGTGGTTTTCGTTTTCGTCATGTCAGCTCCTTGCCGAGCATCTATATTACTTCTCTTTTTATGTCTCTGCAAATTACGATCTCATAGGTTGATGACAGTTCTTGTGATTCTCTTTTTCGTTATCTCATCTGTTTGTTAATCATTTCTTTTATTTTTATTTTTATTTTTGATTTCTCTGTGAGTAATACTTTCACAGGTCGAGTAAAGTCCAATCGGTTTTCTTTTTGTTATCTGTTCTTTGATGAATTTCTTTGGTTCCTCTTTTCTATCATATGTTGTTTCTCTGCAAATATAGTTTTTTTACGTCTATCATGGTCCTTGGCTTTTGGTTTTGATTACTGCAGCTATTTGATGATCATTTACGTTGTTTCTTCTTTTTTTTTCCCTGTTTATACATCCTTGTTCAGAAAATTTCGCTTTTTCAGGCGAATGAGGTGGGACTGTGGTCGATTTGGTTTTTTGGGTTGCTACTGATTGTTCTTTCTCTTTATGCCACCCAACGGTTATCGTTCTTCAAGGAACACAATGGAGAGCACAGGGTTTCTATAGCAGTTTCTAAGGTTCAAGTTGATCCAAGAGTCACCATTTTCTCTGCGCCACAAACTTTCACTGGTTCTGTAGGAGCTAGACAGAGTCTAGCTATTAGGTCATGGCTTGCTCTTTCTCAACAAATTACAGTTGTTCTATTCAGCCAAGATCCTTCGGTTATTTCTTTTGCTAGTTCCTTTGCTTCTCAAGTTTTGGTGGAGAAAGACATTGATTTCTCGTAAGTCAACATTTTTCTCATTGATCGATTACCTGGTAATGTCTTTTATAAATCCAAATAATGTAGTTCATTTGTTTCTACTTGCTGAAAATGAAATTATCATGTGTAAATCTGTTCGTGATATTCGGAAAGCAAATTATTTCATCCACTAATCGTTGTCTGCATATCCCTAGATTCCTTGGCACCCCATTCTTCCACTCCATGGTAGCAAGATCCATGTCATTCAAATCAGAGATTTCTGTTCTTGTTGATCCAGAAATTATTCTGCTGCCAAATTTCATTTCCGTCCTAAATTATGCGTATGAACTTGACTGCGATTGGCTCTTGGTTGCTTCATCGATGAATCTTTCCCAGGAAGATTTTGGAAGACGTTTTCCCCAGGAGGATGGAAAATTGATGAAAACTTTGGAGGTAATAACAGCTTTCTGATGATCTCAAAGTTAATATATATTCAAATAGGCCGTTTGAATTGTATCGTCTTCCATGGATACAGGAAATGCTAGGCCAGAAGAGAGGGCTGAATCACTGTGACGAGAAACTGCTTTTGGCATGGAACAATGGGGATGTTCCCTTATATAATGGAGTCCTTCCTTCCTTCTTGTATGGAAAGGGGGTCCACAACAACTGGGTTATTAACGAGGCTTTGACATCTGAATTCAGGTTTGTATTTGATGCGAGTTTGACCCTCTCTAGCTTCCATTTCAATGATCCAGAAACTTGGTCTACTCATACAGATGGAGACTCTTACAATTTTCCCTGCATGAGAAAGAGAAGCTGGGAGTATTTCTGCAATTCTCATGTTGGTGCTCTGTATGGATCGTCGTTTTATCACCAAACGAACTATTCCAGCATTGTAAAACTTTTCAAGTGTGGTCATCAAAATATATTCTTCAACAGGACACAGGATATTGTCCATCCTTGTACAAACAGAAATGCTCGGAAATTACAGAAACTGAGAAAGATGAAAGCCCCCACTTGTTCTGATGTTTTTAATGCAATGGAAAAGATTACTGATTTCTCTTTGACGAATCAGATGTCGCTTTCTGCGCCTTTAGACCTTCCATTTTCCTTGGAAACCCTCCTTCCCCTGGTTGCTGACGAGAACAAGACAGTTGTTCTGGCTATTGCTGGATATAGTTACAAGGAAATGCTGATGAGTTGGGTATGCAGATTGCGTCGAATCAAGATTAAAAACTTTTTGATTTGTGCTCTCGACAGAGAAACCTATGAATTTTCTGTACTGCAGGTACGGTTTATACTTATTTTTCTCTTGCAGCTGCATTATTTATCCACTCTCCCTTAACTTAGAAGCGCCAACTTACTTGAACACACATAATCTAAATGAGCCGATTAAGAAAGCTTCCACTAGATGAAGGTCTGCAAACTATGGCGAAGCAGTGCCTGAGATAATAATTCTCATATATCTTCTATCAAATACCATGGATTTGAGCAGACAGGATGACCAAACAATATTTTTAACATGCTCTGCTTGCCATCAATTTCATTTTTACAATAATCGAACAATATAATCCAACATTCACCGTTGTAGATTATTAGTATCTTTAATTCTCATCCAGACTCACCATATCGGTTTCATCATATGATTTTGGATTGCATTCCGTGCTATTGTTATTTTAATGCCCTCGAATCCGGATGTAATTTGCTATCTGCATTTAACTGAAAAATCTTCCACTATCAGGGCCTTCCTGTCTTCAGTGATCCATTTGCTCCAACAAATATCAGCTTCAATGGCTGCCACTTTGGAACAAAATGCTTTCAGAGGGTGACAAAAGTGAAATCAAGAATGGTTTTAAAGATATTGAAGCTTGGGTACAACGTGCTCCTTAGTGATGTGGATGTTTATTGGTTTAAAAATCCTCTTCATTTTCTTTACTCCTTTGGCCCTTCTGTCCTTGCTGCGCAGTCTGATGAGTTCAAAAATACAGGTTCTTCCCTATACAATCTTACTTTGTTCTTTCATTGTGGGATTTTTCTTTTTGTTATATTTTGTGTTGCTATTAGGAAGGTTTTTTTGAGAGCCTCATGCACTGCCGTATGCGCAGGACCAATAAACTTGCCTAGACGCTTGAACTCTGGCTTTTACTTTGCTCATTCTAATAATATGACCATTGCCGCAATGGAAAAGGTGGTGAGGCATGCAGCCACTTCTGGCCTATCTGAGCAGCCGAGCTTCTACGACACCTTATGTGGACAAGGAGGCTCTAATCGCGTCGATGACAGTAGGTGCGTAGAACCCGAAACAAATCTGACTGTTCATTTCTTAGACAGAAAGTTGTTCCCTAATGGGGCTTACCAAGGGCTATGGAAGAAGAAAAATGTAAGAGCTGCCTGCAGGAAGAAGGGCTGTCTAATTCTCCATAACAACTGGATTAATGGAAGGGTTAAAAAGCTTGAACGTCAGATCTCGTCTGGCCTATGGGAATATGATATGACCTCAAGAATGTGCCTTCACAACTGGCAGAGAGACTAAATTGAAAACAAGGAAACATAGAAGCTTATCTTCTTCGAGGATGAGATGCTTCAGAGCCATGGTAGGAGGAGGATAACTTAAATCTATTCAGCAAGGAAACAAGACTCCATTTTTAAGCTATCAGAAACTACTGAAATGTCACAATTCAATGCAGATATGGAGAAATGCTTGATGTGTTTCTTAAACAAAGAATCCAGAGGTACAAGGAAAGAGGACGTCAAAGATAGCAGGCAAAACCAATTTGATTTTACTCACTGCTTGAAGAAATTGGAAAAAGGCCACTCGAAAAAAAGAGTGGATGTTTCTAATGTTGCCATAAACAGAAGCTTCCAATATATAAATTGAATGTACGCTCACAAAATAGAGGACAAAATCTTGGCCAAGATCCATGTGTAGAGAACAGAGAGGACAGCACCAACAGGAATGGTGACAATCCAGGAAGTAACAATCTCCTTCACAGTCTCTGATCTCACACTGTTAAGTCCCCTCGCAAATCCTACCCCCATGACGGCTCCAACCAATGTATGAGTGGCAGATATGGGCATTCCGAGCTTTGAGGCTACTAGAACAACTGAGGCCGCCGCAAATTCGGCTGCAAATCCTCTCGTCGGAGTTAACTCTGTTATCTTCTTTCCGATTGTGGATATCACTCTGTATCCCCACATTGTCAGTCCTGCTACAATTCCAAACCCTCCCCAAGCAAGAACATCGGTAGGAATCACGATCTCCGTTCCGGTAGCTCCACCTTGAAGTATAGACAATGCGGCAGCCAAAGGGCCGATTGCATTGGAAACGTCGTTTCCACCGTGGGCGAATGACATGAAGCAAGCGGATAGAACCTGCATATATCCGAAGACTCCATAGACAATTTCAAGCTGAGCCCCTTTGGGGCCTTCGATATCGGAGAGAAAACCGATGTTTTTAGTTTGGGTGACAGACTCAGTGGGATTTGGAGAAGGAGAAGTCCCGTCGAGAAGATGACCGAGCTGTTGCCGGATTATTCTGTAAACAAGAAGGGCTCCAGCAGCTCCGCAACACAAAGCCTGGGCGAGAGAGATGGGAAAGGTCTTGCTCAAGGGAAATGCGATGAAGGAGATTCCGGTGACACCCAGAAAGACGAGCACGGGTGCGGCTGCAGCTGCTGCTTGTCCTGGATTAGGAGCAATGTACACAAACTGCACACACAGGTGAACCAAATAATAGTTTGCTGTTGCGGCCAAGATTAATAATTAAAATAAAAATACTAATTATAAAACGTAAAGTTAGACCGTAATCTTTATAGTAAGGACCTTGTTGTAAGCCAACAATGGTGGAAAGGGAGAAAGCTCATACCCTGCGAATGCATTTGTAGACGAGGAATGAGACCATTGCTCCAATTACGGGGGAGATGACCCATGAAGAAGTCACTCTAGCCAGTGAACTCCAAAAGACAGCGCCGGCTCCACCGTACACGATGCCGAACCCCACCATCGATCCCACTATACAGTGCGTCGTCGAAACTGGCCATCCATAGTATGATGCCACCTGAAAAATACAAGGCCGTAAACCCCATTAAAGAAGAACAAGCTAATGCAACAGAGGAAATACAGCGAGAAGAGGGAACCGGAATTTGCACCTGCAACCACGTACCGGCGGCGGCCAAGGAGGAAAGCAAACCGGCGAAGAGGAGTGTGTCTTTCCCCTGAAACACATTTGCCACCAGAATCCCCTTCTGCATTGTACTAGTCACGTGAGTCCCCATCAGCAACGCCCCTGAGAACTCCAGCACCGCTGCCGTCACCACCGCCTGCCGGAGCGTTAGTGCACCGGAGCCGACGGAGGTCCCCATAGCATTTGCCACGTCGTTCGCTCCGATGTTCCAGGCCATGTAGAATCCGAAAAGCAGGGTGGCGTAGGAAAGAACCTTTGTCTTTAGGGGCAATCCTTGTCCTAGAGACGCCATGAAAAGGGGAAGGCACAGAGCTGCGAACGCTATGCAAATCGAAATTCCAGATGCGGTTTTTGATGAAATGTGAAACGCCTGAGCCATCCCTTGTAAATCGTCGCCTCCATTCTCGATTTTAATTTCCTCATGCTTCTCTTTTTCCCCTCCTGTTCCGGCATAGGAAGATAAACCAGCGAAATTTCGCCTGAGCTTTGAGCAATCGAGCTTCAGAGCGGGAGGGAAAGATTTCAGAGATGGCGTGAATGGATCGGGGGACGGGAAGACCAAGGGCGAGCGTCGTTTGGGCAAGTGAAAGTGGGAATTGTGAAGAAGAAAAGAAGAGGAAGAAGAAGAGAAAAAGTGAGAGGATAACATACCCATGGCTGAGAAGGAGGGTAGAGAGAGAAAGAAGAGGAGGAGAGAGATAAGGGTATATTGAATATGTATGGAATCATCCGTGTGAGATTATGGCCATGGAAGAATTTCATGGATGGAGAAATCAGAACGCAGAATTTGTTCGAAAAAATGATGAATTTTTATGGTCGCTTTGGCTGCTGTCTTTTGATCCACAAAATGAGTGTTGCTCCTCCAAAGTCAATCAACTTCCCTAATAGTAATAGTGCTAAAATATTTGACTTTAGGGTGTTGATAGTCATGACTTGACATGATTCTAAATCAATATATTCAAACTTATTAGGTCCCACACTAATCCATTTTCTCTTTCTCTTGGTAAATTCATTTCTGGTGTACGAAATTTATAAGAAAATAATATAAATGTTATGAGATTATCAAATTCGTAGAAGATATTATAGTTTTTTGGGTTTTTACCAAAAAAAAAAAAAAAACCAACGAAAATCTTAAACCTCAATTCAAAGTTTAAACTATTAAAAACCTAACAAAACAAATCCTGCCGGTCGGCCGATCTCTGTCCGTTCTAAAAAATACCATAAAACGGATGATCGTTCTTCGACAAACGGTTATCCGTTATTTCCAGTGTCACGTGACACTTGACGTGTCAGGGCCCAGTCCCGATCCTTGAACTGGATCCCGACGGATTAGAATTCTCGAGGTAGGAAATTCAAACCACTACAACGACGACGACCTGGTCAACTAACCAACATTCCCTAAGTGGGAACCTTCACACACAATCTTACCTGACATCCTGAATTAGGATATCATTATCAGTTCAATCTAACTAAAAATATATATTTCATAAATTGAAATATCCACATCATCATTATCACATCATCCTTATCAAAGTACTATAGCAAAAGCGTAAATAATATAAATAAATAAATAAATAAATAAATAAATAAAGATCAGTCACGTTAGGTGACTTTCCACAACCCCAAGCCTCCTATGCCTCACTGCACTGTACTTTGCCTTGGTTTCTCAGTTCTGGTGAACGTCCTCGCTATCTGAAAAATAAATAAATAAATAAAGATCAGTCACGTTAGGTGACTTTCTTTTGGATATGTTGTTATATGAATATAATGGATTATTCTCAAGATGAAAATTCGCAAATTGATTTAAAAGTGTTACGTCTCAAGTTTGGAATCACTATTGTAGGGTACCAAATAGTGGTAAAACAAAATATAATTATTATGGACAAATTTATGTAGTTCATCCATTGAAAAATAAGATTTCAAGTTTTATAAAATGTATGAAAGTATGCAAAAGTTTTACGAGAAATGTAGACAATAGCAAAAGACTTTGATTTTTCAACCTAATGAAAGAAAAATGTCTCCACATTTACCATAATCGCTGCTTGCGAATTTCTTGCAAAAATGATTATCTTAGATGAATTGCCAATTAAATTGGTTGAAGGAATTGATTTTAGAACCTTTTATATGTGTTTGAATCTTAGGTTTATCCTGCCTTCTAGAAGAATAATTGCAAGAGATATACGCAAGATATTTGAGAAAGAAGCAAGCAAGTTGAAAGAATACTATTTTACAACATCACAGAAGGTGTGCTTGACCACTAACACATAGACCTCTATTCAAAATCTGAATTATATGGTATTGACATGTTATTACACTGATGAAGATTGGAATGAGAGAAGAAGATTTTAAACTTTTGTTTGATTCCAAATCATAAAGGTGAATCTATTGGTAAAGAAGTGGATAAGTGCTTTCTTAAATGGGAGATTGTAAATGTTACGATTGTTACAG
The DNA here is from genome assembly GCA_022432975.1 of Begonia masoniana. Lineage (NCBI taxonomy): Eukaryota > Viridiplantae > Streptophyta > Magnoliopsida > Cucurbitales > Begoniaceae > Begonia > Begonia masoniana. The sequence goes on from CM039515.1 coordinate 39,026,701, forward strand.
TTGATAATGCCCATTCTAATGACATTGCAATTTCATATTTGACCAAGATAGTTAGAAATTGGAAAGAACTGATATTAAATTGTGATCATATGCATGTGAGATGTTTTCCACTGGTTCTTAATTTGATCGTTTTTTTATTGTTTAAAGGAACATCACGAGCCTATAGTTAGGGTACGCAAAGTTGTTAAGTATGTGAGGTCTTTTAAGGCAAGATTGTAACAAATCAAGTCTTGCGTTGATGCCGCTAAAATTACTTGCAAAAGTAAGTTGTCTCTCGATGTTTCCATTCAATGGAACTTTATATATTTGATGTTAGCAAGCGCTGATAAGTATGAAACAACCTTTGAAAAAAAAAACAAAAAATGATAGTTTTTTCATGCTGTGCTTGAAATGGAAAAAGAAGGCCTACCCACAACCGAAATTGGTCGTGCATTAGAGAATATATAAAGTTTTTATCGGGCGTTTCATACTATGACTTTTCATGTTTTTGCTTCTCAACATATTACATCGAATTATATGTAGATGAAGTTTGTAATTTGAAGATTGTTATTTATGAATATGCTAATGGTGATAATGTGACACTGAGAAGAATTATCAACAGAATGCAAAACAAGTTCAATAAATATTGAGGATCACTTGAAAAAAATAAATATGCTTGTTTGTGTGGCTATTGTTCCTGACCCAAGTTGCAAAATAAGATTTTTGAGACATTGTCTAACAATATTATTCGGTAGTGATAGAGTTGCATATTACTCAAAGAAAGTGGTTAATGCTATTCAAAAGTTGTATTCAGAGTATGAAATGATACGAGTAATAAAAATCAGATTTCAAGTGGTAGTGATAGACAATACATGGTAACAAAGCCAATGAGTGCTTTGGAAAAAGCTCGATCTACTGTTGTTTACTCTATGTTTTACAAGCCCAGCAATTCTTGTGAGGTATATGAGAAATGAAATATGTCAGGGATAGATTAATATTTGTCTGAGTTATTAGAGAATTTTTTAGACTGCACCGACATATTATCTTGGTGGAAGAGGAACTCATATAAGTATCCAGTTTTGAGCGTAATAACAAGAGATATATTGATAATTATAATTTCTACGATCGCATTAGAATATGTTTTTAGCCGTGGTGGTCGTGTTCTTAATGAGTTTCACAGTTCTCTATCGCCCAAAAATGTTGAAGCTTTCATATGCACCCAAAGTTGTCTAAAATCATTCAATCTTTTCAAAATTTCTCTACAAATTGATAACGACCTCGATAGTTCTATAACGACTATTGATGAAGGTTTGAAAATTATATTTTTTTTGCATACTATTACTATACATGGTTTATATACCTTGTTTAATTTTTGTAGATTCTGCTACATATGATAAATTTTCAGAAGATGGCGAATCAATGGCTTGACAATTGAGGTGATTTGGAATGAATTATTTGATTTGATTGGCATTGATGTTTGGAATTTAATTATGGTTTTGAATTTTGTTTAGTACATTTGGAATTATGGTTTTGAATTATAGATTTTGTTAGTGTATCAGGTGCAACACATAAGGTGCTTGATGTAATCTGTAATTCTGTAACCATAATATTCCAGAACTTTCCTTCAAATTGTATAAAACGAAAGGTTCTCTCACTGTAACTTTATTGAAGAAAGGTATTCTAAATCATTTTACCGTATGCTTTGACTTGGTATTAGAGCCTCTTTTTCATGGCTTCCTCTTCCAGTATTGTTAATCCTCTTCCTTCTTCTGATTCTCTTTATCTTCTCTCATTTCCATCTCTTAATCAAGCTTTCAATGTCAAACTGGACTCCTCTAATTATCTCATTTGAAAGAATAAAATTCTGAACATTGTAATCGCCCATGGCTTGGAAATTTTTCCAAATCTCTTTTGACACGGTTTGGCCCTACAAAAAGAAGGTTAATGCAAAGACAAACACTAAGGGTTGGTGCAATCGGCTCAATCTAAGAATACCCCAAAGACAGCCAGCACAAAATAGGCAAATGATCTCCAAATGCTATTAAATTTTAAGGAGCTTGTACCTGATGAGTGAAGGACAGGACCTTGAAATTTCAAGTTAAAATAAGCTAAAACGAAATAGATATGCACGAACTCCCGTGGCTGGTTCGATAGAAAACTTATGGCACCTTCAGTTAATGCAATCTTTCAAGAAAGAATACAACAGCTTAAGGGCTTGGTTTCTCACCTTTCTTTTGTTTTCTAACCCTTAGAAGGATTGGAGAGAAATGTGTCAATAAGGGCTTTCAAGTAAACATATACTTGGAGGGCAATTGAGGCTAACTCCGCTCGATATTACTCACCGAGGCTTACCTTGAAAGAGTCAATGCTCTTCTGGTTTTGAGATGAAAATCCACTTTCTATTAATAAAAAATTGAATATTGCAGAGAATGAAGCTTAAATATGACCTAAGGTGACTAGGGTTTTCGGGCAACAAATCAAGCTAGCCGTTGGATGTACCACAGCCGCGCGCGAGGACGAGTGATGGAGCGTCACCCTTCCTATGTGGACGATCATGCACGAGCCAATGCCTTGCAACCAAGCTGGAATAAGGCTGAGCTGGAGGAATTAAAAAATGGAATAAGGATCTAGATCAGCTCGGCCATCGAATGGTTGAGTGCTCATTTATATGTGCTGATCTGTGGTCGCGGCGCTGGACAAGTCAGCGATCCAGGCGTGTGATAGCAGTTCCCGTACAGGCCACGTCATGTCTCTGTCCGCGTGCTTCTGAGCATCTCTGTACAAGCCGCGTCAGCTCTCCGTGCGCACTCCTCTCGTACACGCCAGGTCTCCCTCGTGTGCTGCTACCAGTATGTCTTCCCTTTTTTGTGCGCACACCATCTGATGCTTCAATCCTCGGCCGCGACTCCCTCTCGCGCACGCCATCTGATGCTTCAATCCTCGGCCGCGACTCCCTCTCGCGCGTGCCAACTGTGCCCATCATGCACACACAACCTTGGCCATCCATGCTATCCTAAAACTAACATACATGCATACAAATAACAAGACTAATGTTTGCCAAAAAAAAAACAAGAAGGCCAATGTTTGCCAAAATTAAACAAATACAAAGTTGCTTGTTTATATATAGTTGATTACTGGAAGATAAATTCACTCTTGAGCGTGTGATGATCCGGCAAGCTTCTCCCATGTTAGAACATGCGTTGGCTTGTCCATGTCTAGAGAATCTGGCTCCCATTCCAAGCAATCAAAGAGGCCTTCACTTGTGAAAATAGTACATATGTCAATAAAAATGATAGATGGTGATTATGCCTTAGTTTGAGATTGTATCACTGGACTCCGAGGCATATCATTCTCCCCGAGTGAATGAGGATTTCTCCTCAAATCTAGAGCGGTGCTTTGTTGTACTCCTTTGCTTTGGATGAGTACTACCTTTAGTTTTCTAAGATGAATACCTACAAAATGAACAAACTGATTAATTGGAAAATTCAGCCATGGACTTGACCGAGGTCTATTGAGTCCAAGTCGTGGCATATCATCCTCCGGGAAGAATTGAGAATTTGACCTCAAATCCAAAGCTTTACTTACATCACCTCCGTGAAAACCCTTATGCAAAAGAAAACATGAAAATACTATAAGGGTGTACAAACTAGAGGTGTACATTCCAACTCCCATCATGTCGTGCTTGGCACCATTTTTCTCAGCCGTGTACTCAACTTGAGTTAATGATAGCAACAAAAAAATTCCATCCATAGTCCTAGTTTTGTTTCATTCTCTTTCAAAGTCCATGGCTATTTGTTTGGGTGTCAATGGAGCAAGCTTGATTGTTTTTTCTCCGAACTTTAAAGAATAGTAGCTTGAATATCCGTCGTGTGTTGCTTTTCTGTCATATTGCCAAGGCCTACCAAAGAGTAAGGATGTGCCAAAGAAGGATGGGTCTCTCAAAATGTGCATAGATTATAAGGAGTTGAACAAACTGACAATCAAGAATAAATACCCCTTGCCCCGAATTGATGATCTGTTTGACCAACTTCAAGGAGCCAAAGTATTTTTGAAGATTGACCTACGCTCAGGCTACTACCAACTAAAGGTCAAAGCAGAGGATGTGCCAAAGACAGCGTTCAGAACTCGGTACGGGCATTACGAATTTCTTGTGATGTCCTTTGGACTAACGAACGCACCCGCAACTTTCATGGACTTGATGAACCGTGTGTTTCGGGAGTATTTGGACAAGTTCGTGATTGTATTTATAGATGACATTCTGATTTATTCTCAAACTAAGGACGAACATGCAGAACACCTGAAGATTGTTTTGGCAACCCTAAAGCGGCAACAGTTATATGCCAAATTTTCTAAGTGTGACTTTTGGCTTGATAGAGTCAACTTTTTGGGTCACGTCATCTCTGCAGAAGGCATTTCTGTTGATCCAGTTAAAATACAAGCGGTGAAAGATTGGCCACAACCGAGGAATGCCAGTGAAGTTCGAAGTTACCTTGGTTTGGCAGGCTATTACAGAAAGTTTATCAAGGGATTTTTGATGATAGCCAAGCCTTTAACTGGTTTAACAAAGAAAGACATCAAGTACTCGTGGTCAGAAGCTTGTGAGAAGAGCTTTCAGACGCTGAAACTGACGTTAACGACAACACCTTTGTTGACACTCCCAGTGGAAGAAGGAAAATTTAGTGTTTATTGTGACGCATCTAAGATTGGACTGGGGTGTGTGTTGATGCAAGACGTAAGGTTGTAGCGTATGATTCCAGACAACTAAAAAGTTACGAGCAGAATTACCCCACTCACGATTTGGAGTAAGCCACTGTGGTTTTTGCACTGAAGATTTAGAAGCACTATCTGTACGGACAACAGTGCGAAGTGTTTTCGTACCACAAAAGTCTGAAATATCTCTTTACTCAAAAGGAATTAAACATGAGGCAAAGGCGTTGACTTGAGTTCGTTAAAGATTATGATTTTGAAATTAAGTATCACCCTGGTAATGCAACCCATGATGTCAGCTATGTCTGTACCTTTGAAGGTGGAAGTTCAAAAGTTTGAATTGGAAATAATTCTTGAGTTGTCAGCCTTACTTTCAGATTTGACCATCCGGCCAACCATTTTGGATAGAATCAAGGAGGCCCAACTGAAGTATTCAAAATAAAAAGATAACATCATGAGAAAAATGGCGGATGATTCTTCTGAGTTCAGCCTTTTGGTGGATGGTATTCTGAAATTTAGAGACCGATGGTATGTCCCGAAAGATGAGGAGTTACGAAAGTTGGTTTTGGTAGAAGCACACTTGTCTTCCTTTTCAGTGCACCCAGGCAATACCAAGATGTACTGAGACTTGAAGATGTTTTATTGGTGGCCAAATCTGAAGAAGGATGTTGCCAAGTATGTAGAGTCATGTATGGTATGCCAACAAGTTAAGGCAAAACATCAACGACCGGGAGGTACTCTTCAACGTTTACCGATTCCTGAATGGAAGTGGAAAAACATCGCCATGGACTTTGTGGTGGGATTACCAAAGACGACTAAAGGCCATGATAGTATTTGGGTCATTGTTGACAAATTGACGAAATCAGCTCACTTCCTACTAGTAAAAATGACCTATTCGATGGATCAGTTTGCAAACTTGTATGTCCAGAAGATCATTAGGCTACACGGGATTCCTATATCGATTGTCTCTGATCGAGATCCCAAGTTTACCTCAAGATTTTGGAAAAGTCTACAAGGCTCGATGGGTACAAAATTAACTTTTAGCACGACATTCCACCCTCAGATCGATGGGCAATCAGAACAGACTATTCAGATACTCGAGGACATGTTGAGGGTGTGCGTGCTCAAATTTCAGTCATCTTGGAGCCGATATCTGTCATTAGTTGAGTTTTCCTATAACAATAGTTACCAATCGACCATTGGTATGGCTCCGTATGAGGCACTTTACGACAGAAGGTGTAGATCACCCTTATACTGGGACGAGGTCGGTGAAACCAAGCTTGTAGGTCCTGAGTTGCTACAGCAAATGTCTGAGAAGATTGCTATTATTAGACAAAGGATGGAAACCGCTCAAAGTCAGCAAAAGAGCTACGCAGACAGAAGAAGAAGGGATTTGGAGTTCGCTATCCGAGACGAAGTTTTTCTTAAGATCTCACCGTTCAAAGAAATTATGCGGTTTGGAAAGAAAGGGAAGCTTAGTCCACGGTTCGTCGGACCTTTTCCTATTTTGGCAAGGATTGAAGGTACGGCTTACAGGTTGCAGCTACCTTCATCTATGGACGGGGTCCACAATGTTTTCCACATATCGTTGTTGAGGAAGTGCATACGTGATCCAACACATGTTGTTGAGCCGGTGAACGTCGAGATCCAACCGACCTTGACATATGAGGAGAAGCCGGTGCAGATTTTGGAGTCTACAGTTAAGGTTCTACGCAACAAAGAGATCCCACTAGTAAAAGTATTATGGAAGAATCACGACATCGAGGAAGCCACTTGGGAGCGACAGCAGGACATGATGGACAAGTATCCGGAATTGTTCAGGTATGCAAATTTTGAGGACAAAATTTTAAATAAGAAGGGTAGGATGTAACACCCGAATTTTTGGGTTATGGATTTTGTTTCTAGACCTCCAATTTTTTGCCGTATAGTGTTTTATTCCGTAAATTAGTAATTTAGGCCCGTTTCGCGAATAGGAAGTTTTATTGGAACCCCAAGGATTGATTAAAAATTTTAGTGGATTATGATTATTTTGGAAATATCAAATCATAGGTTAATTAATGAAATTAGGTAAAGGATTAATAGGAAGGGCAATAAAGTAATTTGTCAGTTAAAATCTAATTAAAACCTAAAATCCTATTTATTTCCCTCATTCTCACGATTTCTCCTTCCCTGGTGGCGAACTCTCCCTCCTTCACGATTTTTCTTCTGCAATCGAACCTCCTACGTATCTCCTTTGCCAGCCACGATTTCTTCCTCCATTCTCTTCAACATCCAAAGCCTTAGGTAAGCTTTAAGCGCTTTATTACGCTAGTTTCAATTTTAGGGGTTATTATTTTGTTAGAGTTATTGATTTAGGGTTGAGATTTATTGGGTTTTAGTTAGAAATTGGTAGTGTTGCGTTTAATACTCATTGATGATACATTTATTGCCATTGAAGTAGTTAGAATGAATTAATGGTGATTATTTGATAAATGAGGTTGATGTTGGTAGTTGGAAGGAGTAAATACCATTGATGTGAGGGAAGGTTAAGTGGTACACATAAGGTGTTCGATAAAATTCCCGATCGAGATAAGTTGGAGATTTAGGAAACTTCCTTAGCTAGGATTTTGCTAGTTTCAAATTTAGATTATTTAGGGTTGATTTTTAACATCGAAATATGAAATGTTCTATGTGAAGAGGGCATAAAGTGAAGGCACGACGTTGCTAAAGAAGCCCAAGCAAGTGAGTGTGTTAGGATGTCGGCCGTTAGGGCCCTACATCACAAGGGTACTAGGAGTTTGGTATTTATGACTGTCTGATGAATATGGCTTGTCGGGTATATGATATGATGAATGTTGGATGGCTTGTTTCTTATTGTATAGTGTCCTTACGTTCCTATGTGCATTCACGTTCATGCATCATGGTTTTCTCTAAAAGCACACGAAAACGTTTTATGCATATCATTTGAGTTAATATGATAAGACTACGAAATGTATGTAAATGGTTAGGTGTGGGACGGGGTTAATTGGCCATGATTTTGTTCTTGAGATTATGTGTACGGTTCGCTAATCCTCCCTCTGGTGAGGGCCGGACTGGCAGGAAGACTCGCGGATCCTCCCGCTGGTGGGGGCCGGGTTGACACTGCACGGTCAGTTCGCGAATCCTACTACTGTGTGGGCCGGACTGATCGTTACGGTTATTGTCCGAGAGGACCACGATCACGATTCCTTTGCCACTTCCTCGTGCCCCTTAACCCAAGACAAGTGGAATATGAAATAAGATTATGAACATGATTTTTACGATACATGCATACATGGTCATTCACGTATATGTTTACATTCTTTACTAAGCATTGGGCTTATAGTTTAAACCTTTTGATGTAGGTGACGAATTTGAAGGTGAGGACCTCAAACCTAACGATGAAGTCTAAGTCAAGTTGCTGGATGGTGCTCATGGCGGGGTTTTGTGGCTGGGCGGCGTTTTGACCCCAGGGTGGTGCTCCTAGCATGATTTAGTATAGGTTTATGATTTTGGAAGTATAAGAAGAAAATGTTTTTCATAGGATTTTCATATGATAGCAAGTATTAGGATGGTTGACGGTTTTCCTTTTGATTTTAAGATAAATTTATGACTAAGAGATTTTCACCCGTTTTGTCTTCCGCTATGGTCTAAACGTTTTGTTCTCCTATGAATTTTAATGATGGATGGTATAGAAATTTAAGGTCTCATGTTTTGAACGGTTTAAAGTGATTTTTGGATGGTGAATCTAGGAAATATTGCATAGAATGGTTGTATGTTTTAGACAAGGGAGAGAGATTTTTGCAGGTGAAAGTTCTTGGCCAGAGAGGGTGCCGATCGATCGGCCAAAGGGGCGATCGATCGGCACAACGTTATTTGAAGAAAATGAAGAAACAGAGAGGATGTCGATCGATCGGCTGTGCTTTTTTGTAGGGCGATAGATCGGCTAAATTTATCAATCGATCGGCTGTGAAATTTTATAAGGGGGCGAACGATCTGCTGTTTTGGCCGATCGATCAGCCCTCTTGCTTTTCCAACTCTGCCCCTGTTCTTTCCCTTTAAGACCGAGCATGTCCTTTTCTAAATTACTCTTCACACTTTTATTAATGTTTTAAGTTATTTTCAAGGGATTCCAAATGAGTTTTAAACATGGTTCTCAATCGTTTTAGAAAAATTTCTTTCAAGTAGTTTTCCTTTATGTTCTTTTTGAGTAAATTAAAAAAAAATATAATACCAAGAGTCAAGAATAAGATTACGGTCACGAATATGTAAGTCGCGGCCCGTTGAGTTTCGGGTCGTGACACGGGTGCCTTCTTGTTTCTCTTTAGTTGCCTCTCAACTTTCAAGGCTAACTGCATGTCCATGTCCATCGAATCAGTGGTTGTACCTCCACTATGTCACCGATATCTCAGTTTAAACCCCTAATGAACCTAGCTATCACCTGCTCCTCAGGTTCATCTACTCCTCTGCGGATTTTGAGCGTCTCAAATTCTGTGAGATACTCCTCCACAATTTGCCCATACTGTCTTAGGTTTTGCATTTATGGGAATAGTTCCTGCTTGTAGTGACTGGACACAAATCTCTTCCCTATGAGAGCCTTCATGGCTCTCCATGTGGTGATAGGCTCCTCTTTATTCTATCTCCTCTGAGCCTTGAGGTTATCCCACCACGATGAAGCATATCTGGTTAACTCAACTGCCACTAGTTGTATCATAACTCTCTCAGAGTATCCATAGTACTCGAAGACTTTCTCAACCTTTTCAACCCAATCAAGGAATGTATCTCCATTAGAAGCCCCGTTAAACGAGGGAATGATTATCTTAACATTTTTGAGGTCCTCATTGTCTTTACGTCGGTTAGGAGTATAGTCCATTCATCAACCAAATGTTCTTGGTTTCAAAACCTTCTCCAAGGGGTTTTGGTTCTCCTTCTAAACATTGGTTCTTGGAAGTCTGGTTCGGTTCTTCTCCTAAACATTGGTTCTTGGAAATCTGGTTTGGTTCTTCTCCTAAGCATTGGTTCTTGGAAATCAAGTTCGGTTCTTCCCCTATGCATTGGTTCTTGGACATCTGGTTCGGTTCTTACCCTATGTATGGTTTCTTGGGAATTTCTCCCACGTTTATCCATCATATTCAAGAGGTGGAGGCCATCAAGTTGACCTTGGAAACTTGACTCACCCATTTGAGGGTTTTGAGTCTCGGATTTGGGCTCTTCCTCTTCTCGGTTTGAGTCATGACTTAGACTATAGTAAATTCCACTTCTAGTTGTCATTCTTTGGCACTACTTAATCATAAAGTTTTAGGGGGTGTTATCCATAACTTTGCTAGAAATATAATTAACACAAACTAAAATATCAATAGGATAAAACAATCTTCTCGGACAAACACTAAAACCGATTTAGTACTAAGTTTAGCAAACCAAAGTAAGTAAACAAATCACCTAAAACACACAATGTAATATTTGTATTTGCTAAAAACGTGATACATGCAAATTCAACAACTTTAGGTGATTCACTAAACTTAAAAGCTTTAGGTTAAAAATAACTTCCTCGGCTCAAAAACAAAAACTGATTAGTAACGATTTGAGCAATCCAAATTGATATGAAATAAACAAGCAAAAACACTTAATAAGACACAATGGAGGCACTTTGTGCTCTGATACCAAATGACATTGCTTGGCTCTACAAAAACAAGGTTAATGCAAAGACAAACACTAAAGGTCGGCACTCTCGGCTCAATCCTAGAACACCCCAAAGACAGCAGGCACACAATAGGCAAATAATCTCCAAACGCTATTAAATTTTAAGAGACTCGTACCTGATGAGAGAAGGACAGGACCCTGAAATTTCAAGTTAAAATAAGCTAAAACGAAAGAGATATGCATGAACTCCCATGGTTGGTCCGATAGGCAACTTATGGCACATTCGGTTAATGCAATCTTCTAAGAAAGAATGCAACAGCTTAAGGGCTTGGTTTCCTACCTTTCTTCTTCTTTCCATCCCTGAGTAGAGAGAAAGGTATCAATAAGGGTCTCCAAGTAACCACGAACTTGGAGGGCAATGAAGGCTAACTCCACTCAGATATTAATTACCAAGGCTTACCTTGAAGGAGCCGATGCTCTTTTGGTTTTGAGAGGAAAATCCACTTTCTATTAATCAAAAACTGAATGTTACAAATACAGAGAATGAAGCTTAAATATGATCTAAGGTGGCTAGGGTTTTCGGGCAACAAATCAAGCTAGCCGTTGGATGGTACCACGGCTGTGCCCGGGGGTGAGTGATGGATTTCAGCCTTCCTACGTGGACGACCATGCAAGAGCCAATGCCTTGCAACCAAGATGGAATAGGACTGTGCTAGAGGAATTTAAAAATTGAAGAAGGATCTAGATCAGCTCGGCCATCAAATGGTTGAACGCTCATCCATATGCGTTGATCGGTGGCCATAGCGCTGGACAAGTCAGCGATCCAGGTGCGCGCCACTCAACAGCTCCCATACAGGCTGCGTCATCTCTCTATGCGAGCACTCCTCAGCATCTCTATACAAGCCGCGTCACCTATCCGTGCGCGCTCCTACCATTAGCAGCAACGGGTTCTTGCTGCTAATGGTACATCTCTCTCTATTTCCTCTATTGGGCGCTCTTTCATTCCTTCTTATGATAAACCACTTAAGCTTTTTCATCTTCCTCAAACTCCATCGTTGAGTACTAAACTCATTAGCATACAGAAATTATGTTGTGATAATAATGTTTATGTTGATTTTCACCCTGCTTTATTTCTTGTTAAGGACCGTCTCACTCGAGTGATGCTTCTCTGCGGTAATGCTCATCATGGACTTTACTCGTAGTCCTCACCGTTGTCCGCTCCTCCGGTTGTGCTTCTGTCTTCTTCCACTACTTCTGTCGTCTTGTAATTTGTCTGTTCCACGGACCTCTTATTTTCATTGTACTGCCTGTAATCTTAGTAAATCTCACTATCTTCCTTTTTCAAATTCTGAATCTCATGCTTCTGCTTTGTTTCAACTCATTCATATTGATCTATGGGGTCCTTCCCTGAGCATTCCTCCACGGGTGTACGATATTTTTTACTTTTCATAGACGATTTCAGTCGCTTTACTTGGCTCTACCTCCTGTGTACGAAGATGAAGTGTTACCTCACTTTAAATTTTTATACCATGATTCAGACTCAATTTAACACTTCAATTCAAGCTCTACAAATTGACACGGTTGGTGAATACCGTTCTCTTACATCATTCATTCTCTCCAAAGGTGTTCATCATTGTGTCTCATGTCCATATACGCCGACTCAGAATGGCCATGTCGAACGCAAGAATCAACATGTCGTTGAAGTCGATCTCTCCCTTCTATATCACTCGCATACTCTTAACGTTTTTGTCCTATGCTTTTTCCACAGCTACCTTTCTCATCAACCTCCTTCCTTCTCTTGTTATAAAAAATCGTTCTCCATTTCAATGTCTCTTTCAACAACCTCCTCCTTATTCCAATCTTAATGTTTTTGGTTGTCGTTACTATCCTTGCCTTCGACTTTAAACTGCCCATAAGTTATAACCTGATCCTCTCAATGTGCCTTTCTCGGCTATAGCATTCATCACAAATGTTACCTTTGTTATAACATTGCTTCTTCTCTCTTATATATCAGTCGCAATATTGTTTTCTATAAACACATCTTTCCCTTTTCCGCCTCATCTCTTACTTCCCCTATTCCCTTTGCTTCTCATCCCTTTCATTTTCCCATCACTTCTCCTCTGTTCTCTTCTAACCCTTCTTCTTCCTCTCTATCTTATGCTTCCTTTCCTTCCTCGTATACTTCTCCATCTTGTTCTTCTTCACTCAACACTAGTCATACATAGAATGTTACTAATATTCACCCTATGAGAACTCGGTCCAAATCGGGTATTTTTAGACCAAAGGTATTATCTACAAGCACTGATGATACTTCTTTTGAGCCACTAACCTTTCAACAGGCTTTACATCATCCGCAGTGGTTGCTTGCCATGCTCTATGAAACTGATGCTTTAAAAGAAAACAACACCTGGTCTTTGGTCCCTCTTCTACCAGGTCAACATGCCATTGTTTATAAGTGGGTTTTCAAGCGCAAGTTGAATGTAGATGGTTCTCTAGATCGATTCAAGGCACTTCTCATTTTGAATCTCTCAAAAATATAAATGTCAAGTGATTAGAAGATTTGAATCTCTCACAAATATAAATGTCAAGTGATTAGAAGAGAGATGAGGTTACTATGTCGGAGGGAGTGGGTAACTCTTGAAAACTTGGCAGTACTTCGTGTAGAGTTCTCAAGTTCGGTATTTCTTTCAATTTGAAGTGTGACCTATTGATAGACTTCTTCAAAAATTATCGATGAGCGGAACTCCGCATGTACGTTTGTAGTCCTCCACAATAGATCCATTTGGCAAAACAAAATGGAATGTGGACTTCTACTTCCTTGCAAAACATTATCCCCCGCAGGTCTTCTAGTTTATAACTCGGAACTCTATGTTTGCATAAAAATGAGATTTTTATCTATTTGCGGTCCTCCGCTTAAAGTGGCTCTCGATTATGAACTCCGCAAATGTCAATATTTACTTCTTATTCTTTAGAGTGCGAGACTCTGCCTTCGAAACCAAAACTCTGCATAGGAAGCCTGTAGAAGTATGTATTCTGGCCAAGAACTCCGCATTTGTTGATTTCTTTAATTTTTATACTGACGCAGTCTTCCGCTTGAAGATTTGGACTTCCGCAATGTTATGAAATTTTTACTAATTCTGAAACATAAGTCATTAAACATGTTAATGACTTCAAATACCCTTTTTCAAGAGTATTTTCTATTAGTATATTCATATGTAATGATAAGTTATGCATATACGAATTCATTAACTTAAAACTAATAATCAAACTTTGTCGAATCACCAAAATTACAACTATAACAATCTCTCTCATTTTTTATGATGATTACTTCCATTCTAAGTTAAAAACATTTTACTCATAGTTACGATTGCTCCCCCTCAATTTATGCTTATTATTTCTAATTAGTTCACAAAAAAAAAGATCAGAGTTACTTTGTTTCTACTTTCTCCCCCTTAGTCATTATCAAGAAAATATGACAACCGGTACAATCAGATATAATTCAAGCAAAAGTGATCCATTTCAACGAGATATAGCACGTATAAAATATACATCCAAAAGATAAACTAGAGTAAGAAGTTAAACAAGAGTGAAAGGATCTAACAATGGATGACTACAAAAGATATGCTAATATGAAAGGCTAAGACGATGATGAAGGGCCAACATTAGAATAAGAGGGACATAAGGAGGATTATTGGGTTGCCTGACTGTTATATATTGATTGTCAGTAGCTTCGGAGCCAAGAAACTTTATTGTGATATACTTGTCTTCAGCAGCTTCTTCATCCTCCTTTATTTGCTCTTCAGTGCGGTCTAGATCAGAGGCCAAAGATGTGTGAGATGCACAAAGATGATCCAACCTTTGAGAGATATCAGAATGAAGACCATCTATCCACTGTGACATTATTGAGCAAGGTCCTCCATCTTTTTAAAGATGCCATCAACATAGGAGGAAAGACACAAGAGGTAGTCTATCATCATATCCAGTCTTTCTTCAAGATGTGACTGAGGAATGACTCGGTGGTGGTTGAACAGTGGCCTCCTCCTCAATTCGGGGAACTTCAAGGTTCATAGGTAAGACTGAACGTGCACTCTGGAGGATCCACAGCCCATCTGACTCAACAAAACTCATCCATCTCAAAGTTATATGATCAAATACATCAGCTCTCTTCTCTTCTGTAGCAGGCTCATTTGCAGGGATGATAACATTAAAATGAGAGAAATCTTCTGGAGCAAAGTGTTGTAGGGCAGGTTCTTTGCCAGCTGGTGAGAACGTCTGACATATGACAGAGAATAATGTAACCTGGATCAAACTTCTTCCCATTGTAGAGTTTCTCCATCAAATATAGGTTCATCTATAATGAGAAAGAAGAGTGTATGAAATAATATGATGAACCACTCTGACCTTGACATTTAATTCTTTTGCTTTCGATTTATAGAAACCAGCAATGTCAGGATTTTTGTGGATCTTTCAAAGAAAATCATGTTTTTCTCCATCTTGAATAAGCATTGGATCCCTTGAGGAGTGATAATACTTTTCACATTCCTCGTATGAAGAAAAACTAATCAAACTATTTATCAATTGTGCATTAATGAAAATCTCCCGACCAAGAACGTAGGACTTAAGTGATATCAGATGACTTTTTCACAACCAAATTTGCGTAAAACAACTTAAAAAGCATTTTATAACATTTTCCACCTAACTTGCACAAACCACTCAATCCAGCAACGTCAAACATCCCCTTAACGTCCAATGAGTTAAATTTCGAAAAACTTATCTTCCTTGACACAATAATTGAACGTTGATTAATCCCATGTTCGTACATATTTGTATTCGATACTGCACGAAATTCTAATGAAAGATACTTCACAATTGGAGTACAAACCTTAGCTGGATTACCCTGTGGAGTGACTACTTTTCTCTTAGGAGGAGGTTTTGTGAGTTTGGAGCTCATGATTTCGGCAAGAAGATGAGCTTTTCAAGGTCGCAGAGAGCTCTATATCGAAAAAAAAAAACCTTTTGAAAAACCCTATATCAGCGAGGAACAAATTCGAAGAAATTGAGTTTGATGATGAACAAAATTGCTTCGCCGAGAGTTAGAGAGTTGGAAGACTCGATTGTAGCAACAAATCGTGGGGAAATTATGCAGAGGGGGAATCGGTTGCTAGGGCACAAAGGGGTTTGATTTTGGAGGGGATTAAAAAAACAGAGGAAGTCTGATTTATTTAGTTTAAAAAAAACCTTAAGTTTTACTGTTCAACGAAAAAAACCTCCAGGTTTCGAAAATAGGCGAAAAAAACCTTCTAGTCTGGACTGGGATCGGCCTGTACGGAGAGGCCGGCCGGCCTCCATTTTTTTTTTTTACTAAATAAAATGTTAATTTAAAATAAATATCAAACGATATTCATTTATTTGAAATTTTACCACATGTTTACCACATTATGGGAAGATCATGTGAAAAGTTTCGTGATTTTCTAACACTTGTACGATTTATTATAATTTTAGTTAATTCTTTTATAAAAACCGTTATAATAAAACGTACAAGTGTTACAAAAATTACGAAAATTCTCAGATTATCTTCCCATGATGTGGCGAACATGTGGTAAAAATTTCAAGTAAATTGAATATCGTTTGATATTTGTTTAAAATTTATAAATTAATTTTAAAAAAATAATAAACGATATTCAATTTACTTGAATTAATTTTTAAACAAATATCAAACGATATTCAATTTACTTGAAATTTTTTACCACATGTTTGCCACATTATGGGAAGATAATCTGAGAATTTTCGTAATTTTGTAACACTTGTATTGGAGGAGTTAGGAAGGCGAATGCCCAGTAAAACTAGAAGGGCTATTTCGAACGGAGGTCTTTTCGGACAAAAATTGTTTTTTTTTAAAAAACAGATTAAGTATTTTAGTTTAGACAATCAATTGCGGTCCTCCGCTTTCGCACGCGAACTGCGCGTTTTGGTCTGGCCACCGCAATCGACTCCGGATCACCTCTCAAGGAGCAACAACACCTCGTGGGGCTTTCCTTCCTTTTTTTTATTTTAAAATTACCTAAATCATTTAGTGGCTACATTTGTCTTTTAATATAGTCTAATGATTCGCAATTGAATTATGACATTGTTGAATGCCACTTCATCTAAAAGTTTTGTAAAAATGTCAACTAATTGATCTTTGGAATTAACAAATTCTAAGGACATATCCCCCTTTTGAACATGATCTCTTATGAAATGATATCTAATCTCAATGTGTTTGATGCGAGTGTTAAATGAGATTCTTCGAGATATTAATTGTACTTGTGTTATCACTTCTAATCAGAATTTTCTCTTAAGATTAACCGTAATCTTCTAATGTTTGTTTCATCCAAATAATCTAAGCACAATAACTACCGGCGGCAATATACTCACTTTCAGACGTCAAGAGTGCTACTAAATTTTGTTTCTTGGAAAATCAAGATACTAGAGATTCTTAAGGAATTGATAAGTCTCACTTGTGCTCTTCCTATCAACTAGATTTCCAGCATAATACGAGTCGGAGTAACTTATCAACTTAAAGGATATTACCTTAGGATACTATAATTATAAGTCATAAAATCCACTTAAATATTTGAATATTCTTTTTACCGCACTCAAGTGATATTCCTTAGGTGAAGCTTGGAATCTAGCACATAAAAACACACTAAAGAGAATATCGGGTCTACTCATGGTTAAATATAGAAGTGAACCTATCAATCCCCGATATTTGTTAATGTTTACCCTCTTTCTATGTTCATCCTTATTCAATTTTGTTATGGATGCTCATAGGGGGTACTAGACGATTTTGATGAGTCCATGTCAAATCTTTTTAAGAGCTCTTTTACTGTATTTCTCTTGACTCAAGAAGATGCCACAATGAGATTGTCTAAAAGAAAAATCTTAACTCCCCCATCATCTCAAATTCATTTTGCATCAAGGAAGCAAACTCATTACAAAGAAAATCATTCGTTGCGCCAAAGATAATATTGTCGACATAAATTTGAACTAAAAACATATGATCATCCTTTTGCTTTGTGAACAAGGTAGAGTCAATTTTACCCATTTTGAAATTTCTCTCTAAGAAAAATTTGTTGAATCTATCATACCATACTCTATGGAGCTTGTTTGAGTCTATAAAGGGCTTTATTGAGTTTATAGACATGATCAAATTTATCATGAACTTTAAATCCTAATGGTTATTCTACATATATCTCTTCCAAAATAAAACAATTTAAAAATGCACTTTTAACATCCATTTGAAAGATTGTAAAATTCTTAAAGCAAACATAAACTAAGAGCATACGAATGGATTCCAATCTAGCTACCAAAGCAAAGGTCTCCTTAAAGTCTATCCCTTCTACTTGATTATAATATTTAGCAACCAACCTAGCCTTATTTCTTATAACCACTCTATTTTCATCCAATTTGTTCTTAAACACTCATTTAGTTCCTATAATGGAGTGATCTTTAAGCCTTGGAATAAGTTTCCAAATATTGTTGCTCTTAAATTGATTTAACTCTTCTTGCAAAGCCATAATCCAATTCTCATCTAATTTGGCTTCAACAAACTTTTTAGCTTCAATTTGAGAGATAAGACTATATTAACACAAAAAATCATAAAGGAAGCTCTAGTTTTAACTTCTAGGATAGGATCACCTAGAATATCATCCATGGGGTGACGTTTAACACATCTTCAATCCTTAGACAAGTCGTCATTAACATTATTGATTGGAGTGATTTCTAATACATTAGAAGGAAGTTCTAGAGAGGTTCTCTCATGATTTGAACTATCTTTTTTTTACCTATAACAAAAGAGTCCATATCTCTTTCTAAATCATCATTTAACTCCACATTGTTTGACGGCTGTGATATTTTATCAAAAGTAACATGCATGGATTCTTCCACAACTACAGTCCTTTTATTAAAAACTATATAGGTTTTACTGGTTATAGAATAATCTAAAAATATCCCAAAGTTTGTCTTAGAGTCAAAATTTTCCCAAATTATCATTGGTATTAAGAATGAAGCATTTGCAACCAAAACTCTAAAATATCTTACACTTGGTGTTCTACCGTTCCAAATTTTATAATGGTTTTTTTCTAGAATATGACAAATGGAAATCCAGTTAAGAACATAGCAAGTTGTTGCAACAGATTCCGCCCAAAAATATTTATGAAGAAAATTCTCAGTGAGTATAGTTCTTGCTAGCTCTTGGAAGATCTATTCTGTATTTCAACAACCCCATTTTGTTTGGGAGTCCTAGGCGAAGAGAAACTATACTAACTTTTCATTCTCAAGTTCACCACCATGATCACTATGTATGACAACAATAGGGAGGTCTTTTTCGTTTTGAACTTTCTTCTTAAAGCTATAAAATGTATCAAATATTTCATCTTTTGACTTTAGAAAGAAGACCCAAGTAAACCCAGATAATTCAATAACAAAGGCATCATGCTTACTTCCTAAGTTAGCGATTTTCGAATGACCAAAGAGATTCATATGAAGAAGTTAGAGAGTCTTGGAAGAGGATACAACACCTTTTAAAGCAAATAAACTCTTTGTTTGCTTTCCCATTTGACAAACATTACAAACTCTATCTTTCTCAAAATATATCTTTGGAAGACCCCTAACTAGGTTATTTCTAGAAATTTTAGTCAAGGTATCCATACTAACATGACCTAATCTTCTATGCCAAGACCAACTACTAATAGATGAATTTGTTATAAAACATTTTTCATCAAAACAATAAACATTATCCAAATCAATAGTATATACATTTTCATTTCTATAGTCAATAAACAAGATTTTCTCATTTAAGCTATCCTCAATCATGCAAATTTTTTGATTAAAAAATAACTCTATATTATTTATCACACAATTGGCTAATACTCAAAAGATTATCCTTCAAACCATCTACCAATAAGACATTTTCAATAATATGGGTAGAAACATTACCTATGTTTTCAATGCCTACTATTTTTCCTTTTTGATTACTTCTAAAAGTGACGTTTCTTTTCCTTTTAGAGATGGAGGTAAACTTTGAGGAGTCTCTCGTCATATGCCTCAAACAACCACTATCAAGATACCACATATTCTTTAAGATAGATCCTTCAACCTACAGGGAAACAATCAAATGGTTCTTTTAGGTATCTAAATCTTTTGGGATCCTAGAATGTTAGTATTTCTTCTTCCGTTGTGGATAATTCAGCTGAAATAATAACTGGAAGAGTAGCATTTTCTCTAATGAATGCATAACGAAGGTGCAAAGGTAGAGACTTTAACTCAAGGACGGGCAAGATCTTAATCGATGGTAGAACCCGTAATGGTGATTCCCCCAAACTTTCAAAATACTTCCTCCAATTTGACTCAAATGAATCCATCTACAAAGCATACTCTTTCGCATCCAAATTATCATCAAAAGAAAGATATTGATTTAGTAGACCTATCACAAGAGAGTCGTGTGGTTAAAGTGAGGCTTCCCTTATTACAGTATCAAGGACTTCCACCCAAAACACATCATCACTTGCTTTTAGGTACTTCATTGAATTGAACACATTAAATGTCAACTCTTCATCTTGCAATCGCAATTTAAGCTCACCACTTTGAACATCAATTAAAGCTCCTTGTATCGCTAGGAACGGTCGGTCTAAAATAATAGGGATGTCACAGTCTTCCACCATATCAAGGACCACAAAGTCAGCAGGAAAAATAAACTTGTCGACTTTGACAAGTATATCCTCAATCACTCTACGCGGATGCTTAATAAATCGATCAACCATTTGTATAATCACTCTTGTGGCCTTTGCTTCACCAAGACCAAGCTTCTGAAATATGGAAAGTGGCATTAAGTTGATACTAGCACTCAAATCACACAGTGTACGCTCAAAAATACACTCTCCAATTTCACATGGGACAGTAAAACTTCCAAGATCTTTCAGCTTTTATGGAAGCTTTCGTTGAATAATAGCACTACATTCCTCAGTTAAAGCAATCGTGCCACATTCTTCTATCTTGTGCTTGTGAGTCAATATATCCTTCAAGAACTTTGCATAGCTAGACATTTTCTCGAGAGCATCGGCGAATGGAATGTTGATGTGTAATTGCTTGAACACTTCTAAAAATTTTCCAAATTGTTTATCTATCTTTAAGTTCTTCAAACGTTGAGGAAAAGGAACTCGTGGTGTTACCTCTGTCAGATCTTGTGATTGAACTCTTTGTGGCTTCTGGAATCGGGAGTGATGATCCTTTACTATCATGTTCAGCTACTTTCTTAGTTTCTTGACTAGAATTTTCAATCATCGTACCACTTCTAAACGTGATTGCATTGCATTGATCTTTTGGGTTTACTCCCGTGGAACTAGGCAATGCACCTTGAGGTTGTCCAATGATTACATTAGCGATTTGGCCCAATTGAGTCTCCAAACTTTGGATTTGACCCGATTGATTTTGCAAGGTAGTTCGAGTCTCTACCATGAACTTATTAGTGTGTTCACCCATTTTAGCAACTATCTCATCAAGATTGGGTTTTCTCTCTTGAAATGTTGGAACTTGTTGAGAGGATTGCGGCATTTGTACAACATTATTCTGATTCTTCCATGAGAAGTTCAGGTGATTATTGCACGCTCTAATGTAGTAATTATTCGAATTTTGAAAATTCGGCCTATTGTAGTTCCCAATGAAGTTAGCTTGCTCATAAGAGTTATTTGCCATTTGATTACCTTCTTGGCATTCATCACTTGCATGTGGTCCTTGACACCATTGGCATGCTCCTCTTGGAGAATAGATCGAATTGACCAGCGCTTGGTTATTCTGCAGTTGCTTGGCTAAAGACACAATTTGAACATACTGCGTTCATCTCAGGAGTGCTCGGCTATTTTTTTAGAATCTGCCGCTCAACCGGACATTGGTCATTATTCAATGCTAACTCTTCCAATAGAGAAAATGCTTCTACTTCTGTCTTTTGGAGAAGTGATCCACCTGCAGCTGCGTTAACAAGAGTTTTCCTAGACGCTGATAAACCAATAAAGAACGTTTAAACTTGCATCCAATGTGGCAAACCATGTTGTGGGCATTTCCATAATAGTTTCTTAAAATGAGCCGATGATTCATATAGCGTCTCCCCGTCGAATTGGCTGAAATTAACAATTTCATTACGGTACTTTGTTTTCTTCTCAAAAGGAAAGAATTTAGATAGAAACTTTTGGCATAACTCAGCCCATGTTGTGATGGAATCAGCCGGCAAAGAATTTAACCAACTTTTCGCTCGGTCTCTTAATGAGAATGAAAACAACCATAGCCTTACAGCAAAGTCTGAAACATTATGAAACTTGTAGGTATCACACACCTTCACGAAGTTGGCAATGTGATCCTTCGGATCCTCAGAGAACAGGCCACAAAATTGTGATTGTTGAATCATATGTATGGTTCCCGCTTTCTTTCAAAGTTGTTGCTCGTAATCCCTGGTTTACGAATAGAGATTGGACACTGACCACAGATGCCATCATATAGTCTAGTAGTGTCCGTGTCTCAACTCCTTCAATTAGCTTGTGAGCCATAGTTGCTTCCCTTGTTTCCTTTCGATTTCTATGACAAGTGCGTTCAATTTCTGGATCGATTGGAATGAGGTTGGCAGTGCCTTGTTTTCGCGTACACCTATAAAAGCAAGTATAAAAAGTAAATTAATTGAATTAAAAAATAAATTAGAATTATTTAATTTAGTAATAGTAAAATAAATAGTCCCCAGCAACGGTCCCAAAAACTTGTTGCGAAAAATAATACGAACGCAAGTGAACGTGTCGCAAAAGTAATAAAGTGTATAAATACGAGTCGAACCCACAAGAACTATTTTCTTCTAATTAATAAATGAATTTAATTCTAATTTAAGATGAATAACAAGACTTCAATGATTTTTTATTAAAATAAAGCAGGAGAATTTAATTAAATAACAAAAATTTAAATCATTGTAGAATGTTAAATAAGAAAACTCTAGGACTGTATATTTCACCTAAATTAATCATATTTAATATTCCTAATCTAATTTATTAATATCTATTCCGATGTGTTGATGGTAATTTTGCAAGTATATTTATCAATCTCTCTCGAGTAATGACAAACTTATCCAATTAACAGATTTTACCTCTCGATCTCTAACCTTAACAATTAATTGAATACATTACGAACAAGAAATCAAAATACCACATAAATGTCTTAGCTATCTCTAGTCTAAAATTCTTTTCATGGTAAACTATTCAATTGCACAATTATTTTTCTACTCTCGGCCTCAAAATAATCCTACGTGCATGCTATTGTTGATCAGACAATTCCAAGCAATAAGAACAGTAATAGTTTACTCACATAATTAGAAAGAATATCAATAAACTAATTAAAAGAACTACTACACAATCATAGTTTGGCTACGTATTAGCCCTAGAAAAAAAAAGGTTAGTTCATGCTAAAATAACGAGAAAACAATAAAATAATGAAACTTCATAGTTTTAGAGAAGAACGAGAAAGAAGAAGAAACTATGCTCTTTGATCCGAAATCTTCTTCCTGATTCAAGTCTGTCGTTCTGATCTCCTTTTCTCTATCTCTCCATTCCGGTCTCTGTCTGCCTCTTGCCTTCCGTTAACTTAGAACCTAATTCTCAATTAAAATCGGCGGCCCGCTTTGATCAACGGCTGAGATGATTTTTGAATAAAAATTCCCAAAATCCTGACTTTTTAACTCCCGAGTGCTGATCGATTGCTTGGTGTAGCCGATGGATCAACATCTTCTCTGCTCGAACAACATCAATTTTTAACATTGTAGCCGACTGATCGGCACTCCTTCTATTCTGCTTCTTGAACTTCGATTTTTTCTCATGTTTCGTCGATCGATCGCTCACATTGTCCGATCAATCGGCATAGCTTCTGGTTTCGTCAAATTTTTGGTGTTTTAGCCGATCGATCGCCACATATTGGTCGATCGATCGGCACTACTTCGGGTTTGCCTTCTCATTTTTTCTCGTTTTACGCCGTAATGCAACAGAATCATCCAATTCTCTTTGTCAAAACTCTAGCTTGCTCTGTTTCATTTTATCTGCGCACATACACAAAAAATGTCAAATTCTCTCAAACACTTGAAAAACTAATCGAATCAAGTATAAAAGAGTATAAATAATTGTGAAAAATACACGCTTATTATTGGGTTAACAAAGAAGTTTTTGTACATTTTTTTCTTCTTAAAAGTTTCATTACCAATATTGGCTTTATCAAAGGTAACTTTTTGCTTTCTTAAAAGCATTTCTAAATTTTTGCTACTGTTAGAGAATCAAGCACTATATTGTTTAAATCAACATTTTTCCATTTTAGATCACTAATCTCAATTTCTAATGAAGAAGTTACATTAGCATATTTTCTAACTAAATCAACATTCTTCTTTTTCAACACTTTGTATTTAGACTTAAGCAAATTAAATTGATCAACTATATCGTTAAATGCATCAATCAATTCATTTTCATCAACATCATCGTCTAAATCACTAAAGGAGTCGCTTAACTTATTTTCCTTAGCCATGAAGCACATGTTGACAACTTCTTCATCTTCAGAAGAAGTATCATTTTCGCTCTCATCCTATGTAGTGCCTCGACTTTCCACATTCAAAACATGTGGCTTCTTTTTCCGTTAGAGACTTGTCTTCTTTTGAGAACTTCTTTCCTTGCAATTTCTTGCGTTGGAGAAACTTGCTAAACCTTCTCGTAATGATGGCAATCTCATCATCGTCACCTTCATTTTCGAATTTATCTTGTTTGCTTGAGGAAGCTTTGAGTACAATATCTTTCTTCTTGAAAATTTTCTTATTTTTTTGATCTTCCTTTTCATTGGTCTTCATGGTTATTTCATGAGTCATTAGCGATCCAATGAACTCCTCTAGTTTGAGGTCTTTGAGATCTCTCACTTCTTGGATGACTGTTCACCTTGAGTTGTCATCCTTTAGGTAAACATCAAAGAATTTTTCCAACTCGTTCTTCATTGGGATAAACTCTACTAAGCACTTTCAAACTATTAGTAATGTTAGTGAAGCGTGTAAATATTAAACTAATCGATTAATCTTTTCCCATAAAAAATAATTCATATTCATGTACAAGCATACACATTTTATTTTCTTTTACTTAATTGGTTCCTTCATGTGTAATTTCAAGTAAAAGTCAAATTTCATATGCATTGTCACAGCTTTGTACTATATTAAATTCATCCTATTAAGAGCACAATATAGATTATTCATAGCTTTGACAATCGAGCTTAGTTTTCCCTTATCATGGTCGTCAAATTCCATAGGCAATTTAGGCACATTAGCTCCATCTTCTAGTTTATAAGAATATAGGGACCATTTTCAATAACACTCCACAAATCATAATCCATGGATTGAACAGAGATTTTCATCATAGATTTCCAATAGACGTAATCGTTACCATAAAAAAAAAAAAAGGTCTAGTAATAGATTGTCTCTCAATATGCAAAGAATTTAGATTAAATGCCATAGTAATCAATCACAAAAAAGTTCAAGACCTTGCTCTGATACCAATTATGTTTGGATTAGACGCCCTAATCCACTTATAACGAACGATCGATAAACTGAAAAAGAAAACGGAGAAAATAATAAACACAGAGATTTACGTGGAAAAACCCTTAAGGGAAAAAACCATGGGCAGAGGAACAAATCTACTATGAAGATCGAAATACAACCGCAGGTTTTGTGACTCTAGTTTACATCAATTTATAGAGAAAACAAAACCCTAATGAGATTCTCAAAATGGGCCTAACCGGTCTGGCCCATATAGAATTCGGGTCACACCCAATTCTAACAAATCTCCACCTTGACACGAATTCCATATAAGAGATCCAACGGGCTACTCGGCTCAAACCCAAAGCGAATCCAGAACACTGAACTCTGACGATCTCCACCTTCGAAATTCCGATGCAAGGAAATAAATCTTCAAAAATATTTAAAAATATCATAATCTGCCACAAAGGCCCCAGATGGGCCACCTTAGCAACTAATGCTAATCAGGTTTAAATCATTTAAGCCCTGATGATGACATCTTCAAATCATCATCCAAATCTTTCCTCAAATCTCAACCTCCCAATAAAATCGATATTTTTGCATCCCAAAAAAATTACAAAAACTTGTTCATGTTTTGTCCTTGAAGAAACAAAGAAGACGAACAAAATAATAAGGCTGAACTGAGTGAGGGCGGCTTTCCTCTCTTCACTGGTCGATAACAAGAACACCGACCAACCCTTTCAAAAATCAGAATAAATTCCACAATATTCTGAACCAACAAAATTGCCAAACAAAATAGATAATTTCCCGATCAATTATTCAGCCAGCCACAGAATTTCAATATCAGAATTTCTAACAATATCTCCACCCGATGATTACTCCGTAAATAACAGCAAATAATATCTCAACCCTCCAAAAACTTCAGAACCCGGATATTTCACAAACAAGAATTTTAGAATATACTCCAAAAATAACAGATTTCCAGCACCCAAATAATCAACGCGCAGAATTCTGAAAAACTGTGAAAAATACCAAAAACTGAATAAGCTTGCTGCTCGGAGGTTGCTGAACGGAGAAGGCAACAGTGGACAGAGCGCGGCGACTCTGCTCGGTTGCTGACAGACGACGGTGACTAGGGCTTGGCGACGGCGGCGCAGAGGTGTGCGGCTCGGAGATGGAGTCGGAGCAGATTGGCGGCGAGATTCTGAATGAAACGCGGCGTTCGCGGCGAGCAGAACGGAGCGCGGCGGTGTCTGTTCTCCGGCGACTATGCTCGGTTGATGACAGACGGCGGCGACTAGGGCAACGACGCCGAGGCGCGCTGGGGCTCGGGCGGCGCTCTCCTCGGTTCTTCTCTGTCGAAGAACAACAGAACCAAAGGAAAAACAAAAACTTTCCCTTTTTTTTTCTTCAAATTTATTTTTCTCTCAAAAATTGCAAATTTCCACCAAAAATTGCAAACCTAAAAATTCGTTCGATACCTTCGAAAATCAAACCTTGATTTCGGAAAAAAAAAAAACTTCAACTTGCTCTGATACCACTTGTTTGGATAGACGCCCTAATCCACTTATAACGAACGATCGATAAACTGAAAAAGAAAACGGAGAAAATAATAAACACAGAGATTTACGTGGAAAACCCTTAAGGGAAAAAACCCTGGGCGAGGAACAATCTACTATTAAGATCGAAATACAACCGCAGGTTTTGTGACTCTAGTTTACATCAATTTATAGAGAAAACAAAACCCTAATGAGATTCTCAAAATGGGCCTAACCGGTCTGGCCCATATAGAATTCGGGTCACACCCAATTCTAACAAATCTCCACCTTGACACGAATTCCATATAGAGATCCACGCTACTCGGCTCAAACCCAAAGCGAATCCAGAACACTGAACTCTGACGATCTCCACCTTCGAAATTCCGATGCAGGAATAAATCTTCAAAAATATTTAAAATATCATAATCTGCCACAAGGCCCCCAGATGGGCCACCTTAGCAACTAATGCTAATCAGGTTTAAATCATTTAAGCCCTGATGATGACATCTTCAAATCATCATCCAAATCTTTCCTCAAATCTCAACCTCCCAATAAAATCGATATTTTTGCATCCCAAAAAAATTACAAAAACTTGTTCATGTTTTGTCCTTGAAGAAACAAAGAAGACGAACAAAATAATAAGGCTGAACTGAGTGAGGGCGGCTTTCCTCTCTTCACTGGTCGATAACAAGAACACCGACCAACCCTTTTCAAAATCAGAATAAATTCCACAATATTCTGAACCAACAAAATTGCCAAACAAAATAGATAATTTCCCGATCAATTATTCAGCCAGCCACAGAATTTCAATATCAGAATTTCTAACAATATCTCCACCCGATGATTACTCCGTAAATAACAGCAAATAATATCTCAACCCTCCAAAAACTTCAGAACCCGGATATTTCACAAACAAGAATTTTAGAATATACTCCAAAATAACAGATTTCCAGCACCCAAATAATCAACGCGCAGAATTCTTGAAAAACTGTGAAAAATACCAAAAACTGAATAAGCTTGCTGCTCGGAGGTTGCTGCACGGAGAAGGCAACAGTGGACAGATGCGCGGCGACTCTGCTCGGTTGCTGAAGACGACGGTGACTAGGGCTTGGCGACGGCGGTCGCAGAGGTGTGCGGCTCGGAGATGGAGTCGGAGCAGATTGGCGGCGAGATTCTGAATGAACGCGGCGTTTCGCGGCGAGCAGAACGGAGCGCGGCGGTGTCTGTTCTCCGGCGACTATGCCGGTTGATGACAGACGGCGGCGACTAGGGCAACGACGCCGAGGCGCGCTGGGGCCTCGGGCGGCGCTCTCCTCTGGTTCTTCTCTGCGAAGAACAACAGAACCAAGGAAAAACAAAAACTTTCCCTTTTTTTTTTCTTCAAATTTATTTTTCTCTCAAAATTGCAAATTTCCACCAAAAATTGCAAACCTAAAAATTCGTTCGATACCTTCGAAAAATCAAACCTTGATTTTCGGAAAAAAAAACTTCAACTTGCTCTGATACCACTTGTTTGGATTAGACGCCCTAATCCACTTATAACGAACGATCGATAAACTGAAAAAGAAAACGGAGAAAATAATAAACACAGAGATTTACGTGGAAAAACCCTTAAGGGAAAAAACCACGGGCAGAGGAACAAATCTACTATGAAGATCGAAATACAACCGCAGGTTTTGTGACTCTAGTTTACATCAATTTATAGAGAAAACAAAACCCTAATGAGATTCTCAAAATGGGCCTAACCGGTCTGGCCCATATAGAATTCGGGTCACACCCAATTCTAACAAATTATAAGATCTATTTAATTTGAGAGGGGTTTGAATTAGATTAAAAACTTTTTCGATTGAATAACAATATTCAATTACACAAATCAAATAGATTATTCTTCTTAATTTATTTTGAGGTTTCTAAAAACTTCATAAAACTCATAAATAATAAATTAAGAGATAGGGAGAGAAAGTGAAAATACTTTGTTAACGTGGTTCGGTGGATCTTGCCTACGTCCGTGCTTCAAGGCTCCTCCTTAAAGATTTCTTTCCAACTCAACATTTCGATAGATTGAACTTCCGGGCATCACTCCACTACCTTTACAATGACTCTTTCGAAGGCCGTCTCCTTTTACTACTCCACCAAGATAGAAGAATTGTTGCAAAATGAAAGTACAATATTCAAATCTTTCACAAATATAAACTCAAGTGATTAGAAGAGAGATGAGGTTATTATGTGGGAGAGAGTATCTCTTGAAAATCTAGTAGCACTTCGTGTAGAGTTCTCAAGTTCGGTATTTCTTTCAATTTGAAGTGTGCTCCTATTTAGAGACATCTTAAAAAATTCTCGACGAGCGGAACTCCACATGTACGTTTGCGGGCCTCCGTAATACATTCGTTAGGCACAACAAAATGGAAGGTGGACTTCCGCTTCCTTGCAAAACATCATCTACCGCGGTCTTCTAGTTAGTAACCCGGTCCTACGCGTTTGCATAAAAATAAGATTTTTATCTCTTTCCAGTCCTTCGCGTAAAGTGGCTCTCAGATCTAAAACTGCGCAAATGTCAATATTTACTTCTTATTCTTTAGAGTACGAGACTCCACTTTCGAAATTGGAACACCGCATAGGAAGTCCGCAGAAGTATGTCTTTTGGCCTAGAGATCTGCATTCGTTGATCTCTTTAATTTTTATATTGATGGATCTTGCACTTGAAGAACAAGACTTCTGCTGATTAAGAAAATTTTGCTAATTTTGAAACATAACAAATTTCAAATACTCTTTTTCAAGAGTATTTTCTACTAGTATATTCATATGTAACGATAAGTTATACATATACAAGTTTATTAACTTAGAGGAGGTGGTGACCTACTTAGACGCCAGTATTGTCCATTTGCATGTGGATGAACTCAGAATAAAGCACATTCTCTTCCCAACAGGATAAGAATTCAAAAGTGAATGTTCTCGCCACCTTCTCCTTCTATATATATATATATATATATATATATATATATATATATATATATATAAAAGAGAGAGATCACGTGCATAGCATCAGATAGAGTTAAGACCTGTTTGGAATTGTTGTCGCAAGGATTAAAAGTATTTATTTGAGAATCTTGACTCTATTTTAGTGTTTGGTAAAACAAAAATTTTGAACTTTATTTTTAACAGTAAAATAATTTTGGCAAGTTGAAAAATGTAGTTTTTAAGATTTGATTTCCTAACAATGTGGAATCGATTATGAAAAAAAAAAATTATTTTAAATTTTCTATTATTGACGTTCAACTACCTACTTTCTCTTTTTATTTATCTCTTAATTGTAATGTATTTGTATGTAATTTAATAATTGAGTATCATAAGTTGTTAACCATTCACATTGATATATCACTTTCAAGTAATTTGTCAAACAGATATTGTTTTTTTCTCACAACTAATTATTGAAAAAATACAGCTAACCATTAAAAAAGTTACAACAATATCAAATTGGCCTTTAAAAAATTCATAACTAAAACGACTAATTTTCCAACTACGTGACCCATAAGATCATAAACTAAATTGAACTTTATCTTTTTCAAAATCTCTTTAGTCGAGCATATTATTTATTGTAAACTTTGTGTTAATGCAACTGTATGTTGGCATTATATTTTTGGCAAACCATTAATTTTGGTAAGTTATGTTTTTGGCAATTATATTATTTTGCATTATATATTATTATATCCTTCTATTTTGGAGATAATATTTGGCAGAATATTTCGTCAATTCAAATGTGATTTGCTGGAAAAGGAATCGTAACAAATATGGATCATATTCCTAATTATTTGGGATACTTTCCTAAAGTGTCATTGGAAGTGTCTCTGCGGCAAATTTGTTAGGCAGAGTTTTTCGGATCTTTAGACTGATTTCGTGGGATATGATCTGTTGAATGAAAAGTCTGTTTCGAGAAGATATTGATTGAGAGAAACAGATCTGCTCTTGCACTTGATATAAAAGTTTTTTCTTTGTATGTTAAAAGGAGCCGACGCTATTACGTGTGTGTGCTGAATTTCTCTATTGATCTGGGCGTCTTTATTTCTTCACCCACGTTTCTATGTGGTGTATGTGATTAATTGATTCAGTCTTGTCTAAGAATGGTTTGTTGAAGCCTTTCTGGGTGATCATATCCTAAGACATTGTCAAGCATCACAGACAGTGTCATAGGAGTTTATTCTTGTGATTGTCATCTTTATCGTGGGCAAGGGGAGCTTGTCATACTTAAGTCGAGGGGAGCTCGCAAAACAGTTTCACCAGTGAAGGTTGGAAGAGGCGACATCAAATATAAGAGGGAGTCTTATTTTGTTTTAGTCCGAGTGTCTTGTAACCTTGTTTGAACTCGTGAAATGTTTTCATATCTGGGCGTGGCCCCGCAGATGTAGGCTGATTGCCGAACTGCGTTAACAACTTCCTGTGTCGTTAATTTCCACATTTTTAATATTGTCCTATATCGTATTTATAACCGGTGTCACACGAAGTGTTACAACACTTTATAACATTGGGTCACTAACCTTGATCTTTCAATTGGTATCAGAGCAGATCGTCTCTGTTTCTTAGGCGAGATCTGTAGGACTTAATCTTGGTTTTTGCTACGATGGACTCCATGAAAGAAGGAGGTTCAACAGTGCGTCCACCCTTGCTAAATAGAAACAATTATGCTTACTGGAAAGCTCGAATGAAAGCGTTTATTAAGGCTGTTGATGAAAAAGCCTGGAAATCTATTATAGCAGGTTGGGACCCACCAATGATTATAAGCAAAGAAGGAGTCACAACTATCAAACCTGAAGAAAGCTGGTCCGTCACTGAAAATGTTCTAGCAAATAGTAACTCAAAAGCTCTTAATGCTATATTTAATGATGTTGATCCTACTCAATTCAGACTTATTTCTACATGTGAGTCTGCTAAAAAGGCTTGGGATATTCTTCAGACGACTTATGAAGGTACTTCAGCAGTAAAGTTATCAAAAATGCAGTTTTTAACAACGAAATTTGAGAACTTGAAGATGCATGATGATGAAAATATTACCGAGTTTAATGCAAGACTCTGTGACATTGCTAATGAAGCTTTTGCCCTTGGTGAAACTATTTCTGAAGAGAAACTTGTGAGAAAGACTCTAAGATCTCTGCCCCAACGCTTTGCTTATAAAGTTACAGCAATTGAAGAAGCAAAAGATATCACCAAAATGAAATTAGAGGAGCTGATGGGTTCTCTTCAAACATTTGAGATGAATTTCGATGTAAATGTGGAAACAGAGAAGGTGAAAGACTTGGCTTTAAAAGCAGAGATGCAGAATTCTGAAGAATTTAATGAATATGATCTGGAAGAATCTTTAGCATTGTTATCAAGAAATTTCGGCAGAATGTTGAAGAAATTTGGTAGAAATAATCGTGGTGTCAGACAAAATGTCACTAACACCAAGAATGACTCTACAAGTTATAAGAAGTCCAAAGACGAAAATCAACCTTCAGATAAATTCTTGAATAACAGGGAAATTAAATATAGAGAATGTGATGGTTTTGGACATATTCAGGCTGAATATGCAAATACCTTGAAGAAGAAAAAGACCTCTCTCAACACAACCTGGAGTGAGAGTGATTCAGAAAAAGAAGATGAAATCTCTAACCGAAATATGGCGCTGGTTGCTAAAGCTAAACCTACAAGTTTTGATAGCGTCACTCAAAATGTCTCTGAAAGTATATCTGAAAATAGCGATGATGATACAGAAGAAATTACAAAAGAAGATCTTATCAATGAAAATAAGAAGTTTTATGAAAAATGGACAGAATTGGTTGAAATAAATCAACATCTTCGAAGACAGATTGGAAGTTTGAAAAACGAAAATGGAAGTCTTCAAGATTGTGTTATTGATTTGGAAGCTAAACTGAAATCAAGCCAGAATGAGATAGAGCGGTTGTCAAATGAACTGAATCACATGAAGAAGAATGTTAGAATGCTAAACTCAGGTTCCTCTATTCTTGATGATATTCTAATGGCCAGAAGATCATGTGATGATACCTCTGGGATTGGTTACAAAGGAGAATGCTCAATGTCACCAAAAGTGTCAAACATCGATACTGAAAATAAAGGGAAGAAAGTTGCGATATCCATCAACAAAACTGAACAGAAATCTAACTCTAAAAACAGTCATCAGATGAAGTCCAATCTTCATGTTCCCAAGAATAAAGGTAACAAATTTATTCCAATTTGCCATTATTGTTTTCATCAAGGTCATATTCGTCCTAGGTGCCTTGCTTATCTTGATGACTTGAGAAAAGGTACTGCTAGATACATCTCTTCATACAGATTTCCTAAACAGAAATGGATAAAGAAAACCATTGGTAAGAGTAATGTTGCTCATACTTCTCTAAAGGCAACATCTGTTGATGCATGGTACTTTGACAGTGGATGTTCTAGACATATGACAAGTGAAGCAAGATTCTTAAAGAATATCATATCAGGAGGTCTGGAAAAAGTAACATTTGGAAACGGCGTCACAGAAAATGTCGTTGGAAAGGGAACACTAGACGTTCTAGGACTGCCTCCTCTGGAAAATGTTCTTCTTGTAAAAGGTTTGAAAGCGAATCTTATTAGCATAAGTCAGTTGTGTGATCAAGATCTGAAGGTGCATTTCACTCGCAACAAATGTGTTGTCTCGGATCATACAAATAAATGCATCATCGAAGGAATAAGGTCTTCTGATAATTGCTATCTCATTTTATCATTGTCTACATGCGAACTAAGGTCAGCTCTGTGCCTTTGCATTCTCTGAAGAAAGTACTTGTGAGTGTTGTTTTTATTTTGTTTTTTGCATTCGTACAAAAAAAAAAGGCAATTTCTTTGCTATTCTTGGTCTTCAACTTCCTGCACGACACATGTGATTTTCTATGAAGATTTCGTCCCTTTTTTTGTGAAAACTTGAGTTTATTTCTCAATTTGTGGAAGGATTTATGGTTTATTTCCATAATGTTTATGAACTTTTGGTGGAATTTCTGCAAATATGGGAGATACAATATATTTATGGGATTCTGGAAGTTAATTGTGGATATATCTTTGGGTTTATTTCCCAAATTGTCACATCTCCTGAACCTGTTACACCAAATGTCACTACAGAAGATCCTGCTACCCTTGATCAATCTGGTTAGATGTTTGTTTGTCATTTCTATGAGACTTCTTTCAGTATTTCTTTCTTGCTGGATGCTATGCACATGCTTGCTTGACATTGGCGGTTCTTGTTTGTCTTTTTATGGCAAAAAGGGGGAGTAGTTTTGGAGCTTGATTGCTTTTATGATGCTGTGGAAATCTCCTATATTTTAAATGTTGTGGTTATCTCCTATATTGGTTCTACTATTTGAAATGACTTTATATTGATCGGATTGCTTCAAGAACTTCTCATTTAGGGGGAGTTTCAAATTATCTCCTTCAGGGGGAGTTATGTTTTGCCAAAAAATGCCAAAGGGGGAGATTGTTAATGCAACTGTATGTTGGCATTATATTTTTGGCAAACTATTAATTTTGGTAAGTTATGTTTTTGGCAATTATATTATTTTGCATTATATATTATTATATCCTTCTATTTTGGAGATAATATTTGGCAGAATGTTTCATCAATTCAAATGTGATTTGCTGGAAAAGGAATCGTAACAAATATGGATCATATTCCTAATTATTTGGGATACTTTCCTAAAGTGTCATTGGAAGTGTCTCTGTGGCAAATTTGTTAGGCAGAGTTTTTCGGATCCTTAGACTGATTTCGTGGGATATGATCTGTTGAATGAAAAGTCTGTTTCGAGAAGATATTGATTGAGAGAAACAGATCTGCCCTTGCACTTGATATAAAAGTTTTTTCTTTGTATGTTAAAAGGAGCCAACGCTATTACGTGTGTGTGCTGAATTTCTCTATTGATCTGGGCGTCTTTATTTCTTCACCCAAGTTTCTGTGTGGTGTATGTGATTAATTGATTCAGTCTTGTCTAAGACTGGTTTGTTGAAGCCTTTCTAGGTGATCATATCCTAAGACATTGTCAAGCATCACAGACAGTGTCATAGGAGTTTATTCTTGTGATTGTCATCTTTATCGTGGGCAAGGGGAGCTTGTCATACTTAAGTCGAGGGGAGCTCGCAAAACAGTTTCACCAGTGAAGGTTGGAAGAGGCGACATCAAATATAAGAGGGAGTCTTATTTTATTTTAGTCCGAGTGTCTTGTAACCTTGTTTGAACTCGTGAAATGTTTTCATATCTGGACGTGGCCCCGCAGATGTAGGCTGATTGCCGAACTGCGTTAACAACCTCCTGTGTCGTTAATTTCCGCATTTTTAATATTGTCCTATATCGTATTTATAACCGGTGTCACACGAAGTGTTACAACACTTTATAACATTGGGTCACTAACCTTGATCTTTCACTTTGTATCAAAAAGACGTGTTTTAAAATTTTATTTTATAACTTTTTTTGTCATAAAGGGTGTGGTGGTTGTCCATTTTTTAATGCCTTAAATCGATTATGGTGGGCTCTTTACAAATTAGCAGTTTTGATCCCTTCTATTCTTGAGCCAACCTAGAGACTAGGTATGTTTGCTAATAAAAGGGCAGATGAGTTTTTACTGAACAGTTAAATTAAATGTTGAAATTCTTGTATAGTTTTGCAAAATTTTAGATCACTCTTATTTATTTATTTTTTTTGCATTATAAAGTTTTCATGTTTATTCCTAGCAGTTGTGGAGAATCGGCAATTCCAGCATATATTATTGCTATTAATGTAACTATAGCCTTTAGGTTTGTATAATTAGTTTGTACTTTCTAGTTACTGTCAAATCAATAGGTTATCGATATATCTTGTAAAACACAATTTAGTACAGTAGTTGAAAATACAGATTAATCTTTTCTCTGTCACCGTCATCTTCTATCTTCTTCCAGTGTCTTCCCCGTTCACCAGAGCTACTCAAACTTCTTCGTGGTATCAGAGCCAGCAAAGGATGGCTTCCTCCAGTTCAACGGTTCACTACTTCACAACAGTTCCGACTTCACCCGTACTTTTGTCCCTCCCTCCCATCTCCTCAACAAACCAATTTTTAACAATCAAACTCAACAGCACTAATTACCTCGTCTAGAAAGCACAGTTGCACAACATTGCCATCGCAAATGAAGTTGATCACCTCCTGGAAAGCTCGCTCTCTGCTCCACCGAAAGTACTGGCTTCGGACTCTTCACAACAAAATCCAGAGTTCAGCCTCTGGATGAGGTACAATCTGTTGACTTATAGAGTGTTTAAGTCATAATTTGTTTTTGATTATGTATTTGTGTATTAAGTATACAATTTGATTATGTGCATTTAAATAAGAATTATCAATACATGTATGGTTGACAATACCCTGAACAAGGGTATTTTAGTTGTCTAATAAAATCGGTTTGAGTATACAGAGCAGAACAGAAAAACAGGGCTGTAAAACGCGTGCTTCTACCGATGACTATACATAAAAAAAGTGGAAGCCTCTGCCGATTGCTAAACAGAAGAAGACGCCGTTTAGAAGTTGTCATCTGCCGAAAGCGTCTTTGAAGACATATGCCGATGACGTGTCAAGTCAGTATATGTTTTCTCTGCCGATAGCTGTTTCTGGAGACAGATGCCGATGACGTGTCAAAGTTCTCATATGCTACATCTGCCGATGATCTTTGAAGACATATGCCGATGACGTGTCAAGATGGATCTACCGATAGCATTTGACGCTACTCACACCGATGACGTTCAAGCTTGCTCATGCCGATCACTAGACGACAATTTTCATGAGCTTATCTGCCGATGGTTTTTTAAAAAAAAAGACTTCTGCCGATGGCGCTTTTAAAGAAACATCTACCGATGGGTTTGAAGATTGACTGTGCCGGTGAAATTTAAGGATGCGTCTGCCGATGGAGTTCAGCGCCTACACCTGCCGATAGCTTTTAAGCTGCACATGCCGATGGACTTCGATGCATCTGCCGACGGATTTTCACGTTGCGCCTGCCGATGAAGCTTCAAGACACTTATGCCGGTGACGTTTTGAAGCTTACTCATTCCGATGACGTGTCAAGTGTTTTGAAGCTACATCTTCCGGTAATCTTCCGCCAGAATTCAAAGTTAGCCGCGAAGCTACAGTGACGTCGTTTTCAGCATTAACTCCAGACCTTTAATGGCGACGACGAACAACAATTTCAGACGCAACGGATAGCTGCTTCAGTACGGATGCTTCCCAACGGTAACTTTTCTCCATTTTGAAGAAAGAAGCATTCAATTTTATGAAGCAAATTCATACAGAGTATATAAGCAGAAGAAAAGGCTCGAAGACTAACTTTTGCCAATTTGAATTCTGAGCCCTAGCTGCGAAAGTTTAACTCTCTGTATTTTTTTTTCTACATCTCTCAATCCTAACTTGAGATTCATCTTGTGAGATTGTAGTGTGAGCTTAATATTTTACAAACTTAACATTCTTGTTAAGGCAGTGGATTGACGCCCGTGAAGTTCAATCCAGAGTTGTAAAGGCAGTTGATCGGAGCCCGAAATTCCGATCTGGTTTTTCTCGAAGAGAATGTTAAGGATCTTCAAGGGGTGAACCTTGAAGCGTGGACGTAGGCTGGGTTGAGCCGAACCACGTTAAAACTCTTGTGTTAATTTCTCTCTCACTCTATACTTTATTTGTTTGTTTGCTGTTAGCATTTAATCAAATCAAGAGAGAAATTTTTTATAGATTATTAAATTAAGTATTAAAAAGTCTAATTCACCCCCCTCTTAGACAAATCTCGATCCTACAATTGGTATCAGAGCGAGGTTCCCTTTGTCTAAGCTATAGTTAAACACTCTGTGTTACACAATCTTTTAATGGCATTCAACACTAACACTACACAAATAGAAGGTCAAGCAACAAATAGACCTCCCTTCTTCGATGGGAGTGATTATGTCTACTGGAAGTCCAGAATGAAAATATTCGTTCAAGCTGTGGACTATGAACTATGGAACAACATTGAAAATGGTCCATTTAAAGCCATGAAAACAGTAGATGGCACAAGTGTTCCGAAGATCTCTACTGATTTAACTGAGTCAGATAAGAGAAATCTAAGCCTTAATGCAAAGGCGATAAACACTATGTACTGTGCTCTAAATAGAGATGAGTTTAATAGAGTACAAGGGTGTGAAAGTGCTCAAGAGATCTGGCACTTATTAGAGGTCACACACGAGGGCACAAACCAGGTAAAAGAGAGCAAATTAAATATGTTAGTACACGAGTATGAACTTTTCACCATGTTAAAGGATGAGTCTATTTCATCTATGTTTACTCGGTTCACTAACATTACTAATGGTTTAAAAGCTCTCGGTAAGATTTACTCAGGTGAAGAACAGGTGAGAAAAATCTTGAGATGTCTACCCAGAGCCTGGCAACCAAAGGTGACAGCAATTCAAGAGGCTAGGGATCTAAAGGTGCTCAAGCTGGAAGAGCTCATTGGCTCTCTGATGACTCATGAGATAACCATGAGGGCCAATGATAAGGAAGATCTCAAAGAAAAGGAGATCAACAAAAAGAAGGATATTGCACTCAAAGCTTCTTCGAGCAAACCTGATGAATCTGAGGAAGAAGAAGAAGATGAGGACATTGCCCTTATAACCAGGAGATTCAGCAAATTCCTGCAACGGAAGAGGATGCAGGGAAAAAGATTTCCAAAGGGTGAGAAGTCTCAAAAGGACAAGGAAATCACATGCTTTGGATGTGGAAAGCCTGGTCATATGAAGGCAGACTGTCCACAAGCTAAGAAGTATCCCAAGAAGTTTAAGAAGAAGGCTATGAAGGCTACTTGGGATGATAGTGAAGAAGATACCTCTTCATCAGAAGATGAGGAAGTAGCAAACCTGTGCTTCATGGCGCATGAAGAAAAGGTTAGTACTTCTTCTTCAAGTATCTTAAGTGACAGTGAGAGTGAAAATGAAGAAGGTGATCTGATTGATGTTTTTAACGATTTGGTTAAACAATTTGGCATGCTTAAGACCAAGTATAACATGTTGAAAAAGGAAAATGCAGGTTTACTAGAAAAGTATGCTAAAGAAGTGAACTTGTATGAAAAGGAAATCACTGAACTTAAAAAGAATAATGAGTCTTTGAATAAACTAGTTCTGTGGTTCTCTAATGGTAGCAAGAATTTAACACTGCTTATAGGAAATCATAGAGCTACTCATGATAAGGCAGGTTTAGGTTATAATAAATTCAATAAAAGAAAAGTTTTTAAGAACTTCTTTGTTAAACCGTCTATCTGTCATGCATGTAATGAAGTAGGACATAAATCTTTTGAATGTCCTTTAAAATCAAACAATATTAAATCTGGAAGTAAATTGCAATGGGTTCCTAAAGGAACCAGACCTAACTCTAGGACCCAAAAGGTTTGGGTACCAAAGAAGACAACTTGATCTTCTGTTTTGCAGGTTGACTGCTCTCCTGAAAGAAATCAATGGTATCTCGACAGTGGATGCTCGAGACACATGACAGGAGACTCAACCAAGTTTGCTGCTGTCAGCAAAAAGAAAGGAAACGTTACCTTTGGTGGAAACCAAAAAGGTAAAATCGTTGGCATTGGCAACATAGGTAATCCTATCAACCCTATTATTGAAAATGTTTTATTAGTTGATGGGTTGAAACACAATCTGCTCAGCATAAGCCAACTGTGTGATAAAGGGTATAAAGTAATTTTTAAGTCAACTTCCTGCTTGATTAAAGATGTTTCAAATGGCAAAATTCTGTTTTCGGGTTATAGGAAAGATAATATTTATATCATTGATTTAGATGATATTGTTATGTCTGATGAAAAATGCTTTGCTGTTAATTCTTCCCATGATTCTTGGATCTGGCATAGGAGGTTAGGACATGTAGGGATGGATACTTTAGCTAAAATTACTAAGGAAAATTTAGTTAGAGGAATCCCTAAGTTATCCTTTGAGAAAGATAAGATCTGTGAGGCCTGCCAAATGGGTAAGCAGATCAAAAGCTCCTTTGCATCGAAGAATGCAATTTCAACCTCTAAGCCTCTCCAACTCCTTCACATGGACCTCTTCGGTCCTTCTAATACAGCAAGCTTAGGAGGAAAATTCTATGCCTTTGTCATTGTTGATGATTTTTCTAGGTTTACCTGGGTATACTTTCTGAAGTCTAAGGATGAGACTTTTGAAACCTTTTCTAGTTTTAGGAAAAGAGTTCAAAATGAAAAGGAGCTCACCATTGTTACTATTCGTAGTGATCATGGTGGAGAATTTGAAAATGAGAAATTTGAACTCTTGTGTCTCAAACATGGAATTGAGCACAATTTCTCTTTTCCTAGAACCCCTCAGCAAAATGGTGTTGTTGAGAGGAAAAATAGGTCTCTTCAAGAGTTAGCTCGAACTATGTTAAATGAAAATTCTCTTCCTAAGTATTTCTGGGCTGAGGCTGTAGCAACAGCCTGCTATGTACTCAATCGGGTCTCCATAAGACCTATTCTAGAGAAAACACCATATGAGCTCTGGAGTGGAAAAACTCCTTATGTGAAATATTTTAGAGCCTTCGGTAGTAAATGTTTCATTCTTAACACTAAGGACAACCTAGGAAAATTCGATTCCAAATCTGATCTTGGAATTTTTCTTGGTTATTCATTGACCAGTAAAGCATATAGGGTTTTCAATAAGAGAACTTTAGTTGTAGAAGAATCAGTGCATGTGAACTTTGATGAGAATCCTCAACCAATAATCAATGTGGATGAGGATGATTCTTTGGACAATCAACTGGATTCTATTTCCTTAGAAAAATCTACTGATCCCATTCCAGTAGAAAAACCTTTAGAACCCCCTTCTACTTCTCTGGAAATCTTTCCTGTTAAAGAAGAATCGGCAGATCTTCCTAGAGATTGGAAGTATATTAGAAATCACTCAATAGAAGAAATTTTAGGTGATCCTTCTTTAGGAGTTAAGACTAGATCCTCTCTTAGGAATCTCTGTGCCAATGTGGCATTTATCTCTCAAGTAGAACCTAAGAAGTTTGAAGAGGCCGAGAGTGATGAAAACTGGTTTTTAGCTATGCAAGAGGAGCTAAATCCATTTGAAAGGAGCAAGGTATGGGAACTTGTTCCAAGGCCTAAGGATCATCCCATTATAGGAACTAAATGGGTTTACAAGAACAAATTGGATGAAAGTGGGATTGTTGTTAGAAACAAGGCTAGACTTGTTGCTAAGGGATACTCTCAAGAAGAGGGTATTGATTTTGAGGAATCTTTTGCTCCTGTAGCCAGACTAGAATCTATTAGAATGCTTTTAGCCTTTGCTTGTTTCAAGAACTTCACACTCTTTTAAATGGATGTAAAGAGTGCCTTCTTAAATGGATATATCAATGAGGAAGTTTTTGTTGAACAACATTTAGGTTTTGAAGTTTTTGATAAATCCGATCATGTTTATAAACTTAGGAAAGCTCTGTATGGTCTTAAGCAAGCTCCTAGAGCTTGGTATGACAGATTGAAGAATTTCCTTGAAGAAAGGAACTTCAAAAAGGGTAACTCCGATTCAACTCTGTTTACCATGCAAAAGGAGAAAGACATTCTGTTGGTTCAAATTTATGTGGATGACATTATTTTTGGCTCAACTAATGTCAAATTGTGTAATGAGTTTTCATCCCTCATGCAAAGTGAATTCGAGATGAGTATGATGGGGGAGTTAAAGTTTTTCTTAGGTTTCCAGATCTGTCAATCTCCTGATGGCATTTTCTTCTGTCAAGAAAAATACATCAAGGAACTTCTTAAGAAATTCGGATTAGAATCTGTTAAGTCTTCCAAGACTCCCATGAGTACCACTACTAAATTGGATAAAGATGAAAAAGGAATTAATGTAGATATCAAGAAGTATCGTGGTATGATTGGTTCTTTGTTGTATCTGACTGCAAGTAGGCCAGATATACTCTTTAGTGTTTGTTTATGTGCTAGATTCCAGGCTGCCCCTAAGGAATCTCACTTAACTGCTGTCAAAAGGATCTTTAAATATTTAAGTGGGACACCAGACTTAGGCTTATGGTACCCTAAAGGTACTTCTTTCGATCTGATTGGTTACTCAGATTCTGACTATGCTGGTAGTCTAGTTGATAGGAAAAGCACCTCAGGAACATGTCAATTCTTAGGAGAATCTCTAGTGTCTTGGTATTCTAAGAAACAGAATTCTGTTGCACTCTCAACTGCAGAAAGTGAATATATTGCAGCCGGCAGTTGTTGTGCACAAATACTTTGGATGAAACAGACTTTGGAGGACTATAATCTGTTCTTTGATAGGATTCCTATTAGATGTGATAACACCAGTGCTATCAACATTTCTAAAAATCCTATTCAACACTCTAGAACAAAACATATTGATGTAAGGTATCACTTCATCCGTGAACATGTTCAAAGAGGAGATATCTCTTTAGAATTTGTTAATTCTGTAGATCAATTGGCCGACATCTTTACAAAACCCTTAGATGAGAAGACATTCAATAATATCATAATAAGGTTAGGTCTCATTAGGGTTGATAGAAAATGATTCTGTCTCTTTTAGGAAAATTCTCAAGTGTTAGCAATTCCTTGTTGTGAAAGCATCGGTAGATGCTGATTTTTCTCTAAGCATCGGAAGATGCATTGCTACCGGTAGGTATCGGCAGATGCAGTGTTTTTCTATCCCATCGGAAGATGTATTCCTACATCTGCCGACACGTGTAACCCATCGGAAGATGTAGTCTTCAATCAGCCGACACGTATGTCTTCTTCGTCTGGCGATAAGTTATTTCTTTTAAATTCTTTCTTCTTCGCCCAGACACTTCACTTTTCGCGCTCTTTCCGTAAAACCCTGCCCTACCAAATCTTCTCTGTCGCGTCCTCTTCTAGCAATGGAATTTCAAGGTCAATCATCTCGCGCTGTTTCCAAACTAGCCACGAAGAAGGCCAAAGCTTCTGACCGTCTTTCCCGAGAGATTCCTCGTGGAACGGAGTGGCCATCTTTCTTCTTTCTCACGAAAGCTGCTGAGGTAAAGTATCACAATGATTATCAGTACAGATCGTTGATTCTCAGTAAGGGTATTGACTTTGAATCTTTGGCTGGGATGGACATTATTGAACCCTTGGCGGATCTTGGGTTATTAGGACTCTTTGAAACCGAATCATTCTACTACCTGGAAGCTATCCAGATGTTTTATGCTAATCTTAGCTTTACCTCTGATTTTTCTTCCATTAAGAGCTATGTATATAACAAGTGCATAGAAATAACCCCGCAGTCCATAAATGCTCTTCTGAAAGCTCCTCATTTGGATAACTGCCCCTACAAGTATGTAACTGGCCCTGATCTACCCTTCTTTGGTACAGAAGATGGTTTTCAGTTCTTAAGGGAAATTGCTTTGGACCCTAATTCTTCTCCTGATCAGTTAAAGGGCAGACATTTGAACCCGAGGGCCAAAGTTTTTCGTCATATGATAGATTTCAATATTGTTCCCAAGGGTGGACATTATGATGAGGTGAGCGCAATGGAGCTATTTGTTCTGTTTGCTCTCTATTTCAAGACACCCTTCAATGTTGGGTACATTGTTGTTCGAAGGATGATTTTAGCAGTTTCCTCTAAGGCTACATCCTTACCGTATAATTTGCTTCTTATGCGGTTATTTGCTCATCTTGAGGTTGTTCTTCCTGAGGAGGAAGAGCCTGTGAGACTTCAGCCCTCCAATTATTACTCCCAAGTCACTCTCAACAAGATGGGATTAAAAAGAATCGGTCAAGGAGAGCCTTCCTTGTATAAGGCTAAGCAAAAGGTTTCTAAGGCAGTTCCTGTCAGGGGTGGTAAACGCAAGCTTATCCTGCCTGAGGAGTCAACTGCTGAAGGAGGAGATGACACTGTATGTCAATCTCAGGATTCAAGCCCCCTCCTTCTCCTTTAGTGCGTAAGCGTAGGATTGCTCCCTCCTCCTTGGAACCTATTTTAGAGGCCACCTCTGCTCCCTCTTCTGTGTCCCTACCTTTACCTGAACCTCCTCGTTCACCTCCACCTTCTCTCGTATTACCTTCTCAGCCTGCTTTTCCTTCCATCTCTCCGGTAATTCGAGCTATTTCTTCAATTTTCACTCATGGTCCTCCAGCTCTACCATCTCCAGTCTCCACCTCCCTCACCACCTACTCTTCCTTACCACCTACGGCTCCTCCAGTTCCAGTTCAACCACCTTCAGCATCTCCAAACCATGAACCTTCCGCACCTACATCTCCAACTCATGAACCATCACCTCATCCATCTCCCGATCAGCAAGAGGTGCACCCTCCATCACCTGTCCAACCAGCTCCAATTGCTCTGCCAGTCCAACCCCTTCTCTCCAATACTCCTGCAACTCCTGCAACTCCCATAACATATCACAGGAGATTTTCCCTTACAGAGGCTCAGTACAATGAGATGCAAGCCTCTATTACCAACCTTGGCACTGCCCTCAGTACTCTCCAAAGTAAAATTGATAAGAATCATCAGGACATGGGCTTTGCTTTGGATACTGGTCTTGGCCTGCTGTCTACAAAGGTTGATGGTGATAGGCGAATGGTTGTCAGAGAACTTGAGAAACTCCAATTGTCCATTGCCGCGTTGACACCTGAACCTGAGCCTGAACCCGAACCATCATGCTCTGGTCTCAATAATCCCGAGGCCTGCTTTGAAGATTTGCTTCTTCCCCTTTCCAGGCCTGCTGTTTTTGAAGATGTGCGTCTCATGCCCCTAGATCTTCATGAGGCTGAGCTCAAGTTCACTCTTCCTACATCTTCCTCAGCTCCTGAATCTTCCTCTCCTCCAGCCTGTCCAATGGAAGCGTCTCCTCCTTGCTTGGCCGTGGAAGTATCCCGGGAGCCTTCTCCATCTCCTGATCCCTGTCTGGCAATGGTGGTCTATCAATCGCCTCTTCCAAGAGATCATGTTTTCCTTCAAGCTCTGGTGGATGGATTTTTCAATCCCCACCGTGACGTGCCCTCTTATGTTCAGAGAGCTTTTTGGCATCGTCATTTAGATCGCTTCAGATAGTGATTCTTTTTGCTGTTCTTTTCAATGACTATCTTTAGTTTACAACATATACTCTAATGTTGAATGCACAATTTTTTTTTGATAATGTCAATGGGGGAGAATACTCTTTGATTTGGAATACTATATGATTTGGAATACTATTTGATTGAGTCTATTCCTTGGAT
This sequence comes from Begonia masoniana, assembly GCA_022432975.1. Taxonomy (NCBI): domain Eukaryota; kingdom Viridiplantae; phylum Streptophyta; class Magnoliopsida; order Cucurbitales; family Begoniaceae; genus Begonia; species Begonia masoniana. The sequence continues at coordinate 39,071,347 of CM039515.1, forward strand.
ATACACTGTACACTGTCATTTTGGAATTGCTATGAATGGTTATTCTAATCAAATGCATATACTATGGGGGAGTGGCTAGAATTATGGGGGAGTATCAAAGCTAATCAAATTTATATTGTCATAATCAAAAAGGGGGAGATTGTTGACTTATAGAGTGTTTAAGTCATAATTTGTTTTTGATTATGTATTTGTGTATTAAGTATACAATTTGATTATGTGTATTTAAATAAGAATTATCAATACATGTATGGTTGACAATACCCTGAACAAGGGTATTTTAGTTGTCTAATAAAATCGGTTTGAGTATACAGAGCAGAACAGAAAAACAGGGCTGTAAAACGCGTGCTTCTACCGATGACTATACATAAAAAAAGTGGAAGCCTCTGCCGATTGCTAAACAGAAGAAGACGCCGTTTAGAAGTTGTCATCTGCCGAAAGCGTCTTGGAAGACATATGCCGATGACGTGTCAAGTCAGTATATGTTTTCTCTGCCGATAGCTGTTTCTGGAGACAGATGCCGATGACGTGTCAAAGTTCTCATATGCTACATCTGCCGATGATCTTTGAAGACATATGCCGATGACGTGTCAAGATGGATCTACCGATAGCATTTGACGCTACTCACACCGATGACGTTCAAGCTTGCTCATGCCGATCACTAGACGACAATTTTCATGAGCTTATCTGCCGATGGTTTTTAAAAAAAAAAGACTTCTGCCGATGGCGCTTTTAAAGAAACATCTACCGATGGCTTTGAAGATTGACTGTGCCGGTGAAATTTAAGGATGCGTCTGCCGATGGAATTCAGCGCCTACACCTGCCGATAGCTTTTAAGCTGCACATGCCGATGGACCTTCGATGCATCTGCCGACGGATTTTCACGTTGCGCCTGCCGATGAAGCTTCCAGACACTTATGCCGGTGACGTTTTAAAGCTTACTCATTCCGATGACGTGTTAAGTGTTTTGAAGCTACATCTTCCGGTAATCTTCCGCCAGAATTCAAAGTTAGCCGCGAAGCTACAGTGACGTCGTTTTCAGCATTAACTCCAGACCTTTAATGGCGACGACGAACAACAATTTCAGACGCAACGGATAGCTGCTTCAGTACGGATGCTTCCCAACGGTAACTTTTCTCCATTTTGAAGAAAGAAGCATTCAATTTTATGAAGCAAATTCATACAGAGTATATAAGCAGAAGAAAAGGCTCGAAGACTAACTTTTGCCAATTTGAATTCTGAGCCCTAGCTGCGAAAGTTTAACTCTCTGTATTTTTTTTTCTACATCTCTCAATCCTAACTTGAGATTCATCTTGTGAGATTGTAGTGTGAGCTTAATATTTTACAAACTCAACATTCTTGTTAAGGCAGTGGATTGACGCCCGTGAAGTTCAATCCAGAGTTGTAAAGGCAGTTGATCGAAGCCCGAAATTCCGATCTGGTTTTTCTCGAAGAGAATGTTAAGGATCTTCAAGGGGTGAACCTTGAAGCGTGGACGTAGGCTGGGTTGAGCCGAACCACGTTAAAACTCTTGTGTTAATTTCTCTCTCACTCTATACTTTATTTGTTTGTTTGCTGTTAGCATTTAATCAAATCAAGAGAGAAATTTTTTATAGATTATTAAATTAAGTATTAAAAAGTCTAATTCACCCCCCTCTTAGACAAATCTCGATCCAACACAATCGCCTCGTTATGTCTTGGATATTCTCTTCTGTCGGATGATCTACTGCCCCAGATAGTTTCCTTCAACACGGCTAGCGAAATATGGGATGCCCTGGCTTGCCTCTTTGCTTCGTCTTCGCTGACGAGAATTACTGACCTCCAGAGTCAGCTCCACTCTTTGTCTAAAGATGGACTATCGGCGGTCCAATATATTCAAAAACTCACCAATTTATGCAACACCCTTGCTGAGATCGGCGAGCCTGTCTCCAATCGAGATCAGATGATCTACTTCCTCACCGACCTTGGAAGCAAGTACAACGCGTTCGTTGTATCCGTTACTAATCAGGTGGACGAGCCCCCTATGGAAGAAGTCCATAGCCTCCTCCAAAGCTTCAACTTCCGTCTTGAAAAGCAGAACGCCGCCTTCTCCCTTCCGATCCACGGCCCTCTTCAGGCCAATGCTGTGACCTATCGGCCTCCCCGTTTCAACCCGACATCGATCGGATCACCTGGTTTTCAGCAACATAGACCAGGCTCAACTGGTTGGAATCTGACTCGGCCCAATGGTCGCTTTAAGGCCCGTTGTTAGATTTGTAGCAAACCGGGCCACTCCGCCCAGGCCTGTTATCACCGTCTGAATCCACATTACAGGCCACCCGCCTCGACCCACCTCCATCGAAATCCAACCCACTCCACTCATTACCCAATCCAACCCACATCACCTCCCTTTGCCCATAATCCGATCCATATCCCATATAACCAGAACCATAACCCAACCCATACCTCATATAACCCATCAGCCAATTTCGTCTCCTGTTCGCCTTCTTTGTTCCCCATCCAGAGCACCTCCTTCGGCCAAGAAAATCTCCACCACTTCGGCACTGGCCTTCTTCCCACACTGCCGTCTCACTTTCCGGCGGAGTCGTGGCTCTTTAATTCTGGCGCCACAAACCACTTCACTCTGAATCTCTCCAATCTGCACCAGCCACTGCCATATGTCGGAACAGCATCTGTGCTCACCGCCGACAGTAACTCTCTTCCTATACTTCATACTGGTTCCCTTTCTTTTCCTGTTGCAACCCGCCTCCTGCATTTAAACTCCATTTGTCATACTCCTCAAATGTCATAAAATCTGCTTAGCATTCAAAAATTGTGTCTCGATAATTCTCTGTATGTTGAGCTTCATGCTGATTTTTTCTGTCTTAAGGATCAGAAGTCTCATAGTCTTCTCTTCCAAGGACCTGTTAGTGATGGCCTCTATTGAATTCCGACAGTTCTTCCAACTAGAGCCCTCACTGCACGGCTGCCAAACCTCCATTCTACTTCCATAATTTTTTGGCATAACAGACTCAGCCATCCATCCTCCTCTGTTTTGAAGAAAGTTATGCAATTATGTAATCTTCCGTTTTCAATTTCAGACTTTCCTCACTCGTGTTTATCCTGTTCGATGAGTAAATCTCATCGACTTCCTTTTGTAATTTCAAATTCACGTGCTGAATATCCTTTTTGATTTAATACATACTGATGTTTGGGGTCCGTCACCTGTCACCTCTGTTACTGGTGCATGTTATTTCTTGCTTTTTGTCGATGATTGTACTCGCTTCACTTGGTTCTTTCCATTAAAATTAAAAAGTGAAGTTTCTGCTACCTTTGTTCAATTCCAAAAATTCACTCATACACAATTTGGAGTATCTATCAAATCTATCCAATCGGATTGGGGTGGAGAGTTTCAAGCTCTAACTCCAATTTTCAAATCGCTTGGTATACACCATCACATCTCATGTCCCTACACTCCAAACCAAAATGGTCGTGTTGAACGGAAAAATCGACACGTTGTCGAAACTGGTCTTGCCCTCCTATATCAATCCTCCGTTCCTCCATGTTTCTAGTCTTATGCCTTTACGACCGCTACCTTCTTAATTAATCTCTTACCTACCCCCGTTCTCCACAACAAATCTCCCTCTGAATGTCTGTCTCATTCCATTCCAGATTACTCCTCGTTACATGTGTTTGGGTCTCTGTGTTACCCTCTCATTCGCCATTCAATAAACATAAATTTCAACCTCGCTCTCTTTCGTGCGTGTTCTTAGGTCCCAGTCCAAATCATAAAGGTTCCCTATGCTTAGATATTTCATCAAACAGAATCTACATTTCTCGTCACGTTACCTTTTTTGAGTCTCAATTTCCTTTTGCCTCCCTAAAATCAAACTCATCCTCATCCTCCTTCTTCTCCCTTCCTATCACTTGTACCTTTCCTACATCCGCTCCAGAAAACCCTTGTTCTTCCTTACCTATTCACCTAAACACCGAGTCTACCCAATCTCTCTTACCACCACCTCTCAACCCTCTTACATCCTTACCCACTACCGACATTGATTCACTTTCTCCCATTTCTTGCCCAACTCCACAAAATGCCAACCCTATGAGAACACGAGCCAAAGATGGAATTTTCAAACCCAAAGTCCTTTCCGCCCAAATTCTACCTGAACCCAAAACCTTTCTTCAAGGTTCCAAAAGTCCCCATTGGTTAACAACTATGCATGAGGAGATAGCGGCCCTCAAAGAAACCAATACTTGGACTCTAATCTCTGTTCCTCCGGGAGCTAAGATAATTAGGTGCAAATGGGTTTTCAAAACCAAACAAAATTCAGACGGTACAATTAGTCGATACAAAGCTCGTCTTGTTGCAAAAGGTTACGACCAAACTGAAGGCATCGACTATGATGAAACCTTCAGTCCAGTTGTCAAACCTGCCTCTGTTCGTACAACTTTCTCTCTGGCAGTCTCTCTTGGGTGGAGTATTAGACAACTTGACATTTCAAATGCTTTTCTCCATGGTGATCTAACAGAGAAGGTTTTTATGCAGCAACCTCCGGGTTTTACTAGCTCCTCTCAACCATCTGATGTTTGCTTATTACATAAGGCCTTGTATGGCCTTAAGCAGTCTCCTCGGGCATAGTACACTAAGCTTTACAATTCTCTCGTACAATGGGGTTTTTCAGCTACAAAATCTGATTCCTCATTATTTGTCTGCCGTATCGACTCTTTTATTCTGATTATGTTGGTGTACGTGGATTATATCATCTTAACAGGCAACTCGGATGGTCACATTGATCGACTGTTAGCTTACCTACATTCAAAATTTAATGTTCGTAATTTGGGGCCACTTTCTTACTTTCTTGGGATTTCAGTCACTCGCACCTCGTCGGGTATGAATTTCTCACAATCTCGCCATATATGTGAGCTACTTCACAGAGCAAACATGGAATCGTGCAAACCAGTCCCTACTTCCATGGTAGCTGAACCAATTTTATCCATCCACTCAGGTTTCCCGTTACATGATGGCCATCTATATCGTAGCATTGTTGGTGGTCTCCAGTACTGCTATATGACACGACCGGACATCGCTTTTGCAGTAAAAAAAAGTCTTTCAATTTATGCATGCGCCCACAGATATTCACTGGCAAGCTGTCAAATGCATCCTGCGTTACCTAAAAGGTACTACGACTCTTAGCATCTCTTTTTCGCATTCTACACACTTTGATTTGATTTGCTATACCGATACTGATTGGGCATCCTACCCTGATGATCACAAAAGCACCGGTGGATATTGTATTTTTCTTGGAAACAACTTAATCTCCTAGTCATTAGCAAAACAAAAAGTGGTTTCTAGATCCAGCACCAAATCTGAATATCGAAGCGTCGCAAATGGCGCTGCAGAAGTCTTGTGGTTACAATCATTACTTACAGAACTAGGTGTTGCTCCCACGACGACCCCTCTTATTTTGTGTGACAACCTCAGCGCAACGTATTTGGCTTCAAATCCCGTTCTCCATTCGAAGTCTAAACATGTTGAAATAGATTTTCATTTTGTTCAAGAGAAAGTTCTTAGCAAGTCACTGCTCGTCAAATTTACACCTTCTGAGCACCAACTAGCTGATGCATTCACAAAACCTCTTCCGCCAGCAAAGTTCAATATGTTTCTTTCCAAGATCTTCGGCTTACGGCCTTGCTCTTGAGGGGGGATGTTAATGTAACTATATCCTTTATGTTTGTATAATTAGTTTGGACTTTCAAGTTACCGTCAAATCAATAGGTTATCGATATATCTTGTAAAACACAATTTAGTACAGCAGTTGAAAATACAGATTAATCTTTTCTCTGTCAATCTCTCTCTGTCACCGTCATCTTCTATCTTCTTCCGTTGTCTTCCCTTTCACTGGAGCTACTCAAACCTCTTCAATTGTTACCCACATGAAGAATTTTTTGTTGGTAAATATGATTTCTTACACTTTTCGCTCTCTACCATTAAAACATCATATTTTTGTGTACAAATTCGATGTAGATTTGAAATCATTTTAGAAAAAGCTTTAAATCATAGTTTGGAATTTTGTTCTGCATGTAAATTGGACAAAATGGCCAAGGGAAATACTTGATTAATGTTTGATTTTTGGAGTTTTATTTTGGAGTTATTGGATGTAATTTCTAATTTTTGCACAAAAATGTCAAGGAATCATCATGTATTAATTTTGATAACATTGTGGGATGAGAAACTATTAGGAGAGAGATCTCAAAAAATTTGGAGAGTTGATTATTCTATTGTTTGATCAATTGAACGAAGCAGTCGATTAGTCGGCCAAATTGATGTGTTTTCGATCTACCAAAGTTAAGTATCTGATCAAACGAACCGGTTTGGTTGCAACTAAATTTTACTTTTTCAATCGACCAGTGGATTGTTTGGATGACTATTGTTGCGACCGACCGGACATTGACCTGTGGTTGACATATGGGTGTTAAAAACACTATCTTTTAGATTGAATTTTCATGGGATTGAGTGTAACGACCCACCCCCTAGCAAGGGCCGTCGAGCTTGCGGTATCTAACTGCCACGTGATGCTATCTAAGCCACCCACGTATACTCATGATCTTCTTCCCCCTGGAAAGAGAGTTTTTGTCTTTCCCATCACTTGAACCCTGAACCTTCAAGATATAATCCATGGGCTACAAGTGATGGTACCACTTGAGCTAGTAGCCCATGGATTATATCTTGGAGGTCCTAGGATCGAGTGATGGGGAAGACAAAAACTCCCTTTCTAGGGAGGAGAAGATCATGAGTACACGTGGGTGGTTTAGATAGCACCACGTGGCGATCAGATATCGCATAGCTCGCCGGCCCTCGCTACGTGGATGTCCCAAATGTGGGTTCCAACACTATTCTAAAGCCTTAGAATCATATTGATGAGCATGTTATGTTAGGTTTTTAACCCATTTACTTCATGGGTCAATTTCCACCTTATATATTGAGTTTTAAACATTACTATGAGAGTTAAGTATATTATTGATGAGGATATTATGGCTAGGTAATGAGCCTTGACTTATTGTTGGACTTCTCGAATTTAGAACTTTTGGTATTGGTAGTCTCGTTTAATATAAGAGTTTTATTTTTGAGACGTGTTCTCGTATATAATGTGTTTTGTTTTTATGACTCTCAATTTTTATACAATACGTATGATTTTTACTAGACCTGATTTCGCTGATTATGCACATTATTTTGATTGGTCATCTTGGTCGTGTGAACCAATTTTGATCGATCCACATCATTTTGGTTTTGTTACATACATTCAATCATTGGAGGATGCGTTTATCAGTAAACTATGGGACAACTGAACAATTGTGTTGTTGGACTTAAAACTCTAAACAAAATCACGATTGTTTGTGGTTTTATGATCGTAGAGTATCACTTTTGTTATTATTTATGGCATATTGAGACCTAATTCTATGAGTGACTTCACTTTCACTTAGATTTTCATTTGGCTTATTTTATGTATTTCACACTATAATAGAATGTTTTTAACTCTTGCCTTATTAAACATTTTTACTTAGTTTTTATACAACTTTTTATATTTTATATGCTCACTCATTTTTTTTTTGAATTGTAATACTGAATGTAAAACTTTGTCCTTACTGAGTTTAATCGACTTACCACAAGACTCTCCCACTTTAGGTTTTCGTCATGAAAATCTTCAGTAGCTAATGCAGGAGTAGACTTGATGTTTAATTTTTCTTAGCTTTATTACATTTTGAGAGATTTATTTTCGTGAGATTAGACTCTTGTTATTTTATTTAGCTTTGCTAGACTTTTATATTATTTTATTTCCAGCACAGTTATTTTGAACTTATATTGTCGACTATTTTTTTATATCACTGTTGGACTTGTAAGTTAGCTGAATGTTATTAGGCCGTGGCTTTTAAATTATTTTTTGTTAGTTTTATGCTACTTTGGATAAATTAACGACAACAATCAAACGATTCAGATATTTCATGAGCCAAATCGTTCCCCTGTTTATCTTGAGTCCCTTTTGTGACGTGACATTATTTGGTGAAAAATTACAATCTTTTTAGCCCCACCATTTGACATACTTCCAATACTAAGGGAAGAAAGAGTGAAAGAGAACAAAGGAGACCAGTGGGAATGCTCGAGCTTGTTCTTGGGGGAGATGGACTCAGCGTCCCTTGCTAAGTAGTGGATGAAATGATGGATGGACTAACTTGAGTGAACAAGCTAGTTGAAGGATCACTCATACTCACTTGGATATAACTCACTAAGAACAAATGGATGCTAGTTTGGATATTACTCACCAAACTACGGTTTGGATATGACTCACCAAACTCACTAATACTCACTTGGATATAACTCACCAAGCTTAAGTGGAATCAATTTGTGAATAGCACTTCACAAAATAACAAAACACAATTTTTGATTTCTAAAATTTGATCCCTTACAATGAGGGACTTGAGGCCATTTTATAGCCAAAATTTTGGTCAACAAAGAATAAAAAACAACTTTGAAAAATGAGTTAATGTGATGGTCTTTAAGACACCCTTTCATTTGGTCAAAACAACATTTCTTTGTCCTAAGGTCTTTCCACGAATTTGTCTTCATTTTTTACAAGACTTTTGTCTTCTTCCCTCATTCATGGCTATCTTCACCCCTCCTACAATTAAAGCATAGAAGAGTCTAAAGAATGCAATCCCCTTAGATAGGATTGGCCAAGGGTTTTATTTAGGCCTGGACTTTGGATTCATAGAAAGCACCAAATCCAATTACAAAACTAATAACTTAATTAAAAAAGACTTAATCAAAATGAGCTTCAGAGATGGATCAAGAACAAAGGTCAAATGATTGATGTAACTTTGGACTCAAAGAGCCCAAGGCGTGGATGGGCGTGCGCCAACATAGCATTGGGTAGACGCGGGCCTATCCTCTAAAGAAGTCCAAACGTTCTTTATAATTGATCTGGTTGACATAGCAATGTTCATTTGTAACGAGTCACCCAGTTTCAGAAACCTTGAAAAGTCAGCTACAATCTTTATGAAGAACACTTTTTCATTAAGATTGATAAGACTTTAAAAATTGTCAAATAGTCTTCAAGAGTCAGATTTTGGGTAGATTTCAACAATCCTTTTAACTTGTATTTTGTTCTTCATTTATGCCTCATCATGTTGAACTTCTAACTAAATATGTTTGCCACATTATTGAAATTGAGGCATTGAATGTTCTTTTCTCCTTTATCACCTACAAAACAAGTATTAGCAAAATTGTTAAAAAATTTCGATACTCTAATGTTAATGGATGGATCCCGTATTACTTCACCATAGAAATTAAAAAAAAAAAAATTGATTGAATTAGACTCTAGTTGGGATATTCCAAATGGGACCATAATAGTATAGAAAATTATAATATACTTCTTGGCAGCCCTTAGAAACTCCAAATATTGGACTTTTTCACAAGTGGTAAGCGATGGACCACACGACCAATGACATTATACTAAATATTTAGTAGTTTATAGTGCTTTTTTTCGACCCATTAGTAAACAAAGAAAGATAATAGTTTGTCGAGAGATGGATGTTAGGAATTGGAATGGTGTTTTGCACTTGAAGGGATATACTCAATTGTAGATAATGCGTATTATTTTATTATTTTGGATCACACAAACCATATCCTTAGAGTTCAAACTACAAGTGACCCAAAACACTAGACTAAATTCGTGACTTATTCGAAAGAATGTTTTTGATTAAATGATAACCGAGTTTACTTTGAACTCGAATTATATTGGAATATGCATTTCTAACAACAATCTTGATGCACGTTTCTTCCTGTTTGTGATGAAGAACTCACCCTGTTTTTATAGATATTAATATATTGAATTATTTATAGCAAGTTATTGTTCTAAGGATTGAAATATTTAAAAATACTAATATTTTTTGTGTAATGAGTTGTGTACAGTCTAATTTTGTAGTTATTTATACGTAAAATAATTATAATATTTTCTAAATAATTAAAACAATAGATTAGTTGTCATAATAAATAAATAACATTAACAATTTGAAAAATATTAGAGTCGAACGTCACTGTGAAAGATAATTAACAAAAGAAAATAAAACTTAAATTATAAGATCATTAATAAATTTGCCCATAAATTATATTTTGTTAACAAAATAACTCTCAATAAATTCTTGTTCATTTTTATGTTCTGTGGAGCAGGGAGCCTTCTCTTGAAATGTAGGAACCCACCATGCAAGCGTGCGTTTCAAGAGCGGGCTCCTGCTCTAGATTGGAGTTGGAATCGGTTCAGTTCGGTTTTGAATAAAATTGAAATTGAATCGAGTCAATTCGGTTTTGGATGAAGGAAACTAAAATTGAACCGAGGAGAACCTCGGTTTTCGGTGCAGTTTTCAATCGATTTTCGTCTTCGGTTAAGTTTTTTTAATTTTAAATTCGGTTTGGGCCCGTTTTGAATGATTTAGGTCTATTATTTTTAGTTTTTAATATAAAATTTTTAAAAATTATATAAATATTATAAATTTGGTTCAGTTCAGTTATCAAAAACTGAATCGAAAGTTCTCGGTTCGGTTCCAAAATCGATTTTTGATTTCAAATAATCAAACTGATTCCCACCCCTACTCTATATAACAAAAAAACAAGTCGGAGCCCACCTTTTGAGAGCAAACTTTCGTTTGAATATTATTTTATTAACAGAACATAGTTTAAGGTAAAGTTTGTTAACAATTTTTCCTTTGTTTCTATTATCCTTATGAAACTGAATCTGAAATCTTGTTCTTAACTTAAACATAAATTGAGTGCGGAAGCGTACCTGAATCTTTAGCCATGGTCTTTGGCTTTGATCTTCCAAATGTAGAATTTCCTCAAGTTCCTTATTCTCTCTGTTAATGGAGATACAGAATAGAGATTCTTCTTTCAACAAATGGAGACCATAACCCAACAACTGTTTTGTAACCGTTGCAATCTTCAACAGTTACAACCTTTCGCATATTTCTAATTTGGCCTCTCATCAAATTAGAAATTCTGTATATGGTATCCACAATAATATTCATGACAATTATGTCTTTAAGTCAAATTCTTTATTTTAAAATAGATTACATAACATTGACTTAATATATTCGATGACTATATATATTCACTTAATTATATAAGTGTTCCAAAATTCTAACAAAGTTGGCTAACAAATATATTTTTTGGGACGAATTTATTATCGAAGACATAGTTAAAGTTGTTTCTTTGCTAATTACCCAAACTTGAAATTATTATTTTGCCCAAGTATGGGAAATATGACAGAAGAAAACGGGCCCCACACATTACCCTTATTTTCTTTCATTTTTACAGTTTCACCCCAAACTTGTCGATAAAATATCTATAAATAAGGTTCAGAGTCTTCATTACCTAGGCTAGAAGAAGCTTACATCTCTCTCTTCATCATGGACGGGCCCTCACTCAAACCAGCAACCGCCACCGCCCCCGCCACTACCGCCATCAAGTTCCTCTGCAGCTACGGTGGCAAAATCCTTCCGCGCTATCCTGACGGCAAGCTCCGTTACCTTGGAGGCGAAACTCGAGTTCTCTCCGTGGATCGCTCCGTTTCTTTTTCAGGTTAGCAGTTCTCACTATCCTTTTTGATTTCTGTGTATTGTTCTATTTGCTTTTATGTTTCTGTTTGAGACAATCACGAAATTTTATGTCGGAGTTGAAAGAGGGAGATTATGATCATGTGTGGTACAGTGCTTTTGTTGAAGCTCCGAGATTTGTGTGGCAAATCTGTGATCCTTCGTTGTCAATGGCCTACTGAAGATCTAGATGCTCTGGTTTCGATCACCTCCGATGAGGATCTGGCTAATCTCATCGAGGAATACGATCGATTTTCCCCATCGTCATTAAAGATCAGATCGTTCCTTTCGTCGCCTAAATCGATGAAGAAGATTCCTTCTCTTTCTTCTTTGGCATCGTCGTCATCATCATCTTCTTCTTCATCAAACTCCATACCTTCAGCTGCCTCCACAACTCCAATTGTTCGTCAGCAGGTAGCTAACCACTACTTTGGCTATATCTCGCCGCCGGCAACATTTCCCTTCCATTTGCCGAAACCTTCCCAGAAGGCTCCTAACTGTCCGTACCGGCCTCAGAGGAACCCCAACCACTTGTACCTGATCCATGACGGAAATCAATGGCAATAGCAATCAGCTATTGGAGGAGGCAGATCAACCGCCGCAACGGCATGCATCATATAAAAACCAAAATATATAACCAAAGAAATTGGAAGAAACTGTATGATGTAACGGGACTGTAAAATCGCCATGGATTACTTTCAAATCCATCGGCAATAATGAATCTCGCTCCATTTACGTTTCCGCTTCCAAGAGATTTTGATGGTGAGTTTGTTCGTCCTTGTTTCCCATAATTAGCCACCCCGAATTTCTCATTTCACCTGCTGCCTCTAACGTTCCGTTGATTGCCTCATTGTGGACCAAATTCTAGTATTTGATAGCTGCGTTTTTGTTTTGATCTACTAGATTTCTGCGTGTCGAGTCAAATTGTCTTTCATGCGGCTATTCCTTTTTCATTTTCCCAGCTTTCTGAAGTATATGTTTTTTTAAGGATGATTAGTCTGATTCATTAATATTTGGAAAGGTTGATTAGTCTGATTAATTAATATTTGGAAAGGTTGATTTTGCAGGGATTAAGGAATTGAGTAGATCCATTTGGAGTGGTTTGGGTCCTCTAAAACGTACACCATCAAGGATAGGTAGATGGAGCTTTAGAATAAGCCATAACATGCAGAAGTGACAATTGATTCTTCAACAGCATCAATAGCAGGAGCCGGAGGTACTTATGATTCTTTAAAATTTCATTTGATGTGTGTTAAATTTTATGCATGATAAATTGGTAAGTATTTAACACTTCTATCATAATGGTAGTTATGAGTGATGCTAGATATATATTCTAATTTCATCTATCTTGTTCTGAAACTTACACCATCAAAGAGAGATAGATGGAACTTTATAATGAGCCATAACTTGCAGAAGGGACAATGGATTCGTCAACAACATCAATAGCAGGAGGTATTTATAATTCTTTAAAATTCTGCATTTGATGTACATGTTTATTAATTTTATGCAATGATAGATTGTTAAGTATCTAACGCTTCTATCATAATGGTAGTTATGAGTGAAGCTAAATATATATTCTAATTTTCTTATAATTAATCAGTTGATCGTTGATATTAATTTATGTGTAACATTAGAATATATAATTAGAATATACATCTATCATTACAAAGAATATATAATTTAATTTGAGATTGGACAATTCGGAAAACTAATGTGTGCACGCATATGACATGGAGGAAAAAGTTTATGCTATAACTTTAACTGATACTGCAGATGATGCTGTTGGTATGCAAAGAATTCAAAGAAGAAGATGAAACGAAAAGGGTAGAAAAAATATTCTCCTTTGATAATCTCTTTTGGCGGTGGACCGAAGGTAGGTAGATTGGTCTATCTTTTGGATAAGCTCAAGAGGATGAATTATTGTTCTCTTATGGGCAAACACGGTGACTCTTGTATCTCTTGATTTTATTTACGTTGAGATTGATATGGATGTAACGACTGTTCTTGGAAAAAGATTATGTAACTAATTGTGATTAAATATGATTTTCATCGACCATTTTCGATAGTTTTGCTTTTGCTTCCATGATGTTTTGATTGACGAAGGAATGACATGAACCGCATAAAGCTAACAGAGCAACTTGATCATTGTCCTTTTCGCAGAAGAGGAGCATAAAGATGTGTTTGTCTAAGGTTATGGTACCCCACCATGTGTAATTCTTCAATTTGATGAGAGAGTTATATTCCTTATCAATCCAGCATCCACTACGGACCTAATGTTCTCACAAGGTCTATGACAAAATTCTAATTGACTATGGATCTACTGTCTTCTCGAAAACTTGCTTGAAAATTAGAAAAATATAGTTCAGGCAGCTAATCCCATACATATTATATGTACGTCAGGTAGCACAAATCATGAGTTTGTTTTGTGTAACTTGTAGAATTGTATGTAAGACAATTTGTGTAAGTAATGTTATTGTTAGGGAATCGTACCTACGTTAGGATAAATGTCCAAGAATATCACTCGTAGATGGTCTTTACTCTTTATTAGTATGTTCAAAATAATATATTTTAAAAGAGTAATTGTAATGCGCCAGATGTTTAGAATTTATATTTTTTAATTTGAAACTTTAAAATTTTTTCTTCAAATTGATTTATTAAATTTGGTTTGGATTCGAGCGTTAAAATCTTAATTTCATAATTTTAAAAGTTTTTTTGAACATTAAATACGTGGAAGCTTTTTAAAATAAAGTTCAAACACAAAATAACTTTGTCATAAATAAATGTGGAATCAATACATTAATAAAACAATTCAGAAATTTTTTATTAACGAAATGTTAATATAATTTATTAAAATCTCAACAAAATATGAAATATCCTCGAAAGATGAAATAAACGAAATTAAACTCATTTCTCTAACTTAAAAATATTTTTTTCTTCTGTATGTTCGTCTGCCTCTGAAAGATTTTCGATCAAAGTCATTTCTTTCTTAGATAAAAACTCACTTACATCACACAATAACAAACTATAAAAATAACTCAGTGAGCGAAAATACGTGCATGTATAAATTAACATCATATTTTACCGAATCTTGACTTAATAGTTACATATTAGTTAGAATTCATTTTTCAATCTTCGTTTAGACTTAGTCGTCTCATTATCGTTCGTTCAGACTTAACAGTTAGGATCGATTCGGGCAAATTTTGGGTTGAATTTGGTGGTCCAGAAGCAATCTTGTTCGGTCTGGGTCAATTTTGATCAAAATTTAGGTCGAGTTCGATTCAATTGAACCTAGTCTGGTTCAGCTGGGTCGGTTCAGTTGGACCACCTTTAATTGAACCAGTTCTAGGTTATAAGAAAATCCAAATTTCCTTATTCCTCTCCTCCTTTGCGAGTTCCTTTGCATTTCTCCCTCGGATAAAACACACAGAGTGTGTTTCTCTCTTCTATCGAACTTGCTGCACGCTAGAGAGAGATTTCTTTGCGTTGGAGGAGCTTCGATTGTTCCCGACCAAGAGGAGTTATACACTTTTTTGATTCAATGCATATTTATATCGTTGCATCCACGGTCAGAGTGAACATAGCAAGATAGGTATTGAGAGGTTAGTTCATTTTTTTCTTTCTTTTTTTACTCTCACTAAATGCGATTAGTTAATCACCAACGTTCAAAATTGAAATATTGGCAAAAAAATTAACAAGTTTTATGATGAAATATAAGAGATGGAAGAATGTTTTTCACAGAAGTGTTATTTTTAGTTGAAAAGAAATTACTCTTATCTTAGACAATGAGACATGGACGAAGAAGAGAATTGATAAATACCATCTTTTGTTAGGTTTTTAACTTTTCTTTAGAGTTAAAACGAAGAAGAATAATTATCAATAAAAACTCTAAACTATAGAGCCAGCGACAAAAAAAAAAAAAAAAAAAATCTTAAACCATCAGTCGCTAACAATTCAACTATTTACGGTCATCCGCGATTCAAATGCAATTGATCGTACTTGAAATAGGTGTAAAAAACAGCTCATAACGGGCGACCTCTGCTTCACGAGATTGACCGCGGGGTTTCCACGCTTGAAATGAGTGCAAAATGCACTCAATATGTAGTCAGAAGTTTTGTTTTGTTAACAGATGATAGATTAGAATTTATTTTGTTAATTAATATAGTTTAAAATTTATTTGTTAATAATAATTATTATGTGAGAGAAAACAAACTATTTAGTCCCTGGTCAGTTTTGCACATAAAAACATGAATTTTGGTTTTTTTTTATCAAAACCGAAGTTTACGGTTTGGGTTTTGGGTCTAATGACACAAAACCACTAAAACCTTTACTAACCCTATTCTTCTTCAACAGACGTATCTTCTCTTCTGTTCTTTTCTTCCTCGTCTTCTTCTCTCTCGCCGTCGCCGCTGAGTCCCCGACTTCGACAGACGCCTCTCAGCGGTTTTTGTCACTAACGTCGCACTCTCTCTTGGACCCCCTTTTCGGCTTTTCCTTTGTCAGCCTGTAAAGGACGAAGCCCGAAGGTAAGCTCTCTAGTTTCTGCTCTTTCAGATTATTTATTTTTCCTTTTTAATCCGCTAATCGCCAACGTTATGGATTTTTGCATTTATTTCTGAAAATTTTGGAATAAAGAAACGGCATTTTGAGACCTATGAATCAATTCTTCGGCTCTTTGCCGATTAATCAGAATTCGCTCGGAAATTTGAAGAATATTAGGCAGATTTAAATTGATTGCTCAATAATATTAGGCAGATTTTAGACAAAAAAAAACCTTTATTTTCTTACAGAATAATTAGGGTATTAGCTCATTGATAATTCTGTAATTCTTACAGAATAATTAGGCCTCTTAGTTTAAACAATTACGAGGGGTGCGGTCTGGTTTTGAGGCTGAACCGAACCACAATCAACAGTTCTTGAGTTTTCATACCGGAAATGGAACCCAGAGATAGTAGTGTCATGAAATGAACCCACTGAACCATGAGACACATTTTGCTTCCAAAGTAAAAATAAACAGTTTTCTCTGAAATTCTTTTGCCTTCTAGCCAAAACCCACAGCTACGATTTGATTGTTATTAACAGTTTGTGTTGTGTTTCAATTTATTGTTCTTCGTGAAAGTTAGACAAGTTATCTCTCTAGCGCATCTTCTCCGTTGGAGAGATATTTCGATCGGAGATGGACTTTCAAGTGGAAAGTTTTATTAGATAGTCTTTTGATTAACTTGTAGCTTCTCTAACTTGCTTTATGGACAATGATTTTTACTTTATGTACAACTTGAAATTTTCTTTATTAATTAACTGTTATTTATTTATTTGAATTTGGATTTTTTATTAAAAAAATTATTTTATATTGGGAAAAATCAGAACTGGACTAGTACCAGAACCAGAACCAAATTTCTGGTCCGGTCCTAAATTTTTTTTAATAGGTATTGGTTCTAAGAATTGAAAATCGAAATATGTTGGTCCAGCCCTATTCTCTCTTAAAACCAGGCCGAACCGAATCATGATTACCCCTAGGGGTGGGACTAGTATGATTCCATTTAGTTCCAAAATTTTAAAACCAATTTAGTTCAGTTTGAAGAAAAATTGATTTTGGTTACAATTCAATTCAGTTTTGGTCAGTTTGATTTGATTGTTTACTTAGTTTGTAATTTTTAAAATAAAAATAAATATATATATTATTTCGTTTCTGATTTATTTTTGAAAAAATAAATCAAGAATTTCTATTTTAAATGGTTCAAAAAATAAATCAAGAATTTCTATTTTAAATGGTTCGATTCAAAACTAATTTTGTAAACATTGAATCGAACCTAACCGAACCTGAATAATTTGTTTCGATTTATCCTGTTGAACTCGGTACCACCTACGCTTAAGTTGTCACATTTTAGGTCAAGCTAAAGTGCTAAAGCACAGTCGACGATCTTCATTTTCGTTTTATCTGCATAATTTTTCCTTCATTTGTTGGTAGCTCTAGACATTTTTTCTGCCATTTTATTCCAAACTCTAAGCAAGACTTTAACTTTGCTCTCCCACTTTGGAAATAACCTTAGTAGTGGCGAAGAGTTGAATATCTTTGGTAAGCATGCAACATGACGAGGTTATATGGCAAGTTATCAGACACAACCATTGCAGTTTTATGTCCAAGTGAGTTCAATCTCTCCTTTTTATTTATTTGGATTTTGTTTGTGTTTTGATTGGTCTTATGTCTGATTGTCTTTTGGGGATTTTGTAGAATCAAAACTGGCAATTTCTGTAGAAATCCATATAACGTGACTGGAATATGTAATCGAAGTTCATGTCCTCTGGCGAACAGTCGCTATGCCACCATTAGGGACATTGAAGGTATGCTCCATCTTTGGTTGGTCAAGCTCTAAAATTATGTGGAGCTATTGATATCTTTATGTCTGGATTTCAGTATGTTATTATGCTTATTCTCCATTTAGCTGCACTAAACTCATCACTTCCTGCGCTTTGTTTGTTGCTTGTTTATTTCATTGGAATAACATCAGGAAAGGTTGGGAATAATGATAAAAACTTGTAACTTAATTATGGTCATGATGTATATACGAAGCTTAATTAGTCTTTTAAATTTTGGCTTTAGTTTTTTCTCTTTATAAGGGGAGCTTGGATTGGGTAGGGTGTTGGCAATTTTTGACTGTGAAATATTCTAAATCATAATAAAATTTGCGGTAGTAAGTAGACATAGGTCTCACTTTGAGAGTGAACCATGGAATCAATGAGGTTAAGTCTCTTAAGACTTGTTTAAGGGAAAACTAATATACGGTTAAAATATGGATTAATTTTCATCTATCTTATTATTCTTAATTATTGATGGTTTATTCAGATTAGGTATTTGAGTTGTCCTTTTTTTTTTTTTTTTTTTTTTTTTTTTTTTTTTTTTTTTTTTTTTTTTTTTTTTTTTTTTTTTTTTTTTTTTTTTTTTTTTTTTTTTTTTTTTTTTTTTTTTTTTTTTTTTTTTTTTTTTTTTTTTTTTTTTTTTTTTTTTTTTTTTTTTTTTTTTTTTTTTTTTTTTTTTTTTTTTTTTTTTTTTTTTTTTTTTTTTTTTTTTTTTTTTTTTTTTTTTTTTTTTTTTTTTTTTTTTTTTTTTTTTTTTTTTTTTTTTTTTTTTTTTTTTTTTTTTTTTTTTTTTTTTTTTTTTTTTTTTTTTTTTTTTTTTTTTTTTTTTTTTTTTTTTTTTTTTTTTTTTTTTTTTTTTTTTTTTTTTTTTTTTTTTTTTTTTTTTTTTTTTTTTTTTTTTTTTTTTTTTTTTTTTTTTTTTTTTTTTTTTTTTTTTTTTTTTTTTTTTTTTTTTTTTTTTTTTTTTTTTTTTTTTTTTTTTTTTTTTTTTTTTTTTTTTTTTTTTTTTTTTTTTTTTTTTTTTTTTTTTTTTTTTTTTTTTTTTTTTTTTTTTTTTTTTTTTTTTTTTTTTTTTTTTTTTTTTTTTTTTTTTTTTTTTTTTTTTTTTTTTTTTTTTTTTTTTTTTTTTTTTTTTTTTTTTTTTTTTTTTTTTTTTTTTTTTTTTTTTTTTTTTTTTTTTTTTTTTTTTTTTTTTTTTTTTTTTTTTTTTTTTTTTTTTTTTTTTTTTTTTTTTTTTTTTTTTTTTTTTTTTTTTTTTTTTTTTTTTTTTTTTTTTTTTTTTTTTTTTTTTTTTTTTTTTTTTTTTTTTTTTTTTTTTTTTTTTTTTTTTTTTTTTTTTTTTTTTTTTTTTTTTTTTTTTTTTTTTTTTTTTTTTTTTTTTTTTTTTTTTTTTTTTTTTTTTTTTTTTTTTTTTTTTTTTTTTTTTTTTTTTTTTTTTTTTTTTTTTTTTTTTTTTTTTTTTTTTTTTTTTTTTTTTTTTTTTTTTTTTTTTTTTTTTTTTTTTTTTTTTTACTTAATGTTTTCATCTGTTTAACGCGATTATAAGCTCTCGGCTTAGATGGAGTGAAGGTTTAATTTTTTAAAATAATTTGAGGAAATCTTTTATGTTATAGCACTGCACATAGTTTCTATGTAGGTCTATATAGTTGTGTTTCTGTATTTCAGGAGTATTCTATCTCTACATGAAAACTATAGAAAGAGCTCATATGCCGAGTGAGCTGTGGGAGAGGGTTAAGTTGCCAAGAAATTATGAAAAAGCCCTTGAAATTATTGACAAACAATTGGTAATGAAAATTTTTCATTTTATAACTTATATTATCAAGATACTGTTTTGACGTTCATGTTATATTAATTGTTACATTTTAATCGATCAATAGATGTATTGGCCTAAGTTCCTTGTCCACAAGACAAAGCAACGATTGACGAAAATGACTCAAATGCGCATTCGCATGAGGAAACTTGCTTTGAAAACAAGGTTTTTTCTGTTGCTTTCTAAAACTTTACCATTATTGTTTGCTTACATAATATTTTTTCAAGTAACATTGTTTGGAAATGTCCTTTGGTTATTGCTGTATGCTTTGCATTGTATTTATTTCTTCTGCTTATGAGACTAAATATGTATTTGGTACTTTAATTTATCTTTTTCCTTTTAGTTTTTAACTATCACAAAGAGAAATATAACTTATGGCTGCAAGGTAAACTCAGAGTTCCCCCAGAATGTCAGAGAACAATTGTTGCCTGTTTGAGGAGAATTTTTTCCAATGAAATTCAATATCTCAATTGATCTGTTCGACTATACCGGCCACTCTTTAAATTTGTTATTAAAAGGATAGGGATCTCATTGTAAAATTTGATAAATTCTTTACTTTATTGTTGACTAACAGGGAGAAAATAATGACGACACCAAGAAAAGAGATGAAGAGAGAATCTAGAAGAGAGGAAAAAGCCGTTAAGGCAGCTGTGCTGGACAAGGTTGAACTCCTTACCTACATTGATCAATGAGAATGATTACTACATGATGCCTTATTGATGCTATTTTTGAGATTGTTACTATTTTACAGAGTATTGAAAAGGAACTATTAGAACGTCTTAAAAAAGGAGTTTATGGTGACATATACAATTATCCGGTTGAAGCCTACAATGAAGTTCTTCAAAAGGAAGAACTCCAGCTCGCTAATGATGATGAGGAGGAGGTATTCCTAATACCCATATTTTTTCTTTAGAGGAAGCTAGCAGGGCTTTTATAGTAAATACTTTTGAGGGATGTTGCAGTGTCAGTTTCATCTTGTATACAATAACGAGAATGTTATTTTTTATATCAAGGGAATGTGACTTGTAAGAGTGTCAATCTTAACAAGTGATCTACTTTTTTTAATGTAGAAAAAATTGATTTATGCGTGCTCAAATTAAATAATATTTAATCACATGGTACTTGTACATTTGGTAGCAGGAGCATGAGATAGAATATGTGGAAGGTTATGAAGATTTAGAAATGGAAGACGATATGGAAGATTTTGGTGGTCTAGAAGCATATCATGAACTGGCAGATGATGACAGTGGTAAGGATATCAATCATGTTGTTTTACATTTATCTTGCTTATGGTTGGATATAACTACACTCTTTTGGAATTTTCTCCGTGAAAGACAATATCTTCAAGTTTACTATCAAGTAAAGCTTTTTGTTCGAACCGTTTCTACTCTAAACTGATAGAGAATAGAAGAAGAATATATGCGATGCCTGGAAAAATAACATTAAAATACATTAGATAACTGAAGTATCATAACATGGAATAGGTGAAGAAAATGAAGTTGCAGAACCTGTTAATCAAAAAAGATTTAGAAAGGAGAGTGTGCTGTCTTCAAGAAAGCTGGAGAAAGAGGAACATGGTGCGAAATTAAAGAAGAAATCGAGGGTACATGTGGAGGTAATGTTTCGTTTATTCTTAACTTTTTTGTGTGTTGTATTTGTTGGATATAATTCATATACGAACTTATGATTATAATGGTGATAGGTTGAGTATGAAGGAGACTACGAAAGACAGAAAGTGGTTCATTAGTAAGCGCAATTTGTATCATGTTCATAAAGAGATGGTAGAAACAGATTGCTCTAGAATCCTAATGCTCAGCTAATTAAGCTGCAAAGTTTTGATAGTGAACACATATATATATATATATGTTAATTTTTCGGAGCATTCTTATTTTTCTGAGGTTGGGTTGTATCATCTACTGCGCGAGAAGACAAACTAGAAGAAGACTTCAATTTTTAACATTTATGAAAGCAGTCTTTAGAAGAATTTATTTGAGTACTTGTCATTGAAATAGAGGGAGATGAATGGTGGTTGGATGTGGGACAAATGGCATATGGGATGTCAAAAATTGTCCGATAGGCTCAACGCTTAAGCAATTGCCATAGTTATGTATTGTTTCTGTTTTCTTTTGTTCTTCATTCGTTCGGACACCATTAGAATCATGTTGCCGGTTTGATGCCCATCTGACCGAAAATTTTTATTTGCATGGGTGCGATTAGTACTAGGGAGGCGTTATGTGAGGATTTGATTGTCAAGATTTTTATAAACCAATGTTTTCTCCCCCATCTGTCTTTTGTGTATTTTTGGGGCCGGCTGACACTGCTGCCTTGTGCTTTGCTAATTCCTTTGGCATGGCATGTGTGTTGTTTGATCGTCTTTTATCATTTTCAAATGCCTATCCTGTTCGATTAAAGGTCGAGTATACTTGTTTGAACGATTTTTTTTAAATATTAAAAATAATATTTAAGTTGAAATTCAGATTCAGAGTAGAATTTGCCTGCAAACTATGATGCGTCGAGAGTTCTACTGCGCGAGAAGACAAACTAGAAGAAGACTTCAATTTTAACATTTATGAAAGCAGTCTTTAGAAGAATTTATTTGAGTACTTGTCATTGAAATAGAGGGAGATGAATGGTGGTTGGATGTGGGACAAATGGCATATGGGATGTCAAAAATTGTCCGATAGGCTCAACGCTTAAGCAATTGCCATAGTTATGTATTGTTTCTGTTTTCTTTTGTTCTTCATTCGTTCGGACACCACGGATGTTTTAGAATCATGTGCCGGTTTGATGCCCATCTGACCGAAAATTTTTATTTGCATGGGTGTCGATTAGTACTAGGGAGGCAGTTATGTGAGGATTTGATTGTCAAGATTTTTATAAACCAATGTTTTCTCCCCCATCTGTCTTTTGTGTATTTTTGGGGCCGGCTGACACTGCTGCCTTGTGCTTTGCTAATTCCTTTGGCATGGCATGTGTGTTGTTTGATCGTCTTTTATCATTTTCAAATGCCTATCCTGTTCGATTAAAGGTCGAGTATACTTGTTTGACGATTTTTTTTAAATATTAAAAATAATATTTAAGTTGAAATTCAGATTCAGAGTAGAATTTGCCTGCAAACTATGATGCGTCGAGAGTTACCCAAGCTTTTGGATTGGTTTTTGAAGTATGAAATCAATGTCAAAAGATGGAAGTTGGCAATGATTATCAAAATCGAAAAATAATGTTCGGTTCTTTAAGGACCAACTTTATTTAGCCGGTTCGGTCGGGTGGCAAGGTCCATGGATTGAAGAACATGATCGTTGACCAATAATGTTGACTGATTCATCCAGTCAAAAGTCAAACAATGTTTCATATTTGAAGATTCACCTACTCCCGCTGAATTTTCTTCATTCTAGCTCCGTTTCCGATTCCCAGCTCTGTCTCTTTCTCTCTCTCTGAATGATGGACTCCATCTCCGACGAATTCCCCCTTCTCCGCTACATCTTATTCCGCCTCGATTCTGGTAGTCAACCTCCCCTCCCTCCAGAGCTTCAAGAATCTGTTCTCTCCCAGTTCCCCCATCTCGACCTCCCTAAAGTTCTACCTTCAATGATCGAAGCCGTTCCAGCCGAAATCAGGCAAACTCAACTCATCCTCAATGCGCTCGGCCCTTGCCCTGACTCTTCATCTGTAGACGTCGCTCACGCCAAAATTGCAGAAATCGAGTCAAATCTCCAAGAGAATCTTGAAGGAATTGAATATCCGGCAAAGGATAACCATGACCGAGTAGAGAGGGATAAAGAAATGAGAGAAGCGGCGGAGAAGGAGAAGCAGATATATGGAGCTGCGGTTAGGCTGAAAGAGATGCACCAGTCGTATGAAAATCAATTGAGGGATTTGCAGGAGAGGATGATTGCAGTTTATGATTCGACCGTGGAGGAATTGGAGATGGAGAGGAACGAGGCGGAAGTTAACGAGGAGGTTGTGAGAATTCTGAAGGAGGCTGAACGTGGAGTGGTCGAGAAAGTTGAGCTTTCCGGCAGGCAGCTCCGGATTCTTCCAGAAGAGTTTGGGAAGATTCAAGGATTGCTTGTTCTTAGCATATCCCGAAATCAACTTCAGGTTAGAATTCAGAAATTTCCCTCACTTCTTTCATTGCTTTGAGCTGTTTCTTACATTACTTCTGATTTTATTTCATGTATTAGATTAGAAACATCCTTAAATTAATCGATAAGTCTTAAAAAAGTTGTACAAAATTTACATATAAGAAGTTATACGTTGGGTGTAGTCAGCCTCAACGATCGTTTGGCATGGGGAGAATAAAGATATTGATTTTAAGGTTAAACAAGCATAGATTATGAAGAATGTAGGTTGATTTTTAGTTCACCTGCGTTATTCGTTCCTTGTTATGACTACTTGCTCCGTGTGGGGGAAACAGATCATACCCGACTCCGTTGCAGCACTCCGGAAACTTGAGGAGCTTCATGTTTCTTCCAACCTTTTAGAGTACTTGCCAGACTCTATTGGTTTGCTTCTTAATCTAAGGATTCTCAATGTGTCAGCAAATAAGCTAAAGGAGCTTCCTGAGACCATCGCTCACTGCAGGTAATTGTTTGTCTGTTTGCTTATTGTTTATTTCAAACACTTCTCAATCAAAAACAACTTATCTAAATGCTTTTGTAGATACATAAGATGTTTTTTTTTTCCGATGCAGTTCACTGGTCGAGTTGGATGCGAGTTACAACAAGTTAACATGTTTGCCAACAAATCTTGGGTATGGATTAGTTAATCTTGAAAAACTCTTAATTCACCTCAACAAGATACGTTACTTTCCCCCATCATTATCCGAGATGAAGTCTTTGAGATATTTAGATGCTCATTTCAATGAGCTCTGTGGCATTCATTCATCAATTGGAAGGTTAAAAAACCTTCAAGTCTTGAACTTGAGCAACAATTTCCAAAACTTGACTTGTCTTCCTTTGTCGATCGGCGATCTTTCGAATCTGAACGAGCTCGATTTGAGCAACAACCAAATTCAAGCTCTACCGGATTCGTTTTGTCGCCTTGAGAAACTGAAAAAGCTCAATTTGGATCAGAATCCTCTTGTAATCCCTCCCATCGAGATCGTGAATATTGGCATCAAAGCTGTCATGGAGTTCATGACAGAGGGAAATGCCAGAAGCGTAGAAGTAAACCATGAGAATTCTCAAAGAGGATGGTTTGGTTGGGGATCATCCATTTTCAGTAGCTTAGTTTCAGGGGTCTCTCAAAGTGTTGGAGGATATGTAGGATCAGGAAAATCTAATGAAGACCCATGGTTGGATCAACGGTTGTGATTTTGTCATAATGCTCAGTTTTCCGAGTTGATCTCTCGAAACCGGTCTGGTGGTGTGACAGTATACTCTACACGTTACAACAACGAGTTAAACTACTTCAACAAGACATTGTAAGTCGGACGGTAATCCTTGTACATGTTACAAATTTCTTAATTTCTTGAAGAAGACATTGTTCTTTCATGATTTCCTAGTTGCTGCAATTGAATACATTTCCTATGGGTCCCAAAAAGACCTTATAAATATAGACACTTTATTGTGATACACTAAATACATTTTGACATTAGGGATATTGGACCAAGAGGATCCTCCCCAGTCCCCAGTTCCCATACCCAGTCCGTTTTGGTCATAGTGTTCATCAAAATAAAATAAATTAATAAAATTATGAATTTTGTGACATTTTTGCAATTTATTATATAATAAACTTGTTATGTTTTAACTATTTTGGGTAATGAAACTGCATATCAATTTTGAGGACCCAAATTTTTGGTTCATCGTTAACAATAGTAGATATTGAAGCTAAAAGAAAATATAAATATATGTTAAATCATGTAAGACATTATGATGAAACATAAAACTTTTTAATTCACTTTGTTCTTTAATGCCAATGTTAAATGTTGTGGAATCATGTTCCCTTTTAGTTCATAATGCAACAAAAAAATTATATTAAAGCTAAAAAAATATACGTACATGTAGAGATGACAAACGAGCCGTCCGAGTTTGAAAAAAATCTGGCTTACTGAGTTTACCTAGTTAAACGAGTCAAGCCTAACGAACCCG
Organism: Begonia masoniana; assembly: GCA_022432975.1. Classification (NCBI taxonomy): domain Eukaryota; kingdom Viridiplantae; phylum Streptophyta; class Magnoliopsida; order Cucurbitales; family Begoniaceae; genus Begonia; species Begonia masoniana. The sequence continues at coordinate 39,097,225 of CM039515.1, forward strand.
ACCGCAAAAAATTTCAACACGATCTGGCTCGCGAGCCAAAGTTACATGAGTCAAGCCGACTAGACGAGTCTGAAACTATCGAACCAAATATACATAAATATTTTCAATTTATATCAATATAATGTGTATTTTTGAAAAAAAATAATTATTTTGACATTATAATAATTATTTATCATTATAATGTCAAAATATAATATATTAATATATGAAATAACATGTATTTAGGAAAAAAAATTATTTTAAATAATCTAATAAAAAATATAATATCACTATAAATATTTGACAGTTGTATCATTACAAATTATATATATATATATATATATATATATATATATATATATATATATATATATATATATATATATATATAAATTAACTAGATTGATATCTATCTAATTGCCAATCATTTGCAATTACGGTGACAAACGAATTGACTGAGCCGAGCCGAGCTTAAAAAAGTCTCGCTTATCGAGCCTAACGAGTTTAATAAGTCCAACAAGTTGAGCTTAACAAGCTTGTTAAAAAAAAAATTTAACCTAAGTCGACTCGCAAGACAAAGTTAAACGAATTGAGTCCCCTATAATGTCGAGCTGGCTGAGCGGTTACATGTAAAATTTATATTGAAGCTAAAAAATATAGATATAGAAAAGAGTTGGGTGATGGATATTTATATTATTTAAAAACAAGGGTAAAAACTATTTTAAACCTCAAAGTATCTATTTAAAAAAAAAAAAAAAAAAAATCCCTTAAATTATTAACCCTAACAAAATAAACCTCAAACTATCAAAAAGCTAATAAATTAAAACTCGACAGATGGCCGATAGCCCCCCGTTACGCATTTTACAAAGAGAACGGCCCCTGTATTATAAAGCAATTTGAAAACGTTCAAGACACAGAGGTGTTCTAGACGCGGGGCGCAGTGTTCTAAACGCGGGGGGCCGTGTTCAGCTCTAGGGCTGAAAACGGTGGGCGTTCTCCCTCACACGGGGGGCCGATCCCCCAATAGTATAAATAAGATCGGCTCCCTGTCCACCCTCCGTCTGCCGACATTGAGAGAAAAGTTATCGAAAATCCTCAAATCTTAACCCTCGCCGACGAAAATCTCAAAATTCGAAGCTTTATCGTCCATAACTCAAACCCGAGCCCTCCACTGTCAAAAATCCAAAACCAAGCTTCTGAATCGGCAAAAATCTGAAAGCCGAGCTGTTTAATCGCCGAAAATCCCAACTTGAGCCAAGAAATCGTCGAAAATCCCAAACCCTACTATTTGCAATGGGCCCAATTTTTTTTTGAAACGAAAGGCTCCCCTCGACACAAGTTGGCCCATCAAACCGGGCACCTACGTGGCAAGGTGCTTTGGATTAAGTGCCGCGACCGCCACCTGGTTATCTGTCAATGGAATTCCAAAACCAAGCATGTCAACAGTAATTCGAGCGGAATATGTCAATCTGCTCAAATTATTTATGAGATAACTGCCAACTTCAGCGGCTAGGAGTCGTTGGAGATCAAGAAAATGTTTGATAGCATCGCATTGCATGAGGTCTACAACATGTGGGGAGATAGCTCCGACAAAATAGTTCGCTTATTTTACGCGAAGTTGACTACTACCGGGAGGGTGGGGTACTTGAAGACGTACCTATTTGGTACAGATATTATCATAGGTGCAGGCGATGTGAATGAACTGCTGGGATTTGCCACAGAAGATGCTACTAGATACTATCACGCTTCCCGAGAGTGTGATTTTGCAAGAGTAGCAGATGACCTGCAGTTCTTTAGGCAGATTCATCAGAATTCAAAAATTACAGTCTTCGTCAAACTAAAGTTGAAGCATTTGAATGTAAAAGCTCGGGTTGTTCACAACCTAATCAGCCACACCCTGCTGCTTAGGAATGGAGATAGAGATCTGGTGAGCTGGATAGATCTTTATGTCTTGGAGAAGCTCTACAGCAGCACAATGTTTAACCCGCAGTACATGATTTTAGGCCACATGGAAGAGATCGGGCGAACAAGGAACAACAATCTGCCGTACAGGACACTGATTTGGAAGATAGTGGAGAAATCTAAAGTTCATGTGTCCATTGTAGAGCATTTGAGAGCTCCGAGATTCGTCAATCTATTTGACAGATTTCATTTGACTCGGATGCTGAAGGGAGATCCCGGGGGCCCACATCTCGAGATGTTCAGATTGAAGAGGATGCCCCCGCCCCCTCCACCGCCTCCGCCACTGCGCCGCCATTTGCCCCTGAGGCTGGTAGTAGCTGAGACATGATGCATCATATGCAGCAGATGTAGTAGATGCAGCAGCATATGCATCAGCAGATGCAACATATGTATCAGGTGTAGCAGTAGATGCAAGGTATGTATGAGATACAGGAAAATGTGATTGAGTCACAGGACTATCTCAGTGAGTCCTTTAGAGAGCTCACTCAGAGGATGACGGATTAGCTGGCGTCCGAAGATGACGATGTCCCTCCTCAGTAGTATAGTTTAGATGTTGTATTTCATTTTATGTCTTATACTTGTCGTCTGTAAATTTGATATACTTTAATTTTATGTATTGATGTATAGTATTTATACTAGAATCTGACTGTGGTATATATTTTTTATTTGAATTTGCAGGAACTGTGTGAAAATAGCTATGGAAGAGTCATAAAACAAACGAAACTCTGTATATTTTTTTCAATTTTTGTTTTGTTTTTTTAAATAAACTAAAATCAATAAATAATTGTAAGGAAAAATATTTTATCATCGTCACAAGATACAATCAGACCATAGAAAGATAATCTAAAAATTTTCGTGATTTTCTAACACTTTTACTATTTTTAGTGAATTAAATAATAAAACAGACGTACCTTACACATTATAACAAATTAATTTTATAAAAATATCAAACGATATTAGATTTACTTAAAAATTTGACCGATTGTTAACCACACTATGAGAAGGTAATTTATAAATTTTTGTGAATTTCTAACACTTGTACCATTTATTGCCATTTTAGTGAATTAAATCATAAAACAGACGTACCTTACACATTATAACAAATTAATTTTATAAAAATACCAACCGATATTAGATTTACTTGAAAATTTTATCACATATTCACCATACCATGGGAAGATAATCATTAAATGTTCGAGATTTTCTAACACTTGCACCATTTATTGTCATTTTAGTGAATTAAATCATAAAACATACGTACAATGTGATTGAATACTCAACTATTTTCATAATGTAACAATTTTACCGCATGTTCACTGCCTCTTTCTTTTGTAACAAATCTCATTTAATATATGTTTCGCTTCATCAATCTTGGAAGATCCATCAATGTGATTGAGTACTAAACTCTTTTCATAATCTAACGAAACGTATTTTGATATCGCAAAGCTTAATGCTTACAAGGCAGGTTTGGAAAAGTTGTCAAAATACATTTAGTTAGATTATGAAAAGAGTGGAGTACTCAATCACATTGATGGATCTTCCGAGATTGATGGAGCGAAAGAGGTGGTGAACATGCGGTAAAATCGTTATATTATAAAAATAGTGGAGTACTCAAACCTGCCTTTCAAACATTAAGTTTTACGATGTCCTTCTGATCTGAAGAAGCCGATATAACAAATTACAGCCCGAAGATGGTCATACATTTTTTCTTCCATAGCCGTGTGTAGAAGATTCCTGTGCATAATGAAAACTATATTAAAACAAATGTACAGTGTGTTTATGAGCAAAATGTGTTGGACTGTACTTGCGTCCCGTCAAATGTGTTAAATGCCTCTTCTGCCGACATATACCACACAACATCTTTGAGTTCTTCTTACTAATTGTTGAACTCGAAGGCTGATTGACATCATACACTCTTGTCTGATTCGGCCTACCGGGTTGGTGATATCTTCTTGGCGGAAGGACTTCCTTCAGATTTGGTATTTGCGGCCACGTTTGGTGGCCGCTCACGGGTTTAATAAAGTGTGAGTACATCTGCAGGAAAGTTGTAACGCCCCCGAATCCATTCCGGCTTGGTGCGCTACTTTGCTCACACTCACCACGTTTAAAATGACGTTTAAAATAATTTTTGATAAAATTTTGACTCGATTTTTGAGTTTTTTGAACCCTAAAAAATGGTTGGAAAACGTGCATAAAATATGTGCCAAACGTGTCGAAAAATATCGGGTTAAAACATATTTGAAAAAAATCAAATTTTTAAAAAAAATCGGGTTGGCGCCCTTTGAGCGCTGCACGCGCTGGTGCCGATCGATCGGCACCCTCTCGGGTGCGCGATCGGCGCTGGGTGCTGCGCGCGCCTACAGCGCGCGCCTCCCGCGCCCTGTGCGCACCATACTTCGGCCACCAGCGACCCTTTCCCTCTTTTTCTCCATTTTCTTCAAACCACCTACCACCAAATCACCTAAAATTTACCTCAAACTTTTCCGACATCCCCGATTCCTTGACACGTAAATTTCTCGAAAAACCGACCTCGAAATGTCAGCGAAAACGAGTGAAAATCGACGTCGTTTATTATACTAAAAATCGAGCAACATAACGTTTAATTTTTATAAACCCCAAAACATCAAAACAAATATCTATACAATAACTTTCAAAATCATCAACCAAAAGAGTTATAAAACTCTCATCATTTCCATAAACAAAAATCTAACTAAACTACCCAAAATACAAATCTCACACATCTCCCGAAGACCATGGTTGAGATGCCCCAACAAATACCTACACCGACATGCCTCAAACCTCGCCGACTGCTTCCTAGACCTGGGCTCTCTCAACTAGCTCACCTGCTACAACGTCTCTATCTATACCACATAACACAAAACGTAGCCTAATTTTTTACAAGTAGGAAATAATGCATACGAAAATATAATGCACACTCACTCATAACACATGCAGTTTATAACTCTCGGTTGTGTTCATTCCATTCTCATTTCACTAATCGTAGGCGTACATCTCTCGTAGAAATCAGTTCTACTCGAGACACTTAGGCGTACATCTCTCATAGAATTCAGTTCTACTCGAGACACTCAGGCGTACATTTCTCGTAGAGACACTTAGGCGTACATCTCTCGTAGAATTTGATTCTACTCGAGACACTCAAGCGTACATCTCTCGTAGAGACACTTAGGCGTACATCTCTCGTAGAATTCGATTCTACTCGACACTCAGGCGTACATCTCTTACATTCCATACTCACAATTCAAAACATGTTAAAACTCGTATTTTCGTAGTTTGAAACTATGATGCATGTCACACAATGCTTAACCAATAAACAAGACAAAACAACCAAACAAACAACTAATTCTCTACCATTCCATGGTGTAGGCCCGAAGGCAAAACACAAACATCCTCTACTTACCTGGATTCCTTGCGCGTGCTCGTAATTATTCGCTCAGTTGGTCCAATCGTTCACTCGTTAACCTAACATATACCAAGAATTCATTTAGAAATTTATCAAAACATAATCTAAATGATACCTACTCTATTTCCAACACAGACCAACTAACTCTACAACAAAATCCCGAAATCCCCTCATCTTCGGTGTCCTAACTTCAATTGGCCATAACTCACTCGTTTCTCAACGGATTTAGACATTCCACCCCAATCTGTAAACCTCTCCATGTCTACTTTCTATTAAAACAATCCATTTTAGCAAATAACAAAGCATGGCCGATCGAATTCTACCTCAAACAGAATCGGCCATTTTTCACTCAAAACCGATTTTTACACAACTTTCATCTATACTTCAATCTAACTTAATAAACAACCTAAACCAACCTATCTAAAGTTTAAATTACTAAATTTAGCAAGAAAATGTAGCAAAGGAACCAAAAATTCGGAGTCCACTCATTAGGGTTTCCAAATCTTTATTAAACCTCACCAAAACACTAAAAATCACTATAAACTTTCATAAAATTAAAAACTCAATGAAAACCAACCTTAAATCTTGAAGAATCTGATGAAAGAAAGGAAGAAGAAGAGCTCCAATGGTGGCTGCAACCCGTGGAGAGAAAAGGAGGAAGATGAGGGTTTTTTGACTCTTTTTCTCATACTTTAAATAAACCATTTTCTTCTTCTTTTACCAATTGCCACTAAAATTTTAAAAATTAAAAACAAACCCTCCTTTTTCCCCTCTAAATCCCAACGTGGAAAGCTTCCTATACTTCCACTTACCTTTTTACTATTTCTTATAAATTATCGTTACTTCACTTTATTATTTTGAAATAACTTAACTAACTATAATACTAACCACTTCAAACATAGGGTTTTCTCATCAACTTCACTTCCAATTTCGCTTTCCATTTAAGAGCTTAGGAAAATTTCCAGATTAATGTTAAATATCTCTAATCGTCTAATCTAAAGGCTATGCACGCTATAGAAAAATTTTCCCGAGTGTTACATAAGTTGCCCGGTGATAGCATCGATACACGTAATTCTTTGGTGCTACTCTCAAGAAATACATGCATAGAGTGGAATGGACACATGAGATTCTGGTAAGCTCTCACCTGTTACACTTGCACACACACGTATTCACGTCAACAATGTATTGTTCGTCGCCATTGCTTACCTTGAATCGTGCACCTCCCGCAAGCACAACACTCCAATTTCGAGCTGCACTTTCTAGCTTCTCAAGCTTTTTGCTTATCAGGGGACACAGGAGGTTTGACTGCATTCCACATCGCATCTCTGTACGCTCTGTCCCAAAATAGGTTTTTGAAATTGGCATACATATGCTGGAGCCAGTAACGATGTTTGATGTGTTCTAATTCATTTGTCACAACCTTAAGCAAACCCTAATATTTGAAAGAAAAATAGAGTCAACATAAAACAATATAACGTGAAGAGTTTTGGGGCCCTTTTGTTCATTTTACCTACGGTTGTTTCGGCTTGCATTGAGTTGTATTGAGACCAAAAAACTAAAGTAACCAGAGGTTGTTTTCAAGTTGTGCGTTGTACTTCCAGTGGTTTTGGCTTGCACTGGGTTGCATTGAGACCAAACAACCAAAGCAACCATAGACTGTTTCCTCGTTGCACCTTATGATGCGTGAAGGTGTTTGTTTCGTAAGCGCAAAAATAGGTAATAGGACAATAATTGATTGTATCATTGGGTTTCAAATTTCTAAACCTAACCAAGGTGTTTGTTGTTACGATCGATACGTACCTTGTGGGCATTTTACGCGATTGATTGGTCTACAGACAGTTCTTTTCTCACATATATATGATGGGTTGGATCTACAAATTGTTGTTATTTGTATTACACTGCACAACTTGTGGGCATTTTACGCGATTGACTTTTCTTTGGACAGTCCCTCTTTATTTTCACTGATGGCTTGTGGAGCCTGCTTTTAAATGGTAAAAAAATTGATGATTTACATCCACCGATGGCTCGTGAGGCTTGCTGTTTTGAAAATGAAAAAGAAACTATTTTTGAATGCTAACTCATGCACTGCATTCTTCTCACTGACATTGTTGTTTATAAATAAGATGATAAAATCAATTTTCACATGTATTTAGTATAGTACAATATTCTAATTTAGTCACTCACCCTAAAAGATTTCTTTTTCCTAAGTAAGGAGCATGAAAACTAGGAGTAGTTGCTCGTTGAAAGAGTGTTCCCCATTGTTCTCCTTCCGTTCTTCCTTGGTGAGAACTTTCCTATTTAGTTTCTTATTTCAATTTGGGTCTAAAAAATAATTGAGTGTTTGATATTTTATTTTCTGCACACTATCTTATTATTTTGTTATCTGATTTGGACTTGGCCCATTTCGTGTGGGTTTTACTTTAATTCCCGGTTAAGTTTTCCACTTTAAATCGAGCTTTGGGTTGCGCAATAGGATTTTTTCCAAGGATCGGATAGTTCGGCCTGACGTTTTTGTCTTGCCCACATCGGGATCTTGACAAAACCTGAACTCCAAAGAAGAACAGTGACTTGGCACTTTTGGGAAGTAGATGAGGCTTCTTTAAAAGAAAATAAAGATAGGAATTACAAATAAAACACTGCATAAATATTTTTTTATGTTGAAGACTTGCATGCTTGCTAGAGTACGTCATATGCATAACTTAAATATAGGCATGATATGCTGGTATTATCTTCTAACTATCTCTCTATATATTTACAAAATTAAACTGATATTTTATATGTTAACTCAGTCTTTTTGTAAAATAAGAATTGAAATGTTCACATAAGATGCACTAATTTTAATACCGCTATAGTCCATGCTTATCAATGACCCCAAGAGCTATTCAACTTAGGCTTTCTTAAAACCTTTGTAAATATGTTGGTGTTGATCATTTGTGGAGATTTCCTTCTAACTTGATTTCTTACTATATTATCTTCTCTTATGTTGAACTTCCAGTCTTCCATATGCTTTGTTTGCATGTTAAAAATTGGAATGATTGCATGTTTAATATGCACGACATATTCAATTTTGCAGATTGTCTCCTATCAAACTCTTCAACTATATACATTCTCGTGCAACTATGGTTGCTGCCACATACTTAGCTCCAATGCTACATAAAGTAATATAAGATTGCTTCTTGCTACAAAAAGATATCATTGTTGAACCGATGATGAACAATAACCTGAAGTTGAATATCTATCATTTGCATCTCATGCCCAATCTGCATTAGTAAATTCACTTATAAATTTTAACCACTTTTGCACATAATGACATCATCAAGAAAACCCTTTATATAACATAGAACTCTTCATGCTGCATTTTAGTGAGAACTTCTAGGACATCGCAAGATCTAGGAAACTATGTTAACATATTTGCGTATTTGTGAAGAGATTCATAGACGATACATTTGTAATGCTCCTACTTCATGTTGATGGTCGGTTGATTATAAGTCGAGATAGTGCAAAATTACTAAGTTGAAGAAGTAATTTAGTAAATCTTTTGCTATAAAATATTTAAAATCAACTAAACAAATATTTAGGATGAGTACATGGAAGGTAGAAAATATAGTAAAATTATGGCTATTTTAACACATCAAGAAAGTTGTTAGAAGATTGAATATGGATAACATTAAGTCAATTAGTACTTTACATGCCAATTATTTCAAATTCACTTCTGAACAAAGTATTTTTAATGAAAAAAGAAAAATAAATGTGCAGAGAATATATACGTCACAAAAATTAGCATTTTGAAGTATGTCATACTTTGTACAAGTCTTGATGTTTCATATGTTCTTAGATTTGTCAATAGATTATATCGTATATGAGCAAAAAGCATAGGAATGCTTTGCAGTGGATTGTCATGTATCTTAAAGGTGCCTCTAAATTAACTTATGCTTTGGAAGTAAAAAGATTTTGCTAGTAAGATATACTAATGCAACATGGCTGGTTGATTCTAGAAAAGCACCCTCAAGATAGTTGATTACATTTAAAGAAGAAGCTATATTATGGCAATCTCGATTAAAAAAATCATTTGCATAGTCTACACAGAAGCTGAGTTTATTGCGACTACAAAAAGTTGGAAAGAATTTTATAGATACTAAAAATTCTAACAATGGCTCATGACAACCAAGCCAAACAAGAACATGATAGAATATATAATTTCTAATATAATTGGATCATAAATAAGACAAATACATCTTGTATTGTAATAGTCAAGTGCTATTCATTTGAGAAAAAATCTAAGTTTTCATATGAAACAAAAATACATAAATATCAAATATCACTAGATTTATGAAAATTCGTAAGAATGAAAATAGGTTAGATATGATGACAAAGATCTTACAAAAAATAAATATTAATTTTCCAGAAGTTCAACAAGACTAGATTTATCTCATTACAACTAAGGAAGGAATTAAAGAGATTTGTGGAGTCCCTTTGTTATGACGAGGGATCACGGCAATGAATGAGAAATGAAGAAAAACAAAAGCATTATTTTGAGTGCTTGTACACTACTTTTGAATAACTTAGGTTAACGATTTTTATGCGCGCTTTTAATGCTTTTGTCATCATGTATCTTGTATTCTTATAAACTAAAAGTAGCATAAAAAGGTTTCAAAAAAAAAAAAAAAAGAAGGCGTTGTGCACTTTGTAAGTAAAGGTAGTTCTCAATAGTAGTAAATTTCTTTTAGTGAATATTTTATAAAATATTTATTTATTTTTAAAAATATTGTAATTTTATTTTTCATAGTGATCTCTTTTCAAACTCGATTTCCGTAGTTTTTCTCAATTTCGGTTTCCATGTAAAAGTTTCGGTGTTTATTTTTTCATACTATTTCTCGCACTTTTGTTCGTTGTATTTCAGCGGTTTGAGAAATTATTCCTTGTTATTTTCTGTGCATATATACTATCATTTTTCTTACTACCATTATTTTTCCCAATATGATATATAGAATCAATCATATTGATTTGATTTGAATACCACGAATCAATTTATATGTCATAACCAAGTTTTGTCTTTCATTGCATTACTTAGTCAATTGTCATCATCATGATCACACTATTTATAGATTAATGGCCAATTCAATGTTTAACTAGCTATTGATGATTAGTTCATATCTTGATCAACATTCAAAACTCCATGACGGTCAATACATATTCAACAAGACATTCTCAAGAAATAAGTTAAATTTGAAACAATTCATGCAATTTTTTTCCAATGGCACATATTGTTCGATTCTTATAACGTAAAGATAAGAAAAGAAGTGGCAAATCGAAATATGTAGAGGCCAGAGCGCAACGACAACGAGACAAGGATGCATTTGTCCCTAGCAACGTTTTTTCTTAGCGAAAACTCGTTTCAATTGCATCGCTTCCATCTTCTCTTCAATGGAATCATTAACCACCAACTCGACTGATCTCACACTGAAAGAACATTGTATGATCAGACCTATCAAGAACACGACTCTTACAACCGAGACGGTCCTGATCTCTAACTTATGGAAAGAAAGAAAGGTTGATGTAGTGCATGGAGAACAGAAAAAAGTGAACCCCATTACTCTGATTTTTGCCAACTAAGAGTTGGAAAAGATAAAATGAGAGTCCCAAAAAAGCAAAAGATAAACTAATTCCTGTACTAAGAATGCGCTTTTCTTTTGTGAATGGCATCTCTTATCTCAATTATAAATTGAGATATGGTATTGAATAATTTAAAGTTAAAGAAACGAGAGAGAGAGAGAGAGAGAGAGAGAGAGAGATGCATATTACACCAATCCAGGGAGGCATAGATACATAGAACCTGTTTCTTGCTACAGATGAAGAAGATACACACGAGCTACAACTAAGAGACAAAGACAGCCACTTCTAGCTAATGCTCTAACACCAGATTATAGAGGTCCCACATCTTGTCATCTCCAACTCCCATTTCAATTTCTTGCTCAAAATACTGATCTTATTACCCTAATTTACAGTAACAACTGAAATTTAGATTTCTTAACTATTTCAACTAAAACTTACAAGGTAGATTTGCAAAATATGAAAATAAACAAACAAAAAGAAGAAGATTGGATTCAGATTCTCTCATTGGTACTTTTGTTAACTGACCATAATTTACTGAACATTCTTCTGGGTTTTGTAGGAGTAGAGCAGATAGCTTTGACCTTCGGAGACCTTCCAAATCCATCTGGGTTCGAACCGTTTTCATCGAATTCATCATCTTCAGCCAGTTTCATCCTCAGAGTTGGAATCTTTGATTTGGGTGTTTTAAGACCGGAAACACTCCACTGATCGTCTGTACTGCTTAATGGCGGCGGAGGCTTTAACGCGTCGATTGAGTGTGTGGCTAAAAGTGCCTTGATATTGTTGGGTAGATCACTAACTTTACCGCCGGCTATTGCTGCTCGAACGTGCTCGAAGAAGAGAACTTGCACCACTACTCTCAGAGGAAGAAGCTCATTCTGGGCAGCATCCATGCAGGCCTCTATTGATAGCTTTTTGCAGTCTAGAATTCGACACAGTCGCTTCCTTTCAGTCTTACCAAGTTCTGGGTGTGCCTAAATTCATTTACAGTACTCGATTAAACAGAGAATATAGAGCTGGAAATGCGAAAAAATCTCAAAATTTAAAGAGTTTGAAACAGTCTTCTGAAAAGTTTATGAACTACAAAAGTCAAAAAATTACGCATCAGGTTTGAAAGAATAGAGAGTCATTCAATTTGACAATTGTGCTGACAATTTTGACAGAAATATAAGCTCATCTTTGCTAAATTATGGTGGTTCGGCCTGATTTGTTGTGAGAGTGACAAGATTTTAAGGTCAACAGACTTGGTTATCTACTTACACTTTATAGATGGAACAGAAAAGAATTTGGAGAAGAGGGGCACTTTCAAAAAGAAAAACTCTTTCCAAAAACTATTCTTGAAAACAGAAAATTTTGGACATTTCACAGATAGCAAAATATGATTTTGGAAAACAAATTTGAAGAAGCATTTAACCTTAAGATATATGTCAATTGCTCGGTAAAGATCGTCGTGGTCGAGCCTTGCAAAATCGGGTACAGCTTCGGCAATGGACGTGAATTTCGACAACGACAAATTCACGTCTCTCGCAATTTGTTGAAGATATCCATCAATCACCTTTGCAACTTTCAATTTCGAACTATGAGATGCAGAAGAAGACCTTCTGCTCTCCTGAAATTCAAAGTCTATATTCTCAGCTGAACGAGACCTTCTTCTCTCAAATCCCATTTTTGATCTTGCAGGGCTAGTTGGAGGACTCTGCCATTGTAATTTGAACTGCTCTAATATCGTCATAACTATGTCGACATCATAAATCGTAATCGATTGGGAGGGGATCAACAAATCTGTAACCGTTGCTTCCTCTAATTGCAGCCCGATTCTTCTTGCCAATTCGATTTTCGAAGCAGAGGAGGCATTGACAATATTCACTGCTTTTAATAGTTTGAGCAGAAAACTGCAAGAGACAGATCCCTTTATCAGGTGGAAGTAGGCTTATAATTGATTCGAGAAGCAGCCTATGCTTAGTTGCCGGATCGTTAACCGAGTCGGAATCCGAGTCAGAAGCAGAATTTTTATGGCCATATCCATTTTTCGATATGTTAGGCAACCATCTCGAAGCGTATAGTTTCAAAGCATCGCCGATTAGATTGGAAGGGATCTTCCCACCTTTAATGGCTACCATTGTTCTCCAATAAAGGTCTATTCCTAGCTCTACAATGTCTTCCCCCCACCACCCATTTGGTTTATGCCTCTGGCTTTCGCCGCCATTGCTGGACGCATCATCTCTTGCCCTTCTCGAATGGCTATGGGAGAGGCTCACCTTTGAGGGGTGTTTTAAGACCTTAGCAGCTATGGCTTCTGCGCATTTGTTGGTAATTCCAAGCTCTTCTGACCAGTGAGGAAAGCTTTTTGTGCTTTGTAGAGCAACAATGGCGTCTCTCCATCCGTTTAGAACGCAAGAATTGAAGAAAACTTCAATCTTGTAGATCAAGTTACCTTTCTCTACATCCTCCGTCATCTGCAGATACTCGGCTGCACATCTAGCCGATACGATATTGTAGGCGCCAAGAGTAATTGTTATTCCGTAGCAAAACTTGGCGCAAAGCTCGAACGCCTCGACACCGCCCGGAAAATCGGGGAGTTGGATGACTTGGTGGTGCGATGATTGGGGAGATTCCGAGCAAAGCCTCTGCAGCCTCAAAGACTTGGATAGAAGAGGAAACTACTTCCCATAAAATACACTAATAAATCAATTCAAATGCTAAAAATCAGCAAGAGAGCAATAGAAAATGCTGATAGAAGAAGGAAAGCTTTACCTTATGAAGTAAATATCTACTTCCTTTTACTTGAATTATGACATCACTCGAAACTTCAGAGGAAACAGACCTGAACAGAGATTGAAAACCTATTTTAGATCGTATTCTTCCTCAGAAGAATATCATAAACCAAACAAAACTCCATTAGTGAACCAGAGAGGTCATCTCCAGTCCTACCTTACGCCCTCTGTGGTGTAAAAAGTGTCAGGCCGAGATCCAAGTTTCATAAACTTCATTTCTGAACCTTGCTGTGTTCTTCTAAAATTGGGTGTTCATCAGATTTTTGAAACGGAACCAGCAACGCTAGCTGAAAATTCCCAATTCAGCAGCTTCGTTGCTCTTTCTCCAGACAATCTCTCAGACCCATAAACTGAAAAATTACAGTAGCACCACGAAGAATACGAAAAAAGAAGACTGAAACGATGCTATTTTCTTCGGAATGGAAAAGAAAAGCCCCGAAGAAGAAAGGGAAACGAGAGTTTTCGATAATGGGTTCTACAGAATACAACACAATTACGCGTTTATATATAGAATTTTAATGGCGGAAACAGTAAAAAACGATCCGATTGGAGAAGATACGAACAAACCGTACGTCTTTTCAAGGAAATTCTTTACCATTACTGATTTAGACAGGAAAAATGAAAGAAACCCAATTTCAAAAATGCCAAAACGCCATAAAAAAGGGGAAATCTACAATTGAGTAAGCAGAAAAATCTACTTACTGGAGCTATAAATAGATTAAGTAATAAGAAAGAAATGAGTATTTCAGAATTCCCACCTGAAATTTTAAGTAATTTTTTTGAGACGCTCCAGGACAATGAACTGCCCAATCAATCATTCATTTGTAAGAGAAGTTAGAACCTCAAAACTCATGAGAAACTCTGCTTTTCTTTTTGTACCTTAAAGAAGAATACATGATCTCCTTCTCTAGGCTCATTTGGCATCATGGCTATGCCAGCCTGCACTACATAAGACGACGCCCACCGTTCTTATCCTGCGCCATCGCTCCACATTTGTCATTGCCATAACAAAAACTTGAATCATCTTTATTTTGTAGCCCCATTATTGATTAAGTGTTTATTACAGATTATGAACAGTAATTTTTATCTTCTCTTCCAATTTATGATTCCAATTCGTTTTTGAATGCTCGTTTGGTTAACAAATATCACATGACTGTTATTTTTTTTTGCTTTGCAGTCGACCCAAAGAGAGTGTGTGGAGTCTCAAGTCATCTTAGTATAATATTGTCAGTTTTGAGCTGTAGTAAATACATATTTGTTATTGAGGGTTAGTTCAAAACGCATTGTATTAGTTAGAGAAAAAAATTCTACCTATATATCATTCACTTTCTACTCTCGCAATCCATGTGAGATTATACAACTTTACTAGTAAGGATTGGACTCTCATATTAGATTGTTCTACACTTTATATGGCGGGCTACCACGTAAAGAAAGAGGATAGAGGGGAGAGAGAAACTACTCTATGATGTAAAACTCAAACACAATCACTTGGATGAACTTATCGTTACTATTTTTTGACAAATTTATTATTGAAGTTAGACAATGTAAAATAAATTAAAAAATATAAAATTCAATGAAAGATAAATAATTAAATAAACTTTAAACTAGAGAGACTAACGTTAGTCTATTATACAAATCTAAGGTAGACTTTTCTTTTGCATTTGAGATATAAGTAAGAAATTTATTCAAAGATTAAATTCATAATGGAAGAAAAATGATAAATTTTGCATTAGTCTGCAGAATTATTCTAGTCAAACACTTCATATTAGTGGTGGGCAGAACCAGCCCGAAACCGGTAGACTGGATCAGACCACCAGTTCAAGCCAATTCCTTACGTTTGGGAACCGGTCACAGTTTCATTGATCTAGGAATTGGGGATCGCGATCCGATCCACGATTCCCAGTTACAAAACCGACCAGGACCGTGGGAAAACTGACTCATTGGTCAGATAACCTAACTTCACTACTTTAGAGTCTTCAGGCATGAAGTTTGAACTTCAGGTCTCCTGACTCCCGAGTCCTGTCTCCGTCTCTCTCTTGACTCTCTCTTGAGACTCTCGTCTCTTGCGTAGTCACACACTCACACTAAGAGTCACCGGCGACACTCCAAGCTCAGGCTCACTCAGACTCAGCTCGCTTTTACCGGCGACACTCCAGTCACTCTCATCGGCGTCGTCTGCTTCAATTTCGGCTCATTATCGAAATCCACTCACTTGATCCAGTATGTATAATTTTGATAATATTTTCTTCAGCTCTAGAATTGCAACATATGGATTGAGTTCATTGATTTGTTGAGAAAAACATTTTGAAATCCGAATGTTTACTGTTTACACTTTACTGATCTTTGTTAAATTGACACTGCATTTGCTACATGTATGAGATAGCCTCATGTTTTTATTTGTTTGTATACTTTCCGTAGATTTAATTAATTATCAGAAAATTCAAAATTATTTGTCAAAACATGTTTTAAAAAATTAAAGCTCTTAAAAAGCATAAATAGTATTAAAGTTAATTAATTATTATATAAGTTAGTAAGCAAATCAAATAAATAAAAAATAATAATGAAGAGATTATATTATAACAAACTTCAAAAAACTCTACAAAAATAGGACACTATATACTTTTTGTTATTTCTTTATGAAAAAATTGTGTGTTTTGTAGTTTTGTCACAGTTTACTGTTTAGGTTAATAAATTTAGGTTTATATATTGTACTATAATGTTGATTGCTGAATGATGATTATTGAATGCTGAATGATGATTCCGCTTTCGATGAAAATTTTCTAGAAGATGATACATCGATGACTTGATATGGACTTGGTTACAATTATAGACTTACAGTTTTTAATTCGTGTAATTATGATTTGGAATTGATTTCTTGAAATTTGGAATGAAATTGACTATAGAATTGAATTTACTATTTAGTTTTTATTTTTAAAGTAGTTGATTTTGGATTTAGTTTCTTAGATTTTATTCTAACGTTAGATAATTGGATTTATTTTGCATGTTGAATTTAGTTTCTTACTTTCAATTTTATTGTTGGATAGTTGGATTTAGTTTGTCAGTTGGATAGTCTCATTTATTTTTTATGTTGAATTTAGTTTCTCACTTTCAATTTAAATGCTAGATAGTTTGATTTAATTTGTATGTTAGATACTTGAATTTATTTTTTATGTTGAATTTAGTTTTTTACATTTTATTTTAATATTGTATAGTTGAATTTAGTCTGTATGTAAAATAATTGAATTAATTTTAAATTTTGAATTTAATTTCTTATATTTTATTTTAACATTAGATAATTTGATTTAATTTGTATATTTGATAGTTAGATATTTATAATTAAAAAAAAAAATCACCTGCCCACCCCTACATATTTCAGGCATCATCATCCTACCCATATTGCCCTTCTTCTACTTCATGTCAATTACATGAATGCCCCTTAGGCGTTTTGAATGGACCACGTGGGAAACTAATTACATGCATTATTATTCCCGGTTGAAACTTTATTGAATGGATGATGCATGGTGACGTACGTTGGAAGTTTGTTTGGTCATATTTAATTTCCTAAATTTTTAATATATTCTCTATTATTATTATTAGAAACATGTACCCAATCCAAAGTTAAGATGTCGATATTGAAACGAAATTAGGTCATCCCTTAGAAGCTAAAATTAGGTAAACCCAACTAAATGAAAAGAAGTGGGTAATTCCCAAAATGATGGAACTCAACAATGCTTTGATCCTACAATTTTCGCTAAAGAATTAAATGATTAAACAAAATGAGAGCAAAAGTTGATTGAAGAATCAAAACACACCATGGAAAGTGGAGAAATAAGGAACCCTAGTCTTGGAATCTTGGAAAAGGAATAGTGTAATGTTAAGTCAAATTTGGGCAGAATCTTTCCCGAGAGATGGAAACCCGTGGTTTTTGTCTTGGCTGCAATGTTTTCAAGATTCCAATACCTCACCATTGTCGAGTCTCGATCCATCTCGACTTTTAGGGTTTTTGATGAAAAATATTACTCCTTGCATATCTTTCTAAATATTTGGTACTAGTATGTGATAAGGTTGAATTTTAGGTTGGTTTAGCGAGAAGGAGAAGAAAGATAAAGAAGAAAGAGAAGAACAGAGTTCGTGAATATATTCTGACAAAAAGTAGAGAGAGATAGAGTGATAAAAAGAGATTGAGTATTCTTTTTTATTCTCCCCTTCTATGCTAGAAATGAATGACACTTTAAAGAAACTAAAAACAACAATTAACTTCCCACTAATCGGTTTCCACTAATCCATAAACGATAATATAGGCTAGAAGTTAGTCTCCACTAATGCACATATCAGTATGACATGCAGAGTTGTCGAAATTTATTAACTTTCATTAGTTTTCGACAATTATTAGCGATATAGAATTGTGCATCCCTATTGATATGGGTTGGACCTCACATCTCTTGTGAGTGGAAATTGAGTGTCATATAAGTAGAATTCTTCTTTCTACCTAGTACAATATACTTTGTGCTAAATTCAAGAACAAATCCGTACGGGAATTCGACCTAACGAACAATATTATACTGAAAGAATCAAAAGATTTCACAAGTTATGTATAATAATAATTGTTACTTTTAAATATCGAAAGACTTGACAAATTATGTATAATAATAATTGTTACTTTTAAATATTAACTTATAGCATCATATAAAACTACTACTTACACAATTAATTGTCACTTGTGAAGTAACTTGATTAATAGTTATTGTGTAGTTTAAATTACAACAGTGGAATGGTCTCAATTATTAATGTTGTAGCCAAAAAATCTTTAGTCGCAACTATCAAATCAATTAAATTCTTTGAAAAGTATGTTAGTATCCGGATGACACCATTTATTTTACTCTTACAACTCTACATAGACCTATGCATAGACTAGGAGGGCAAAATTGTCAAATCAAGTGAATAGTTATAATAAAGGCTATTTTTGCTTGAACTGCTTCCAATTTTTTAGAGTAGCTAGGAAGTGGCACTCTTGATATTAGTGGATAATAGGAGGGTGATTATGTAAAATGAGATGGATGAGCCAGATTTTCTGTAATGGTCGGTGGAGCCTACTGTTCCCCAACGGGGTGGCAACTCGACAGAGTGGGACCCACGTCTCTACTTTTTCGCACAGACCTTCTTCTTTTTCTGTGGTGGGACCCGACTCCGTGGATCCAATTTTGATGGTCGTTATTGAGCGTTGAGTCACCTTCCGCCTTCCGCCTTCCCATTCTCATTGACGTTAACACACCTTCTAATCCTTGATTTATGGATTTTTTTTTAAAATAATGATAAATTAAATATTTTTATTTTTTCTAGCAAATTTATCTTATATTAGTTTAATTAATATTTAATTTTAACTATTTATAATTTATCATTATTACATTAATTAATGAATGACACATAAGCAAAAAATTAAAAAGTAATATTAGAATGTAAAAATTGTACGTAATTATTAATTTAAATCTTGTACTTTAAAAATAACTGTGACAGATATTTTGTATTTTTAAAATTCTTCAACCTAAACCATGTACATTGAAACTTAACAATTTAAACCACTTTGATTCTGTTGAAGTTGTTAACATTGTTAAATTCTCACTCTCATATCTACCTCCACCGAGCGACTGCATCTTTTTGCCACTATCTATGCCTTCAGATTACGACAAACGTCAGATCAACACAATCGACGGACTCCCGTGCTTTTTCGTTGCATGCAGAGAAAGAACTTTGCACCAATGAAGGACTGATTCATAGGTGACCAAGGATTACGCGCCAAGATTGTGTCATTTAGCTATGCTTTCCGATCACGAGCCGGTGTATTTTCCGTCAGTCCATTTATTTGCATGTTAGTTCGCGGCTTCTTTCTTTGTCTTCTTCTTGCAACTTGGAATTGTGACGAGTGATTTGGAAGCTACAAGAAGAATGAAATTCTTTGGTGCTAAGCCTCTTTGATTTGGGAAATTCTTATCTAGCTGGATTTGAGCCTTTCTCCATTTGTTTTAGGTTTAATCCTCTCCTGATAATATTGGAAATGAAAACTTAGAACATATCCGTCTCAATAATTAACATATCACCAAGATTTGTATTACAGCTAGTCTCTAAAAGGCCAAAATTCTGATGTAGCCATTGATCGTAGAAGCTTAATCAAGAAAACATGGATGATTGCAAAAGTTGCAGGGATTCATTCCGTTTAAGAGTTGGTTTGTCCAGTCGATCGTATCCTCTAGAGAGAGGAATGATGTTAACGGAAAAAGTAACCATTAAATCGATACAGTTTCAAATTACATAGTTTAAATTGATGAATTTTAAAATATAAAATATCAGTTGTTAGTATTCTTAAAATACAAAGTTTAAATTGATAATTATCTTTGTTTTTATTGATATTTTATGTAACGTTACAAATAATTGTTAGTTGATAGCGATAGTAGACTCCACAATAGAATCGAAGCTGGAAACATCGTTAGTCAATGTCAAACCTAAAAAACACATAGTACTTTATATAAAATTTAGTAATAGTTACAATAATATGTTACTACGACTAATAATGTTTATGTGCAACGTGAGGGACGAATCGAGTCGGGCATTAATATCTTTCTCATTAATAAGTTTTTCATGTCAAACTTTTTAACAAGTTGATGGACTACCCGAACATATTCAAGTTACTTATGAATTGAGAACCATGACTTGCATATTCTGAAATGTATAATTACCTTTCTCTCTATCATAGTTTAAAGTAATTACAAATTTGTCTCTACACATGTTATCATTAACTACCTTTTACATGCCGGGGAAGTAATAATAATATTATAATATCAAATGCTTAGATTTTTATTAGAAAGAAAAGTCAAAAAAAAGGAAAAAACAAGAAAACCTAGACATCAATCAAAGATGTCATTTGAAGATAGAAGACAGTCGGGAGGGAGGGTTTGAAAAATTGCCAATTCATTGGCTTTGTCTATCCACTGTCTGTGTAAGAGGTGTTAGCGTGTTGCGTAGTTGAGAGGTGAAAGTGGTTGAAGATGGCAGACTTTTCATATCCATTAAATTATGCCCCCACGTGGGAAAGCTCCTAGAACATTCATATCCTTCCAAACTTTTATTTGCAAACAAAACAAGCATTTCAAAAAGTCCCATCCTAATTTTCATAAGTTATCAAATAATATTTATTAAAAAAGACTGCGTTTGTACGCTTGGTTTGACATGGAAATGACACGTTTAGACTTGTTCCTCGTGAAGTTTAAGTTTTTGCACCCCAAAGGAGACATGATTTCTTCTATTTTTGCTTTGAAGTTTACATGTATCACACCATGGGTAAGTATCTATAGCTGGATTCCTATATAAACAAAGTCATATATGCTAGGTCATTTATTTCATATATGAGTCAATCACCATTTATATCGTACAGACACATTGTCAATAATCGAATGATTGATTACAATGCATGTGGTTATCCTGAACATGCTTTATGATGCATGATAAAGTGTAAAAAGAACTCATTCATGATTCAATCAATATTCCTTGAGGAAATTGTAACGTTCTACTGTGTTTGCAATATAAAATTGTCTGTTTTATATTTAAATTTATACGATTTTATTTTTAAGATTAGCCTAACATGCGTTGTACTATGTAAAAATGAGAACTTTACTTATCAACTATGCATTTTCAACGCTCGGAGCAATGTGAGATCTTGTACCCCCACTGATATGAACCGAGCCCTTATATTAGACCCCCTTTGCCTCCATATAGCTGGCTGTCAGATAAATTCACTCTAAAACATTTAATAACGATGCAGCACCCCATGGGGTTGGGTTTTTCCTCCACATGGAGTCCCAACACTTCTATCAATTAGTAAACGCTACAAGTTCAATTGGTTTCAAATAAAAGCAAGTTCTGTGAGAGATAAGTCTTGAAGTATTCGATGTGTCGTGTCATGGATGCAATCTTCTTCAACAATCAGAATTTCTATTAGCCTTTCATGGAGTTATTTTCGTAACCCTCGACCATTTTAGATCATTTCTCTAATACAATAACCCATCTTTGGCAGGCGATGTACCTTAATCTAATTGGTTAAGTAAGATAAGTTTCTTGAAGAATTAAATTGCTTTTATCCTAAAGTTGGTTTGGAGAAGAACTTGTTGTAACCTCATTATTTTCATAGTGGAAGATTTGATCGGAGTGGTCTTATAGTTTTTTCCCTTCACATCAGAGTATTTCCACGTTAAATTCAATATTCTCTATTATTTTCATAACATGTGTAATATCTCTGTTTTGGTGTGCTAACTAATGGTTTTGATAGTTCCCACGCATGACAAAATTCACTATTATTCATAATAATAATAACATGCGTTACCATCGTGATTTTAAAACTATTTTAAAATCACAAATAACCATAAATATAATCGTTAGTTTAAAAGAAAATATTTTTGAAAAATATGTATTTTTCAAAATGTAAACAATTTACATAAAAAAATATTAATCTAGATTATAGAAGAATAAAAGAAAATTCTGTTTTGAGAAACGCTTTTTGGTCAGGTACTCTCGTCTGATCTTAATAACCTTAACTCATAATCAAGTATTTTTCGAAGACTTTGAAACTGTCAAGTCTTCTCTGAAAATCTTTTCACTTAAATTTCTGACGTATGAGTATAACTTTACGAGAATAACAAACTCTTATAATTGTTGAGAGACGTGCTTTCAACACATGAGATGTCTTTCTTTGATTTTAGAAAATATTTTCCTAAAAACGAATACGAGAAATAATTAGATCTCTTATTATTTTGTCAAATCACATTTGACATTTGTATAGATCTCTCTTTAACAAATTTTTCAGATTTATTTTAATAAAAACTAATTTTTTTAAAAAATAAATCTTAACTAATCAAATCTACTAGATTTCATTAACAGTTGATTAATTTAATAAATCAAATTTATCGATTAATCATAAAATTTAAAAATAGTTTTTAGTATATATTTATAAAATAACTTTTCAAGATAATTTCATCTTATGAGATTTTTTAGATTTATTTTAAATTTTTAAACAAACTATAATTCAATTGTAAATCAAATCTCATATGACCCATTATTAAGTTGAGATAAAAATAGTTGGATAACAAGAATTAAAAGATAAATAACTAAACAAAGAGCAACCAAATGCAAAAAGAGATTTGGATAATAAGAATATGGCTTAGAATCGATTTCCCTCCATATGTAACTTTTTATTAAAAAAAAAAATCGTAGGAATTCTGTAACAACAAATTAATTGACTTAGAATTTCAATTTTGCATCAAATCTAGACAAAATTACTTGATTAATTCTTATAATATTTTCTTTCAACCTTATGATAGATAAATTCTATGGAGAATTCAATTAAGCACAATTCTATATAGTCATGTAAATAAAACAAATCGATATGAAAAATGTTTGGAATTGACAATATAATAAATATAAGTTAATAATCAAACAATTCAATATAAGTCTCAATTTCTATTTAATGCATCTCATATAGAAATCCTAGTCTTTATGGATGTCTTCTTTACATTGAATAAAATAATAAATAAAAGTATATTGAATTATTCAACTTGTTATTTAAACAAATCACAAAAATCATATAGTTCAGTATTTTCTCGTAAAAGTATATTGAATTTTTTAGCAACTTCTTCTATCTCATCTTCTAAAAGCTTTACTTCTAACAACTGTTGACCTCGAATTTTCTTTTGTGTCATTCAACTTTCCACATCTGCATGTAAATATTTAAGATAAATGTGTATAAAATGTAATTCCACATGAGAAAATAAATAAAAACAAATATTTTTTATTAATAAACTCGATGGAGATTCTTTTGCAAAACCTTTATCTTTTATTCATCCAATTACCGATTTTGAACAATACTATATAAAAATATACTCATGTAATAATTTTTTTTCAAGAGTTATCATATTCCCTATCGTTCAACCATAGAGAGAATGAGGGAGAGAGACCGGGTGAGGGAAGGAGGTTTTTCGAATCCGCTCTGCATTGTTGAAGCATCGATCTTCAAGTTTTATCAAGTCCTCATTGGTACGTCAAATCTAAACGTCCATTTTGTTAGTCATTGTTTGGTTTTTGTTTGTCATTCAAAAAATCTTTTTGAGCTTAAAACTCAAAAAGTTACAACCTCATTAGTTTTTTAACAAGGTTGAAACTGAAAATAAAGTAAAAATTTCACATTGAATACTAAGTAGAAAATTGTATGTGTCTTCATTTTGTGTTTGCTTGAATCTTCAGATTCAACAACTTGACGTGAATACAACTTTGTTTCATGGGGATTTAGAATACGAAATTTACATGGAACAGCTAGAATGCTTTAAAATCAAAGACAAAGAACATTTTGTCTGTAAAATCAAGAAAAAGCTCATAAGGGTTAAATCAAACACAAGACAGTGGTAAAGAAATTTTGCGTTTTTCATGACGACTCAAGGGTATAATATGGCTAATTCAAACCACTACATATTTCTAAAGAGAGATTAGTATTAATTTCATCATTCTACTTTTATATGACGATGATATATTGGTTATGGATTAGGATGTGACGAATATTGAATTGTTGAAGAAATAACTCGATAAGTCTATGTGATGAAAGACTTGAGATCCACAAAATGACTTTTGGGCATGAACAAAATTGAATATTGTAGTTGCCTGAGGAAAAGTACAATGAAAAGATACTTTAGAGATTCAACAAGAGCAAGACAACAACAATTTATTCTCCACTTGTAAATCACTTTGAATTGTGTTTGGAATCAAAGTCCTACAAGTGATAAAGTAAACTAGACTCACGTCTTATTTATAGGATTATTTGGTACAGGTATAAAACAATACATGAACCAACACTTAATGAATCAGCTAAATACATTAATCAATATACCTACACATATATGAATCTCAACTCTTTAGTTGACTCTTCACAGATACATGGAGATCAACTAAAACCATATTAAAAACATACAATAACTAAAATATATTATTTGAATTAAGTTTATATTTTTAATATTTTGTCATTTTTGAGATAACTTTGATTCTCTTTTGAGTTTTTCTCTGTAAATTTTATCTTTACAATAACAACATATAAATTTAATTCTTTCTCTCTGATCGACAAAATTCGTAAGTAAAAATAATATTGAACAAGCTTGTAAAAAGACATGCAAGTTTTCACTATTCTTTTATATTCGTTATATCTTAAATTCTTCGCTCTTTTTGTCGTGTCTACGCTCGCAATAGTAGACAAGTCAATCGAATTTCACAATCAATTATGTGTCATCACTATCTATCTAGAAGATGTTGTGTATTCTAGAGGTAAAAGTATAATGAAGATGGCAGACAATTCAAAACCCTTTGTGTTGCCAATCCTGGCAACTTCTGTGTAGGAGAAGAACCCTCCCTTTGAACTGTAGCATTCATCTCCTCCATCCCTTTAATGAGTAGAATTACAAGTCATTTTCAACTTGCTTTTCTTGTGGGAATGCCATGCCCTTCTATTTGTCTTCTAGGGTACAGGATATCCATGCACGCATCCAGTGGGGCCATTGTGCTTCTTCTAAGCCTGGATTTTATTAACTTTGCTGCTTCAATAGCTGTCTAAACGCGGGTAATCCAGATCCAGTCATTTATCCGCCATTGCTGTTGTCTGATTCAAGCTTCTTCTTCTGCAGAAACGTTTAAAAAAGTTAGTTTTGTTAAGTTCTTTTCATATTTATTAGAGGTCATTCAAGCCCGTTTTCTACTATCCCATAAATATATGTAGTTCCCCAAATATGGATGAGATGGATTGGACGTCCTGAATTTTTATTCTACATGTTTGATCTTCCTGAAATTTACAAGGCGTAACATCCCCCAAATTTTACAAACAAATAAACCTTTGAATAGTTTTTTTGCATTTTATGATTCTGATTTCCATATTAATTACTGTGTTAATGGATAATTATTTGTCTAAGTCGTCAAAATTAGTAAAAAGTAGAGAATCACCGCGGTGGTTAAAATCAAAATAGTACTTGATAAATTAAAGTTGAGATAACATTCTGGGTAACATTTAAATTTCAGACCAATCAGGATTTAAAGAGTTATTCAATGTAGATATTAAATAAAATAAAATAAATATTTAATAAAACAAGGATGCTGCCTCCTTTCTTTCGACAACATAGGAGAGAGAAAAATGAAGAGAGGGTCATGCAGGAGAGAGGAGAATATCTATCATTACAACGCTTTGACAACATCCAAATCTTTGTTCTAAATCAAAGGTCTTCGAGGTTATGTAGATTTTAAACCCAATCTTATTAGTTTCTATATGATTTTGTCGAAATACAATTTCAAGGATGAAAACTTGAAGATATTGGTTAAATATAACTTATAGTGATCATTTTTAAATCCTTATGGCATGAATGTGGGTATGACCGATTTGTGAAAGAATTGGTAGAACATTAGAGTTTTTTCGAAAAATGAATTCGAAAAACACACGGAGCGCCATGGCCCAAATGATTGAAGCCTCAGGATGAATTTTAGGATTGTGAGGCAATCAGCACCTCGGTGCGCTTTTGTTGCCGCCACAAAGTTAATGGTATTATTAGAGAATTGCTAGATGCAAGACCCATGAGTGTCGTGGCACTAGGAATGCGAGACAGTAGGGTTGGACATTGTGCAAGCATGTGCACCCATGTGTTGTGTGTCGAGGTGTACGCAACTGTTCAGGCACCACGACTCCACCTTGTGGAGGTAAGCACCATATGTAGATTTGGAAAACCTTAAGTTTTTTCCTTATGGGGGGCCAAATAGGCATGTCTACCAATTGTCGAGTCTTTTACCGTTTGGTTTCTATTCATGATATAGGACCTAATCATTATTCTTATAGTTTTAGAAGGGTTACAGGTTTGCGGACTTCAAACCTTTCCTTGAAGATACCACCTAGTGTAATAATACTCTTCGTCGTTGAGGTACGAATTTTTTTTACTGTATTCACTGGTACATCATGATTTTCAAAACTATATTATGTATATATCACTCAAAAAATCTTGACATGTCCATATCTCATAGCATGTAAGCTTTTTATAATATATATATGTTGGTGATGAGTCGAGTTTATATCGAGGAATTGAGTAATTTCAGCCATGAGTTGTACAAGTTTGAAAGTTTATGACGCCATTTTGAGTTCTTTTTTGGCGTATTTTCAAAGTAACGTGTTTATACATAGATTAGAATTTAAGTGCAATTAAAAGTGACAAAATCGTGAAATTACTGAAAATCTAGTGCAACCAAGTCCTAGGAGATCAAAAAATGAAAAAGATAATGCAAAATAGTAGTTGAGCGCCATTATGCTCTCTAAAGAAAAGTCGAAGACAGTATCTCAAGGCAACGACATACTATGGTCATGAACGATTTTAAGAAACCAGAAGTTGAGCGGTATTGCGCTCATTATGAGCACAAGTGTGCTTGTTGATATTTTACACAGCCTAGATGTGCTAATTAGGATTAACCGACTGTTTTAATTACGATTTATAAATATAGCACACACCGGACGACAAAAATAGTCTGGAGACTCGAGATTTTGAAAGAGAAAATGACACTCGATTTCTGAAGATTTTTGTGGAGTCTTCTAAAACATTCGATGGACTGTCGAGACAGGGAGCAATAACTAATTTTTATCTCTCTTTCTCTACTATATTTTCTGTTTTCATTCTATGACGAACTAATTTCCTTTTTTCTAGAATTATGGTTTGAACACGAATGAAACCTAAGTAAATATTTATTTGTTTTAATTATTGATTCGTTTTGAGTTTTTTTATTATGTGTGGAGCTTTTTGATAATCTAGTTATTTGGCCATTAATTAAGTTAATTTTATCACATGTAATGAATTTGAGAAAAGATTTACATGTTAGTTACAAATATAATAACATACGATAATCAAGTAGAAACCGCGAGTTTAATTGAGAATAATAACTTAATGAATCATGAATATTTTATTTACATAAGAATATAGTAAATTTAATCTCTAGCAATATTTCGAATCAATCATTGGGAGAGACTTTTAGAAAATTGGAGCTTCTCGGTTAACTAACTCGAACAATTTGTTTAATTGAAAAATGTAAGTAATTTAATTAGGTGGATTGTCGAGGAAAAATTGTATTCCTAGGTTTTAGTTAATTGAAGTTACTTCATTTTTAATTTCTTATTTTACTTTTTTATTATTTAAATAAAAGTAAATTGGTAGTTGAAAATTTAATCGTATCAATTCTCTATGGGTTTAAAATCATATTTATGATTATATTACTCATACATACACTTGTATTGTCTAAAATTACTAACAAATTTTTGGCATCGTTGCCGGAGAATTGTATTACTTTTAAATTTTTAATTTTGATAGACACTATTTTGGTTTTAGTTTAAACATTTTACTTTAATTTTTGTTTTTATTTGTATTTAGGTGCTTAAGCATTGAATGTGAAATAATAAAAGTGTTGAACGTATACCTTTCAACTTAGGAATAGAGAAGACATGTAAAAGAAATCGAAACGAGAGGAAACGACATCGAGAATATGTAATGGCTAAAGAATTTGAAGAACAACAAAAGAAGTCTTTGAGATATATGCAATTCCGCAAGTGTATGGTATCCAAATATGTATTGGGGAATTACGAAACAATGATCCGAATGTTCATCTTGCGACCTTCCTAGAAATCCATGATACATTTAAATATAATGGAGTTTCATTTGACGCTATCAAGCTACAATTATTTTCTCTCGTACTCGGGACAAGGCGAAAACTTAGCTCGTGGCTCTATTACAACATGACATATATCCCACTAGCTAAAACTGCGAGAATGCCTAACGTGATTACTTCATTTATGCAGTTGGATTCAAAATCTTTGTATGAGGCATGAGAATATTTTGAGGATTTGCTACAACAATGTCTTCGGCATGGGATATCAAAATGGCTTCAAATTTTGGCCTTTTACAATGAATTGGACGGTCACTTAAAGGAAAATATTGATGCCAACTAGAGGATCATTTATGATGAGAGCTATTGATTTCACTTATGACTTAGAGGAAATGACAGCCAATAGCTATAAGTGGTCCACTAAAAGATCATTTTGTAGAAAAGTTGTCGGAGTTCATGAAATGGATGCGATCACAACACTAACGGCTCAAGTTGCTTTATATCAAGGAAGTTTCACAGGATGGGAGTTAATTCTATCTAGCACCTAGTTATGACTTGTGAGACTTGTGGAGGAAGACAAGCTCTGAATCAATGTCCGATAAATTATGAATATGTGTAATATGTTAATAATTACAATAGACATTAGAACAACCCTGATGTAAATCAAGATGCAACAAATTTCAAGTCCAAAGTTAAAGATTCATGTCAAGATGTTGGAGGCTCAATGACAAGATCAAGAACTAAGAAAATACATGAAGCCTTACATAGATTGATTCTAGAAATCAAAGAAAAATATTATTTTCAACAAGAGCTGAAATTAATAAATTTATTAAGTATTGAAGAACATGCTTGGGAGGAAAGGAAAACCGAAAATATTGAAAAATACCTAAAGATTTAGTGGTAAGTATGATGAAAGCACAACAACAAAACATGCACATGCAAAATTCATGTAGAGTTTCATTTTCTCTATTAAATTGGCAACCACTTATTTCCTAATTCTTAAAGAAAGGTGGGGCACGGAATTAGGAAGGAGAGCCACGAAATTCATCAAGTCAAATTGGTCCCAAAAAAAAAAAAAAAAAAAAAAAAAAAAAAAAAAAAAAAAAAAAAAAAAAAAAAAAAAAAAAAAAAAAAAAAAAAAAAAAAAAAAAAAAAAAAAAAAAAAAAAAAAAAAAAAAAAAAAAAAAAAAAAAAAAAAAAAAAAAAAAAAAAAAAAAAAAAAAAAAAAAAAAAAAAAAAAAAAAAAAAAAAAAAAAAAAAAAAAAAAAAAAAAAAAAAAAAAAAAAAAAAAAAAAAAAAAAAAAAAAAAAAAAAAAAAAAAAAAAAAAAAAAAAAAAAAAAAAAAAAAAAAAAAAAAAAAAAAAAAAAAAAAAAAAAAAAAAAAAAAAAAAAAAAAAAAAAAAAAAAAAAAAAAAAAAAAAAAAAAAAAAAAAAAAAAAAAAAAAAAAAAAAAAAAAAAAAAAAAAAAAAAAAAAAAAAAAAAAAAAAAAAAAAAAAAAAAAAAAAAAAAAAAAAAAAAAAAAAAAAAAAAAAAAAAAAAAAAAAAAAAAAAAAAAAAAAAAAAATTATTATGTGGTCAAAGTTTCCTTTTGTTTGGTTACCTAATTTCTTTTTGTTTTTATTCTAGTTTTATGTTATTAATTTGTTAAGTTTTCTAATATTTAGATATTTCCTAATTACTTTCTGATGTGCCATAGGATGCCATCATCTAATCTCAAGCTAAGACCATGGCCGAACCTCCAACTAATATGTTTGTTCATTTTTTAGGTGTTGATGTTGGAGGCCAATGGGAGCTAAAACCAATCAACTTGTCAACATGGAAGCATTCATATGATCGAGCTAATCAAGAAGGAAGAGCACCACTTGGCCACAACAAGCTCAAAGGAGTAACGACCACCCCAAGTTAGACTCAAGAGTTGTGAATCTTGTCCCTAAGCAATTGAGGATGATGATTGACACTCAAGGCATGGAGGAGTCAAGCAAGGTGATATCATGGAAGGACATCCTCGACCACATCAAGTTGAAGAAGGAGTTTGTCCCCCTTAAGGTAAATTTTGTAACCGAGCCTAGTTTATTTTCTTTGCAAAATACTTTAATTTAATTTATAGTTGCATGCATGGTTAATACCCTTAGAGGGATGGAGAGATAGTTGAATACTTTGGAGGAAGAGTAAGATACATGTTGAAGGTAAAATAAGACACTTGATCATAGGAGAGAGAAGGAGAATTAAGTACCATTGCACTTGGCCAATGAAGGCCAAACACCTCCTCCTTTTTTAGAGCCTTCTTCATCTTCTTGTGAGATGAACCCTAGCTGCTTATTTGGAGGGAAAATGAGATACATTTGGAGGGTAGAATGGGGAACTTGATCATGGGAGAGAGAAGAGGGAGCTAGGCCATGAGGTGGCCGATAAGGTGTCCTAATTAAGGTCCTCTTCTAGAGTCTTCTTCATCATCTTTGTGCTTGAATCCTAGCTATCATTTAGGGGGTATTTAAGCATCTTTTTCAGATTGTAACCCTAGTTTTTGTTGAATGAAAACTTGAGTTTTGCTGCTGCAAAAATTGTTGCTCTTTAGAGCTTCAAAACAGCACCCCCTCGGTGAGTCACATCCGAGTAAGGAAGTTATCATCGTTGTCACCACGTTTTGAGGTTACTTAGAGGCTCTCATTGCCATCCTAAACCTTGTATCGTTTGCTGGAGTTTCAATACATTTTTGGAGGTCTCATAAACCGAGGGTGATCCTTGTGTAGTCTTCGGACCAGCAGCGGTTCCACCGGCCATAACTTGGTCGTTTCAGGGAATTTCCTTCTAAAATTTTCAGGATCCATCATCCACGTATCAAGTAAGGTTTTCCTAAATTTTCATTTCATTTGGTTCAAAATTGAAGAATTTGTGCATTTGAAAAGTTGGTTGAAAATCAGACATCATGCAGTTTTCATAACAGCAGATTTTGTGTTGATCCTTGCATATCTTTTTAGCCACAAAGATTTGGGATGTGCTTTCTTGTAGGTGCTTTCCACACCGACCTTTGCACGTCACTTTCTTATTGCATTAAGATATTTTATAATCTATTTAAAGACATAATCCCTACAGCATTATACAAGATTTTGAGTTACTCTTTGTTTGAATTTTCTCTTTGGTTCTTTGTGAAAAACTAGATTTTCTTCAAGTCAAAACTTGATAGCTTTTGTTCTAACCACAAGTTTAGTTATGGGTCAAGCTCCTTGTTTGAGACCTTTGGTTTCGTCGGCAAGGTTCGATTGGGGTCAAGTTCTTTATACTTGATTTCAAAGACGTCCCTGAGTTTCTATTCCTTGTTGTTGAAGGGTCTCGGATTTGATATACTCATGGTTCTCATCATTTGGTATTAAAGCTTTGCCTCCTAGACTTAAGTCTCTATCTTTATTTATTTTTTGTTCTTCTTCTTCTTGAATTTCTTCCTTTGAAATTCGTGAAAAAAATAATTCATGAAAAAAAAATCAAAAATTCAAAAATTCCCAAATTTTCCAAGCAACAATTCTTTACTTATCAAGCTTTATTCTTTAAAAAAAAAATGTTCAATATTTCGAGTATCAATATCTCGATCATCAATTTTTTCTTCTTCATTCTAACCATCAATATTTACTTTTGATTGTGCTTATTCAAATTTTCTTATTTTATTGTCTCAATTAATTCCAAGTTGTTGATTCTACTTTCTTGGAGACTTCGAAGTTCTTAATTAATCTTACTTGCTCTCACAATATTCGAGCATCATTCATTATTCTGTGAGATATCAAAGATTCTCTTTCTCGAAAAGTTTCATTTCTTGAAGTCCCATATCCTATTCTAAATTTTTTATTCTAACCGATTTTAGAAATTAGAATTTTGAGTTAAACAGTTTGATCTTGCTTGTTGAATTTTTTTTTTCTTGATTAGGTTTTTACATAAAGAACTAAAATAGAAAATTGAGAGGTAAAAGGCAAGAGATTGAAATTATCATATAAAAGTCATTATTTGAGGGAAACACGAGTGGAGAGACATAAATCGAGTGTAAACACGTGAGGGAGTGAGTGCGTTCCGTTACTTACTTATTTTGTTCACTAACAATTTTTAATTTTCTTTCTTAAAATTATGCGTAGTGAGGAAAAACGTATTAATTTTGATCCAGAGATGTACATGAGGGTTATACAAGATCAAATTAAGGTTTTAGACATGAGGTATGAAAGAATAAAGTCTCCTTTTAATAGCCGTGTACGGAGGGACAAATCACCAAGAGAGCATTACTATGAGAAATTTGACTACGGGGATGGAAATTACAAAAGAAAGAGGTATGCTAGAACAAACTGTGAGGATGGAAATCTAAGTAACATCAAAACAATAATCCTTCCTTTTCAAGATAAGAGTGATCTCGAACTTTATATTGAATGAGAAAGAAAAGTTGAACATATGTTTGAATGTCATAATTACACCGAGGAGAAAAAGATCAAATTAGTCTCGATGGAATTCACAGATTATATGAGCATATGGTGGGATCAAGTAGTGAAAACCCAAAAAATGTATAGAGAACAACCGATACGAACATGAAAGGAATATGAAGGTACAAATGCGTAAAAGATTTATTCCTAACCACTATTATCGAGATGCGTGTAGGAAACTACAGAGTTTGACTCAAGGAAACAAAAGTGTAGAGGAATATTAGAAAGAGTTAAAAGTAGACATGGCAAGAACTAGAGTGGATGAGGACGATGAAGCTACAATGACGTGATTAATTGGAGGTTTAAATAGAGAAATCGCAGACATTGTGGATTTGCATCATTATGTGGACTTAGAAGAATTGTTGCACAAGTCCATCAAAGTTGAGAGACAATTGAAATCGAGGAACTCTAAGAACATATCAACCTCAAACTGTAATGAACCCCTTCATCCTAGTAAGATATTGTCCGCTTTGGGTCGCCCATACAGCTATTACGGATTTGTTTTGGTGAAGACTTCCCAAGCGGTCACCAAACTTGGTACTGCTCTCGCCGGAGCACTCTTAACTTCGGAGTTCTTATGAGATCCGATGTCAATTGTGCTCCAAAGACGTCTTACTATATTGGGAGGGTTCTTTACATATGTTTCATTTTCGTCGCAATTGGGGCCCAACGTCCTCGTTGGCCACATCTCTTTCCCCCCAAGAGATGACCTAAGAACATATCAACCTCAAACTGTAATGAACCCCTTCATCCTAGTAAGATATTGTCCGCTTTGGGTCGCCCATACAGCTATCACGGATTTGTTTTGGTGAAGACTTCCCAAGCGGTCACCAAACTTGGTACTGTTCTCGCCGGAGCACTCTTAACTTCGGAGTTCTTATGAGATCCGATGTCAATTGTGCTCCAAAAGACGTCTTACTATATTGGGAGGGTTTCTTTACATATGTTTCATTTTCGTCGCAATCTGGGGCCCAACGTCCTCGTTGGCCACATCTCTTTCCCCCCAAGAGATGTGGTATTGTGACAAGTTCCACTCGGCCTTCACAATAGATTGATAACCCACTTTCAGGCCACATCTCAGGTTGGATACATGCACTGATACCATTTGTAACTAACTCCCTTCATCCCAATAAGAGATTGTCCGCTTTGGGTCACCCATACAGCCCTCACGGATTTGTTTTGGCGAGGACTTCCCAAGCGGTCATGGTACTGCTCTCGCTGGAGCACTCTTAACTTCAGAGTTCTTTTGGGATCCGATGTCAACTGTACTCCAAAATGCGTCTTACTATATTGAGAGTGTTTCTTTATATATGTTTCATTTCCATCTTCTTTCCAAGCGATGTGGGATTGCGCCCGACCCTTTATTTCGGGTCGTCACACAAACTCTTCATGGAAATCTAATTGGAGGAATGATAAGTCTAATTCAAAACCGAAAGAGGAGTTCAAAGGGAAAGTTACGACATCGAATACCACCCCCATAAAAGGTCAAACTGAGACTTCCACACCTATTAAGTTTCGAGAGGTTAAGTGTTTTAGATGTCAAGATTTTGGTCATATTGCTTCTAGTTGTTTGAATAAAATAGCTATGATTATTTTGGATAATGGTGATATAGCAAGTGTAAGTTCAAGTGATGATGAAATGCCGGCATTAGAATATTGTAGCGATGTGGATATAGAGGAACCCGTGAGGAGAGAGCTATTGGTCACTAGACGTGTACTCAACATTCAAGCCAAGGAGGATGGAGATAAAGTGCAAAGGGAGCACATATTTCACACTAGATGCCACGTGAATAACAAGTTATGTAGTTTCATAATTGATATTGGCAGTTGTACTAACGTTGATAATTGATAGTGGAATAATTTATGTAGATGTGTACTCATTCTTGTTATTCCACTATCAAAGAAGAGGGTAGAGTGAGTGAAAAGAAGAGTTAAAGAGAGAAAAAAAAAGTACAAGAAGAGAAAAGCCGATAGTGAGAGAAAATAAGAGAAGAATGAGAAAATGAGTGGAATAGCAAGAAAAAGTGAGGCTAAAAGTGTGATGATAGTCATGCAAGAAATACTTGTATTGTTGTACAAAGATATTTATCTCATTACTAATGAACTAACTCATTCTTTTTCGAGTGTTGTTTCTTCCCTTTTGCAGGATTTTGAGGATGTGTTTCCCGAAAAATTATCGAGAGGGTTACCTCCTTTGAGAGGGATTGAACATCAAATAGATTTCATGCTGGGAGCATCAATTCCTAATCGGCCGGTATACCGAGCTAATCCAAAAGAAATCAAGGAAATCCAAAGGCAAGTGGATGAACTAGTGGATAAGGGATTTGTAAAGGAAAATCTTAGTTCATGCTCGGTTTCCGTCATCTTAGTTCCGAAGAAAGATGAAACTTGGTGAATGTGTGTTGATTGTCGAGCTATCAACGAGATCAGGGTAAAGTATCGACACCCTATTCCTCGATTAGATGATATGCTCGATGAATTATATGGTGCATGCTTATTTTCAAAAATTGATCTAAAGAATAGATATTACCAAATTTGCAAGGAAGAAAGAGATGAATGGAAAACCGTCTTTAAAACTAAATATGGTCTTTATGAGTGGTTAATAATGTCATTTGGTTTGTCTAATGCACCAAGTACTTTTATGAGATTGATAAATCATATGTTGAGATATTTTATTGGAAAGTTTGTTGTTGTGTACTTTGGTGATATCTTAGTTTATAGTAAAACCCAAAGTGCACATATTGAACACTTGAATTCAATTTTTAATGCTTTAAGAGAAAATCAACTATACGCTAACTTAAAGAAGTGCACATTTTGCATGGATTCAGTAGTATTTCTTTGTTTTGTATTTAGTTCAAGTGGAGTATCGGTGGATGAAGAAAACGTTAAGGCAATTAGGGAATGGTTGAGACCAAAGAATGCCAATGAAGTAAGAAGTTTTCATGGATTAGCAACTTTTACAGGAGGTTTGTTAAAGATTTAGCACCATTGTGGCTCCCTTAAATAATCTTGTAAAGAAGAATGTTGAATTTAAATGGAGTGAAATACATGAAAAAACATTTAATCTCCTAAAAAGTAAACTTACTAATACATCATTACTTATTTTACCTAATTTTGATAAAGCTTTTGAGATTGAATGTGATGTGTCGGGAAAAAAGTTGGTGGTGTTTTAATGCAGGATTTCAAGTCTATTACTTACTTTAGTGAAAAGCTTAATGAAGCGGCTTTGAACTACTTCACATACGACAAGGAGTTGTATGTCTTAGTTCGAACACTTCAAATGTGACAACATTATTTATGGCCAAAAGAATTCATTATGAGGTGTAAAAGGAAAACTTCTTGTTGTTTTGGCTTCCAACACTACCCAAAACAATAAGAAGTTCGTCCAACACAAATAATATATAAAATGAAATGAAATACCATGCACGTGTAAAGTAAACGTGTAAAACTGGCGTACGTGTAATATAAATAGACATGTTGTTATGCAAGTTATGTCGGGTTTTATGTGTGATATCTCACAAAATATGAGTTTTGAAAACTATGATGCCTATCAAGCACAGTACAGAAATTCATATCTCGACGGCAATTACTCTTCCTACAAATAAGAGCAACACTCTTAGGCATACAGTTGTAACTAGTGAAATCGTCAGAACCTATCAAAATACCAACATTAGGAATCCCTTTTCAAAATCTTAGGGAAAATGTAAGTGTCTTATACTGGGACTAGGAACTCAAATCGAAAGAAAATGATAAATGGTCACGAACTTTGTCAAGCCATTCGTCCAGCCAAACTGGCCCATTCGACTAGACATGGAATCGCGGTCGACTGGACTAGGTTCACGGTCGACCGCGCCAGTCGCTGAGGTCAACCAATCTACCCTTCCGCGGTCGATTGTCCTCTAACAGAGGTTGACCGAGAGAGCATTTTCCAGCGATAGGAATTCGAGAAAACGCATCTTTTCCCACTGATTTTTGTCCCAATCGTTCTAAAACATTGCACACACTACAGGTCTACCTAAATAACACAAAAAGATAAAAGATTTCGAGTTGGAACTTGAAATCTGATTCCGACATCAACGGGAAACTTAAACGCGAAAATGAGCGAGATTGAGCTTAGAAGCAAACTTATCCTTGAAGATCGTTGTTAAACTCAAAGATTTACACTTCTATTGCATGAATTGGATGCCAAAACGACAAATTTCTTGCGTTCTCTCTCTCACTCTCGTGCACTCTCCTTTGTCGATAGAAAGGGGGCCTTCCCTCTTTTACAAAAAAATTATTATTTAATTTTATTTTAATTAATATATAATATATAATATAAAGATTAAATAAAATATTTAAATCTTTATTCGTAAAAAAATGTTAACGTTATCCAAAACTTCAATTTACCAAACATTTTTTCTAAATTTTTAACTACGTGGTAACGTCCAAATTTTATTATTTGATAAATTTTACTGAAAAATTACATGTGGTCGGATATTAACAAGTCATGACCATTTGAGTCAACTCAGAACAATTTGATCTTAAATAACACAAAAATTTACTCATAATACTAATTAATATAAACATAGCGTATTTTACATGTTCTTGAATTAGAAAATAAAGATGAAGCGTGAAATTAATTAACTCGATAACAATGCGGAGTCCATCCAAATTATTCTTATCCTCAAGTTAGTAATTGAATGGTTTATACACATAGATTTATGTATAAGAAGAGGAGTATCGATTGCACGTATTACTTATTACATCTCTAGTTATTTATACATTCTTCTATAATATTATTGCTTTGCTTATTTATTTATTTGGTTATTGAAGGGATTAACATAATCTGAACAAAAAGTATCTTTTCCATCTTAACTTGTTGGTTTAGAAGATAAAGTTGATCGTCGTGATTCATCGTATCATCAAGCTAGTTATTATCATTAGATTGTTCATCGATAATATCTTATAAATGAGTGGCATCGAGTACTTCTAAGTGTACTCGTTTATTTCCCGATTCTAGTTATTAGTGATGTGACAATTCTCGATACTGCATTATTAATAACGTTGAAATTTTTGTGAAGGCATAAAAGCATGGTACTAAAGCTGAGTCAAAGTGAATTGTCCTATACTAGACTTCCTTTCTTTCTTAGGATGATTATTATGAGTCCTATACTAGACACGATGTACAGATATTATTTATGTAAGATATTACCCAAAGGAGGCGATCGTGAATAGGGTTTGGAGAATCTTGTTTTTATGTTAATGAGAGGAAAAGGTTAATGAAATGTAGGGTGGGTAGAGGTTAAAAGGACCCACAAACTAATGTTGGGTGTTAGGGAGTTGTAAGATCTGAACTGCTTTGCTGGTGCTGGTGTCTGGTGATGGTGATATGGGTTGTGTTTATGGTGTTTGGAAAATGTATCTCTTTTCTCCTCCAAAACTCTCTCACTAAATATCAAGACATCAAACCCCATTCCCCATTCCTCATTCTCCCCTCTCTCTGTCTCTCTCTCTCATTATTGAGTCAAGAGTAATACCAGACTTCCACTGTGATTTTACATTTTGTTTGTTAGACTTAATTTTGTAAATTTAATTCTATAAAACTCAAAAACTTGTACATGACGTTAGAATAGTCAAGACAAAATAATTGTAGAACGTACGTGAATCCATGAAATTACCATTATTATTAGTTTTTTTTAAACCGTTGTTGTGTTAGGAACTGATGATTTTGATATTTTAAGTCAGACGACTTTTCTACAAAAAAATCATTTACCTTAGTCTCTATATTCTCTCAGTGGATGAAAGGTCGAGAAAACGTAAGATAACCGTTGTTTTACTTAAAGACCATAACCCTGAATTTATAACTAGTGGGTTAGGTTAAGTTCCACCCATTATCAAACTTAAACTTAACCTCACACTTTAATTAAATATTAAATCCCATATTTATCTTATCATTTAATTATATTTGACTTTATAATAATTATTGACATATAATTTTATTAAATATGTAAACTCACTAATTAATTGTCAAATAAATCAAACTTATCTCACCCTTGATCTATTTTGATTATAATCATAGATCACTAAAATTCTTATGTGCACTTGAGTAGTTATTATTACCAAAACATTTTCAAACAATCTGGTTCATCAATAGTAGCGATATAGGATCAAAGTAACTTTCTTCATACTTGTTGGTAATTAAACCCATCAAAGGTCATATTAGTTGAGGAAATTACATACAATATAATCATTGTATGCAGACCCATCAAAGGTCATATTAGTTGAGGAAATTACATACAATATAATCATTGTATGCCTATTTTCTGCTGGTCAATTCTGATGAGATCCACAACAATAATAAAAAAAATCTAACTAAAACAAAAGAAACTAAAAAATTTTAATCTGCATAACAAAATTAAACAGTAATTCTATAATCCGAACATCTAAATATGCAAAGTAAAATGCAAACAACAAAGTCCCACTAAAGCACCATATCCTCAACTAATATAATACTCGTATGAATAATGTGCTCATGAAAGACCTTGGGTGTAAAGCCTTAGTAAGCAGATCTACAATCATAGAGTTTGTATCGATGTGTTCAATAGAAAAATAACTACTCTGAACTTTTTGTATAACAAGTAGGAACTTAATATCAATATGAAGAGAAAATCTTTTTTAGTCAATACCTATTTTTAAGTAAATTCTCCCAATATTGCCTTTCGAATCCCTCGACCTATAGTTTCGAACCTTCAGTCAATCAGACGAGATTCCAAATACCATAGTTCTTTGTTGACTTTTAACTCATTACTTATTGTATTAATTCAATATTGAAAATTGTTAGCATATTGCATTTCTAGTATCTCATTATTTTTTATTATTAGTCTATTTGTTAGTTTAGTACTCTGTAAATATTACTTCTCATAAATATCCTTCTTATTAGCCTCTAGGTTAAAATACAAGCAGAGTGTAAACATTTTCAGATTACAAAAAATAGAATTACAGCAAAGTTCCTTGTCTTCTTCCTCACTCTGTTTCTTCCTCAACGCTTCTAAATTTCTAACTTGGTATCAGAGCTAATGGCATCCTCAAGCTCGACAATATCCAATTCTCCTCAAACAGCAACCCTACCTCGTTTTTCCCCAAATGAACCAAACATTAATGATCAAACTAGACTCCACAAATTATCTTGTATAGAAAGCACAAATACTCAACGTTGTCATCGCTAATGGCATTGACAATATCCTGGATGGTTCCTATCCCCTTCCTCCCAAATTTCTTGATTCTCAGTCAGTTCAATTAAACCAGATTTCACAGTTTAGCAACGATATAACCGGTTTCACAGTTTAGCAACGATATAATCGGCACATCATAAGCTGGATTTTTTCTTCCCTCTATGAATCAATTCTTCCCCAAATAGTTAGCCTCACCTCTGCAAGCGACATATGGTTGGCCCTGGGTCGGATGTCTTCTTCCTCGTCTTTGGCCCGAATAACAGAGTTCTGCAGTCAGCTCCACAATCTGTCGAAGGATGGTTTTTCATCCACTGCATATATACAAAAAATCACCACAATCTGCAACACTCTCGCCGCTGTTGGAGAACCAGTATCATATCGTGATCAACTCATTTATTTTCTTGGAGGATTGGGCAGTGAATATAACTCATTCGTTACCTCCATCACCAACCAAAGCGACGAACCACCGATTGAGGAGATTCATAGTCTGCTCCACAGTTACGATTTTCGTTTGGAAAAGCAGAACACAGCGACCCACCTTCTGAGCTCCCTTCAAGCCAACGCCGCCATCCAGAGATCGTTCTGCCCTCCTCGGCCACCGTTCAGCTCATCTCAACATTTCTCGCCAAATTTCTTGCCGCCTTTTCCCAACAATCAGGTGGTTCGTTGTTCGGATTCTGCAAATCACTCTTCCTTAGGCTAGCGCCCATGACCCAAATCCAACAGGCCCAAGTGCCAGATCTGCTTCAAGGTGGGCCACTCTGCTTCGGTTTGTTATCACAAGATGAATGGATCCTATCGGCCCAACCAATATAGAAACCTATACCAACACCCAACCTATCAGCAACCCGGCCCCAATCCTCACCCATACCAGACTTACCCATCTCACCCACCTACATACCCAAGCTCCTTTCACTCATACCTGAATCACACCAACCCGAGATCCACCCACCATGGTTCCTTCTCTTCTCCAGCTCAGGCGAATTCGACTGGCATCCTACTGATGCCCGACACTTCTGCCTCAGCTCCGACCACCCAATGGATGTTGGATTCCAGCGCCACTCACCATTTTACACCGACTCCCTTCGTGCTGCAAAATCCATCTCCGTATACTGGCTCAACTCACGTGTTAACGGCGGATGGTAATCCTCTTTCCATCTCTAGTTCTGGCTTTGCTATTCTTCCCACTAGTGTTCACCCTCTGCTTTTAAACACTGTTTTCCATACTCCTCTGTTGTCTCACAATCTTTTTAGCATCCATAAATTGTGTCGAGACAATTCTATTTTTGTTAAATTTCACTCCGATTATTTTTTGATTAAGGATCGGAATTCATACCAGACACTTCTCTCGGGTTCGGTCAGTAATGGCATTTACAAAACCCTTGTTGCACCTCCTGTTTTGGCTGCCTCCACCTCGGCCATTGCTTCTATAAAACTTGCCCAGCTTCTGGACTTATGGCATTCTCGCCTCGGCCACCCCTCTAGCTCTGTTTTAAATTCTTTTTCACGTATCTTTAATTTCGTTTTTGTTTCATCTACTACATCAAACTTGTGTACTGCCTGTCAATTAAGCAAAATGCATCGTTTACCGTTTTCACTATCTTTGGCTCATGCTTTGGCTCCCTTTGATTTAGTGCATATAGATGTTTGGGGTCCATCCCCCATTACCTCAATTACTGATGATCGCTATTTTCTACTCTGTATTAACGATTACTCTCGGTTTACATGGTTTTTCTGTTTAAAATTAAAGAGCACTGTTCATCATGTGTTTTTGAATTTTCATAAATTCGTTCAAACTCAATTTGGTGTCTCTATTAAATATGTGCAATCTAATTGGGGTGGTGAATTTCAATCTTTATCGTCAGTTTTCAAATCTCTTGGCATTCATCATCGTATCTCTTGTCCGTACACACCAAATCAAAATGATCGTGTTGAACGAAAAATCGTCACGTTGTCGAAACTGGTTTAGCACTCATGTTTCACTCCTCCATGCCTCAATGTTTTTGGCCCTATGTGTTTCGAACCACCACTTTGTTAATAAATTTCTTACCCACTCCCGTTTTACAAAACAAATCTTCTTATGAGTGTCTCTTTCATTTCGTTCCTCCTTACTCCTCACTCCATGTGTTTGGATGTCTCTGTTTTACCTTTTTACGTCCTTTCAACCGACATAAATTAGAGTCTCGCTCACTTCCTTGTGTATTTCTGGGCTATAGTGACCATCACAAGGGGTATCTCTATCTCGACCCTCTCTCTAGTAAAATATTCATTACTCGTTATGTTAAATTCGATGAAACCTCTTTTCCTTTTTCTACCCCTCCTACTCCGTCGTCATCTTCCTCTTCCTTCTCTCTTCCCATTACACCGTTACCCATTCCGTCATTACCCAACTATCAAATTCCTTCAACCGAACTGACTACTATCCTCCACTCCATACACCCTCCTACCTACATTATTGACCCCTTCGCTTCCTATACCGATTATCACCTCTTCCCCTCCTCAACCACTTCCAATCCATTTGCATTCTATGCGAACTAGATCCAAAGCTGGTATTTTCAAACCTCGTGTTCTTTCTGCCCAAGCAGATGTCTCTCTTGAATCAAAAACCATCCTGCAAGCATCTAAAAGTCCCCATTGGTTGA
This sequence comes from Begonia masoniana, assembly GCA_022432975.1. NCBI lineage: Eukaryota > Viridiplantae > Streptophyta > Magnoliopsida > Cucurbitales > Begoniaceae > Begonia > Begonia masoniana. The sequence continues at coordinate 39,139,985 of CM039515.1, forward strand.
CAGCCATGCACGATGAAATGACAGCTCTTCACCAAAATAACACTTGGCAGCTTGTATCCTTACCTCCCGGTGCTAAGCTCATTGATTGCAAGTGGATTTTCAAAGTCAAGCTTAATTTAGATGGCTCTGTTTGTCGCTATAAAGCTCGCCTCGTGGCAAAAGGTTATAATCAGACTGAGGGTGTTGATTACGATGAGACTTTTAGTCCAGTTGTTAAACCTACCACAGTTCGGACAATTCTATCGGTAGCACTCTCTCTGAACTGGACTATTCGACAGCTGGATATACACAATGCCTTTTTACACGATGACTTGACTGATACAGTATATATGCAACAACCCCTAGGTTTTATTGATTCATCTCAGCCTTATGAAGCATGTTTATTGAAGAAAGCTCTGTACGGTCATAAACAGTCTCCTCGAGCATGGTACAATAAATTACATACTGCTTTGCTTGCCAGGGGTTTCTCAGCATCGAAATCTGACGCCTCCTTATTTATATACCGGAAGCATCCGGTCACGTTACTTATGCTGGAATACGTTGACGATATTATTCTTACATGATGGGTAACGACCTGAAAATGAGCGAGTTATCACCCAAAGATTAAGGGTTGCTCACTGGTCAACTAACCTGAGAGCAATAAAATGTATGAGCAGAAATGAAAAGGTTAAAGTGCTCGAAATGAAACGATTCCTTCAGACAAAATGAAGCTAAGAGATGGAAGATGAACTACGTGTAAAGTGGTGATAGTGTTCTGTGAAGAAAAATAAAGAAAATGATAAAACCCTGAACCGGCCGATAGAGGTATTGGGTTACCTCTCGGCTAATGCTTCTTCCACGGAAGAAGACCAGTCTTTGGGAATGGTGTGACCTTCTCTTATGATTACAATACCAAGGTGACTTGGAATAGAGTAAGGAGTAAGAGCTTTCAAGCCACCACACGCTTGGAAGCAATGGAGGTTTTCTCCAATCGGTTTAAGCAAACCGATACTTACCTTGGGCACCAACCCTTGGTGGGATTTCCAATGGCACCAACCCTTGGAAGAAGACTTTCTCTAGACACTAGTCTAAATGAAATACCTCAATTGTATTAAGTTTGGCAAAAGACCCATACAATGGCCAAGTGTGATGCTTAAATAGAGATCCTAGGGTAGCTAGGGTTTTGCAAGTTTGAATGTGAACCGTTGGATGAGTGTGATGATGGGTGGCCAAGATGATTTGTGCTTGTACTTTATCCAATGGTGAGGCTTCCTCCCTTACAAATATCATCAAGCATCCTCCTTGTGCCATAGCATCAATCCTTGTGAGCACTACCTCTTGTCCTTGCTTCTTCATCCAATGGTGAGGCTTCCTCCCTTACAAATGTCATCAAGGGCCCTCCTTGTGCCACGTCATCAATCCTTGTGTCCACTACCAATTGTTCTTTGTGTGCTTCTTCTCCATTTTGTCTTCTAATGGGTTGGGCCTCCCACATCAAGATGATTCACTTTAACCCAAATTAGCTACCCACCATACAACTCTAAGGGCTAATGGTTTTTGCAACAACATAAAATAAAACTAATGTTTGTTTAAAGAAAACCAACATAAAATAAATTACAAGATTTGTCTCCGGGAAGACAAATTCCCGCTTCTGCTAATCCAGCTGATTCTTTTCATCTCGTGCATCCCAAGAGGTTAAGTGATGAGGTTGATCCTTGCCATGTGAATTGGGCTTCCGCTCCAAGCCTTCATTGAGTCCATTACCTGCAAAAGAAATAAAGTCATTAGTAAGCAAGTAATAAGTAGTATGAGCTTTGGATATGGATTGGGCCTTAGTCTTGGATTGGGCTTTTGGGCCTATTGGCACATCATCCTCCCCAACTAATTTAGGATTTGTCCTCAAATCCCTTTCTTGGATCACCTCGATGTTCATCTCCAAATATCTATTAAAAGATATTGGTATACCATTATCAAAGTTGAATCTTCTAGGTGGTTGCTTATGATTCTTATCCACCAAGAAATGTCCACAACTATTGGGTTTGACTCATTAAATAGTTCGCTATCAAGGAAAATAGTGTGTCATTGAGCATAATAATGAGAAGTTGTAATCCGTTAAGCCACCAATAATGATTTTGAGCAAAACATTCCAAGATTGCCTTAAATATGTTTCGACTCTTCTTCAGCTCAAGTAAGATAAATCGTGTATAAGTATCACAAATTTTGACATTTCCCAACTTATACTTCAAACTTCCCAAAGTTAAGGTTACTCCTAAGGGTTCTAAAGGATGTGGTATTGAGGTTTTATCATAATATGGATCCTTGAGTAATAAACTTTCAAAATCTATAGGTTTGTTAATAATTTTATGAATGTTTGGTTTCGTCAATGGAAGGGGTTCCTGTTCTAGTTGGTGTTGATCCTCAAAATTTTCAATGAGGTTGAATTCAACTCCTTCATCCTTTTGATCATTCCACTCAAATAATGGATTGTTTGCAAAATAGAACTTTCTCTCTTTGATCTCTTCGTCCTCATCCTCACTTGAGGATTCTTCATCGAAAGCAGCATCCTCGTTCTCTTCATATTCATTATCACTTGAAGATTCTCCCTCTAGCAAGGTATTTCTTATTTGGTCTTTAGTCATTAAAAGATTTGATTTTCCCTTTTTCCTTGTAGCCTTATCTTTAGCAACTTGCTCCAGAGTCAAAGGTACTAACATAATGTTCTTTCCACCAAACTTGAGTGAATAGTAGTTTGAGACTCCATCATGTATGGTCATTCGATCGTATTGCCATGGTCGTCCTAATATTAGGTGACTTACACTCATGGGCACTACGTCACATATAACAGTTTCCATTGAATCTAAGGCTTGTATTTTGACTAGATCTCCAACTTCATGGTTAAGTCCACGTATGAATCGGGCGATTATGTGATCTTCGGGTTCATCCATACCTCCTCGAATCTTTAGAGTTTCAAACTCCATGAGGTATTCATCCACGGTTTGACTTCCTTGTCGGAGGTTTTGCATTTGTAGGAAGATTTCTTGACGGTAATGGCTTGGCACAAATCTTCTTGCCATGTGTGCCTTCATAGTCCGCCAGGTTGCTATTGGTTCGTCTCTCGTTTGTGCTCTTTGGTTCTTTAGGATGGCCCACCAAAGGGCAGCGTAACCCGTCAATTCAGTCGATACGAGCTTTACTTTCGATCTCTCCGAATAGTCGTAGTAATCGAATACTCTCTCGACTTTATCAGCCCAATCGAGGAATGTGCTCCCATCGCTTGCTCCATTAAATGGGGGAATTGTAATTTTGGTGTTCTTTAGCTCGTCATTATCTCTTCGCCTTGTAGGGGTATAGTCATCATCTTCCTCTTCACCCCAATCAATATCATCCAACAATTCACGAGTTCGGTATTGTCTCCTCGGTTGGTCTCTTCTTCTCTCTCGTGGGGTTTCGTCGTTCCTCCTCCGTTGAGGGGAATTTTCGTATCTCCTCCTTTCTTCATCCCTCCTTCGTATAGGGGATTCCACATTTCTTCTCCCTTGGGGAGATGCTTCATCCCTCCGTAGTCTCGGGGATTCATTATAACTTCTCCTTCGAGGAGATTCTTCGATCTTCTCTTTGGAGGAGATCCTTCGTATCTTCTTGTTCGAGGGGATTCAAGGTCTCGTCGTTGTCGTGGGGAGTTATGGGGGGATTCCCTTCGATTGTTGTTCCTCATTGATTCCTCGAATCGCAAATTCATGTTTTGAATTTGTTGGCTTAGGGTAATAAGGGCTTCATTTATCCCATTAATTTGTCCTTGCATACTCGACTCACCCTCCGGTTGGGTAAGAGCCATGGGATGTGGGTTTGGGGTTTCCTTCCCCCTATTTTGTTCCCTTAAAGCTCTACTTTTTGTTTGCATCGTACCCTAAATTTTAGGAAATGTAGTTAAGTTAAGTGTGGTTCTAATTTTTGAAATAAAGGAAAAGTTAACACTTAATCTAAGTTTTAGGATATGGTTTCTTCCTTTCTCTTTTTTTTTTTTGACTTTACTAAAAAAAACAACTAAAACAACCTACAATTAGAAAATTAAACTAGAAGAAAACATTTTAAAGACTAGGCAATTGGGTGATAAAATTAGGTTGGCATTTTGTCAAACGCTTTCCAAACTAGTTGGTGTGTTAAAAAAAAACAGTTTTAAAGTTCGAGCAATAATAAAAAAACAACAACTAAATATCAAGAGCAAGTTCAATATTCAAAGCAGATTTTATTGAGCAGTTTTTTGGTATAGAAATGAAATGTACAGCAAGTAAACGAAATGGAAACAATGTTATTGCACTTAAACGACTCTCATGAAATGTTAGACAATAATAATATAACAATATTAAGCAAAGAAATGCAAAAAATAAAAAGAAATTCGCTACCTAAAGTGGCTAAACCCGAAAGGGTTTTATGCAAAAATCTGGAAAACTGATTTTGTTAACAGCAGAAAGTAACTTAACTTCAACGAACAATGCAGCTAAAAATTTGTAAATAAGGGCACGAATAAAAGGTACCAAAATGTTCCCACGGATGTTAGCTACGCTCTGATACCAAAATGATGGGTAACGACCTGAAAATGAGCGAGTTATCACCCAAAGAGTAAGGGTTGCTCACTGGTCAACTAACCTGAGAGCAATAAAATGTATGAGCAGAAATGAAAAGGTTAAAGTGCTCGAAATGAAACAATTCCTTCAGACAAAATGAAGCTAAGAGATGGAAGATGAACTACGTTAAAGTGGTGATAGTGTTCTGTGAATAAAAATAAAGAAAATGATAAAACCCTGAACCGGCCGATAGAGGTATTGAGTTACCTCTCGGCTAATGCTTCTTCCACGGAAGAAGACCGGTCTTTGGGAATGGTGTGACCTTCTCTTATGATTCCAACACCAAGGTGACTTGGAATAGAGTAAGGAGTAAGAGCTTTCAAGCCACCACACGCTTGGAAGCAATGGAGGTTCTCTCCAATCGGTTTAAGCAAACCAATACTTACCTTGGGCACCAACCCTTGGTGGGATTTCCAATGGCACCAAACCTTGGAAGAAGACTTTCTCTAGACACTAGTCTAAATGAAATACCTCAATTGTATTAAGTTTTGCAAAAGACCCATACAATGGCCAAGTGTGATGCTTAAATAGAGATCCTAGGGTAGCTAGGGTTTTGCAAGTTTGAATGTGAACCGTTGAATGAGTGTGATGATGGGTGGCCAAGATGATTTGTGCTTGTACTTTATCCAATGGTGAGGTTTCCTCCCTTACAAATATCATCAAGCATCCTCCTTGTGCCATAGCATCAATCCTTGTGAGCACTACCTCTTGTCCTTGCTTCTTCATCCAATGGTGAGGCTTCCTCCCTTACAAATGTCATCAAGTGTCCTCCTTGTGCCACGTCATCAATCATTGTGTCCACTATCAATTGTTCTTTGTGTGCTTCTTCTCCATTTTGTCTTCTAATGGGTTGGGCCTCCCACATCAAGATGATTCACTTTAACCCAAATTAGTTACCCACCATACAACTCTAAGGGCTAATGGTTTTTGCAACAACATAAAATAAAACTAATGTTTGTTTAAAGAAAACCAACATAAAATAAATTACAAGATTTGTCTCCGGGAAGACAAATTCCCGCTTCTGCTAATCCAGCTGATTCTTTTCATCTCGTGCATCCCAAGAGGTTAAGTGATGAGGTTGATCCTTGCCATGTGAATTGGGCTTCCGCTCCAAGCCTTCATTGAGTCCATTACCTGCAAAGTAATAAGTAGTATGAGCTTTGGATATGGATTGGGCCTTAGTCTTGGATTGGGCTTTTGGGCCTATTGGCACATCATTATAGGTGACTCAACCACTATATTGGATCAGTTTCTCTGTTATTTACATCAACAATTCGTAGTTCGTGATCTCAGCCCTCTTTCCTATTTTCTCGGCATTTCTGTTACATAGACTATTTTTGGTATGCATTTCTCTCAATCTAGATACATCACTGAGTTGCTTCACAGGGCTCAAATGGGTTCGTGCAAATCGGTTCCTACTCCAATGGTATTAGGACCAATTATGTCCCTCAACTCCGGCACACCGTTACGGGATGGTTTTCTCTATCGCAGCATAGTTGGTGGTCTTCAATACTGTTTCCTTACCAGACCAGACATCGCCTTTGCGGTCAACAAAGTCATTCAATTTATGCATGCTCCTACCGATTTTCACTGGCAGTGTGTTAAAAGAATTTTACGATATCTTCAAGGAATGTCGTCACTTGGTATTTCTTTCTATCCTTCAGCAAGTTTTAACCTTACTTGTTATACTGATGCTGATTGGGCTTCATGTCCGGATGACCGAAAGAGCACAAGTGGCTACTGCATCTTTTTGGGCTCCAACATTATCTCATGGTCTTCGGTTAAACAAAAATCTATATCTCGCTCAAGCACCGAATCTGAATACAAAAGCATTGTAAATGCCACAGCAGAAATTATTTGGCTACAGTTAAAGATGTGCTCTCATGGCAAGACTACTGAGTTTTTAATGCAAGAACGTTTCGAAGAGTTATGAAAAAAGAACAAAATTTTATTTAAAGCAGACTTTATTTAAAGCAGACTTGGAATTTATTTACTATTTCGATATGTCTTTAATTATGAATGACTTTTTTTAAATGTGGTTTTGAACAAATAGTTAGAATACAGGTTTGCTTTAATTGATATTTTTTTAAATTTAAAGAAGTTTTAATTCTTCCGTTGTTTACTTTTCAAAATAATATTTTAAATTTCAAGTACAACACTTTTAACGAGACAGTAAAAACGGTACGCTACAAGGGGTTACAATTATCACATTTTATTACCACAAGTGTGTAGAGGTATTAAACGAGCGGGCTAGCTTCACACTGCAGTGAGCAGAACTCGACTCGACTAATTTAACTTTGACTTGTGAGTTGGTTTAAGTTGAAAATTTTTTTAGGCAGGCTCGTTAAGCTCAACTAGTTAGGCTTGCTAGGTTCGACTCGTTTAACTCGTTGGCTTCGGGAAGCAAGACTTTTTAAAGTTGTCTCAACTCGGTCGACTCGCTTGTCACGTCTAATTGCATATGATTGGCAATTAGATATGTGTCAACCTAGTTAATGTGTATAATCTGTAATGATATAACTGTCAAATATTTATAATAATATTCGTGTGATACTTTTTTGTTAAATCATTTCAAAAAAAAATTTCATAAATACATGTCATTTTATTATTATTAATAAAATAATTTTATTAATCAAACACTAACTATTATATTTTTACATTATAACTTTAATAAATAATTTTTTTTAAAAATATACATTGTACTGATATATATTATGTTTGATTCATTAGACTCGGCTCGTTAAAGTTTATTAGGCTCGTTTAGCCGACTCGGCTCAGCTCATTTAACTTTAGCTCGCGAGTCAGATCGAGTTGAAAATTTTTTTCGTCAAGCTCGTCTAGCTCATTATTAGACTCAACTCGTTTAAATCGTTAGATTCGACGAAACAGATTTTTTCAGACTCGGCTTGACTCAGCCAGTTCTTTCGTCATCTCTACAAGTGTGTATGTGACTCAGCCAAATATTAATTTTTCTTGGAGGCGATTAAATACATGCATGAGTTACACACACATTCAATCTTAATATTCTAAATTCATGAATCTATGCAAGAAAATCTAATATAGATTGGATGTTATTTAAAAATAATAATAATTCAGAATATCTAATCCCAAAATAATTTCAAAACACCAAATTAATACCTACAACACACACATATGGAATCTTAATATTCTAAATTAATGAATCTAAGCAAGAAAACCTAATATAAATAGGATGCTACCTGAAGAAAAATAATTCAGAATATATAATCCCAAAAATAATTTTAAAATACCAAAATATGATTTAAAAATTGCATAATTTTTTTTAAAACCAGAGGTTCAGCACTAAAGCGCAAACTCCTTAATGTTGTGATATCGCTATGAAAATGTGACGCATCTCTGAATTTTTTCATACAAAAAATTATGATGAACGAAAGCTAAAGTCGTAAATTTTACATTCCAAAATAAAAATTTCACATATGTTATTTCTGAAATTTAATGAACCAACAGAAAATTTGATTCGTACAAGCATATTTATCGTCATAACCTTAATTTAAAATATCAAATCCAAACAAACAGTATATTCCAGAATATGGAGTCAATAAATCAAAATTAATCACCGTCCAGAAATTCAACAAAATTAAAAAAAAATTATACGAAAATCTTATAGATTGTAAATTTTGAATACAAATTAATTTAAAATTTATAAATAAAAATTTAGTAAAAAATGTAATTTTCAATTTTAAAGAATCCAAATCCCATAATAAACATAAAAATATGAAATTTAGTTAACAAACAGAAGTATGCATGAATATTTTTGGTAAAAATTAGAACTTAACTCTAAATAACAAATAAAAAATATAATAAAATTCAAATCCAAATCCAAATCAAAATATATTATTCAAATTTTCCCTAGATTAAAAAAACAAATTTTTAATCTGGACCAATCCAAAATAAATTTCCATCTTATACGTACAGATTTATCCTGAAAAACAAAACTGAAAATTTTAACCCTAAAAACCCAATCTATCACAATCCAGAATCTTGAAAGAACTGAAATTTAAAGTTCATAGATAAAAAGATGTAAACTTTTTAGCTTATTACTAACTGTTAAACGTGAAGATGCCTTGGTACCGCTTATTAGATTTGATTCTATAAACTTAGTTCCATAAAACCCAAAATATTTATGCATCACTTTAGAATCGTCAAGACCAGCTAGTTGCGAAACATACTTGAATCTATGAAATTCCTTTATTATAAGTTTTCATAACTCGCTGTCAAGTTAGAGATTGGTTACTTTGATCTTTTAAATCAGAACAATTTTTCTCTAAACAAATCTTTACCCTAGTCTTTATATTCTCTCGGTGAATTGGAGACCAAAGGAACGGAAGATAACTTGTTTGATCGAAAGACCAAACCCCTGAATTTTATAAGTGGTGGTTAAATACTAAAGTCCATATTTATTTTATTACTTAATTGAACTTGAATTTATGATAAATATTAACATATAATTTTAATTAAATATATGAACAACTTATTGTCAAATAAATTCATCATTGATGCGATCTTGATTTATTGGTAAAGTGCTTATGATATGTTATGATATTATTATAAATAATTAACATTCATCGTTAAACAAGTTGGCACGAGACTTCAACGTTAGACGTAAGTCATAAAGCCAGGCGGTCTGTTGGCAAGGGAACAACGACAAATAGGGATGGAAATCGGTTCGGTTAAAACCAAAAATAACCAAACTGAAAATAACTATTCGATTGAGTTTCAATTTTGGGAAAATTGTTTTTGGAAACGAATAGAATCGAGATTTTCGATTTGATTCGGTTATGGTCTCGGTTCCTTCTTTAAAAAATCAATCAAAATCGACTCAATTTATAAAATTTATATAATTGTTTAATTTTTATATTGAAAATTACAAATGATAGAATGAAAATATTCAAAACTGGTCCAAACTGAGTTTAAATCGAACAAAAAGGAACCAAAATAGAGTTTAAACAAAAAAAAAAAACAAGAAACGAAATATAACTGAAATCGAACCAAGTAAAACTGAAAATATCAATCTGATTCAAATTGAGTTCTAAAGATCGATCAGTTTACTTTCGATTTCAATTAAGATAGAACCGAACCGAACTGATTCTACCCAAACCACAAACAAGCTCACATCACTCAGTACTCGCTCACTTTTCTTTCACTCCACACGTTTGATCACTTTTCCTACGTGACTCCGTTTAGATCACGCCACGCTTCTCACCATTTCTTGACTAAACCAAATAAAGCAACCAAAGAACCAACGCCTATACTTTATCCATAGCAGGTGCTACCACGATTGTGGGCCATCTTTCTACTAGGCCCATTGGACTACTAGTCCATTATATAGCTCAAGTAAAAAGTATTTCATTTATTAAATGCAGAGCTCAGGGTTAGTGTCAAGTAACCCTAATTTAAATAATTAAAGCAAGTTTAAAATTTTAATATAAATTTGTGGACATTAAGATTAATTATATAATCTAATTTTTTATGTTGTTTGTATAATAATAGAATTTTATGACAAATTATAAATAATAAAGTAACAAAAATATTTTATGAATAAATGAACGACTCATAAATAATAAATAAAATATTAAAATTTAAATATATCATTACTTCATTAAAAAAAAAAGACTAGTTAATTTATTGCTTAAAAAATAATATACTTGTACAATCATATAATATTCCACTAATCATTGTCAACGTGACGGATGGTTCGAACACCACGTGGCAAATGAGGATCAGGCCACGTGTCTACAAATCAACCAATTTGAAAGATGACGCTTTTGTAGTTGAAATAATCAAGTTATTTTGGACAATTTGAATTTATAAAATAAAATCAATAATAGCTGAATTAATTAACACTCCATTTTAGGGTTCATTATTTTGGGGAGTGCATGGCAATGACTTAAAAGACTTTGGGGTCGAGGCTGAGTGAGTTGGAGTTTCTCATTATTTTATTTATTAGAAAATATCAAACAAATGAGACCAATTTTTATTTATCAGACAAATTAATTTTGACTAAGTAAACTATAAATTAAGCATGTTGTTATCATCCTCTTATATTTTTCTCACCGTCTTCCGTTATGTACTATGTAATATGCATTTCCCGTCATCACGTGTGTTAGTTTTTCCTTCAAACACTTAAGAAGTACACAAAATTTCTATGAAATTTTGAACGGGGATCACACGTGTATTCATACAATCATCTTAAAATCATGTATTTGGAGTCTATCGGTGAATCCAAATCTAATGTTTATCGATTCCGGGTCAAAATTGTTTTCTTATTTTAATTTTGTTCTTTGAGTTTCTTTGGTAATTCAACGTATTATATCTGCGAAATTATATCTAGCCGGGTTTTCTAGTTTTGGGTAAGCATGTTTGTCTTTTTATTTGCTAAAAATTTTATAGTTGGTTGATTAGAGTTGAATTTGTAGACTCCTTTTTTGTGTTGAAGTCTTTTTAATAAATTGATAAGACTTAAAGTGGGCAAATTATTGATGAAATGAAGGGTGACAATGTAATTTTTGAAGTTGATGGATTCCAAATAATAAAGAATGACTCAAAATAAAAGTCAAGTTTACATCATCATCTAACACTTGGCTACTTGATGCTCCTCTTTGGACCAAGTCCAATTCTTTTTTTTTTTGTCCAAAGCTTTCCATAATGGTGGGTGAGTTGCCTTCTACCAATAAACCCTTTTCATTTTTAGTTCCTTTTCAGGACATCGTTTGTTCATAAAAATTGAATATTCTCCCGTCGATTTTCTGTCGGGTAGATTGCCGATGAAACATACATGTATGCAAGAGAAATGCTAGTTGTTTTCATGCATCGGTGTTCTTTAGGATTAATGTTGGATTTGATTTAGGTTGTGTAACATCTCCCAGTATTCCAAATACAAAATGGTTCGTCTTACGCTGAATGAATTGTACTGGGTAGGGAAGGAAATCCTACTAATAAACTATATACTTTTTACTCTCTCAACTGATGTTGAATTGTGCAATTCTACTAGTATGGATTAGACCCTCACATTTGGTTCTCATTGCTTTTAGACGGACTGCCACAGGTAGAGAGCGAAAAATGATTCATTTTCAAAAGCTCGACACTAATATGAAAGAGTCCGACGTTACTTGAATATTTATTCTTAACAGGATGAAAGTTCTTAAACTACGTAGAAAAAGGTTAGTAATGAACTAATGACCAAAAAATGTGTCCATAAATAATATCAATTATTGGCACAAGTCCTGGTCAAGTTCTAATCCATTTGGCTTGTGTATATCCGGATCTTGTCTTCTCAAAGAGTATCTATACCTTTTAGTTTCGATCCAATTTGAATTATAGAAAGAGATTGATAGTGATGAGTAAATGACTTCAAAATTTCACAGAAACATTAACTTGTTGTACTGCAATCAAAACTTACAAAAGAAGACACATTTTGTATCTATGTATCATTAGGTGGAATCAGTCTGGTTCCATTCAATTCCACCTTCAATTGAAACCAAATCGATTGGTTCTGTTTCAAATTTTTTGAAATTGAAACCAAATTGATTGGCCTTCGAAAACAAACTTGAACAAGACCAATATTTTCAGTTTTGCTTGGTTCGATTTCAGTTCTCAATTTTTTTTTTAACTCGATTTTATCCAGTTTTGACTAGTTTAGTTATGTAATTTGTGATTTTCAATATAAAATTTAAAAAAATATAGAAATATTATAAATCTGGTTTTGTTCGATTTTGATCGACTTTTGAAAAAATGAACCGAGAACCGAACTAAAAATCTCGGTTCGATTCAGTTCAGTTCCAAAATCAGTTTTTCCAAAATTGAAATCAAATCGAACTGAAATTTTTGGTCAGGTTCGATTCAGTTCATTTCCAAAATCAGTTTTTCCAAAATTGAAATCAAATCGGACCGAAATTTTTGGTCAGGTTCGATTTTAACTGAATCGATTTCCACCCTGAGTATCGTCGATATTAAATTATTTATTAATATCTTTCATCTTCTACGGCATCTCGTCACACGTTTACTTAAAGCTCAAATTTTGTAATTGGTCAAGAAAAAGCCTTCGTGAAACACACAACATGTGACAGCTGCACTAAGAACAATAATGTCAATAATTTAACAATATTTATAAAACTAATTAAAAAATAAAAATAAAAGGGTGTTGACCGACTTGGCGGCTGACTTTCAATTCACGCGCACAATTCAGAGATGAAAGACGAAAGTGAAACGACATGGTTTCGTGAAACACGACCCAGACCGAGGCAGGGGTTTGAGCGAGTCAGTAAAACGCGTTTGGAGTAGGAATATAGCCGTAGCCAAACAGCCTCCTTAGTTCTCACTTTCTCGCCAGCCAAACACTTGCAGGAAAGAAGCTTATGAAAAGAAATCCTATAAAAGCGATACATATTTTCTTTGGATTTCCAATTTCTTCGTTTAATCTATACAACTGCCAGCCGTTGTTCTCGACCGAGGCTTTTCTTCTCGGTTTCTCAGCCCTTGATTTTTGTTCCCACTTTCCTTTACATATTCGCTCCCCATTCTGATTGGGGAATCTTCGCCGTGGCTCTGCAGATTTCGGACGATGTTGATTTTCTTTTTTTATTAGCGGTGGGATAGGAGGAGATCGGGAGTCTGAGAATTTTGGATATCGTAAAGACGAAATCGCATTGGTTGGGTTCGGAGGGGTCTGCCATTGTTTCGAGTTTTGAAGTTTGACTTTCGTTTTCTGGAAGCAAGCGAGCGAGTGGAGAGAGAAAGAGAGAGAGAGTTGGAAGAGAGGGATAGTGAATTCGACGTTTTTGGAGAGAGAAAATGTGGTCAATAGCGAATGAAGGAGGAAGCCATCAATGTCCCAAAAAAAGTGACGATATTTGTGAGAATATTTGCGGTCAGGTCAGTCAATCTTTTCCTTTTAATTTCTTGGAGCAATTTTAACGGATTCTGGTTTTGATCGCTGAAATCTACATGAAGTTTCGAACTGAATGCGTAATAATTTTGTTTTCCTTCGATATTTGAAGTATCAAATCACTATTTTGTTTTTTTTTTTTTTTGTCAAGTTTTCGGATTAGAAATAAGTAAAACTGTTAATTCACGCTAAACCTTTGGTGCCAGGGATTTTAGTGATATTGATCATATCTTTTGAGTCAGGTTTTCTGCTTTTGGCAGAGGTTGGATTTATGTAAATTTCGCTGTTCTTTCTATATCTCTGTTATAAATATGATCGATTTCAGTGCTATTGTGGAATTTTGAGGTTAACAAAACAGAATTGTTGCGCTGGGGAAGAATATTGATACTAACCATTTTTATCATCCTGTACAAGATTGAAGTAGAGTTTTCAATAATGTTGGTTCTTTCCGCGTGATTAAGAATCCTAATTATAATGAAAAGTTAATATTTTTAATCAAACTGAGATGTAAGTCTTGAACAGTTTGATCCATTCTACTTTTATTTCTTCGTGGTAATCAAGTTTCTAAATGATCTTCTTCTGTGTACGCAGGAATCAAATCGTGGACTAAGCATGTCTAGACTCCGCTGCCTACTCCGAGGAATTGATGTGAAAATCTTTCTATTACTTTTTGTTCTTGTGCCGATGTTCCTCGTTATCATCTATTTGCACGGCCAGAAGGTCACGTACTTTTTACGGCCTATATGGGACTCACCTCCTAAGAAGTTTAATGTCATTACTCACTATTATGATGAGAACATGCCAATGGAAAACCTCTGCAAACTCCATGGCTGGAAAATCCGAGAGTTTCCTAGACGTGTTTATGATGCTGTTTTGTTTAGTAATGAGATTGAGATGCTGACGATAAGATGGAAAGAACTATACCCATATGTGACACAGTTTGTTCTTCTTGAATCGAATTCTACATTCACAGCAAACATGAAGCCGCTGTATTTTGCCAAAAACAGAGACAAGTTCAAATTTGTTGAACCTCGATTGACATATGGGACAATTGGGGGAAGATTTAAGAAAGGAGAAAACCCTTTTATTGAGGAGGCATATCAGCGAGTGGCATTAGACCATCTTCTTCGAATTGGTGGGATTTCTGACGATGATTTACTGATTATGTCCGATGTTGATGAGATTCCGAGTAGACACACTATCAATCTATTGAGATGGTGTGATGACACCCCTCCTGTGCTTCATCTTCAGCTGAAGAATTATCTCTATTCCTATGAGTTTCATTTGGATGATAAGAGCTGGAGAGCTTCAGTCCACCGGTATGAGACTGGAAAAACTAGATACGCGCATTATCGTCGGACAAATGACCTCTTGGCTGATTCTGGGTGGCATTGTAGTTTCTGCTTCCGTCGCATAAGCGATTTCATATTCAAGATGAAAGCATATAGTCATACTGACAGAGTGAGGTTTTCTAGTTATCTAAATCGTGAAAGAATTCAGAAAGTGATTTGCAAGGGGGAGGATTTATTCGATATGCTACCGGAGGAGTATACTTTCAGAGAAATCATTAGAAAATTGGGTCCCATTCCTCATTCACAGTCAGCTGTTCATCTTCCCTCCTATCTCTTGGAAAATGCAGAGGAGTATAAATACCTTTTACCTGGGAATTGCATAAGAGAAGGATGAATCGGTCGATTGATGCATGCATTGTTTTTCTTCGACTTCATGCGAACGCTTCAGTTCGAAGGGCGTTCATCCATGTACGGGATGACCGGTTTGTCGCTACTTATCCGTAACATTTCACTAATCTGTAGTCTTTTCTTTCTGGGATCTAGGTTTGAACGGGGGAGACTGTCTAATTCTTTAATTTTTTAGGAGATTTTGTGTAAATAACTGATGAAGGTGGAGGAGCATGTCTATTCTTTTGGTTGGTAGATTTTGCTGTTGGGGAAGGTTTTTTTTGGGTTACCAAACGCTTCTACTTTTTCCACTTGTTTGGAAATTTTGTAACGTATTTATTCATTTGATGGAATATATGTTTAAAACGTGTTATCTTAGAATATTCTAATTGCTTGATTGATCAAGAAGCTTCACCTTATTGTGCAAGTGGTCTATTGTTTTTAGAATAATGTTTTTGGAAACAATTTTGAAAAACTCTTTTTATGTCATCGTGATGTTGTCAGCATGTGATGGGAATTGAGTTAATGATTAGCAATTCATTTGTGGGAAATGTATGCCGTCTCTTCTCAGTGGGTTCCATTTGGACATCATCAAGTAATGGCAATTATAGCTTTCTTGACATTTCAAGTAAAACTGATCTTCTTCTTTCTACTTGGGATGATTGCTTTCAACTTAGTTTTTGTTTTCTTATGAAATTTATTATAGCTGAATTTGTGGGAAATGATCTTGCCGTGCTCTTCTCAGTGGGTTCCATTTGGACATCATCAAGTAATGGCAATTATAGCTTTCTTGACAATTTTTCAAGTAAAACTGATCTTCTTCTTTTTCTCTTGCGGATATTGCTTTCAACTTAGTTTTTGTTTTCTTATGAAATTTATTATAGCTTTAATTTTCTTTTCAGATCGTCTTTCAACTTAGTATTTTAAAGGATGGTACATATACATGGATGTTTTTGGTATTAATATAATTTAAAAATTATCAGGACGTGTAATCAAGTTGTCACAGTAAATTAAATAAAAAAGGAAAAGGGTAACAGAAGAGACGAAAAAGGCAGTCAATTTTAGCATCTTTTGAGCATTGAAATCATCCACCACCCAACACCAATGCCCTTGTCTCATTGTATGAGATGGACTATATATGGATATTCCATTATGCCCCCCATTAAAAAAGAAATTAGTCTAATTATGAGCACAAATGACCATGGCAACTCAAATCTCCTATGAAAAGACCTCATTGATGAAGAAGGGGAGAGTGTATATTCAGGTCAAGCATTCGGAGGCTATAATTATTCGACAAGTATACGATCGACACTTAATCGTTGCGTCAAAATATAAAATAAGATAATAAATGTATTTGGCCTATAAATATATATATGAACTCAAATATCTAGAAGACAAGAGGAGCAATACTCTCTCCCTCCTATATACTGCTGAAACATAATCTTCCATTTGAAGGCCAAATCATATTAAGCTAAGAAAATTGAAAGACCAGTTTCAAATGAATAATGTTACAGTTCTGAGGATAATGGATTTACAAAAAAAGCCTACCTATAATCGCCAAAGCAATTGAATATATTGCTTATTGTCGAGAGTACTATCTACCTCTGCCATTAATGTGATTGGGCTCTAGTTTTTTGTTGAAACTGGAAGATCTATTCCTTGTGTTCCTTGAAATATGCAGTCTCGGCACTTGCCAGCCGGCTTTGAAACATTGTCCACTCCTTCCGACACCTATCTCTCACCTGCAATATTCACTTTCCCCGTTAAATCTTCATTTTGAAGGCACATTATTATAATACCGGTAAAGAAAAGCAAGGAAAACGCTCTTTTTGGCACATTTTTAAGTTTCCAAAAAATGTGGCAATACAATATTGACACAATATTAATCAATGTTGCACAATACGATATCAGTCACATAACATATAATATCATCATTAGACAGAAACAGAGGAGATAAATAAGCTGAAGAAGATGGGAAGAAGCACAGAGAAAATGCATACCCCTAGCCATGGTCTCTTCCCATCTTTCGATTCTCCCTAAAAGCAAAGATACAAGAAAATCAACTCTATAAATTAAATCTTACTAAGGAAAACTATAGAAAAGGAGGGACGACAATTCAAGACGATTTTTCCAAACCTGACTACCAAGTGAGGGAATAGCTTGGTGGACAATCCACTGAGCATCTACGACTCCTATTTTCTCATATGCAGGCTGCTTAGACAGAATAGATATACATATTAGCAAAACATTACAGAGCAAGAAAGACACCATCAAAAATATCAACGACAAACAAGAAAGTGTGGCAGAATGACTCACGTCTACACATCTTCTGAGGGCAAAATCAAGACCCCACCCATGGATAAGGTCATTCTGAAAACTCCATGGTATGGCACATTAGTAAAGGTCACAAGAGAAACGAAAGATTACAGTCTATAACAGAACAGTTACCTGGATCAAGTGCCACACGCATCGCCAAGCATCTTGAGAAAACACTGGAGCCATGATTTCAACAAACCTTCATAGAGAAAAAGGAAATGCACGATAAATTTATGTCCCCCATCAACTACGAGCAGACATGAAAGTTTCAAATGATACTTGAAAACAATAAGGAGTATTTATTTTATCTTACGCCGCACAAGGAGGCAGATGTGGATCAGAGCACCATCCTGGTTTTTCCTCAGTTACTCTGAAAAAAAATTTATGACAAAATGAACTTATACATCTATAAATTTGAATTTAAAGAATTTTGACATGGCACTCTTACTTGTGAACTTCACGATCACCTCTCCGCTTTGTCATCTGCCATGTTGTCCCTCTACTGGGATCTAAACCAGGTTGTGAAATCTCTAAGGAATGTTTCCTTACTAGTTTTATATACCTGAGTAGATATTGAAGAATAAGATTTTGTTCAATGAAAAACATTGATATGCAAATCAAGCATTTTATAGCTGATCCTCACTCTTCTGCATTAAAATGCTCCACTCCAAGGTCTTCATCCCAGATAAATATGTAGTCATATGGTGCCACAACGTTAGGATGCAAAAATCGCTTAGCATACCACCTTGAACAGGATTTTAGATAATCAGCAAAAAATCACTGGAATTTGTTATATAGTTATGGAAAGAATAATAGTAGTCAATTCTAACCATTTACTTTGCTTCTCAACACTAATATGAATAGCTCGTTTTGACCATTCAAATTCATCCCATTCAGTTGTTCGACCATCATAATGAAACAAAAGAATTGTGAAGTTCTCTGAAAACTGCACATATATATACTTGTTAATACGCAGAGAGAGAGAGAGAGGGAGAGAAAGAGAGAACAGAAGAGACCTTTTTCACTGCTCTATTAATATTTTCTTTCTGATTGTAGCCAACAGTGAAGGTCACGAGATACTTTGGCTTGATTGTTAAATCCTGCAAATATCATGTTGATAAATGCCAAACCATTCAATAAATTGATTACATGACTTCACATGGAAGTATGAAATTTCAGAGTTTAGGGACAAATAAACTGTTTAGTAGATGCATAAAAACCCTATTCTCAAGAAGACAATGAAGAAACCATCTGCTAAAAATGTTGACACCATTGGGATCTGATAGGACTGAAAAAAACCATAGGAAATGGCTTCTTCGTTTTTTTATTACCATGTTCAGATATTTCACTAGCGATAACGGGTGGAAAAGAATTAATCCCAGTAAATTTTTCTTTTAATCTACATGATAAGCTAGTAAAAAACAACCATCCACTATAACCCCAAAAAAACTAGATTTCGTAAACACCATATTGACAAGGATTACATGCAATATCAGGGTGTTAAGCGTGTTTCTTTTTGGATTGAAAATTTTATCACATACCTCACTAGGATTACCCCACAATCGACGCAAATAGAAGTCTGAAGTATCCGCAACAATTGCTGGTGGCAATCTTTCTGCGCCTTTAGGATTTGAAGGGACCCAAATCTGCAGTGACATTGAGAAGGAAGTCTTTGAGCGAAAGGAAACAGGCAACACATTCGTGATGTTGAAGACATTCCAAAAGTTTTTCCACAAATTCCAAATTCTCATTTCTCAAAACCAAGAAAAACTTCCTTTTTGGACATCCAATAAAATTTAAAGGATACAAAGAAAAAAATGTCCAAAAGATTTTTAACATTTAAAAGAAATATTGAGCAATTACCAATCTACTTTCAAACTATACTCCGAAATATCCCTAGTTTATTGAGTTTATTAGCAAGGACAAAATGCTTTGAAGCCATCAAAAAGCATGTGATCATATTCATTTTTATTGATGATATTAAAGAGGAAAAAACCTTTGACGTGTTATTTGAAGTCTCTGGTTCATTTGATTTTCTATCCGCACTCCTCATGAATGATGAAGCGTTTTGAAAGGTTTCCATGGCAAGGCCTGATCTTTTGTTGTCAACATACAGGAGATCAGCATTTGGGAAAATATTGGCACGGAGATTCAACTGGAATTTTTTACAATAACATTAAATCATTAAGTCACTATTGAGTTACAGAAAGGATATCAAACGATAACCAGAATAGGAAAAAAATGAAAGATCAACAAAAGCATAATCAAATAAACTTTTTATTCAAAGAACCTTTGTCAATGACAATGTTGGGAAGGATATTCCAATAAAGAAGCCAAAAACTACTCCCAGAAAAGTTGTGACTATAAGCCTCATGGACTCGTTGGTTTTTTTACCGTTCGAACTGCAACCACAAACATAAAAAGTTCCGGTGGAGACACGGAAAAAGTAGTGATATCTTTGTATTGAATGGAGAAAAAGAACCAACCTCCGTGAGGGAATGCCCATTTATTGATAAAATTCCAAATGTGCACCAAAGAGGTGAGACACGATAAAAGTAGTCAGAAATAATCTGAAAATTTCAACAAAATAATGATCCAGAGTTAGCATAAGAGAAAATAAATAATTTTGCAAGGAAAAGTATAATTAATAATATTCACTTGGAGAAATTTTTTCAAAACAAATATAGACAAGAAATTCCTGAGAATCTCATCTCATCAATTAAGTAATGAAAATAACTGCAATGGCGTTTATTGTATAATCAAGAGTTATGATGAAACTTAAGCAGCACCATAACATACATAAGCACAAAAATAAGACACAAATACTTCGATTTATCATTTCCAAGAGTTTTCTTAGTTTGAAATCTGCACCAAATTGCATAAAGAATACTCAGGCGTAATCCAGCGGAAAGAGAGATCAAAATGAAAAATAAATCGGCGGAACTCGGAAGAGTCCATATCTCCCCCGATCAAATTAAAATTCAAACTTGATGACTTCATCTCAAGTTTGAACACTACAAGAAGTTCGATCAGTACACACTTCTCGGACCCAGAATTAGAATCGAGCTCAAGAAATGGAAAATTAAAACCTTCAACTCCCAAAATCTCGAACCTTAAAGCTCAAGATGCAACAATTCAAAAACGAATGATCAAAGCTATTAATAGTGCTACGTTCCGCTTACTCAAAGCACTCAATGACAAGAGAACATCGAAGGATATATAAATTCCATTTTCCTCATCCAACGGCGAGACTAATTCTATCATTAAAAAGGAACAGTGATTCGACGCAAAAAAAAAAAAAAAAAAAAAACGTAGTTCAACAACGTACCGGGAAAAAAATCCTGAAATCCAGAGTAAGATCCGTTTCAAAATCTAAAAATCACGAGAAAAACTTCTCGCGGTCGAAGTAAAACATTTCTCCGTGATCTTCCTCTCGCGGAAAGAACAAGAAGAAATCGGCGACAAAATACGCGTGAAGAACGCGAGCAAATGATGAATTCAGCTTCAAGAAAACGATTCTCAGGAAAGAAAAAATAGAAGATTCCGCGAAAAGATTGAGCAGATTCAGCGGGAGCAGAGGAATCAAGGACTTGATCTTGGGAGAGGATGCTTCAAAATTTCACTTGGCTGGCTGCTAACAAGATTTGAAGGGCATAATCAGAATTAAAGGCCATATATTTATAGCCCACCAAGAGTAACGAGCTTCTTAAAGCCAAACAATAACGATTTATATAAATTAATTATATATTTGATTTTTCTCTAATTAGATTTAATTTCATTTATTATTTTGACTCCCGCTGCCGGCTTCTCCATCGTATTTGTTCCTTTTTCTTAATTATTATTAAAACTAATTTTAATATTAATTTGAGTAATATTCCGTTTACTCTATTACAAACAATGATTGATGCAATTAATGTAATAAAATTAACTATTTATAATTTATTGTCACGTCAGTGAATATGTTTACAAAGTAGAATACGAGAGTAAAACGCAACATTTTTCTTAACTTATTTATCGAGCAATTTAAAATTTAATTATCTACTTTAATCTAAATAAGATTCCACATCCGACGACCGACGACACTTGTACGTCAATTAATTCTACGTCTAAATTTACATTTTAATCTTCCACTTTAACGTGTTGTACTAATACCCAATGGGTAAACGAACATCTCCGAGTATAACATACGAAGCATGACCCGAGATAGACGTATTAAGTCATTGACTAGAAAGTGGAATAGAGGGAATGATTAAAGGAATTGGCAAAGCAAAAAAGTTGATTTAATAAAAAAGGAGAATTAATTTGTAGACGAATAGGAGGCGTTGTAGGTGTACAACCTATGAAAGCACCCAAAGATCCACAAAACTAGTCGTGATTGACAATGTTCAAAGACGTCGTCCTCTGTTTTTGCACATTCACTTTGGGTGGGACCCTTTCTGGAGAAGTATTTAATCAATTCCCATCAATTCGATGGAAATTGGAAGCAAGGGAAACCCAATCAGACGGCTGATAAAATGAGATTGAAGTCAAGAGTGGACTTCGACCGTTCCACCCGAAATCATGGTTTAATGAAGAAAGCTATAAGTAAGACGATTAGAGACGCCTAAATATTGGGTACAATCCAAATTTTGGGGCCAGTAAACGCCTGCAAATCGAGGGGGGAGTCCTCTGGTTGTGACACCTATAATGTTATTATTAGGCGACCCGGGACATTGCCTATAGCCTCCTGAGACAAATGAAAATCAACTACCACCAAAGACTTTTCTAGACAAACTGAATATGGTATATGAGTTTGATTAAATTTCAGGTCAGTCAACAGTAACAGATTTTAAAACGTAAAAGTCAGAACCAGACTTGTGATTCATCTTCTTAGCTATTCCTAAATTTATGGTACAATTAGATGGAACTAGTACAGCAACATGTTATAGAATCATGCATGGTCTTCCACCTAAACTTTACACTTTCTATGTACAAGAACATTCACTGGGTACAATCCAATAATATGGTAAACAAAACTATACAAAATCTTAATGGATCATAGAGAGACGTGTATTAATCAGGAGAAAATAATGAAATTTACCTGATTTTCTGACTTCTGGTTATGCCTGGTTTTATTCATTTGCTATCAAGAAGGAAGCCAAAGTTCTACACGAGTTCCACCTGTTCCAAGGGCGGCATCAGTGATTCTGGGTGATATGACACGAACAACACAGCCGTAACTCTCGAGTATCTCGCGAGCAACAGTCAACCCAGCAACAAAATTCCACGTCATATTGTCTTCAACCATATCTGCTAATGAGAGGTCAGCTCCAAATGGTGTGAGGGAGTGCATCTGTGTCTGCAGACAAAAAGAAAACAACAATTAAATGATCTTTAACCCACAGTAATTCAAAAATCAGAATGTAGCCGTAACCATAGATAGACAAAGTTTTAGTTTTTGAGCACATACGATCCGACAGTTAGGTTGCTTTACTTCTACTCGAAACAATTAGGTACATGCACTACTATTTTCATTACAATCTAAACTTCCTATCATTTTCTTCGTCAAAAATCACTTGTTGTAAAAAAAAATCATTTAAATTTTCTATGAAAAATGTCATTGGGAAAATACTAATAAATATTTTGGGTTTTCTTCCTAGAAAATTACCTGCACAACACGAGGACCGATGACAAACAAATAATAATAATTTGGAAAATACAGTTCAAATTGTTGTGAAAATTATAAACTAGGGACCTAAGTTCAGAGACCTAACATTTAGTAGTAAAATGTAGTTTACTGAAAAAGTATAAATCTAGTCTTATATTTTACATCAGGGCCATAGTCATCTAACATTCTAGCTCTTTTGGCAGATGGACCTTCGGAAAATAATAAATTCACTGTATTTACCATGTAATGCATATCAGGGCCATCATCATCAATAAAAACAAGAGTGCCACCTGCTGGTGCTCCAGTAGACAAGATTTCAACTTTTCCACCAACACGTGTGCGCAACAGTGCGCCCTCGATTAAATTGCTTAGAGCCTGGCGCAGGGCAGGTTCTTCTATAGCAACTGACGAAGAATGAGATATTTCATTTAGTTCTATGCCACGTCGCTGTTTAAGGGCCAAAGGTCTAATTGCTCCAACCAAATCTCCCAGCACATCAGATACATTGCATGGTCTTCCTGACATAATTGACTAGCATAAGAAAATAAAAAATATATACTTTTTTACTCGTTGATTTTCTATGTTTGGCAAAAGGAATGTACAGTTTCTGGAATGAATTTTAAATGACACTTGACTTTAGTTAAAGAAGAAATGCAAGTAGAACTGTATGGTAGTAAAGATGGAAATCTGATCTATGATGTAAAAATCACTTTGATTGAGTGAGAGATTCAACAACAATGAGAGTGATATGATAATGACAGCTGGAAAACCAAACTTGATCAATTAAGGTTCAAGACTAGTCAATAGATTAATGAATTTTCAAGTTCCAAAACCAACAACTCTCCGAACAAAAGAAACATTGGTGAAAACCTACCTAATTCCGTGTTGCTGCAGAGGAGCAATGGCCATAGGTGGCATAGGAATCTCTGAGTCCATAGCTGCTGAATTTAGAGAAAGTGGTTTTCCTTGTTCTTGCAATATGCTTGAAGCATCCACAGAAAAGTTTTTCAACTGACTCCTCATTGGTTCAGGATATGGACCAATGGGACTATGCATTTTCTTTAATGTTTCTTGATTATAGCGCACTATATTAGCCTGGAAAGTACCACGACTAAATATCAAGCATATGCCTTTTTTTTATCAGAATGATGGACAGACAATATCAAGCCTAATAAACAATATATAACAAGACGTTATTATCAGACTCAACTCCCACATTAAATAGGATAGGAGATATGAATGTGATCTTCACCATGATCGTGTGATTCTATTTACTATCAACAAGTTGTAGAAACTCAGAGTGTCCATAACGAAGAAGCACCGACTATAATTGCCTTTGTTTTTATAAGTAGGTATTGTGTGTGTGTTAATATGCAAGAGTGTGTCAACACTTGACTGTGTGTATGTGTGTGAGCGTGAGAGATAGATAGAGAGAGTGCCTTAGTCAAGTAAACAGCGTCTTGTAGTTCTTCAAGGGTATCTTTAATACGATCACCTAGTACCATTATGTCTTCTACAACATCAAGTGCAATCTGCAATCATAAATCTTTTAGAAATAACTTGAAAATACAAGGAAAATAAAACTAGCTTACTCCCACAAGTAAGTTCCATATTACCAACAAGACTAACCTCACTCCTTTTCATGTGAATAGATAACATCTTACTCAAAGTCCGGATGCTAGAAAGAGGACCACGAATCTGGAAGAAGATAGGATGGTAGAAATTATATTTGCAATACCAGTATGTGGGAACAAAGTCAAACAGTTGGAAAGTCAGAAATTTTACTTGCTCCACGAGATTGCTCATTCTTACATTATTCTGCCATGATGATTGCTGGAGTAGCATAGCTTTCTGCAGAACAGCCAAATGAGTACAAACTTAAACGGTGAAGGAAGAATTGTAAGAGACAAGATCGTGTTATACATTATTATGCCACCAAGAAATCAGTGTTCCAAAAGAGACAAAACAAGCAGATTAGACAGAAAAACTTGAACAAGCAAAACCATGATAGAATATTCAAATATTTGAAGATGACTACGAACAACTTTACAGTCACCAGAACTGACTCAGCAAGCGCATTTATCTAAAAAATCTTAATAACATCTTTGCTTTAAAGTCTGGCCTCTTGAGAATAAGACGTAGTATTTTGATAATTTTCAATGTGGGCTCGTTTCAAAGAGAAAGCACTGGGTTATCATAATAGACAGGAGAACACAGCTTTTTTTTTTTTTTATTCCTCTTGCAAAAGTATGAAGGGGCATCCCTCTGCTACCATTTGTGGAAACAGGATTTAAGTAGACTCGAACTGAAAAGTAGCTTAAAAAATAATTTTACACGAAATTGGATGATAATTCTCATCTACCTGATCCATAACATATGCCATGGCTAGGGAACGGCTAATATTCCTGGCCCTTGATTGTTGCTCATCACTGTATTTGAACATCCGTGGCAACTCATCTTTAACAGTTCGGATTCCCATATCTGACCCAGCAGATAAAGCATAAGCTTCTTCAGGGGATTGATGCTGCATTAAATCGCGCCCTCCTCTCTGTAAATCACCAAAGTTTTCTTGCATCGGAAGCTCGGCTACTAAAAACCCGACAACAAATGGTTTTTTAACCATTGGAAAAACAACAGCTCTATGCTCCGGAAAGACTTCAACCTTCGACATAATAATAGAAGATGAAAACATTTGATTTAACAGTTCAGTTTTTCTTCTTCGCACCTAATCACAAATGCAAAGTCAATTATCCTACCTGGCTATTGGACAATTCAGTTTCTGCTGCATGGAGACCAGTTGGAACATGAAAATTACCGACCAACAAAACAACGTCTTTCACACTCTCTCCCGAATACGAAATAACTCGACGTAGCTCCAGACGATCCATCACATATCCACCTGCTGGTCTTACATACACCTACACAAAAAATAATTTTAATTTCTTTACTCTTTGGCGGAATTAGCAACATATTTACGGAACTTTTGCTTTATCAAAAACATATAGATAGCTAAACTCAAGTGAAATTTCTAAAGAAAAGAAAAAAGGCACCACATCTTTCCACTTTATCATTTGTTTTTCTAATTGAGGTACTGTGTACGCATAAACTTACGGAGAGCAAGGCATCGGGATCGACAATTCGGCGAAAAAGATCCAATTGTTCAGCACAAAGTCTCAGGAAATCTGCGCTTGGAAGAACCATGCCGCCTTTCTGATCCTTCTCTATCCTCTGCTCAAACTCCACCGGAGAAGTGGAAGCCCTGCGGATGGCGGATGAAACGGCAGCGGCCGAAGGGACAACAGCTTCATCCGGTTGTTTATCATCGCAAGAATGGGTAACGTGGTGGAGTAAATTAGGTTTGGGAATTGAGCTTTGGAGAGACGAGCTAACGGTAGAAGAGGAAGAAGAAAAGGGAGATGAAGCAGAAGTTAGGAGCAGTGGTTGCTTGATAGAGAGATGAAGCTTAGCTGAAAAATGGCAGAAGCAGAGGCGGGATGAAAGATAATTTGGGTTGCAGAGAAGGCTATGGGGGAAAGCAGCAGAGACTAGCATTGTAGATGATCGAACTTCCAAGTGAGTAAGAAGGAAGATGACACGGAAGTGATTTCTGCTTGTGAAAATAAACGGTAAAGGAAAACTACAGGAACGACGTCGTTTTAATTCACCCACGAAAATTTTGTTTCATTCTCTCATGAAATTATAACGATATAATATAAATATTTAAAATAATAATTTCATGAATCAACGAAGAAATGACACTTAATTGCTTCGTTACATTTGGGATTAGAACTTAAAATTAGAACGTTAAACTAATATTATTTGTATTTTTATTATGAGTAATATTATGTTAAGGATTTACTTTTACTCTAATTTTCACACGACGGCGTGTCATATGTAATTTGTAATTTGAACCCTAAAATTTAAGAGTGCCGTCGTCTAATATCTTAAATTTTATTTTTCAATAATTAAAAACCTCGACTAAATACAGTTAGTAATTTGAACCTTGAGGTTAAAAAAACCAACTTTACATGTGTGACTCATTTATTGGGTGATCTCTCTCGTCTCTCTGAACACCAACCCAATATTTATTTTCATCACACTTGGACTCATATGCTGAAATCTAATATAATGACCTTCATTTTCTAGTTAATTGTTTATGGAGGTATATGCATATGCACTACCATGGAGTAGTTGATGTTAGATATTTGTTTTATTTACGTTTTAGTTGAACGAGTCAACACCAATAATGGTTTAGTGGGTTGAGTCTGTTATGAATGTTTCCTGGTTTTTAGCAGAATAAGTGGTCTGAGTGGTCTTTAGTGGCAGTAGCAACATAGCACTTTGTTAGCCTATTTTCTAGTTCATTTCCGTTGATGTACAGCTCTATAAAAAGAGCATTTCATGTTATGATGAAGCATGACAGATTAATCTCTTTTTTGCCTTCATTATTTTTGCGGTTGCATTAACAGTGGTATCAGAGCTATTGTTTGTTTGAAGCAGTAGATAGCAGTCAATGGCTTCCTCAGATAACTTTGTACAACCCGCAATTCCACGGTTCGATGGTCACTACGATCATTGGAGCATGCTAATGGAGAACTTCTTGAAGTCAAAGGAGTATTGGCACGTTGTTGACTCTGGAGTAGCAGAACCAGCAGCAGGAGCTACAGAAACACAAAAGGCAGATTTTGAAGGCTTAAAGTTGAAAGATCTTAAAGCCAAAAATTATCTTTTTCAAGCAATTGATCGAGCAACTTTGGAGACAATTCTTTGCAAAGATACCTCCAAACAAATTTGGGACTCCATGAAGAAAAAGTATCAGGGGAATGCCAAAGCAAATCGAGTGCAGCTTCAACGAATTCGAACTGAATTCGAAACTTTACGCATGAAGTCAAGCGAATCAGTCACAGATTTCTTTGCGAGAACGATGGCAATTGCGACTAAGATGAGGATCCATGGAGAGAAAATGGAGGATGTCACCATTGATGAGAAAATTCTTCGATCAATGATGCCAAAATACAGTTTTGTTGTGTGCTCCATAGAAGAATCCAAAGATATTAATGAACTCTCCATTGATGAGTTGCAAAGCTCATTGCTAGTACATGAGCACAAAGTTTTCCAGCAGGATAAAGAGGAGCAAGTTTTGAAAGCAACAGTAGAAAATCATTTAACAACAAATGGAGGTCGAGGAAGAGGCCGAGGTCGAGGAAAAGGCCGAGGAAGCTATGGGCGTGGCAACCAACAACACCATCAGCATTAAGAAATCAATCTCAAGGAAGAGAAAGAGGGCGTGGAGGTCATAATTCAACACCTTAGAGGTCAAAGCCAACAGATAAATCACATGTGGAGTGCTACCGCTGTCATAGGTATGGTCATTATCAATCTGAGTGTCGAACAAATTTAAATAAGCAAAGTGTAGAGGTATCTAACTTTGCAGCAAAGGAAGAAGAAGTTTCGCTTTTGATGGTGTGTAATGCAAATGAAGAATGTCAACAAAACCTATGGTATTTGGACACTGGCTGTAGCAACCACATGTGTGGAGAAAAGAGGGCATTCTCTAAATTGGATGAAACCTTCCGCAACACTGTCAAGTTTGGCGATGACTCCACTGTATCTGTCATGGGAAAGGGCAAAATCATATTGCAGATGAAAGATAACTCTTTTCGCACAATTTCTAATGTGTTTTTTGTTCCAGATTTAAAGACTAATTTACTGAGTATTGGTCAGCTGCAGGAAAAAACTATTAAAAATGGATTATGTCGAATTGAAGACTCAAAGCTTGGTTTGATTGTTGAAGTTAAAATGACTGCAAATCGTATGTTCCCACTTCAGCTTCATAATTCAAGTTCTTTATGCTTCTCAACCAGTATGAAAAATAACAGCATGGCTATGGCATCTTCGTTATAGTCATTTGAGTTTTGGTAGACTAAACACTCTGTAGCAAAAAAATATGGTCATGGGTCTCCCTCAAATTACAACTCCTTCTCAATTTGTGAAGAATGTGCTGTTAGCAAACAGCACCGCACTCAATTTCCTCAAGGAAACTCATGGAGAGCAAAAAATGTATTGGAGTTGGTACATTCTGATCTTTACGGTCAATTAATCCATCTTCAAATGGAGGTAAAAGATACATAATTACTTTTATTGATGATTTTAGCCAGAAGACATGGGTGTATTTTTTGTAAAAAAAATCAGAAACTTTTGAAGCTTTCAAAAGGTTGAAAGTTCTAGTTGAAAAAGAAACAGGCAGTCAAATCAAAGTACTTCGCACGGATCGTGGTGGTGAATATATCTCACAAGAATTTACCAATTTTTGTGAAAATAATGGAATCAAAAGGCAACTGACAGCAGCCTACACACCTCAAAAAAACGGTGTTTGTGAACGCAAAAATCGTACTATTTGGAATATGGTATGGAGTCTTTTGACAAAAAACAGTGTTCCAAAACTTTTTTGGCCGGAAGCAGTTAACTGGAGTATCCATATTCTAAATAGAAGTCCTACCCTTGTTGTTCAAAATATAACACCAGAGGAAGCATGGAGCGGTCGAAAGCCAAGAGTTGATCATTTCAGAATTTTTGGGTGTGTTTGTTATGCCCATATTCCAGATCAAAAAAGAACGAAGCTAGATGACAAAGGTGAGAAATGCATTTTTCTTGGTGTTAGTGATTGTTCTAAAGCTTACAAATTACCAATTTTGGTGAATATATCTCACAAGAATTTACCAATTTTTGTGAAAATAATGGAATCAAAAGGCAACTGACAGCAGCCTACACACCTCAAAAAAACGGTGTTTGTGAACGCAAAAATCGTACTATTTGGAATATGGTACGGAGTCTTTTGACAAAAAGCAGTGTTCCAAAACTTTTTTGGCCGGAAGCAGTTAACTGGAGTATCCATATTCTAAATAGAAGTCCTACCCTTGTTGTTCAAAATATAACACCAGAGGAAGCATGGAGCGGTCGAAAGCCAAGAGTTGATCATTTCAGAATTTTTGGGTGTGTTTGTTATGCCCATATTCCAGATCAAAAAAGAACGAAGCTAGATGACAAAGGTGAGAAATGCATTTTTCTTGGTGTTAGTGATTGTTCCAAAGCTTACAAATTACCAATTTTTGTGAAAATAATGGAATCAAAAGGCAACTGACAGCAGCCTACACACCTCAAAAAAACGGTGTTTGTGAACGCAAAAATCGTACTATTTGGAATATGGTACGGAGTCTTTTGACAAAAAGCAGTGTTCCAAAACTTTTTTGGCCGGAAGCAGTTAACTGGAGTATCCATATTCTGAATAGAAGTCCTACCCTTGTTGTTCAAAATATAACACCAGAGGAAGCATGGAGCGGTCGAAAGCCAAGAGTTGATCATTTCAGAATTTTTGGGTGTGTTTGTTATGCCCATATTCCAGATCAAAAAAGAACGAAGCTAGATGACAAAGGTGAGAAATGCATTTTTCTTGGTGTTAGTGATTGTTCCAAAGCTTACAAATTATATAATCCTATCACCAAGAAAATTGTCATTAGTCGAGATGTAATATTTGACGAAGAAACTTTCTGGAAATGGAGTGGAGCTAGTTCTCAACAACAAATTCCAGCAGATTTTGATGGACAAGATGAAGAAGGAAAGCAACAGAGTTTAGAGATATTGCAGCAACCAATCATCACTCAAGATGGACAAGTGGTGGTTCAAGATTCACCTGTAGATGCAAGAGAAACAAGAAATAGAAAAAGACCAGCATGGATGAGTGATTATGAGGTAACAGGAATTGATCAATCTGAGGATCCACTTGTTCATTTTGCTCTTTTTGCAGATTGTGATCCTGTAACATTTGAAGATGCAGTCAAACAATCAAAATGGAGGAAAGCGATGAATGAAGAAAGTACAGCAATAGAAAGAAACTCAACATGGGAGTTGACTGAACTTCCTAAAGGGTAGAAAACCATTGATGTAAAGTGGGTTTTCAAGACTAAATTGAAAGAAAATGGTGAGGTGGACAAATACAAAGCTCGCTTGGTCGCGAAAGGTTACAAGCAAGAATTTGGCGTAGATTATGAAGAAGGGTTCGCTCCAGTTGCAAGACATGATACAATCAAATTGGTGATTGCATTGGCAGCACAAATTTCGTGGCCTGTTTTTCAGTTGGATGTCAAGTCGGCTTTCTTGCACGGAGACTTGAAAGAACATGTATTTATCAAACAACCTCCTGGTTATGTTAAAAATGGAGAAAAGTCCAAAGTGTATAGATTGAAAAAGGCTTTGTACGGACTAAAACAAGCTCTACGAGCTTGGTACAGTCGTATTAAAGCTTATTTTTTGAAAGAAAGATTTTCAAAATATCCATATGAGCACACTCTGTTTGTTAAAGCTGAAGGAGGAAAGATGCTTGTGGTGTGCTTATATGTAGATGACTTGATTTATACTGGTAATGATGCTGAAATGTTTGAAAAATTTAAGCAGTCCATGATGCTTGAATTTGATATGTCTGATCTTGGAATGATGCACTATTTTCTTGGCATCGAAGTGGTACAATCTGCAGCTGGTATTTTTATTACTCAAAGAAAGTATGCTCAAGATATTCTAGATAGATTTGGAATGAAGAATTGCAATCATGTCAAAACACCAACTGAAGTGGGTTTGCAACTTGTGAAAAATCCAGATGGAAAGACGATAGATTGCAGAATCTACAAGCAAATTGTAGGAAGTTTGATGTATTTGACTACTACTAGGCCTGACATAATGCATGCTGTTAGTATGATTAGCAGGTTCATGGAATGTCCAAAAGATGTTCATCTTTGGGCTACCAAAAGAATTCTTCGTTTTTTGCAGGAAACTATCAATTATGGAGTGTTTTACAAGAGAGGAGATAAATCTGATCTTTGTGGCTTTACAGATAGTGATTATGCCAGAGACAAAGATGACAGAAAAAGTACTTCAGGATACGTGTTTATGTTTGGTTCAGCAGCTATTGCGTGGTCTTCGAAAAAACAAAGCATTGTTACTTTATCAACAACTAAAGCAGAATTTGTAGCTGCAACAGTTTGTGTCTGCCAAGCAATTTGGCTTAGAAGAATGCTTGAAGAACTCCAGATCAAGCAAGAAAGAGCAACTGAATTTTATTGCGACAACACCTCAACAATCAAACTCTCCAAAAATCCAGTGTTACATGGAAAAAGCAAACACATTGATGTCAGGTTTTATTTCTTAAGGGATCTCACAAAAGATGAAGTCATTGAAGTTCTTTACTGCAGAAGTGAAGATCAGATTGCTGATATAATGACAAAGCCTTTAAAAATTCATGTGTTCCAGAAGCTAAGTAAGTTACTTGGAGTGTGTGCTTTTGATCAGCTTCACTAAACTGAAAGCATTCAGTTTAAGGAAGGGATTGTTAGATATTTGTTTTATTTACGTTTTAGTTGAACGAGTCAACACCAGTAATGGTTTAGTGGGTTGAGTCTGTTATGAATGTTTCCTGGTTTTTAGCAGAATAAGTGGTCTAAGTGGTCTTTAGTAGCAGTAGCAACATGACACTTTGTTAGCCTATTTTCTAGTTCATTTCCGTTGATGTACAACTCTATAAAAAGAGCATTTCATGTTCTGATGAAGCATGACAGATTAATCTCTTTTTTGCCTTCATTATTTTTGCGGTTGCATTAACAGTTGATAGGAGTGGAAAAAACCAGACCGGAATCAAAGAACCGAACTAGATCGAGGGTTTTGGTTCGATTTCGGTCGGTACTCAAACGGTTCCGGTCCAGGACCGATTCTGCCCACCAAGAAGCCGTGGGACACGGTCTGGTCCACAGTTCTTAGTCAATGATCTAGAAAAATCTCGGACTGGACTGTTCTAAATTCAAAAACTGACCAAAACTGGTTCAGTTTAACCCTTCTGTTGTTTTAGACTTTCAGGGTTTATTGTTTAGCACTTCTACTGGCTGACTTTCAGAGTTTCTATAATTCCCGAAATCCCTAAGCGATGCCGACGCCAGCCACTCACCTTCGTGAAATCGCAGAGACAGTCAACCACACATTCGCCAAATCGCAGAGTCAGTCAGTCAGCCCCGCCACGCTAGACGGTCGGAGTCTGCACCTTTCTTCACCGAAGTCCAAACCAACCGCGCACTGCACTTCACGATTCGCAGCACGCCGAAGTCCAAACTGCCGAAGGCCGAAGAAACCGTGGGAATCTGTTGAAGCGTGAAGGTGAGTGTTTTAATTTTCTAATTTAATTTATTTTGATTATCAAAATTGATGCAACGATGAATTGATGAATTTTATAAATTAATGTTGTAGTTTATTTATGCATAATAAATTTGTATCAAAATTGATGTTGTAGATTACCAAAATTGATGTTAATTAAAATTTGTGATCTTATTCTGTTGTAGGATAGTTTTGTAACTTTTGTTATTGTTACGTAGAAAGATTCTAACAATTATTTAGTGTTTTGTTATTTATTAGTTCACCATTTGTTATTCTGGTTTCTGAATAAATGTATTTTTTTTCTTTTTAGCATAAATTTGTGTCTGAATAGATGAATTCTTCTCATAGTAAAAACTCACATGTATATTCAAAAAGAATAAAATCTTTAATTTAGAATCATTTAAGTAGAGTACCGAACACTAACTCAGATAAGTGTAATTATTGTAGGCAAATTTATGCAGCACACCCGATGAAAAATAGAACTTCAAATTTAATAAGGTATATTAAAGTATGCAAAAAATTTTAAAAAAAAATATAGACAACAACCAAAAAACTTTTAGCTTTAGACCTAATAAGAACAAGATTGCTGGTGTACTCACATTTATTATAATGATTGCTCGAGAATTTTTCACAAAGATGATTATATTAGATGAATTACCACTAAAAGTGGTTAAAAGAATTGATTTTAGGATATTTTGTCTAATTCTAACTCATGAATAGTGGAATCTATATGTCACATGCATGGTACTATCATATAACCCGCAATTCACCCATCATGCAATCTATATGTCACATGCATGGTACTATTATATAAGATGAACGATATATGTGTATACAATAGCATCTCAATGTTAATGCAATATAATCTTACACGATCACATTTAGTCTCATACATCGCTACATTTCTGAAGCTTCTACGGGCATGTTGTAGTCGTTAGCGCAATTCTTCTCATAAGGTTATGTACAAACGGAGTCGTCTGTAAATCAGTAATATACTCTCCATCTAGCATACAACGATGTATGACACATGCACATCATTGTCATGCCACCCAACACATTTGACTAATGCATCCCAAATATACAAGGTAATTGAAAAATCATGTTTAGTTATATTTTATTTTTCAAAAACAGCAGCTAAGCGCAGTAACGCTCTTCTTACTCACCACAGTTGTGTCCGGGGCAACTCGAAAACCCATCGATCGCTGATCGAGGTTTCCCATTTTTCGTTCAAACGCTGTTTTGATGCATACAATCTATACCAACATACTTAAACTCATGTTCTGAGTTAAGTTTAAAGCATCAATTTCACAAAAAAAAACAACGCAAATTAAAGATTTCTATCCAAATTTACAAAATCTAGCGGGTAAGCGGAAACATACCTATTTGGACGTTTCATCAAGAGATTTTTATCAATCTTTTCCTTTGGATGCGAGGAATAAGTTTGTATTCTGAATATGAGACACTGTTCATAAAGCTTTGATTGTTTAAAAGGATCGAGAACCTCTCTGCCAGTGGGCAGTCATTGTTTACCTAGAGCGAGGGAGGGAGAGAGGTCACCCAGTAAATGAGTCACGAGCGTAAAATTAATGAGTTTTTTCACACGAGACTTTCATCTTTCACAACTCTTAAATGAGTCACCTGTCAATCTCTGAATTAAATGAGTAGAACAAGTTCTACAAAAATATGAAAATGCAGACTTAATCCCATGAAGATATGGTTTAACATTGTCTCTCTATTTCAATTATGATGTCTCAAAATCCACACAACTGCGCATAACTGTAGATTAGAATACCTGTGTGCTACTCAGTCAACTAACCCTGATGACTCTGCTGCACACAAGACATACTTGGGCGGACCGGCCCTATCAGCTTTTAGAGAGCTATGAATCGTTCCCATATCCGGGTCTGACAAGGAATTCATAAGTGGAACACAGATGGGACAATATAACTAATCGTCATATATCTTAGTTATAATCATTCATCCAATAATTACTCTTCAAACTGATCTATTTCTGTGCACAAAGAAGAAATGTAAAAAATTTATAACATGTACCAATTATACTAAAAAAATACAATATCCCTTCTCCAGTTCTAGAGAGAGAGAGAGCATCAAATGAGGATTATTGACACTAAGACTGAACTAGGATTTATAAAAACTTGCTGACTTGAATAAACAAAATTTTCTCATTAACACGCAGAAATGGCATCAAAATAAACTAATTGAGTCGATCAAAGACCAATTAACTTCTAGGAACAATACAGACTCATTAACAAAAAGAAGAAATAAGAAATTAAATTGGAATTGTGCAAGGTTCCAAAAGTAAGAACTAATCAAAGTAAAGGCTGCAGTACCAGAAAATATGACGCTCCAATTCTCAGAGCTAAAAAGAATGAAACGATTTCATCTAAGCGAGAAAATATTATTCCCTTCAACCAAATGTCAAAAGTAGGATATAGCTTCACCATCTATCCCTCGACCTGGACCTGAAAATAGCAGGGAAAAAGAAATATCGTCAGATGCAACTTTATGATGCAGCAAATAGTTAATCATTAAACCAAAGATGTTTGCCGATTTGCTCGGCACCTCAACCAATCATATACAAATTTGGGAAACTCTAAATTGGAATCCACATATTAAAATAACCAAGAATTCAGACAACTGTGTCAGGTCTTCTAAATTAACACCGTGTCAGTTAAATTATTCATCCAACTTCCAGAAATGAAGCGCAAAGAAAGACTCGAGCTATTTCTTAAGCTAGTGAGCTTTGAAACCTTAGGCACATAATCTATCCATAGGATTTTGCCCCAGCACGGATGATAATTATTTAGAAACAGGAACCATGCCTTTACACAAGAAATCAAGAAACATGAGAATGTGTTGAGAACAAAATACCAAGAACCCACAGTAAACACAATCACAGGGAAGAATTACTTGCATCCAATCATAAACAAAGAAGAGAGTTAACGTACAGACACATATGGGAGGTCCAATTCTCCCCTAGAAAACTCCTAACAGTAATTTCCTACCTCCCCCTTCTTTTGTTCCCTTTTATTCCCTTACCTCGCTCCTGGATTCCCCAGCCTCGTAGGCTAACAGACTAACAATTTCTTGCTCAGCTCACACATTCCCCACCACCTAGATTTCCCTTATCAAGTTAACCCCCTCCTTCCTCTTAGGCCTCCCTGCACATGAGTAATGCATCGGTTGCCCATGCGAATGTTTGTCATCGACGCTAGAATAAACGGAGTTCTCAACAAAAAAAATAATCAAGATTTAGCCATAATCGATCTACTGGAAAAAATATTTTGCCCTAGCATGAGTGATAACCATTAGAAACAGGTAACATATATTTCTACAGGAAATCATTTAGAAACAGGGAACAATATCTTTTAACCGAAATCAGGAAATATAAGAATGTATGCCATCAACACTAGAATAAACAGTATTTTCCACAGAAGCTAATCAAAATTATTGGCTGGACCAATGCTTCAAATTGATTTGATACAAATCTAACAGAAACATTCAGTCTGTCCAATTGATGTCATGATAGATGATTAGGTTATCCTTAATGCAGCAATAAGCAATCCTTTTCACAGGAATTCAGAGAGGTCAAGCGTATAAAGAGAAGAAAATCAACATATCATCACCTCTCAAAGTCCCTGGTGACCAAAGAAACTCTATTCCGGTCACCTTGAATTCCTCTTCTATCATCTGCAGGCCCTGACCACCCATCTCCTTTGCTGTGAAAGCGAGGTCTATCCATTAGCTCAGCGTTTCTGGACTCCTTTCCTGATTGAGAAGGTGGTCTCTCAAGGATAGCAGCTCTATCAGTTCCAGAGCTTGGCCTTTCGATTGCCTTCTGCCCAAAGCGAACTTTGTCATCTAAATCACAAATCAGTTTCTCCAGTTCTCTCTCTTTCAGAATATAAATATCTTGTAGACTTGGCTGATCTTCAGCAGTTTCCTGCAGTGACTCCCTTTTCACCTTGGCTTTAACTTCATCATTGAGTTCTTTCTTTAAATAATCTAGTTCTTCTTTCAGCAACTTTTCTTCTTCTGTTTCCAGCCTGGTTTATACATTTTGTCCAGATTAAAAACATGATAATTTTTTGAAGAGATCCACAAATCTCAAGTCATAGATTACAGGACATGCATGAAAACAGGAATGAAATCAGTCCTACTCATAAAAAATCAGTACATGTCAAGATAGACTGTACCATCAAATAGAAAGGAAAGCACCAGGAACAATTGCTTAACATTATGTTCGAAGTACATCATAATACAAGGAAATAGGAATCAGTACTTGGATTTGATATACCTCAATGGTTGTGGTATATCTAGTTTCCCATTTTTTTAATAAGAAACTCAAACAATCATCGACTGTAATACAAAAACCCAATGACGTTACCAATATAACAAGCATGCATAACATATGATCTCAAAGAATCGAACATCTTACACAACATAAAGATGGGTAGTTAAAAAGACAGTTAGTATAATATTCAACTAGTTTCCTCGACAGAGATTCATTTAATTACAGGGGATGATTGAATCCCTGATACAAGAGGTCATCAAATGTCAATGTTTTAAGTGTGAATATTTAGCACATAGGTTGTTTCTTGAAGTCCGTACAAAATACTGTTCTGAGTTTTTTTAATTAAACCTGTGAAACGATCACTCTTATAGCAGAACTGAGAAAGTTAAACAGCATTCAGGAAATTCTAACTTACAAAAGGAAATCTGGTCTAAAATACTAAGCTTTAACATTGACATGGCATACAGTCAAGAGGTCACAAACAAATCACACCAAATTTAGCAGGACTAAAGCGATTTCAACCAAAAACTTATTTTCCACAATTACATGAAACAAATTATTATGCAGATCAAATTATGCTCAGCCGGGATTAAAGAAATCAATAAGTACGGAACTAAAGACCTCTGAACTGCACGATGCTCCAATTCAACATCAACCTTTCGCCAATCCTTGCCTTGCTCCTCTAGCAAAACTTCCCTGGGCTTGGCATCTCCAAATGGGTTAACTTTTGGCCTTGGCTTCAACAGATTTTCTATTCCCTGCAGACCCTGGCTTTCCGACCTGGTTGACTGTGCACTCGATGGCCTGCTGGAGTGAGAACTTGTCGGCCTACTTGTTTTCTTTGCATCAATTTCCGAATCCAACTTCTTCCAATCCAATCCCTTCTGAGCCAAAACCTCCTCTCTCGGCCTTGCAGCACCAAATGGATTCGGTTTATTTGTCTTTGGAGGTTCATTCACCTCAGAGTTAACACCAGCATTGCCTTTTGGAGGATTCAAAACCAACCTAGGCCTCTCCCGCTCATTCTCACGAGATACACTTCGATTCCAGCGATCAGAATCTCCTGAATCGCGAAAACCTGTACCAAATGTAGAGGATCTAGAGGGAAAAGATTTTTTCCCGCTTCCCCAATTTTCGTTTTCGTCAGCCCGAGAAACTCCTCCCATACCACCATCAAGTGATCCATGCCAGTTTTGCCTACCGGGTTCAAATGCTGGAAGAGATTTCTTAGTCGATGCCCAGTTTTCGACCTCGTCCGCCCTAGAAGTTTGATCGAAATCGGACACCCTGGAAGGTGGACCTCTCTGTTCGTCGCCAAATCCACCATAGGATTTCCTTGCACCTCCCCAAGACCCATCGCCATCGTCTCGGTCCCGATTCCGACCCTGTGTCGGACCTGAACGCCCATACGATGAAAATCCACCTCCATAGCGGCTATTTTGCATCTCCTCCGCCGACCGCTCCTTCGGACCGGTAGGAAGACGAAGCATCTCCTCCGCAGTCAAGCCTTTATACCCTCCAATCCCACTGATGGAGCCGGACGCCATAGAAGTGCTCTTCGTGAACTCCGACAAACTCATCTTCTTCTTCTTTGTCTTCGCCCTCGCCGCATCCTTGAGGCTCGGAAAGTTCTCATTCTCCACTTGAGAAGCTGCCGCTGCCGCTGCCGCTGCCGCCGCCGCCTCCAGTTCCTCCTGCTCTGCGCGCTCGGAGTCGGCAGCCCAAGCCCCGACACCTCCCCAGGGTTTCGACATTATTCCGTTTCTCCCGACCAAGATCTACAATTTTCAGCGAACAAAATTGAGTAAATAGATCTAAATAAAACAGATGAATTCCCGCTTCAGGTACGAGCTAAGGCTCCTTCATTGGAGCCGGAGCTCAAAAAACATGAACAGAAAGAGCAAGATGAAGAGGAAGAGGATGCAGTTTCACAGAGGGCAATATTCCAACATCACCAATAATAATAATTTTGGCCAAATGAAATTAATTTACCTCCAAATAAATAATAATACTAAATTAAAATTCATATTTTTTTATTCTCACCCTTACATTTGTGGTGCATTTAACTAGATAATTAATAATTATCTAAAAATATAAAGTTAGAACGAAGCTACTCTTTATTTATTAATCTAATAATTTATTTTATTTAGTTATTTTTCATACTTGTATTCTACCCATCTATTTGATAAATTTTAATGCAATATTTTCATAGCACAAAATAATAATATTACGTTGAACTTTAATTTTACCAGAAAATAATAAAGTGAGAGGTTTGGGCGAAATTCATGTGATTTTATGTTCTATTTATAGTTGGTAATAATTGTTAAGTATATATGTCATTACCTAGAGACGGGTCTAACAAAACGCCGAGTTGAGCAACCTGATTTTCGGAGAGGACTCGATTATTTAGCTCAAGGCTTTGTTTGCAGTAGAAGACTTAAACATAATCAAAAGTCAAGATCAACACAGTGATTACAGATATAATAGTGCAATAAAATAAAAAAATTCAATAAGATTTACAAATCCAAACTCAAATCCAATTAAGATGATTTTATACAGACCCAATGTAAGATAAGTTCTCACCAGAGAATACTAAACATTCAAATGCAGAAAGAAATAAAGAGAACTGCTTTCAAGCTACAGTTACTCACTGTTCTTATTCTTTCTTGAAAATGGGAGGGATCATTTGGGGTGATTGACAAATTCAGTAGGAATGCTATATTAAATACATGTAAAACTTCTTTTACATTTTCTTTCAAAACATAATGCAGGATCAAAGTGGTTTTCAAAAATCGTCTCATAAAACTCATCTTTTCAACGTTTTACAAAAACAGACTTCAAGAGTCACTAATGAGGTATTAAATAAATCATTGTCATATACATAAACAACTATACGAAAATAGGTCATCATCATACATTTCACTTGAAAATTATATCAGTGAAAAAGTAGGGTCACTCAACGACCTCTCCAACACATAAACACAGAAAGACGGCGACCGAAATCTAGTAACATCTCATGAGCCAGAAAGAAGAATAAACAACGTGCGATCCGAAGATCAAGTCTCGTTACTCGGGTTGTTGATGAACAATGGTCCTCTACGAAGCAATTTATCCACAACATGTACATCTAGATAGGGGATTATAACATCTCATTGAAGGGATAAATGTAGCTATATAAAGTCACCCTTTGTTGCTATCCTTGTGGAAAATTTGAGCTTTCATGTAACAATTCATGTACGTTAATAGCATAATATTGGCAACTTTAAGCTTTAACCTCTTCACTTCTTGTTGGAAGAAATCACTGAATCGTCAACAAAAAAAATAAATGACTTTCGAATGGAAATTGGGTGATCATGGAAGACAATGAAGATTTTTAAGAGGTTCTCCCTCCTACGAAGAGGGCTGCGAGGAAGAATAAACCTTCAGTGGTTTCTCCCAACAATGTGTGATGCACATGGTAAGTGTTTAACGGATGCAATAACGAGAGGGTGTAATTGATAACGAGCCAAAGTACAAAGTGTTAATTGACAAAATTTAAAATTCGAAGTATCAACTGCAAACACCTCATACTTTAGAGGGTAAATTGATATTTACCCTATTAAATATACGGTGAATATGAATATGAACATGAATATGAAAGAAAAAAAAGAGTTCTTTTTTTTTCTTTTAGAAAAGTTACTTTGTGATTTATCCCTATCAAAGTAATTACATATCAGAAGTATCAAAGTCTGTTCAATAATGTAAAACAAAGAAACTGGCTGAGTATTTGAAAGGCTATCATCTCACATTTTGAGCTACAAATAATCTAACCTAAAATATTATCATAAGCTCAATCCATTTAACCAAAGACAATATTATGCTAGCAGTTAAAACTTAATTTATTTTTCTAAAAAAATTTAGTAGATAAATAAGATGTTATAATCATAAACAATCAAATAGATATATGTGAACTACAAGTGATGAACATATATAAAAATAAAATCAAACACCCCAAACTTAACAGATAATGTATGACATGAAGCAATGAAAATAAATCAATGACTTTCTTATCAATTAAAGTGATTGGGGCAAGCTTTTTATTGCTATTGCGTAGAAGCAAATCTTCAAAATGACAGAAAATGCGATATAGAACACCAAAACATTAAAGATAAGAAAAATATGTTGCTATTTTTTCTATTCTTTTTGAAACTAAATGTCTGAGTTACCTCCTAAAAAACCTTAATTCATAGTGACATCCTGACTGTCCTCATTTTTCGTATTTTATTTTTGAGGTGGATTATTCCTTCCACCCTTCTTCTCTTCCATGTTGACTTTTTTTTTAATTTTTGATTATTTGCCCCTCCACTTTAAAATTTTTTCCACCATTTGCTTTTAGTTCGACTATTCCATGACAATATTTTATTCACTCTAGATATATCTAACCATATTGAGTTATAAAACTTTGAGTTAGGTCACACTTCATGTTCTTTTGTTTGTGCCTTCTACATCATTCTTTGTGTCTTCGCATAATTTCATCACTTTTTTGGGAGTTCTTTTGCACAAACTTGAGATTCCATATTATTTATAAAATCAAGCAGATTGCAAACTCTTATTTCAACTGGTGCTTTCAAATCATGATATATATTAAATCTTAATTTTTTCATCATTTTGCTAGTAAATCATGGAAAAAAATTCAGTTTTATAAATCCTTTCAATCAATCAAAATGTCTAATAGTTATAGACTTCAGTAGAACGATTAATGAGGTTAAACCATTTTGATTCTTCCTATGAATTACAATGGATTTCTGTCAACATATAAAAAAAAAACTATGCATTTTGTAGGAGTCCTACTTCTGCAGTGACTCACGAGATAAAATTCATGTGATAGTACCTTCTGAAGCAGCCAGTCAAGACTTTCTTCAATGTTCTATGAGATAAAATCCCACGTTAAGTCATGAAGTGCTGGGTAGCTCCACCGACCTCCATCTGGAACCACTTCTTTCTCCTGTAAGTAGGACCCGGAATATAACATCATTAGAAAAGAACACTCCCACTAAGACTGAAGATTTTACAAAGTTGGGGAGTAAATAAAGTAACAATCTTTTCTTTCCCACAAGATATCACAGCATCTAAAACATGAACTAGTACAAACATGAACTAGTACAATGTATCGAAAAAGAAAACAATAGACATCAAATTGGCCATGGTTGATAGAATTAATCTAATTCCACCATGGAAGAACAATCGCCAATAAAAAAGAAGAGTAAAGAAAACAGATCACAACAACAAAATTTAGATTAGTTCTTTATCAAGTACGAGCTACGTTGTCTTTTTACTATAATACGAGAAAGTTCAACACAAAATACTCACCATTATCTCATACAACTTATCTTATGTCAATTAGGTATCACTCTTAAACACAGACATACTTGAGATAATACATACAGTTAGAATATACTAATGGTTGAACTCAAATTTAAAATTTTGCTTACCTGATAAAACAAGCCCAAAAGGAAGGTCGATTCACCTGTTGCAGCCGGGGTCCTATTAAAAGTTACAATTGGAACG
The DNA here is from genome assembly GCA_022432975.1 of Begonia masoniana. Taxonomy (NCBI): domain Eukaryota; kingdom Viridiplantae; phylum Streptophyta; class Magnoliopsida; order Cucurbitales; family Begoniaceae; genus Begonia; species Begonia masoniana. The sequence goes on from CM039515.1 coordinate 39,183,207, forward strand.
ACGGAACACTAGCAATAATGCTCTGTTTCATCCATAGTGAAGAGGAACGAGAAAAGAAGTGGTGCCAATGAAATGTGTGTCCATGTAACATAGAGAGAGGAAAAAGTCTGATCAAGGAAAAGCCGCAAGATTACATGGTACAAAACCAAGGATTCTCATGCTCATCCGCAAGATTCTCAAGATTACATGGTACACAGAGCCTCGGTCCTCTTCTGCATACTAATCAATACGTTATGCCAAGTATTAACTCTCGACTGCGCCTTACCATACAATCCCACATTAATGGCCTCCAAATCCTCTGCCCTAATCTTCAAAACCACCTCCGGCTCCGCACCATCTAACACCCAAATCAAACACGAACAAAATCCTTTTGTTATTTCCGAGTCACTATCGGCTCTGAATCTCATCCTTCCTGATTCGTCCATTGTCGCTTCCAACCACACCTGCGTCGTGCAACCTGTTACGCGATTTTCCGACACTCGAGCCGATTCATCTAATGGAGCTAGAATCGTCGCGTAATGCAAAATCCGCTTTACGCGGTCAATCGGTTGAGATAGAGACCGGAATTCGTAAACAAGCCGCTGAACTCTATCAAAAACGAGCTCCGACGTCTCCGAGGGCGCTTCAAAAGCAACAGCCCGGGAATAAACCGGCGAGTAAGAGTTTGAACTTACCGATTTAGCCAAGGAATGTAGATTCAAACGATCAGACGAAAAACATTTCTTGGAAGTAGACAAGTATAACGCATAACTTCTACGCTTAAACTTCACGTTATTGTAGCCAACGGTGAGACTAGAGCATTTCGGAAAGTTCAAGAAGCAATGACGATTCGAAAAGGAAGCCCCACTAATGACGCAGCTCATGTCCGAACAAACAGAAAATCACAAAAATGGAGGAAAATCACCGTAAGAGAAGGAGCTCGCCGGTCTTCTGCTCGAGCAAGTAAAATGGAAGATCCTTGAAACGCTCAGTTATCTGCGCGACTATCGCGTCTGTCAACTTCTCCAGTAGGGATTGTGGTGGAAGAAGAATCGGTGCGAAAGTATTTATAGGTAGCTGGAGCGGCGAAAGAAAACTCATTTTCTTACAAATTGATACCTATTACCTTGTCCCTACCCTTTTCAAAAAGTTCAGTTTTTTGAATATTGTGTTAAAATAATTTAATCATTCAAAGTTAAAACATAATAAAATATATTATTTTGTTGAAAAAAACATATATATACTTATTAAAAAAAAAAAAAAAAAAAAAACTATGTGAGCCACGGTCGAGTTCTCCCATGGTTCTGCCGATTTTTCACCCCCGAGATCGCAAACCATACCGTGACCCACGGTTCTGGAGAGAATAGGACCGTTCCCGATCCTAATATGTGGGGGAACCGGACTGAAACTGCAGTTCCGATCTGATTCGCGGTCCTAGTCCGGTTTTGCCCACCCCTGCACTTGACTAAATGAAATTTCATCCATGACACATAAATTACTCGTTGCTTTTCAAATGCTCTTCTTCAGCAAAGTAAGTCTTGAACAAGATTAGAAAGAGACGGGGAAATTAGAGAGAGTACTTTTTACCAAAGTGAGCCTCCCCATCTGGAAAGGAAAACCCCCTTCCAACTAATAAGTTTTTTCTCAAACCTAATCAATGCTTGGGATCCCAAACTTCTTGCACTTTAAGTGAGTTCCAAGCAGAAGCCAGGACAAATGAAGCAAATGAACATTAATATGATCTCCAAGAAGCTTTACTTATAGAAAGAACATAAAAAATATAAAGCAGGCACAAGCTATCACATCTCACTTGTATGCTCAACAAATGGCACACCAATGACAATACCAGCCAGTTCAGCTAAACTCTAATACTCATTTTTTGTAAAGAAATGGAACAGAAATATGTAAGAAATGAAATAGATGCCACCAAACCTTGTACTAGTAAATAGGTCTGGTTTGTCTGCGAACCATTCTGGAATGTCACGAACGATCCGACATCATTTTTCAAGTAATTAATGAAATGATCAACATCAAAATTATCCTCAAATTTTCTGCACACATTTCACAGTGGAAAAAAGATGGATCATATTATGTCAACCAACAAAAACTTGCATAATAACATCTCGCAATAACCACGTTAAAAATTCAAGGACAACTATAGTGAAGGATGAGAAAGACATAACCGGAACCGATGAACCGAACCGGAATCGGTGAAATAGGTTCGGTTTTGATCGGTTTTGACCATAAGTTCGGTTTGGATCGGTTTCATTTTATAGGAACCGGTGATTTAGGTTCGGTTTTCGGTTTGGATCGGTCAAAACCGATCAAAACCGAACCGAACCGGACCTGTAACTAAAAAACAAAAAAAAAAAAAAAAGAATATTGAAGAGTGAAGCCCTAAATCGTCGGGTCTTCACTCTTCATCTAAGAACAGAACCTCTCCTCCAGAGACGACACACCGCACACGCAGTCGCAGACGAAGACGATCCGGCGACGGCGAGGCGACGACCAGAGACCCGACAGAAGACGACAGACACAGGCACCGAGCAGGCAACTGAATAACCGGGTATGTTCTATTCTTTAATTCGTATTTCGTTGCTTGATTTTGTGTTCGACAAGTGCAAAATCATTGATTTTGCTCTCTGTGAACTGTGAAGTGTGAACAAACGACAGAGAGCAAAACTTGTGTTGATTTTGCTCTCTGTCATTTGTTCACAGAGAGCAAAAATTGTTTTTATCTAATTGTTTATTATCTAATTGTTTTTAATATCGAGTAATTAAGCATTCATTATCATTCAACCTTTTCCATAGTGTACTAGTTACAGACATTGGACCTGCTTCTCTAATTTCCCTTTTCAACCTATCCCTTTGCCTTTTAATGGTTTAGTCATGATAATCAACATTCCAAATGCCCAGTGAGGCAAGAATTTAACTCGGTAGTTGGAGATGTCTTGTTTTCCCGGCTTCTGAATCGTTCTTGTTGTCCTGTCCCATTGGTTAAGCATTGTTTTTTCTCAGTATGGACTATGGTTTTCTTCCTCAAACTAAATTCAAAGTCATTCAGTTGGAGGGAAAACAGGCATGCTCTTTTTGTTTTCATGAAAGTGGTTGATTGCTGATCTATTCTATCTCAGAGCATGATTTTGAGAATGTCGAATTCCATGGAAGGACTAATTCAATAGTTTTTGAGATTGAGTTTCTGTGTAGTCGCTGCTCTGTATGATTCATGTTTTTATCATTCTGTATTTGTGGTTATCTTTAATATCAGAATAAAGCTCTGAAAAGACAGTTCTTGTCTTTAAGGTGCAATATCCTTGTACAGCCGAAAAGGGACTTACAATCGTTGGTCAATTTTATGTATCGTAGATCATATATTGAGTCATGTCAGGTTGGATGTGTTTATTTTGCCATTGGTTGAAGGTAATATGATTCGTTACTTTACATATTAAAAGTTATAGATCATGTCGCAATCATGTGAGATTTCAAGTTTAATATTTGACTATATATCTAATTGTTTTTTATCTTTCCCAATTTAAATTTACATTTTTTTTATTTTTGGAAAATAAGTTGTAAAACCGAAACCGAACCGGAAGTTTCGGTTCGGTTTTGGTATGCTGCAAAACCGGTTTCAGTTTGATAAGTCCAAAACCGAAACCGATCTGTTCGGTTTGGTTTCTCTCTAAAACCGAACTGAAACCGATTTTGCACACCCCTTAAGGTATGTTCCATTTATCTATTACATTTCTTTTCAAGTATGTATAATATATATACATACATACATACATATACATATAACTCGGATGTAAGGGTATTTCTAGTTCGGCGATAACAAATTCATTTTTCTGAGCTTTTCAACAAATCTAAGCACCGTGTCTAGATTTTGTCTAACCATGGATTAATTTCCTGCAACCAGACTGCTTTGTTTGGCAAGTTGCATTGTCGAGAGATTGGTGCTCGGGAATTAGAGGCGACGAGTCGTCCTCACGCGTCAATGGAGACGAATTTGCTCTGGCACCCATTGACGTCGAGTGCCGGAGCTCTGCCATAGCTCGCTTCGGACCGTAAGCCAGGCTAATTCGGGTCACAATTCTAGATTCCCGCGGCTTTTCCGGTAGTTTTGGTTCGTCGTAGTCCAAGTTAAGACCTCAGTCTGTTTGGATTGAGTTTGGTAAAATTGTTAGGAAATAGTTGTCATTTCCCTTGTCAATAAATGAATCCACATCATCATTCTACGTCATCAATTAGTGCCAGATTTAAAATTGACACTAGTTGAACTAGACGGATAATATTTTGGGGTTTTGAAAAATTTTTCCCCATTGAAAAACCATAAGAAACCCGATCCAGTTTTTTAAAAAACCCGGTCTGGCTTGTGATGGCTTGTGAGCCCTAATTTCCAAATCTTTCAATGCTCCACTCTTCAGTTTACTGAATTGCTCTTGCCGTCTTTGATTCTTGCCTCTCGCGATCGCGAGGCGAGTTGCGGACCGAGGACTTGCGTATTGCGTCTTGTGGCCACTGGAGGAGAGTCGAGGACTGAAAAGTGAACTGTCACGCCGTTTCGTGCTGCTTCTCGATTGTGCCTGTGCGACGACTCAACTTTTTGACGGACTGTCGTGCCGTGCGTTCCTCTTGAGGGACTGCTTCCTGACGGCACACAAAGCCAACACTTTGTACACTGTGACAGTCCCGATTTCGAGTTTCAACAATCACAGGTACTGATTCAATTTGAATGAACTCACAGTCATTCAAATCTGAGATATATTTTCAAAAATATATTCAGGTCGGTTCTAACATAGAATCAAACCGCACCGATTTGGCCCTACCAAAACCACTTTGATTTTACTTCCATCGCCCATGTGGTTTCCTCTCTTTCTCTTACTCCTCTCTTACTCCTCTTACTTGCTCCGAGGAGTTTAGAGTTTTTAAATTTCAACCTTCTCTGTTTCACGGTAAAATTCTTTTCTCTTTCTAGTTGTAGGCAAGGTGTTTGATAACGTTAAGAGTACTTTTTTCATGGTTTAAATTGTTGCAAATTAACAGGTAACATATCCCAAATTTCAAGTTTGCTAATTAGCCTTGATATTTTAATATATTAACGAGAAACAATTCACTGCAACTTAAACCTCCCGCAGACGTTTAGACCCTAGCAATGAACTCAGTGGCACGGTATGCATCGAGCCTCTTCAGGCGACCTGTTATCAAGGCCGAATCACTTAGTTTTGAGGGTTATGAGTGTCATCCTTTTCAGCAGCAGCAGTGGAGAGGGATTAGAGTGAGGGTTCTGGATGGTAACCTGGAGCGGGCGCTATCATGGATGCAGAGAAAAATGCAATCAAGTGGGATGGAGCGGTTGATTAAGAATGAACCAATCCATCATATCAAAAATTCAGAGAAGCGCATTTTGTCCCGCAAAAAATTGGAGCAAAAGATTAAATCACAGGATCTTGCTCGGAAGCTCAAATCAATCCTTGTCAGGAAAGTCAGGTAATTTCAAACTCTTTCATGTAATTTATGGCACCTTGCGGTTTAGTTTTAGTAAAAATTAAGGGAAAGAACTCTTTGATGCTGATTAATATTATCGTCTGTGAATATCGAGAAGTCCGTCAAAGGTTATTACTCTGAGAAGAGCTGACATTCTTAGAATATGAACTAGACTTAGAAAATGAGGTCTTACGCTGGTAGGTTGTGCTCTACTTGGAGCAATAAGTCCTTCACTATTGGGGGGCCTTTCTTCGCTTTTTGTGGGGCACTCATGAATTATGATTTCCAGGACATGCTTTGTTTAAATTGTGAATGGATTCTAGGTTTTTCTATCATCTAGAGAATTATATTTGTTTCTCTATTCTTTTCCTTGTTTGCATCGTGTTGGAATTGAAAGTTTGGTAGTATGAAATTGACTGACTCAAAGTATTGTTGCCTTAATATGAATCCAAAGAATAGAATCGTCAAATAAATCTGAAGTTGTGTAGGGATTGTAAGAGTTTGGAATCTAGCGAAGGAGGAGCAATATAAACACCTTATAAAGAGCACTGATCTCAGTGTCTTGTGGTGTGGCTCACTCTAAGTTTATAATCCTACCTCACATTGGTATAAGAGAAATATTGGGTCTCAAAGTTTATTCCAATGGTACAACCCTGCTTATATAGTATAAAGATGAGGTTCTTCCTGAAAAACAATTTCGTGATTATCACTTTGTCCCTTTTTTGGGTTGTGAAAATAAGGGAGAGAAACAACTACCGAATTAATTCTTTTGTGTAGTTTGTGGATCTTCTTTCCTTTTATGTTTGCATCCCCTTCTTTTATTGTTGATATATTGTAGTTTCTGCACTGGTTCTTCAATCTGCTGATACACAATGTCTTGGTTGATTAAATTTCTACAGGGGTCTGTGAACTTGTCAATTTGGCCACTCAATGCCCGGAAATAAGTATTTGAGAAGCATATTTATTACTCGCAATGTACAAGCAAGGAGCACTCTCCTTGAATGATGTGTTGGATCATACATTGCCAGCGTAGTTTTATCAAATACATTGTTTCTTCTTTTTCAGAACTTTCAAAAGATCTTCCAAACTCTTGTGAGAATTGTGACTTATTGCCTTTGCTTGTGCTTGGCCGAAAATGTCTAGTGCAGGGGTTATACATGAAAGTTGTTTCAAAGCCATTGTGTAGTGCATTGGTATGCATTAGTAACATCAACTGATTTGGAGTTAGCCATGCAAGTATGCTCTAGCTTGTGAGTTAATCCTATGATTTGTCTGTTGAAGTACAAGTTTTTTAATTTGTTTCTGTTGAAGAACTTAGGTTGCTTCTCCAGTTTAAATATTTTAAAAAAATTGATGGCGTGATGGCCTTTTTTTGTCAATTTTGTAATGCATTCTGATTAATTTTTGGAATTTTTAAAACTGAGTACGTGATGAGTTCAAGGTCAAGTGCATTTCTTTGACTAATTGAATATTAGATGAGTGTAATGTCGAGAATAAACTTCAATCTTATGCTCTTCCATGATTTTTCCATGTCAATTAGCTTTTAGTAGAATAATTACTAAAGATTTTAAACGACACTAAAATTTGGCTCACCAAGCTTAATGAGATAAACAAGTCGAGTTTAATAAGTCTAGCGAGTCAAACGAGTTGAGCTTAACGAGTCTGCTTAATAAAAATTTAACCCGAGCTGACTTGCAAGATAAAATAAATGAGTTGAGTCGAGTTCGTTTCAGTGCTGAGCTGGTCAAGCGGTTGGCGAGCTCCAGTATTGAAAACGAATACTAAAACGTCAAGGAATGACCATTTGGTAATGCAAGTGCAATAGAGCTCCGGTTTGGTGAGTTATGAGCCTTAATTTCATAACTTTTCATTCCTTCCTTCTCTTAACACTCCTCTCGCTTCACTTCGCTCTTTTCGTCGTGAGTCTTGCGTCTCTCAAGGCGAGTTGCGACTGCCTTCCAAATGCTGACTTGTGTGTCGTGGCGTGGCCACAGGAGGTAAACACAGAGGAGAGCTGAGAGAAAGAGAAGTCTAGGCCAAGAGAAGCGATTGAAATAATTAGCAATATGATTAATTAATAGTAGTTGGCTTGATTAAGGTATTTAGTGATATAAATACCTCGTGAGAAAATCACATGGACAACACCATGATAATCTCGTGAGAAAAAATATTTTTAGAATTTTTTTTTTCTCCCTCCACTCCTTGGACGGTTGACGAGAATCTTCAATCAAGGTACAACACAACACCCCCACACATGAGGTAATTAAATTAGAGATAAATCAATTGATTCACTTACCTCCCCAATTCAAATGGTGTCGGCCATCCGACCTCGTTTGACTATCGTCGGTGCATTCTGCGTTCTGGGTTTCGGAGTCTCCAAACTCTACCCCACCCTTTCCTCCTCGACACTCCGAACGGGTTGCGTTCAGTCTCTCTCTGCCTTTCATCCCTTTTCGACATTTTTGTAGGCGGTCATCAACTATAGTGCAGCCTGGTAAAATTCTTCTCTTTCTAGTTGTAGGCAAGGTGTTTGATAATATTCCCTGGTGTGTTTTAGTGGGATATTACTGTTAGTTTTAATATTAGAATGTATTGTTAGAATTAGTTTTGATTTGAATCTGTGTTGCTACTTTCAGGTGCAGAGTGTGCTGCCAGATTCTTCCAATCTTCACCCAACTGAGTCAAAAGTTTCATAGATCTATGGACCTAACCATGGATACAAGCCTATCATCGGCCAATGTCTATTTGTTGTCAATTCTTTAGTCTTTAGTTTTAGAGTTTCGTAAACTTTTTCTTCGCTTTCATTTCATTACTCTTTGTTGCTGTCGACAATCCGAATGAAGCTCCGCCGTTGAATCGGACATGCTCTTGCTTTGCTATGTACCCAAGTCTCGGGGCACAACGCCTCCTATACCGAGCTCGCATCTCACATTATGTTAGAGCTGGTCTTATAGATCATGCAGTCAAAGTGTTCGACGAAATGACTGAATCAAACTGTCGTGTATTCAGGAAAGACTACAATCAGTTCATAGGCGTTCTGGTACGTCAATCACGTTTCGACTTAGCTGAAAAATATTATGCCAATATGATTCCGCTAGGTTTTTCTTTGACTCCATTTACCTATTCGAGGTTCATTTCTGGTTTATGTAAGGTTAAGAACTTTGGTCTCTTAGAGAAGCTGATTTCAGACATGGATTTTCTTGGATTTCTCCCCGATATTTGGGCTTTCAATATTTATTTGAATCTTTTATGCCGCGAAAAGCAAATAGAGTTGGCCGTACAAGTTTTTTATACCATGCTTGAGAGAGGAATGGAACCTGATGTTGTCACATATACTACAATGATTGATGGATTGTGCAAAGCTGGAAATTTTGACGTGGCAGTCGAATTCTGGCATTCTATGGTAAATAAGGGGCTTAGTCCAGATATCAAAGCTTGTACTGCTCTAGTTGTTGGGTTGTCTGATGGTGGGAAGGTTGATTTAGCATATGATCTTACAGTAGGCGAAATTAAGAATCAGATTAAGTTTAATAATTTAATATTCAATTCTCTTATTAATGGGTTTTGTAAAGGAGGTCGGATAGATAAGGCCTTAGCTATTAAGTCATTTATGAGAAGGAATGGTTGTGAACCCGATTTGGTTACTTACAATATATTGTTGAATTTTTGTTGTGATAGACTGATGTTGGAGCAGGCGGAGAAGTTGATGAAGAAGATGGAAAAAAGTGGGATAAAACCAGATGTATATAGCTATAATCAACTTCTCAAAGGTTTTTGCAAAGCGAACAGATTGGATAAGGCTTATATGTTGATGGTAAACATGATGGAGGCAAAAGATTTATGTGATGTTGTTTCTCATAATACTTTAATCGGAGGTTTTTGCAACGGTTTATTGACTAGAAAAGCGTACGAGCAGTTTGAGAAAATGGGTCGCAAGGGAATTCCTCCTGATGTTGTTACTTTCACCACTCTTGTGAGAGCATTTCTAATGGAAGGTAGTTCAGATAAAGTTATAAAACTTCTTCACCAGATGGAATTGATGAATGTGATGCCTGATCCTATATTCTACACAGCACTTCTTGATTACTTCTGTAAGACAGGGAAAATTGAGAAGGCTTATGGCACATTTCATGAGATGGTAGAGAAGGGAATCATTCCGGACGTAGTTTCATACAATGCTCTTATAAATGGTCTTTGCAAGGCGTCTAAGATGGACGAAGCCTTGAGTCTATATAAAGAAATGCAGGTGAAAGGATGTCATCCTGATGAAGTGACTTTCAAATTGATTATTAAAGGACTTATACAAGACAAGAGGGTTTCTGATGCTTGTCAAATTTGGGATGTGATGATGGAGAAGGGCTACACTCTTGATAGAAGTGTCTCTGAAACTCTTATTGATTCCATCCAGTCAGAGGATGTTCTTAGATGATGAAATGGTTAGTACAATCCTGCTTTCACTTTCAGCATTTATTGTGATGATTTCTTCAGGCATACTGTTAAGTTTTCACTACAGTAAGTTTGGAGATTTTTATTTTACTTAAATAATTCAACATACATGTAATCTATGTCCATTTTATATGCAGGTTTTTCTCCCCTTTGAGCTGTCTGCAGAGGAGGTGAAGAGTATCCCATACTCACTCCACCCATCTCTAGAAATGATGCATTTGTGGTGGTTGATGGCCAAAATAGGTAATGGTGTTTATTAGTAGGAAAATATATAGGTTTCTTGATATAATAGCTACACTGAAGTAGATGTAAGCGTTTAAAACTATCTGCCATGACAATATTTTTATAGGATTTACATTTTTCTTAACTTTCCAGGAAAACCTTGCTGCTATACCATGTATCCATTTTTTGACAACATAAACCATAAAATCAACCAAGTTTGATGTTAATAAAAAAATAGATGTTAACAAATTAAAGGTCAATTTCTTTCTTTTTTGTTAGTATTACGCTTAGTAATTACCACTTCCCTGATTTGATCATGGTCTAGCAAGACGAGTTATCTTTACTGCTTTATATATAGCCTATATGTACCTTCTTCTGGTTACAATTTACTCCATCTCACTTTACTTATTAATCTTTGCACTCTAAATACATGGACTCATACCTGCTCGGTTAGCTTGGAAGAGGGAGAAGATTGTTGTAGGAGAAGAGATAAATACTGGATGAATGATCACATTAATTAGTTTTTGAGAATGGAAATAGAGAATTAACAGAGAAGTTTCATGATTTTGTGAAGCCCTTTATAAAGAAAAAGGGTAAAGTGCAATTTGACCCCTACAACTAGGTGAAATGGACAATTTACACCGTAAACTTGAATAAAGTGCAATTTGGCCCCTACAACTACGTGAAATGGGCAATTTACACCGTAAACTTGGATAATAGGCAAGAACAACCTTAATGTATTGATAATGGGCAATATGGCCCCTATCGTCATAATTTCCGTCAAAAAGTAATATTTTTCACTTGTTTATTTTTTTTTTCTCGAAATACCCCTCATTGGACCGAATCAAACCGGACCGGTTCAGCTAATTGCACTTTGGTTTTTTTTTTTTTTTTTAATTCTATTCATCTGTCTTCTCTTTTTCGAGAAATAGGATTTAAAAAAAATAAATAAATAAGAATGGAATTAGCTGAACCGGTCTGGTCCGGTTCGGTCCAGTGAGGGACATTTCGGAAAAAAAAAATGAAAAAATAAAAAAATGTTACTTTTTGATGAAAAATATGACGGTAGGGGTCATATTGCCCATTATCAATACATTAAGGTTGTTCTTGCCTATTATTCAAGTTTACGGTATAAATTGCCCATTTCACTTAGTTGTAGGGGCCAAATTGTACTTTACCCAAGTTTATGGTGTAAATTGTCCATTTCACCTAGTTGTAGGGGCCAAATTGCACTTTACCCAAAAAAAAAATAGTTTTAAATGGTCCTTTCTTGCATTGATCGAGAATTTGGAATTTTAGGAAGTTATTTCCTTGGGAAAATCTGGTCTCTGGTGCTTATAATCTAATGGGTTGTGGAGCAATTTACACTGTAGATATTGTTGCTCCATTGATGTCTTAAATCTGTGTTCAATATTTTGCTTATTTTAAATTTGATTATGTTCATGAAACCAGTTTCTCTGTAACGTTTGCTTAGATACATTGAAGCCTTCCCCGTCTGTTGTCAGAATCAGAAAGATCCTAACCAAAGTTTGAAGTATATAAGCAAAAGGTTTGGCCATTTTATCTCTCTCTCTCTCTCTCTAGGATGGGGTTTTCATTCTGATCTTACCAATCAATTGCAGAATTCAAGTCTGACGAAGTCCGGGATTCTAGGATTCCAATGCGAGCCACATTGCACTAACGAAGTTTCAATGTGTTCCTGTGAAGAAAGCAAAGAAGTGGGAACATAAGTTTCATCGAATAATCCATAGAGACGAAGAACCAGTTTCGTCCTTGCCCCCCCGGCAAATCGAAAATAAAAACTATGGACTAGCAGTGTTGCTTAACCCGAGAGACGAGGCGTAATACACTACATTTCTAGGATGGAACATGTATCTCTTCCGCCAACATGTCATTATTTTGAGCTCAAGACGCCATTTAATCATGTATGATATTAGGAAGATGCTATCTTGTTTGGCTTCAGCTCTCTCTCTCTCTCTCTAGAAGGTTCTTTTAGCATTCTGTCACGAAAAGGAGCAAAGAAAGTGAGTGGGATTTATTTATTCTTTTTGATGCTACTTCAAAGACAGGCACATGATTCCAAGATGAGGAGCATCTTTCATAGCAAAAGATTACTTGCCTCTCCACCTCTCCTAATGTCTGATTCTTTTCTCTTTTGCTAATTATCCTTCTACCTCTCATTGGCCTCACCTATTCCTTCATATTTCCCTCATTTCCTCGTCTCTTCATGCCCACCAAATAACTCTCCACTACCATGGATCATCCCGAAACTAACCCTCATTTTCATAGACCTTTCCAACCTCATTTTCAAGATCAATCGCCAATCCACCCGGAGGCCAACGATGGTCAGCACCTTGCCTCCACGATGCCGCCTGAGGGTCCCCATGGCCCGCCGGTTCGTCGAGTTCAGCTGGGTCCCCATGGCCTGCCGGTTCGTCGAGTTCAGCTGCCCAAGGACCAACATGGCCTGCCTCGCACGGAAGCTTTGCAAGAGGGCAACCATGGGCAATCCCCTCACTCAATGGTGTCGCCGGAGGGCCACCACGGCCAGCCACGTCAATCAGCCATGCCGCCAGAGGGACACCACGGTTTGCCGCCTCACTCAATAGAGTTGCCTGAAGGACAAGATTCAAGCCCATTTTATCCAAGCAAGTTTCACCCCCATCGTCAGGAGGAACCTAAGCCTTCTCGGCAGCAACGCCATGATCGTCGAACTCAGCATCCTGATGGCAGCACACCTCGTCCAGACAAACGCAGGTGGAAGCTGCACATGCCAGTGCCGCATCAAACGAATCCCTTAATCTGGTTCACTGCAGTATTCTGTGCAATCTTCTGGCTGGTCGTAATCGTAGGAGGCCTTATAGTTATCATCATCTACCTCGTTTTTCGCCCGAAAAGCCCTCGTTTCGACATCTCCACTGCAACTCTCAACGCAGCCTACCTCGACATGGGCTATCTTCTCAATGCCGACGTGACTCTTCTCGCAAAATTCACAAATCCAAACCACAAAGTGAGCGTCGATTTCAGTTACAATATCATCAATCTTTACTATGGAGAGACCCTTATATCCACCCAATATATAGAGCCATTTTCTGCAGCCAAAATAGAATCTAAAGTCGCAAACATACACATGGTTTCGAGTCAGGTGAGGCTGCCGATAGTCGAAGCTCAACGACTGGAAAAGCAGATGGAGAGCAATGGTATTGTTTTTGATGTGAGAGGATTTTTCCGTGCGAGGTCAAATTTCGGGGGTTTATTGAGATATTCTTACTGGTTATACAGCCATTGCACGCTGGAACTTGCTGGCGCTCCTTCTGGTGTTTTAGTTTCAAGCAACTGTAGAACAAAACGATGACGAACAGCCATTACTTACCTGTCTATACTTTATTTTACTTCTTTTGGCTTTCCATGATCACCCTTAGAGACATTCTCCAGTTTCTGTTCTTCCTTTTTTCATTAATCACAGAGTATAGGCCACTGCCACGGCCAGCCTACATATCTCGGAACATTCCGGCCTGTTCCAGTGTCTTCCCTGTTTTCATACTCTTCAATCCTGCAACATAAATGCTCTCAACTCTGTCAACCTCAATGGTTCCTACCATGGCAGCTGCAGCAACGGTCTCTTCTTCAAATTGGATCTTCTTCTCAGATTCCTTCATGGCTTGTCAAAAGCAATGTCTCCTTGCATAATGATAAGTGTGTATTTCACACACTTATTCAGATTCTTTAATCTTGATTTGATAAGTTTTTCTCAAGCATTTGAATGAATTTAACGTTTCTGGATGTAATTACGTAGATAAGATTAAATCTAACAAATTAAGAATCAACGAATAATAAATATAGTGCAGAATGAAGAAAAATAATGAAATAAAAATATCAACGTGTGGCGGTGAACAGAAGACTAGCCGATCGATCGCCCACATCTTGCGATTGATTGATTGAAATGATATTTGACGAAAAGCATAAAGTGTGCCGATCGATCAGTCACATACAGACAATCGATCAGCGGAAGAAAAGACGAAGTAATATTTGGTAGAGAAGTAGTCGATTGATCAGCTAAGCCTTGCGATCGATCGGCTAATGAGGAGAAAAATTACAGAAAGCAGAAGAGTTGTCGATCGATCGGCCATCTTTGGGCGATCGATCGGCTAAAGTGAAGAAACTCGTTCTTTTGGGCAGAAAGACAGCCGATCGATCAGCTATTCCTAAGCGATCGATCGACTATTTTAATTGATGGAGGTGTTTAAATCTGGACCGTTGAAGCTGGACCATTAAAGCCTGTTTTAATCTCAGCCGTTGACGATGATTGGAGGCTTCAAATTAATTAAGAATTAGGTTAAATGAGAGAGGGAGCCATTCATACAAGGGAGATCGATTCAGAGGAGCCCTAGAGAGAGAGACGGAGACCAGAAAGGAGCGGGAGATTTAGGAACTGAATTTCAGCATAGTTTTTCTTTCTCTTTTTCTTCTGAACTATGAACATCTTTATTATTTTTGTTGTTTCTTCTTATTTTAGCATGAACTAAATTTCTTTTCTAGGGCTACGATGTAGCCAGACGATATTTATTTTTTATTTCTTTGTTTAATTAAATTCAATAAATATTTCTTCCAATATTGTTGATGCATTTAATTTCTGTTCTTAAAGCTTGTAAATTTCTGGCCAATCTTTACTCGATTTTTGGGGTGTTTTGAGACTGAGAGGTGATAAACACCCGAGCACTGAAATTAATATCATAAATATGCGTATGCTAGAGATAGTTATTGTATTGATGTGATGATTGTGATTTCTCAATTTAATTATATTTGATTAATGTAGGATTTGAGACTGAGAAGTGATAACCTATTAATCAGATAAACTAAGCAATACTCGAGAGAGATTGTATTAGAATTTAGCGAAATCGATCATCAATATAGGGAGAATACTTATGAATATAATTAGGACGGAATGAAATAAATGTTTTGGTGAAATCGTAGTCCCTAGGCTTTTATTAATTAAATTTAATTTAATTTTATCTGTTTCGATATTTTACATTAGTTTTTTTAATTGTTTTGGTTGTTTAATTTAATTTCAATTCTTGAAACCATAAAACGTGTGTTTAATTTAGAATTAAGACTAATAAATTCGATTATTAATTAACAAGTCCTCGTGGGTTCGACACTCTACTTATCATTTTATTACTTGTTGCAACTCGTACACTTGCGAAATAATTTTCACAACACATAAAAGGTAAGACTTTTGATTCTATTCAATATATAATGACTGAAACTAATTTTAGTTGGTTAATATGTACCACCTAACAAAAAAAAAGGAATTATGTTCAAATAAGCCTCCTCTTCGAGATTTACAAGGAAATAAAGATATCAAGATTTACAGAGAAAATCTTTTCAGGAAAACCAAGTGCATAAGAGAATTTTACAGATAAGAATTGATGTACAATAAATCTTGCGACTCAAGCATATATTTATAAATTAAACCGGAATCTTAATCATAGTTATGACTAGATTCCTAGCATGGGTCGAACTGGCCTGGCCCAATTAAAATTCAGGTCACACTGAATCTATTAGTAGGTAATTGTTACATTTAATATTAAATTTAATAATGCACATTTCAAAAATATTAAATTAATTAGATTATTCATAATTATTTGATTAAATCATAGCCATTAATTCTTTTCATAATTGTTTGCAATAGTTTTGTAACCGCATATAACATGATACATTTATTTGATAAATTGTATTTGTTAGCCATATACTTAACTGTTAAACAACTTCTAAGAAGTGATTAGAAGGGTTTAACTATGGTTATTCATAAAATTTCATTGGAAAAATGAGCATGAATGAGTTGTTTGAAGCTGTCCCACCTTTTTTGAACTTGAGTGCCAAGAATGGACATATTGATTCATCATTTCTACTCAGACATTACACACACACATAATAGATATGTCATATTCTCGTCCTCGATCCACTTGGAACCCGGGACAATAATGCGGATTCTCTACTGAGAGAGATTGCACGTGTACATCAATATGTTGACTAAATTATGATAACATTTGTTACACCATTTCTCGCAATAACATGTATGATAGTTAGGTCCATTTTTTTTAATTGTGTACATTAACCATAACATGACATAAATACATCTTAATCACAACACTCGGGGAACTGTGAACGTCACAAACACTACACGTTCAATCCATGCAAACGGAAGCAGATCCCGCATGCACAAGGCTCAAGAGTTTCGACACCATAACCTATCTTGAATGTTTTGCATATCTGTTTAGATGTATTGGCTTTGATTATGAAAAATAAGAAACCATGAAAAAATGAACTTATAAAATTCAATAAGTAAATCTAATTAAACTAGATAAGAATCTAAAGTCTTATGTATCTCACAATAATATGTACATGAATATTATGACAATGTGATGCACTCCACACAAATATGTTCTAATTTATTTTATCAAATATGATAGTAATATATTTGGTGAACGCTAAAATGAATTATCATAATTCATTATACATAAAGTCCAAGTCATATGTAGCGCCCTATTGACGATGTTCTCACTAACCGTGTATATCTCAAACATATTCCTCAGAGGTTTATGAATTTTCAACTCAAGAAAAACTCGCCATCCATTCCTTTTTATTTATTGCCCTTTACACATATTATACAATACATATATGTAACTGACAAGACATATTGAGTTGTAACGTGGATTAAAAATATCTCCCATAATACTGGTACTACGTAGATATAGTTTCGTGCTGAATGATTTGAGCATTCATTATATACACATATACTCATATAGTGAATACGTAGATACATAGTGTATGCAAATCTTGTTATTTTACAAGTAAAATGATACATGAATCATGTTTCTATTACATATCTAATTCTTCCTTGTATATTGCACTTTAGCTTAAACATTAAAATCATCATATCTGGTCTAACTGCTAACCACTTTGGTCAACCTAATTTTGCCCCGCCCATCAGCCGAACTCTTGACCACACCATATCCGACCCATCTTGGCCACCTCTTCTTCTTGCCCACCCCAACTCACAATTGCAAACCCAAGCCTATACATTGAAAGATTGTGCCACAAAACGATTTGAGTAGGGATCAATCGACCACTCCTCTCATGCTGTCGACCAACAAAGTGACAGATTCAACACTACGATTTTGAACCAGGGTGATCAACATGCCCTCACAAGCAATCGACCTATAGTTTGACAATTCTACTCTATGTGCATTTTACTTAAGCGTGATCGACCACACCAACATTTTCGTTGATTGAGATTTTAAATTAACTCATCCTTTTGCCTTCATTGTCCCAAAAGTCATTTCGATTCATCATAAAATCAAATAACACTTCAAATTGTCTTCTCTTACCACCACATCAACTTATTGTAGTGCTCTCTCGTTTCTCTTGACCAAATTTCATCAAAAGCTCATTGTTTTCTCTTCTTTTTTCCACTTTTCTTTTTAAGAAACTCTTTTTCTTCTTTTTCTCTTCAGATACAAGTGGGTTTTTAGAATTCTCTTTTTGTAAAAATTGCTTAATTGTTGAAGTGAAAAGAATGTCTTACTCTCCTATTTCCAAAATATTACAAAATAAGCTACTTGCTGTTAGAATTCGGTGACTCAAATTTCTCTTGGTCCGGCTCGAAAGATTCGTGGTGCGACAATAGTGATATTTATGGGACAAATATTGTGGTACGGATTTTTCGACCCGACTAGCGACCCGTTTTGCCAACCCATTCCATCACCTATATATTTTGTTTTTTACGGTGTCAGATTATTAGCCGAAATTCTCAAATACTTTTATACCAATTTCGATCATAGTGATTTCTCTCTCTTCCCGTGGTTTTTTCCCGTAAAGGATTTTTCATGTAAAATCTGTGTGTGATTTATTTTTCAGTTTTTCATTCCTTGTCGCTTATTTTATAACACTTGCTAATTATAATTAACACTAATTAATCTATATTAACTTGTTGTGACTACGTTTAAGCTAATCCAGATTAATTAGATCAATGCTATTAAGATATCAACATTAATTAACTATTTTAAACAAACACATCTTTTGTATTTTCAATTTGACACGTTGCACTACCTTATTAGTGATATTTTATTTTGACATTATAGGTAAATTCTAGAAAAATTTTCTCCTCACATATATCATCCTCAAATCTACCTCGATTCATTTGTAAGATTTATGGCTAATCGTACTTCATTATCTTTTACACTTAGTTCAACTTTAAAATTGTATAACTATGGCTACAAAGATTCAAATTATATGATTCTAGCGTCATTCTGTTCGCTGAAATGTCTATTTTGACAATCTAAAATGTCATAAAATTCCACTTATATTTACCTATTTAATGTCATTTAAATATTTAAATTGTTCGTAAAATAACATGAACGTTTTTATGACTTAATTATTCGTTTACACAATTAATTAGTTTTACTTTTAACTACATGATGTCACAATTACATCATTTTATATACCTATGCAAAATTTTGAACCATTTGAAGTAAACAACATTATTTATTTAAAATAATTTTTAAATTATTATTTTAAGTGAATTAATAAATTTCGTATAAGGATTTGGACATATTAAATTAAAAATATATATATTATTTGTGAAGTCATATCGTAGAGCAATAATCATTAATCAAAGATTTGATTCATAGATCACAACAAAAAGTTTAGAATGTGAGTTTTCTAGAATTTTATAAGTATATTTTATTTATAAATTAATGGAAATTTTTAAATTTGGAAAAATAAATAAATGGTTGTTGTGATTGAGTGAATCTAGTAATAGCTATTTCAAAGTTGAAATTAGAGGATTAAATCAATTAAAAAATAAATAAAATAAATAAAAAAACGACCATGGAATCTAGGTCAACTTACACAAGTCAACTTCATTAACAATTTGCATAATCTTAATTAAGATAATTAAATTAATTGAATTATTGGTTTTAAGCGTCACAAAGAATTAATAGTTGACTAAACAACATTGCTAATTGCTTAGGCTTTCTTGCACGTCATTTAATGTACATAATCATCTTTGTCATAGATTTTTTTAATATAAAAAACTATAGAATAAAATTTGTGATGACACATAGGAATGATTTGAAAACCCTACTTGGTAACTTGGTGACACATAGGCATTAATTGAGATGAAGAAAAAGTATTTTAATTTTTTTCTTAATATAGTTTTATAGAATAAGAGATTATTTGTATATCGTATAATTTTACCGTCAAAATCTTACGTCATATTTCATCGTATATCTATCTGCTATCAAAGAATTTAGACAGTATTTGCTATCAGAAATTTAGACTATATTGTCAATTTATCAATTAATTTCAATATTTATATACCTTATTTTTTTATTTATTTAATAAGCGTTTTAACTCAATTTCTAACAGCATTAATAATTTTTAACTCAATTCCGAATTCTATTGCAAGATTAATATAGTCTGAAATTGAATGATAAAAGATTCTATAGTGTTCGAAATTAGGTTAAAAATCGTTGGAATGACTGGAAATCGGATAAAGAAATCTGAGTAAATAGAATACGTAGTGTAGTAGTATACACATATTGAATTAACAAAAAATTAATGACATGATCCAAATTACTGATAGCTAAAAGATTGAAGTTGGATTTGTTCAAACAAATAATTAGAATTCAAATACGTAAATGAGCTCAAACATTATGATTTATCTTTTATTATTTCTCGGATATTAAATTTGTCCTTTATAATTTTGTTTTTAATAATAATAATTTTTTTTTTCTGGTTTGGTAATTTTAAGTGCTGACGTGTCTTAACCTCGGTGTTATTTTACATTTCAATTATGGAGTTTTGGAAGAAAAAGGTTTCTTGGTTTACAGGTTTCCTCCGACAAAACAAACAAGTTTCTTAGTAAACGAAGGTCTCTCTCGACGCACTTCCATTTTCTGATCCCGTACTCCATTGAAATGGTCGCACGACAAGCTGCAATTTCCTACCATTTTTTTATTCTTCGTCTACGTCAAGCTTTTCTACCATTGAGTTTCCTACTCTTCTTCATCTGACGCTGTTTCGCCGTTATAAATACCTCTTCTTCTCTGCCATTTCTGCAATGATTTTAAGGTTTCATTTTCTTCAGCTTCGCTGGTAAACGATAACGACGATTCTTCGTTTTTGGATTCAAATTAAAAAGTCTTTTATGGATTTCCTAAACGTGTTCTTGTAATTGCTCTGCAGGTTGATATTGCAGCTGATTAGGACGAGCTATCGAGCTTGACTGGGGAAACGGGAGACATTTTCCGGCCTGAAATTAAGAAGTCGAGCTGATTTTGTTTGAAATGGGAGGAATATGGTCAAAGAATTCTGCTGATTCTTCGTCGTGGAATCATTATAGTTACCCTCATTACCTTCCACCATCGCCCCACTCCCAAAAAAGCCAATGTCGTATGCCTCAGCACCATCGCCAGACGACCCATCAACAGCAGAGAAATTTCGATCTGAAATACTCAAACATAGCTGATAATTACTGTTCCTTGGACGAGGTAAAACGCTGTTTCATGTTTTTTTCTTTTTCAAACCAGACCTCAAGTTTTCTATCTCTGTACAAGGGATGAACACTAAGAAATTTTAAGAGTCATATGAGCAAATACAAGTATATTTTAGCTGATATTGAATATGCCATGAATTGAGTCTTCAATTTTCTTATTTAAGGTTGAGTTCAATGGCATTTTAACTTCAGATGATCCAATGATATTAGTATTGCCACAGGTGACAGCCGCTCTTTCACAAGCGGGCCTCGAGTCTTCAAATCTAATCATTGGTATTGATTTCACAAAGAGCAATGAGTGGACAGGTCCAGTCTAGTTGTTATCCTTTGGAATTTATGGTCAAATATGGCAATTCATTGCACTGAACTTAGTTTCTTCAACCAGGTTCAAGATCATTCAATAGACGCAGTTTACACCGAATAGGAGACACCCAAAATCCCTACGAGCAAGCCATATCAATTATTGGTAGAACTTTATCGGCTTTCGACGAGGATAACTTGATTCCTTGTTTCGGATTTGGGGATGGTAAAGTCTTGATCCAGTGTTTGATTCCTATAGCATTGAAGTTATCTAGACCAAACTTTTTTGAAAAAAAAAAAAAAAACTGTGTAATTATGCAGCATCAACACATGATCAACATGTCTTTAGTTTCTATGAGAATGAAAGATACTGTAATGGATTTGAGGAAGTTTTAATGCGGTACAGAGAGATTGCTCCTAATCTTTGTCTAGCAGGTGCTGCTTCTGTTATCTCTAACAAATCATTCGTGATCTTCAGCTTTTATACCTTAATTCATCACTTATGGCGTCTTAGGACCTACCTCGTTTGCACCAATCATTGACATGGCCGTGACTATTGTGGAGCAAAGTGGCGGCCAGTACCATGTTCTGCTGTTAATTGCAGACGGGCAGGTAGATTGCTGTTCGACCGGCCTGATTGTTTGATTCTATCCTTTGATTTTCTTATCACTATCTTTTGAGTTAGGTAACTAGAAGCAATGACAAGCATCTTGGCCGGTTTAGCCCTCAAGAACAGAAGACTATCGATGCTATCGTACGAGCAAGGTAAATTTGAAATAGCCAATCTCCCTTGTTAATGGGCAGGAGGGTCGACTTTTAAGCGTGGTGTAATTGCAGTGAGTACCCTTTGTCGATAGTCTTAGTCGGAGTTGGAGACGGGCCTTGGGACATGATGAAGGAATTCGATGACAACATTCCTGCTCGAGCTTATGATAATTTCCAGGTATGACATGTTTAGTTTCTGCCAAAATGCAATCAGGGGTGAAGGACTGTTTGGTTTTCTGTGTTCTCAGTTCGTCAACTTCACCGAAATCATGTCGAAGAACGTCAATATGTTTCAAAAGGAGAAAGAATTCGCTCTTTCCGCCTTAATGGAAATACCTTCTCAATACAAAGCGACTCTCGAGCTCGGAATTTTGGGGTAGAAAAGCAGATTTCTTTTAACATTCTGTTGTTTTTTCCCTCTCAATTTCTTTATTTTCTTCCATTTGATGAAGCAGCCGGGAAAGGGGGGGTGCTTCTCAGAGAATTCCTCTTCCACCTCCACTTCATGGTGCAGTATCCTACACCAGCCAGGACAGAAACTATCCCTTTGCCAGTATCAAGCCGACGGTGCCGTCACCTTCAGATTTCGCTTACGACAATTGGGTACCCCAATCAACTTAATCTTTTAGAATCATATTGAATCACCTCAAATTCCAAACTTTAAATTTTAAAAATTCTAATATAAAAATTCTAAATTTTTCTCATTTGATTTTATAAATCAGATTTAATTTCTATCGTTTTAACCATAATTTTTAAAATTTAAAAAAACTTAAATAAAAACATTAAATAAGCGGAAACTTAAAACAATATTCAATCATTAAATAACTTTGGTCAAAATTGAAATAAATGCATAATTAAAACTATTTATAAAATTTTATCAATGATAAAGTCAAAATAAATCATTTAAAATTTCAACCGAAATAATTTATGAAATATTCTTGAAAGTTGAAACATATTAATTTAAATTCATTCCTCATACATTGTCTTCTTCTGTATGCTCGTTTGTCTCTGAAAGGTTCTCGATCGCAGTTAATTCTTCCTTTGATAAAAACTCACCTAGATCACAAAACTATAAACTATGAAAATAACTCAGTAAGCAAAAACACGTGTAGATGCAAAATTAACATTATTTTTACTAAATTCTGACTTAACAGTTACATACTGGTTCAAACTTATTTTCCAACATTCGTTCAGATTTAACCATTTCATTGTCGTTCAAGATTTATCATCTCATTTTCATTTAGGCATAATCATTTCATTGTCTTTTAGGCTTTGCTATCACATATTTTCCATCAATTCCATCATATTCATATGCATATAAAATATCTTACTAATTTTATCTTTATACGATTATATGTCAATACTTAAACATACATGATCAAATATTGGAATTATGTAATAAAATAATTATAAGAAAATAATATAAATTTGATGATATAGTGTCGTAGCCAAAATGTTGAAAATATGATATTTTCACTTACTTGTATTCCGAGAGTTTAGGTTTATTGGGATTTTTCCAAGATTCCAAATAATATCGTGTACACTTGGTCCAATAAGGTCGAATTGGATCGATTCGGATGACTTTTGAGATTTTTCGTACTTAAATAAAATATTCGGTATTAATTTTTCACTTTAATAAATACATTTCAAAAAGATTTAGGCATGAATTTCTTACCGATTTATTCTTAGATCGGTTTAGTCAGATTCAGATAGTTTTTGGTCGAATTTGACGGTCCAGAAGCAATCTGGTCTGGTTTGGGGGATTCTTGTCAAAATCGGGTCCAGTCCGGTTCAGTTGGACCGAATCTGGTTTGTTTGGACAGGTTCGATAAAGTTGGGCTAGTTTGGTTTGCTGGACCGGTTCGGTTGGATCGTTCTTTAATAAACTGAGTCAGGTTTTTAAAGAAAACTTGAACCCTTTCTTCTTTCTCTTCCTCCTTCTTCTTGCTGGTCTGACCAAATCACCGGAGAGAACAATCCTCGACGAACGACGGCAGCTCGATCGAGAGCTGTTCATCTGAGCTTGGCTGTTCGAGTGGAGCTTGTGGCTGCGACTGGGTGGCGCTCGGAGACTGAAGGTCGAAGGTAAGACTTCTGACACAGAGAGAGAGAGAGAGAGAGAGAGAGAGAGAGAGCTAGCTTTGGTGTGCTCTTCACCATCACCGAGTCTCTTAATTTATAACGGAGCTTTGTAACAACTTCCTCTCCCAAATCCGAAATCTCTTTGGATTTTCTTCTGAGCATCAGAAACCATTTAGATTTTCTGCTAAGCCTCATCATATTTGAATCCAAACGGATTTTCTACCCACCTACCAGCAAATCTGATTACCAGTCAGATTTGTAGAGAACATTTGATTTGAGTTGATTTTTAGAAGTTTTTTATAATCAGATTGTAGATTAGGTTTTGACTGAGTTTATTTAGGGATTTTGAATTTTAAATTTAGAAATTCTAAATTGTTACACGTATACCCCTGGATGATATGACATGTTACAACCAACCTATCGGGTTCGGGTAGGCGTGTCAAACTTAAGGATGTTTTAAAAAAATTGCTGATTTTAAGAATTCTTGGACTTCCCTTCTATCAGTTTAAGGTTTTAAGAGAACATAATCTTACGTTAAATTCAGCTGTTATCACTCTCGTCTCTTTGTCTTATATGGCTGACTATTTCAGCTTTGTCCCATTTGCGCTGCCAATTCAAAGGACATGGCATTTGGGTGCGGCCATCAGGTAAACCTCCTCATTTGCTATTCTGGTTGATCTCCACCTTGCTTTGCTGTTTCATGCCACATTTTTTACAGACTTGCTGTGATTGCGGATCATCTCTCGAATTCTGCCCCATTTGCCGCTGCCTAATCCATCTCAGAATAAGACTTTATTAACACGAATTGCTTCGTCTCTCCTTCTTTTCCAAAAATGTTATTTTTGTGTACATTTTTCGACGGTGGACCTGTATCATAGATCGTTATTTTGTATATAAAGGCATACTTCATACTTGATTCGAATCCCGAAAGCTGATACACTGCTCGTATTGAGAGATTAGAGGTCTTATTATTATGCCACTCGAGAGTATTGCTTCGCTAATCGTTGTTGTTGGAAGAGTTGCTTGGAAGAACAAATGATACATGCATTGGCTTGCAAGTTTAACCAAAGCTTGTAATCCTACTCTTTACTTGGCGTGCTTCCAACACTCTCTATTTCTTGTAAAAATCAAGTTTATGATCGATTTTAGGACGGTTCATGACACGTTTAAAGGTTTTACTCGTATTGAACTTTTCAATTTTGCGACGTATTGAGTGATTTTTTGGAAAAAAAATACGTATAGTATTTAACTTTTTTACGCTTTATTTTATATTATAATCTTATTTTTTGACGCGAAATTTATCTCCTCACCGATTATGTCACGGGACGGACTTTTTGAACCCGACCCGAGTCTAAAACTAAAAGTAACTGAAGTGTCGTTGAAGTAACGTTTGGATGAAAGAAAGGCAGTTAAAGACGGCGGTAAGATTTCAACAGTCCCCTCTTCATCATTAATTTTGGCCTCAATCCTGCACTGCTTCTTCTCCACTTCTGATCTTCAAACCAGAAAACAGAGGATTGAAACAAATTACCCATTATGGGGAAGCTCCAGTTCTTCTCCTCTCTCCCTTTTCTCTATCTTCTTCTCACGCTCTCCTCCCCAATCCCAACCAAACCCGCCATGGCTCTACCTCTCTCCACCAGCTCCAGATGGATCGTTGACGAAGGAGGCCAGCGAGTGAAGCTCTCCTGCCTGAACTGGGTGACTCATCTCGATGCAGTAGTCGCAGAGGGGCTTAGCAAGCAGCCGATCGACGTCCTTTCCAAGCGGATCTTGTCGATGGGGTTCAACTGTGTTAGGCTCACTTGGCCGCTCTTTTTAGCTACTAATGACTCGCTCGCCGCCCTCACTGTCCGGCAGTCGTTTCAGAGCCTTGGTTTGATGGAATCGATCGCCGGAATTCAATCCAATAACCCCTCGATTGTCGATCTCGCCCTCATGAAAGCTTATCAGGTAAATTTTTTCTTCGTGATTTCATTTTGAGGCTTCCGAAAATTCAGAGATTACAGTAAAAGTAGAATAGCGACTATAATTTGTTATATTCGACAGTGTAAATTACAGATCTGTCTTCGGTATTACTACCATCTAATATTTTCTTAATGATTAGCTTGACATTTAATTGGATAGATAGTAAGAAATGCAAACATCTGTGGATATCCATTACATGACAACACGGAGGATTGATCTTATCTTGCAGTGCAAATCAATTTAATTTAATGCTTATAAAGACAAACACTAGCTCTTAAAATTTAGCATTATTTAGTCCGTCACACTCTCTTGTTTATTGAATTATTGATTGACCTCGTCGATTGGTAGAGCCAAACAATGTTTTGATTGTCGTCTTCCTGTTTCACGAGCGGTCAAAAGAACGAATAAAATGAAAATTTGTAACATAAGGAATGGATTTACAGGCAGTGGTGGCTAATTTAGGAGAAAACAATGTGATGGTCATATTAGACAATCACATAAGCAAGCCGGGCTGGTGTTGCAGCAACTTTGATGGTGACGGCTTCTTCGGCGATCAATATTTCAACCCTGACCTCTGGATCAAGGGCCTAACCCGCATAGCCGCCATGTTCAATGGTGTGGCCAATGTGGTCGGTATGAGCCTGAGGAACGAGCTCCGTGGCCCCAAACAAAACCTAAACGACTGGTTCAGGTACTTTTCTGAGAGAATAATTTCACATTGTGCAAGTTGAAATCTCAGTCATTCTCGAGATAAAGCTGTGAAATGTATAATATAGACCACCTATTTAAAATCCAAAAAAGTGTACCCATCTCCTTAAGTTTTAATATTTGATAGTAATTTTGGTTGAGTTAGTGAAAAATGCCCTTGTTGTCTGCTAGGTACATGCAAAAAGGAGCTGAGGCAGTTCACTCAGCAAACCCAGATGTTCTAGTCATTCTCTCTGGCCTAAGTTACGACAGAGACTTGTCGTTTCTCCAGAGCAGGCCAGTGAATCTCACCTTCACCAGAAAACTAGTGTACGAGGTTCATTGGTATGGATTTTCCGACGGAAGCGCTTGGGAATCCGGCAACCCAAATCAGGTATGCGGACAAGTGGTGGGCAACTTCATGAGAACGTCAGGATTCTTAGTAGAACAAGGGTGGCCGTTGTTTGTGAGTGAATTTGGAGTGGATCAAAGAGGTACAAATGTGAATGATAATAGATACTTAAATTGCTATCTGGCTGTGGCTGCTGACCTTGATCTTGATTGGGCTCTCTGGACATTTGTTGGAAGCTATTATCTCAGAGAAGGTGTTGTCGGGTTGAACGAATTTTACGGAACGTTGAACTGGAACTGGGGCGAGATCAGAAATTCTAGCTTTCTGCAGAAGATTTCTGCTCTTCAATCCCCTTTCCAAGGTTATTTTTTCGAAAATTTTCAGCATTTTCTTTCCTATTTTCACTACTCGTTGCTAAATTATCGCACATCTAGTTAAACTGAAGAGACTAACGGAATTTGACCTTACTATCTTTTGCTTCGATATTATGTCACATCGTTCGAGTCCTTTGGCAGGGCCAGGCGTAGCAGAAACGAAACAACATAAATTGATATTCCACCCATTAACAGGAATGTGTGTGCTTAGAATATCCTCATCCTTCCAGCAGCCACTTAGATTGGGGCCATGCACTGAGTCAGAAGGGTGGAAATACACACCCCAAAACATTCTGACCTTAACAGGAACTTATTTCTGCATACAAGCCGATCAAATGGGGCAGCCGCCAAACTCGGCATAATTTGCAGTGAATCCAATTCAAAATGGCAGGCAATTTCGGACTCGAAGCTACATCTTTCGGCGTTTTCCAGCAACGGCTCGACTGTTTGCCTTGATGTTGATCTGAGTACCAACACCATCATCACTAACCAGTGCAAGTGTTTGAGCAGAGACAGCACGTGCGACCCGGCTAGCCAGTGGTTCAAACTGGTTACTAGCACTAGAAGACCGAGATCTGGTACTGGTGTTGCTGGCTTTAGTTCGAATCTGGGATCCTCCGAAAATGATGTTCTGTTCGAGTCCCTCGACTCTGCAATAAGCAGCTATTGAAGAAACCAATTGTGAAAGAGGCAGCAGACATAGCCTAATGATGACCATGGTGACACAACTTGTATTATATATGTACTTTGAATTAGACTAATTTGAAAATAGTAAGTACGTACGGTACAAACACACAAACTGTGAATGTAGATATAATAATATAATGGACAATGTTTATGTCGGACTATTATTAATCATTAAAAAAATTATTTTTAAGATGTATTGAAGCCTTCCCTTGAGTTTCCTAACCATTGGCTAGAAAATTATGGGTCAATTCTTCCTCTCCATTTTTTTGTCTTGTGTCGAGTTTGGACTAAAGTCGGATGAATGGGGTCGTTTTTCATTTGATACTTTTCTCTGCTCTGTTTGCGCTCAACTTTGACGACCTTCGATGCCATAAAAAGAGGAAGTGACGAGTTGAAAGAATTTGAGAATCCAAATTGAAGAACAAAGAAGGGGCTACGTTTCGTATTTAATAATCCACTAACAATTAAAAATAAGTTTAAATAGACTTACAAACGTAAATAATAAAATACTAGTTTACCCCTAATGAGAAACCCCGAAATCACAAATATATTTTATAATCTAACATCTCCCTCAATCTCACGATGTCACAACAAGAACGGTCATGACCCCTATAGGAGCCGAGACGAAAACAAAGAATGATTCGACCCGAACAAGAGTTGAGTGTCTGACCTTTGATGACAATTAATTAATATTGCAGCGGAAAACATTAAGTAAGAAATAATAGCCATGACCTCTGTTGGGTTATACCAAAGGTTCAACAACGACATTTAGATAGAATGACGGTATAAATTCAAAAGTAAACTATGGAAAATAAACAATCTAACCGAAAGAAATGAACTAAGTAATGTACGAGTCTAATCTCACCGAAGAAATACTATCAAATAACAAAATAAGCTAATATAAGATGTCAAGCTCAATCCTGCGTCTGCTGAATAACACTTTGACTTTGACCTGACATGAGATGTTGAGACGAGTCGACTAAACTAGTAGACATTTAGATGTTATAAACAATGTTAATAAAAATGTAGGAGCA
Source organism: Begonia masoniana (assembly GCA_022432975.1). Lineage (NCBI taxonomy): Eukaryota > Viridiplantae > Streptophyta > Magnoliopsida > Cucurbitales > Begoniaceae > Begonia > Begonia masoniana. Next base: position 39,212,145 of record CM039515.1, read on the forward strand.
TGCCATACTGAAAATGATATATAAAATGGGAAAAATATCAGTAGGGCAATCTTTAGAAATACTCTAAGATATTGTGGTATATAATAACACAAGTTACTACTGTAAACAATGAAACTCTCTCTAAAAATAGGACCACTGATAGACTCCGAACACGCTATTCCCAAGGCCTGAAGTAAGACATAATACTCAATTATTACAATAATATAACAGAACCGTAATCAAAATTAAGGTTTTATACTTAGGAGATAGGAACATCAAAGTCAACTGACTCGTTACTCTATTTTACAAACACAAGCACATCAATTAATGGACAAATGTGCTTGTCAAAACAAGAACCTCCAATTGGGTCGATCAAATTCAGTTCACACGAACGAGTTAATCAGCAGTTCAAAATAATGTGAATGTTAAAATAAAATGTGACTTTAATAATCATATATATATAGTATAAAAATTGACATGTTTAAAGACTTGATATGTCACAAAAAATATGAAAATACGTTTCAAAATAAGTTTTATAAAAGGGTAAAATGCATTTTTTGGACTCAACTATCGGTTGAGTGCAAAAAATGGATCCAACTTTGTTTTCGTGCAAAAAACTGGCTCGAAGTATTGAAAAGGGGCCAAAAATGGCTTTGCGGGTACCCGTATACCCTCCGCGGGGAGTGATCCGGGGAGAACGGGTACCCGCGTTCTGAGAACGGGTACCCGTTCTCCCTTCATAAATTTGAACATAAAGAGAAATTTTTATAAATTAATTTTAAAAAATATCAAACGATATTCAATTTACTTGAAATTTTTACCACATATGTACCACATCATGGAAAGATAATCTTAAAATTTTCGTAATTTTATAACACTTGTGTGAGTTATTATAATTTTGTTTATAAAATAAATATCTAAATTTATAATATATCGTACAAGTATTCTAAAATCACGAAAATTTTCAGATTACCTTCCCATGATGTGTTGAACATGTGGTAAAAATTGCAAGAAAATTAAATATCGTTTAGTATTTTTTAAAATTAATTTATAAAAATTTCTCTTTATATTCAAATTTATGAAGGGAGAACGGGTACCCGTTCTCAGAACGCGGGTACCCGTTCTCCCTTCAGAAAAGTTTCCGCGGGGGGTCTTCACCCTCTCAAACGCCCCCGAGGGAGAACGGGTACCCGTTCTCAGAACGCGGGTACCCGTTCTCCCCGTATCACTCCCCGCGGAGGGTATACGGGTACCCGCAAAGCCATTTTTGGCCCCTTTTCAATACTTCGAGCCAGTTTTTGCACAAACAAAGTTGGATCCATTTTTTGCACTCAACCGATAGTTGAGTCGAAAAAATACATTTTACCCTTTATAAAAAGCATATATGCACTGCATAATAAATAAATCCCTATATCGACTGAGCCTACCAATATCAAAGCCCAAAATCTTGAAAATTCAATAAACAAATCAAGTCTCAGTATTTATCATAAAACTTTTAATAGTTAACATGGGTAATTATCGATTTGAATCCTGTACTATATATTTTTTTTCAATTCGCCCCATGTACTAAAAAATGGGCAAACCGAACCCTGTACTTTGATTCTGTTATCAATTTTGACATTTTATCAATAATTTTATTAAACCCTCATTTAAAAAATTATTAAACGATCTTGGATTCACTTGAAATTTTTACCACGTCTTCACTACTTAATGAGAAGATAATCTGAAAATTTTCGTGATTGTTTAACACATGTATGATTTATTATAATTTTATTTTTGTATTTTATAAACATATTATAATAAATCATACAAATTTTAGAAAATCACGAAAAGTTTTGTATTATTTACCCATGATAGTTTGAACATGTGGAAAAGTTTTTAAATAAATCAAACATCGTTTGGTGGTTTTTTAAAAATTAATTTATAAAGCAAAGAAGAAACTGAGATTAATTTAAACAAATACCAAAAAATATTTGATTTATTTGAAAACTTTTCTACATGTTTAACCTATTATGGGTAGATAATATAAAAATTTTCGTGATTTTCTAAAATTTGTATGATTTATTATAATATTTTTATAACATACTAAAATAAAATTACAATAAATCGTACATGTGTTAAAAAATAACGAAAATTTCTAAATTATCTTATCATTAAGTAGTGAACATGTGATAAAAATTTCAACTGAATCCAAGATCGTTGGTAATTTTTTAAATGAGAGTTTAATAAAATTGTTGATAGAAAGTCAAAATTGATAACAGAATCAAAGTAAATGATTCGATTTGCCGATTTTTTTAGTATAGGGGATGGATTGAAAAAATGTGTATAGTACAGGGTTCAAATTGATAGTTACCCTAGTAACATTCTAAACATCCTCAAGACGGTTGATTTAACCCAACAAGGGTAGGAACCAACTTGAGAATGAAATGGATTGAAAGCCCAACTTTGGCCCAAAAGTAAAGAAGTGTCGCTGTAATTAACAAGGTTGCCTACGTGTTATAATGCCTGGACATATAGCCAAAGGACACCGTGCATCAACACCATATCGTGTGGACACATGTTTGCTGAAACACCTTGGCGTACCGATCTCGAACGCCTAGGCACGATGCGTGTCGCACCCCTATACATTTTGAGAACAAATTAAAGCATCGTGACATGATACTCTAAAACTTATTAACATAATTGTGAATTTTGCATTTTTTCATTACTTAAAAATTCCTTGATCAGATTAACGTTGTAGCGTTGGTTCGAATGTCGACCTTGTTGTTAGTTTGATATGTATTAAGCTTAATTGTTTTGATTATTAACGTAATTAATTCAAATTCTAAGTTAATGATAATTGTGTGTTGATGAATATATTTTGAATGAATTATATTTAAAAGTTCTATAAATTGTTTTCACTTTGCAAATATCATTCAAAGTGAGTATTTGAATGTCTTATGTCTTTATTGAGTTTAGGCAATAAAAAATAAGGTAAAGTGTAATTTGGCCCCTACAACTAGGTGAAATGGGCAATTTACACCGTAAACTTGGGTAAAGTGCAATTTGGCCCCTACAACTAGGTGAAATGAGCAATTTACACCGTAAACTTGAATAATAGGCAAGAACAACCTTAATGTATTGATAATGGACAATATGGCCCCTACCTGTCATATTTTCTATCAAAAAGTAATATTTTTTCACTTGTTCAGTTTTTTTTTCCCGAAATGCCCCTCACTAGACCGAACCGAACCGGACCGGTTCGACTAATTGCACTTTGGTTTTTTATTTTATTTTTTAATTCTATTTATCTGTCTTCTCTTTTCCGAGAAATAGGATTTAAAAAAAAATCAATAAATAATAGTGGAATTAGCTGAACCGGTCTGGTCCGGTTCGGTCCCGTGAGGGGTATTTCGGAAAAAAAAAAATGAATAAGTGAAAAAATATTATTTTTTGGTAGAAAATATGACGGTAGGGGACATATTGCCCATTATCAATTATTAAGGTTGTTATTGCCTATTATTCAAGTTTACGGTGTAAATTGCCCATTTCACCTAGTTACAGGGGCCAAATTGCACTTTACTCAAATGTACGGTGTAAATTGCCCATTTCACCTAATTGTAGGGGCCAAATTGCACTTTATCCCTAAAAAATATATTAGCACTTCAAAACTCGGTTCAAAAAGATTACGAAGTGTTAAAGATTACACAGTGCGGGCACCTTGAGATGAGCTGCGAAAGTCTAGTCCCAAACCATGCGTAAAAGAGAAGACTCGCAGATGCCCTGTCCCAAGAGCAGTTTTGCTTGCGGACATCCGCAGACGCCCTGTGAAATCTACCGAACCCTGGTCTTGAGCCATGTGAAAAATGGAACATTTCACAGATGTCTAGTTTTGAGAGTAGTTTTGGCCACGAACGACCATGACGTTTAATGCGATATGCAAAAGCCCAATCCCGAGGTAGTATTTTTCAAAGTTACATATGCAGACACCCAAAGACATTAGCTGACGCCTGAAGACATTAGCAAACGCTCGCTTTGGACACCCTAAATAGCCTAGCAGAAGTACTGGTTAGAGACACAATTCAAATTGACGCTACTGTGAATGACAAGTCAAATAAGTGCAGACGTCAAGACTTTGAGTTGCGCAGTTCATCGCCCTTTTGATATCTTTAAACTATCCAATGGTTAGTTCACGAGTGCCTAGATGATGTCCGCAATTCGAAAAATTTAAAGATGACTATAATTAGAAGCTCATTCTGCTATGCACTATAAAAAGAGAATCTCATGTTGAAGTGTTCCTGAATTTTCTGGAAATTATACGGCATCTATTCTTGAGTGAATCCCAAACTCTATAATACTATCATGAGAATTTAGTTGTGCAAAGACCTTCAAAAAAAACTTTTACACTTGTATTGGTGAATCAATTTAAGGGTGAATCCCGAAACATCGATTATAACCGTAAGAGTTGAAAGAAAGAGCCTTAGAGTGCAGACGTAAGCAAAATTAAATTTGTCGAACTACGTTAACAAATTTATTTATACTCTCTTTCTCTTCTGACTTTATTTTATGGGTAATTATCGATTTGAACCCTATACTATACACGTTTTTTCACTTCGGCCCCTGTACTAAAAAAACCGACAAACCGAACCCTGTACTTTGATTCTGTTATCAATTTTGACCTTCTATCAATAATTTCATTAAACCTTCATTGAAAAAACTAATAAACGATCTTAGATTCAGTTGAAATTTTTATCACATGTTCACTACTTAATGAGAAGATAATTTGAAAATTTTCGTGATTTTTTAAGACATGTACGATTTATTAAAATTTTATTTTAGTATTTTATAAAAATATTATAATAAATCATACAAATTTTATAAAATCACGAAACTTTTTCTATTATCTACCCATGATAGGTTGAACATGTGAAAAAGTTTTCAAATAAATTAAATATTGTTTGGTATTTGTTTAAAAATTAATTTATAAATTAAAGAAGAAAATAAGATTAATTTAAACAAATACCAAACGATATTGGATTTATTTGAAACTTTTTCTAGAGGTTCCCCATATTATGGGTAGATAATAGAAAAATTTGCGTAATGTTTTAAAACTTGTATGATTTATTATAATATTTTTAAACAATACTAAAATAAAATTATAATAAATCGTAAATGTGTTAAAAAATCACGAAAATTCCCAGATTATCTTCTCATTAAATAATAAACATGTGGTAAAAATTTCAATTGAATCTAAGATCGTTTGGTAGTTTTTTTAATGAGGGTTTTATGAAATTGTTGATAGAAGGTCAAAACTGATAACAGAATCAAAGTACAGGGTTCGGTTTGCCGGTTTTTTTAGTACAGGGGCTGAATTGAAAAAACGTGTATAGTACAGGGTTCAAATCGATAATTTTCCTTATTTTATTGTTATTGATTTTATATTAGAATTAGCAAAAAAATGACATAAATTGAGTTTGCAAACAAATATAATTTTAATCATACGAAAAAAATTAAAAAATCTAATTCATTGTCCTCTTAGACTATATCGGTTATACTCTTTCTTCATTAAACCAAATTTACATAAAAATTTCAAAAACAAACAAGTATAAAAAAAATGAGCAAGGAAGTAAGCCAACTTACCCATGTAGATAAACGAAACTCCATATACTCAAACATTAAAAATCACTGATTGAGAAATCTATATACCAAAAATTGGATCTCAAATCAAAACTCCAAATTTCGTAAAAATTTTTAACGTAACAATGAGGGTTTCCTCAAAATTGTGGAATGAAGAATGTGATTTAGAGATATGAAAAGTGGTCATTTAATGGCAATATACGGGTTAATTGCCAGTTAATTTATTAATTAATTAAAATAAGAAAAACTAATCCATTTATTGAAATAACTGGCGGTCATCGCAAGAACAATCGAGAGTTTGCCAACACGCAATTGATATCGTGAGATAGAATGTGGTTTAGTAAATAAATAGACAGTATGCGTTAAAGACTAGACAAAAGGATGCGTAATAGTTTTGGCAAGAAAATTATGTCACGACCCAACCAAGATCCTTTTAAAATTCGAGATAGTGATAAGGATTCTCCTCTTGGAGAGGCAACATATGTACACAATTATATTGACAAAACTCTGATATCGTTGTACTAGGTCATATAGAGATCCTAACTAAGGATCTAACCCATGTAATCCTAACAAAAATTTACTATATTAGGATCAATTTTTTTTCTTTTTATTTGTTGTGTACATTACTAAAGTTATATGATTTTAAATGTAAAACCATATATTAAAAGGAAATATGTTATTATTTACAACATTAGGTAAACCATACTAAGTTACAATATTTGGGTTACTAAATGTGATCCTCATAGACACCATATGTACAATTAGTGGACAAGAGGAATAACACTCTGGGTATGGATAAACCCAGATAAAACGATCGACAAAATAGGTTAAAATGCGTATTGTATTCAATGCACCTCTGTCAAATTACTTGCTTTTAACGCCCAAACGCTGCCTAATAATTAATTTTGAACGATACTGCACTTTGAGTCTATTTTCTCGTAATTCAAATACATTTTTCTTGTTAAAAACACCTAACGTCAAAAACACCTAACTCAAAATTCACTCGATTTTCACCATTCATTCAACAACTTCAACCTAAAACTAACCAACCACAACAACAACAACCAACAAATTTCAAACATAATTCTCTACCTAGTACATGCAAACTACATCAAGTTCTCATTCTTTAAGGATTAGAATTACTTGCTTGTTTTTAGTCATTCGAGCTAGGATTTGGACTACTAAACTTCACTTTATTTCTTCCTTCTTGGTTTCTTTAAGATCCTCTTCTTCCTCTACAACTTCTCTTTAGATTTCTTTCTCAAAAACCAACTTTTTCTCCTTCAATTTTAACTTTTCTTTCATAAGCTTCAAGTCATTCTCTCCCTCTTCTTTTTCTCAGCAACAAAACCACTAAATTCTCACCTCTTCTTCATATAAATGACAATTTCTAGAGTTCTCTATGGATAAACTTATGATCCTCAATTATTTAAGTTAAAAGACTATTTTACCCTTCCATTGTTAGAATATTACAATTTAAATTACTTACGAAATATAAATTATATTAATTTATCCATATTAACTTAACATAATTAAATTTAGGCTAATAGAGATTAATTGGACTAATTTTGATTAATTAACATAATCAAACTTAGTTAAATTAATTAATTTCCCAAACAAACACCTCTTTTATGTATTCAATCACGCAATTTACTACTTTAATACTCCCACGTTATATTTACATCATTTATACGTATCTAAATTTTCAAACTATCACATTCTACCCCTTTTAAAAAAAAATTCTTTTGGAATTTGAATTTACTTACCTCCAAAATAGCTAGTGGTATCCTCCATCTCATATCAAAGCTCCAAGTGGCTTCATACAACCCTTCATGTTACAATTGAACACTTTATGTATGAGCACTTTATCATGCACATCTAAAATTATTATAGGCTCCTCCATCGTCATACCTGGCGGAAGACTTATCTCCTTCCAATTAATCACGTGCGACGGATACAACTCATATTTATGCAGCATCGATACATGGAAAACATTAGTTATACAGTCAACTGATTTGATAATCTCATTCTATAAGCAACTAATTCTCTCCAAAATTTTGAAAGGTCCGACATACCTTGGTGCTAACTTTCCACCCTTTCAAATTTTTGCACACTTTGTTTAGACCTTAATTTAATGAATACACGACCACCTTCGTCGAACTCCAATAAGTCTCCTCTATTAATTTGTATAATTCTTTTGGCATATTCTAGCAATTGTAAGTCGTCGTTTGATTTATTTAATTTTCTAATCAGTTTTTCTGATTAATTTTGGCCTCAAAAGAATTTTCTCTTCAATCTTTGTCCAGCATAATGGAGATCTGCATGGTATACCATATAAAGCCTCAAAATGTGTCATGTCAATAGATGATTGATAACTATTGTTATATATAAACTTCACCAAGTGCAAATTATCCTCTCTATTTCCTTGAAAATTAATGACACATGTTCCTAACATGTCTTCTTAAATTTGTATCTTACTCTTACATTGACTATCTATATCAGGACGATATGCAATAGTAAAACCTAATTTTGTTCCCATTTCTTTTTGTAAACATTGTCAAAATTTTGACGTAAATCTTTGGTCACTCTATTTTCATTATTGTAAGATTAGTGACTTATTCATGTTCACTCATTCTTAAGATCTACACATTTTACCATTTTACTACTCAATGGAGATTTTACACTCCAACAACGTCGCAGTGGTATAGTCTCTAATTTGAATGCATGAACTAATGATGCAACAGTGAAATAATGTGTGGCTGTTGAATCAAATAATACTCTTATTTGTGAATTAAACCGAATAGATATACGTTTGATAATCTCACTATCTTATTACTCCCTCTGATGGCCAAATGACTAGTTACCTGTTGTCGACATGCTCCCTATTAACTATTACCAGCCTAATATAATTTGAAATATGAAGCTGAATGCGTAGCCACTAGAGAAGTATATTGTTTTTCTCCCGTTCACTGACTAAACTGAGATTACAATAAAGACTCGTTAAATCTTTTCATATGACCTTCTCTACAGTTGAAACATTTGGCAAACCATGATATTCTTGGCTGAAAATTGCCTCTGCCTCTAGGTTGAAAACTGACCCTCTCACTTTAAATTGGTTGAGTTGGAGGTTCGAACCTCCTTTTCTTTGAATCTATACCGTTCGATTTGCTTTCTTCTTACTTGAACTTTCTGGCTTGCTTCGCCTTTCATTGTTCTTTACTGCTTGCCTATCTTTACTCATATCTTTACTTGATAAGTATTACTCTATCCACAACACCATAACATGACTCTACTATTAAAGCTACTAATTTGTTAGAAATAACATAGCTTGATTCTTGCTCAAATCTCTGTGCTTTTTATGTCTAATCAAGAATGAATTTCTTTAAATATCTAGAGATCTTCAAATTTGGCTTCATATTCTTTCTTTACTGACAATTCTTTCTGATTAAAAACCAGAAGTTCTCAACTTTTACCTGCCTTGCTGCTTTAGGAAAGAACCTTTCAAAAAAACATTTGTTCAAATTGCTCCTAATCCACTTCTTCTTCCAATGATTTACTCATTTGGTTCCACCATTTATTAGCCTTGCCTTCTAGTTGATTATCTGCCAATATAACTTTTAAACTACCTAGAACATCAATTTTGATGAACTTTTTCTTTGTTTGGTGAAGCCATTCTTCTATTATATTGGGATCGATCACCCTTTGAAATAGTGGAGGTTTACTTTTCCTAAAATCCCTCCTAATTTGCAGAGACAAGATGATAGGTTATTTCACCAATATGTAGTGAAATCATCAATAAAGAAAACATAATATCTTGATTTCCTTGGTGTTTATAAGAGAGTCCCAAAAAATAAGATGAAATGGTGCAAGAGAAATAGAAAGATTTCTATTAAAATATAAAGCAGATAATTGCGCTAACTAGCAACCAGTACAATTAGAGATATCATGGGCTTTTAAATTGCCTAAAGTCACAATAGAAACTAAAAATTGCAAGCGTGAAAATGAAATAGAACAAAGACGAGAGTGTCATAAATGAAGGTCGGAAGAAGAAGAAGTTAAATGAGAAGATGACAAATAGTACTGAGATTTGTAATATTCAGTACTTTAAGTTCAACCAAGATACAAAGTCGCCATCTCCTATGAACAATCCAGAAAGTGTTTTTTTTTTTTTTTCAAATTAAGAAATTATATCATTATTTAGAATGTCATATGATATGTCATCTGATTAGATTAGAGATGTTAAACAAGCCGGTCGAGCCGAGTCGAGCCTGCCGAGATTAACAAGCTGATCCTAACGACCTCGTCGAGCATAACGAGCTGACTCCAAAAAATTTTCAACCCGAGTCGAATCGCAAACCACGAGCCTAATGAGCCGAGCCGAGCCGAGCCGAGCCGAGCCGAGCCGAACCGAACCGAGTCGAGCAGAGCCGGTCCAACGAGTCTAATGAGCTGAGTTTAACGAGTTGAGCTTATATAAATAAAATTATTTTATATAAATATATTATATATTTCATTAAAATTTTATTTATTAAAACTATAGTAAATATTTATTATAGTAATGATAAAATATGATAGATACTTAGTTGTGTAAATAATAAAAAATTTTAATTAATACAAAAATGACATTTAATTATAAAAAAATAGAAGAAAATAAGTATATAAAAAATATAACAATCATTATAAATTTGACATTTGTATCATTACAAATTAGACACATCCCAATTAGGTTGGTACTCTTTTAATTGTCAATCATGTGCAAAATGTCAAAAAAAATTACAAGTTGAAAAAATACTTCAAAATTTAAATTACAATGTTAATCTTCAACATCCAAATTTTTAAAGTCTTCAAGTATTTCGTTCTCTCGTTGTTGGTTTCTCGTAATAGCGTTGTTCCAATCCTTCATGCAAATGAGTGTCTCCACGAGATCGAGTGCAAGTCGTCCTCAGCGTTCATCATACACACGTCCACTTGCACTAAAAGTAGACTCCGATGGTACGGTAGAGACCGGAGGTATTAGTAGATCACGTGTCATTATAGAAAGAATATGATATGTAGTGGAAAATATTTTCCATCAATTTAAAATATCAAAGTTTTCTTAGAGAGAAAATTGATATCGAGTGTCAAAATAAATATCTAGTTCATTTCGCATAGAACTAGAGTAAACATCTGTATCTAATTGATTCCAAATATCATGAATACCAAATTGTGAACCTACAATATTTCCACCACCACTACTTGAACTAGCATGTGAAGAAACACGTGAACAACTAACATTAAAATATTTAGATTCATAAGAAGAATATAAACTAAGAATTCTATTAGTTATTTGATCTGTAGAAAGTAAAGAAGTAGTATGTAAAGAAGTAGTATGTAAATTATTATAAATTTTATTAATAATGAGACATACTCTTCTTAATTTATATATAAGATCCATTATACATGCATAACAAAAAATATGAGGAATGTCAAACCAATATTTTTTAAATTTTGTTTCCATTTTATTAAGTATATTTCTAAATTTATCTATTTGTCGATATTGTGCAAAATTACCCGTTAAGTTTATAAAAATTGGGAGAACAAGATGAAAAATGAGATAATAAATTTCCGAACATTCATTTGTAGCATCAAAAAATAGTTTTAAAAAATCAAGAAATATATTAACTACATCGCAACTAGATTTATCAAGATTAATACTTTGTATTTTCTTATTAATAAAAGCACAAATAACTTGTCAATATTGCTTAGTATTTTTCAACATTAAGTAAGTACAATTCCACCTAACATTTTTCATATTCTCGCCAAAAATTTTATTAATCGGACGGTGATCGACCCTAGGCTCGACGTGCTGAAGAGGAGGAATCGAGGAAGACGAAGAGGGGCTGAGCCGCTGAGGGGATCACTGGTTAGGGGGGAGAGGGCCCCAAGCTGGGCTCGACCACAGCTGGCTCGTGGAGCCCGATCATCGATGGGCTTGCGAGCCCAAATGGCAAGGCTCGGCTTGGCCCGTCGATGTGGCTCGGGCCAAGCCTGCTCGTTGATGTAGCGTGCCGAGCTCACGTTTAACATCACTAGATTAGTTGGCTAAATTATTAGCTTCTAGATTCTTAAAGTTGAAGTTAGTTTCACATCATTTTCTCCGTCGTTTTTTTTTTTTTTTTCTTCAAATGCCCTACTGACAAATCCAATGCACGAAACGACCTGTCGATGACTTTTTCTGCTTACTTGTCCAACCTAAAATTATAAAACTATAATAGAAAAATATAAATTTACTTCAAAATTCTTCATAAGCAATATAAATATATGAAGCTCGACTATAACATAGAGCATTTTGGAGACATTAATCACATAACTTAGAAGTTCTGGTAATTGGATTTGATGACATGACTTATGATATAACCTTTTCGAACTGATTCGAATATTCAAATAAAGCAAAAGCCGGTGCAATTTAACAAATATAAAAATAAAGTATGAGTTGTATGGAAATGGAAGACAGTTGTAGGTGGGTTTGAAAATTACGACAGAAGAGACAAGAGAACAGACAAGTTGAAGGCATGTACGTGGGCAAGTCAAAAACTGTCTGTATACTTTATTGAAAGAGACTGACATGGAATTATTTTGACAAATTTTTGTTTTTATAATTATTTTTAAATTAATTCAAAATTTATTGGAGGTAATGAATAACATTTTAGCAAAAAAACATACATAGTTTTAAAATTTGTTAAAATAGTCATATGACTTATCTAGTTATCAGAATTTTCATCGACAACAACAATCATAAAAATCGATTTGTCGAAAAAAGGAACTTCTCTTGTCGGTACTTGTTGTAGTAGGTGAGAATTCTCTTGGCATCGTTTTTTGTTCTTCTTCGTCGACGCATTAAAGTAACGGTGGTCCGTTAATTGATAGGTGGTCCTTAAATTGATGGATTAAACACTTCACCTTCTTTGTTTCTCGAGTCTTAAAAGATGGATTTGTGAAGTCCTGATCAGAATGAATTGATATGGGAAATAGGCTGTCTAGAGTAATCTTCAGCCTTCTCTGCATGTTGTTTGAGTAATGTCCCACATTTAGGGTAGGGTGCTCTAAAAAATAATTGATAAAATAATAGCTTCAACAAACTTAGTCTTCATCTAGAATAATAATTGTGAAGTGTTAAATCCGAAAACAGAAAAGAAAACGACTTACCTGCAAATGTCATTGTTGAAACTCGAAGGAAACAATGTTGAACCCTTCGATCGGATGGAAACTCGGAACCACCCTTTCTTTCTCTCTCTCTCTCAGGTTTAATCAAGTGGTAACTCTCTTATTTACCAATTAAATTAATTTACCGAAAAATTTAACGTGAACACAATATAACAAAAAGAGTTAACTTATGACACGTTGACCGTCAACAAAGTGAAAAATACTCGCGGAATTTAATTATTATAAAATTAGTGATTTTTACGTTATGGACATTAGTTTTACACGTTTACTTTCAACACGCACAACATTTCTTGTGATACAAATTCAAGTATGTTATACTTGCAATTTAGGTCACTTGTTTGTCATGTCCCTAGATAAAATCTTTAAAATCTGATCAGAATATTTTGTTATACCATGACTGGTCTGCAGACAGTTGCTTCTCTCTTATACTTCTCTCTTATACACCTTCGAGTATCAATGTACAAAGATCTATGAATTCATCTTATTTTTTGTATAAGTTACAATATTGCAGGCAACATTGTTTTTGGTACTTGTCCCACTAATGATTCATGGAATCAATATTTAAAATGATAAAGATTTAAATAATAAAATTCATGCATGCATACATTTTCTAACTCATAATTCAATTGATTAATAAAAACTAGTTTTACATGCATGGCATATAATAATAAGATTTTTATTGAATTTAATTAGTTTCCACAAATAACTATATTTTTTGCAGGGAAGAAACATGAAGGTCAGAACCAAGAGTAATCGTGTTTTGTGGAGTTCCTTTCATTTATTTTGTTTCAGAGTCTTTGATTTTTCTTTAGTGAGATTTTCATTTCTTATTAGCTTTAATTTATTATACTATCTTATATTCTTGTATTTACTATATGGACATCAATACTTAGTATATTTAACCTATAACTTTATCTAAATTTTGATTTAAAGTCTTTAGCTGCAAACCTTGGAACAAAGCTTAGGGCAAACAGTAGAATTGTTCAACAGCTAACCGTTTTCTGACTTGGTTCGTCTCCGTGTCGTGATAGAGAAAGACGTGTCACCCACTACATGAGAGAAACATGCAAAGTTAGATTTGAGTGTGTGATGACCCGAATGTGCACGTATGATACGATGGCTGCACGAACCGGAACCCGGATGGCGGTACGTCCACGCGGGCGAACCGGAAGGTGACAGGTCGTAAAAAGGGGGTCGTCACAATCCCTCATCACTTAGGGAAGTATGTGGAAATGAAACATATGTAAGAGATCCCTTCCAAGATAGTAAGACGCGTTTTGGAGCACGATTGGCAACGGATACCATAAGAACTACGAAATTAAAAGTGCTTCGGCGAGAGCAATCCTAGGTTGGGTGACCTTCCGGGAAGTTCTCGCCAAACAAAGCCGTGAGGGGAGGATATTGGGCTACGGCCTAATCCCCAGAGCGGACAATATCTTGCTGGGAAACGAGGTCGTTACAAATGGTATCAGAGCCTATACCCAACCGGAAATGTGGCCAACGAAGACGTTGGGCCCCCGAGAGGGGGTGATGGTAATGACCCGAATGTGCACGTATGGTACGATGGCTGCAAGAACCGGAACTCGGATGGCGGTACGTCCGCGCGGGCGAACCGAAAGGTGACAGGTCGTAAAAAGGGAATCGTCACAATCCCACATCGCTTGGGGAAGTATGTGGAAATGAAACATATGTAAGAGATCCCTCCCAAGATAGTAAGACGCGTTTTGGAGCACGATTAGCAACGGATCTCATAAGAACTCTGAAGTTAAAAGTGCTTCGGCGAGAGCAATTCTAGGTTGGGTGACCTTCCGGGAAGTTCTCGCCAAACAAAGCCGTGAGGGGAGGATATTGGGCTACGACCCAATCCCCAGAGCGGACAATATCTTGCTAGGAAACGGGGTCGTTACAGAGTGGATCGTCACGTGAGGTTCACTTAACAATTTTAACAATCCTTCTAATAGAAGAGATTAGTTTGCTAGTTTGAGGTCCATTAGTTGAAAAAATAGATTACGGTTCCAAATACACTCTATGCTATACTACATATATGTCACATAAATTATTGTGTTTTTCATTTAAGTTTTTGTCAGTGATTTTTTGTTTGGCATTACGTCTACCAACTTAGATCTCAACAGTGAAGAATAATTTGATGAGTTGAAAGAAGAGTAGCCGATATTTGTTGGTAGAGTCCACCACCGAAGCCTATAGAGTAGATAAATCCAAGAGTTTGGACAGAAGGTTCGAAGTGGAGGAGCCTCTCAGCAAGTTGGGGCATCTCTTAGTTGGCTCCCATCTCTTTCATCCTACTTTTCGTCTTGTTCGACGGACCATCGAACGTCTCTTGCAGACACAATCTTTATAAAGTCTTTCAAGCAATTATAATATCGTGTATTTTCTAGTAATTGTAAGCTAATCAGCTGCGTTGCATGTAATTTAATTTCGGATAATTAACAAAAAACCCTTAAATTATAGGGTCATAAAAAAATTCGTTCTTAAATTATGTTCGTTAACAAGATCACTTTTAAACTATGACCCGTTAACAAAATAACCATTGCCGTCTAAATGTAAATTAAAAGTTGGTCGTGGGGGAGCCTCGTCTTCGAGAGTGGGATCCTGCTCTGTGAGTTTTTGTCCTGGAGCGGGAGTTCTTTCTTAGTCACTGTCTCTGGAAGATCGAGCTCCCCCATGATCAAATTTTAATGGACATTTAGACGGCAAGAGTTCTTTTGTTAAAAGACCATAGTTTAAGGATGATCTTGTTAACGAATATAGTTTAACAACGAATTTGTTAATGACTCTATGGTTTAAGTATTTTTTTTGTTAATTACCCAAAATTAAATTACATGCATAGTTTGGTAGTTTAAATTAAACAAATTGTATCCTAATTTATACATTTTAAGCTTTAACATTTTAGCAAAACAACGCACATAGTTTTCAAATTTGTTAAAATAGTCATATGGCTTGTCTAGTTATCAGAATTTTCATCGACAACAACAATCATTAAAATCGATTGTCGAAAAAAGGCACTTCTCTTGTCGGTACTTGTTATAGTTGGTGAGAATTCTATTGGCATCGTTCTTTTGTTCTTCTTTGTCGACTCATTAAAGTAACGGTGGTCCGTTAATTGATAGGTGGTCCTTAAATTGATGGATTAAACACTTCACCTTCTTTGTTTCTCGAGTCTTAAAAGATGGATTTGTGAAGTCCTGATCAGAATGAATTGATATGGGAAATAGGCTGTCTAGAGTAATCTTCAGCCTTCTCTGTATGTTGTTTGAGTAATGTCCCACATTTAGGGTAGGGTGCTCTAAAAAATAATTGATAAAATAATAGCTTCAACAAACTTAGTCTTCATCTAGAATAATAATTGTGAAGTGTTAAATCCAAAAACAGAAAAGAAAACGACTTCCCTGCAAATGTCATTGTTGAAACTCGAGGGAAACAATGTTGAACCCTTCGATCGGATGGAAACTCGGAATCACCATTTCTTCCTCTCTCTCTCAGGTTTAATCAAGTGGTAACTCTCTTATTTACCAATTAAATTAATTTATCGAAAAATCTAACGTGAGCACAATATAACAAAAAGAGTCAACTTATGACACGTTGACCGTCAACAAAGTGAAAAATACTCGCGGAATTTAATTATTATAAAATTAGTGATTTTTACGTTATGGACATTGGTTTTACACGTTTACTTTCAACACGCACAACATTTCATGTGATACACTATAGGTAGATTCAAGTATATTATACTTGCAATTTAGGTCACTTGTCTGTCATGTCCCTAAATAAAATCTTTAAATCTGATCAGAATATTTTGTTATGTCTTGACTGGTCTGCAGATAGTTGTTTTTCTCTTATACACCTTCGAGTATCGATGTACAAAGATCTATGAATTCATCTTATTTGTTGTATAAGTTACAATATTGCAGGCAACACTGTTTTTGGTACTTGTCTCACTAATGATTCATGAAATCAATATTTAAAATGATAAAGATTTAAATAATAAAATTCATGCATGCATACATTTTCTAACTCATAATTCAATTGTTTAACAAAAACTAGTTTTACATGCATTGCATATAATAATAAGATTTCTATTGAGTTTAATCAGCTTCATTGATTTTTCTTTAGTGAGGATTTGTTTTATTTCTTTTCTTTTTAGAGGTCTGTTTAATGTATATTTGGTATGCTATAATTCACTTTGTCCGACATAATATTTTCATTTCTTATTAGCTTTACTTTATTGCACTATCTTATATTCTTGCATTCACTATATGGACATCGATACTTATTTTGTTTAGGCTATAACTTTATCTAAATTTTGATTTAAAGTCTTCAACTACAAACCTTGGAACAAAGCTTAGGGCAAACAGTAGAATTGTTGAACACCTAACCGTTTTCTGACTTGGTTCGTCTCCGTGTCGTGATAGAGAAAGACGTGTCACCCACTACATGGGAGAAACATGCAAAGTTAGATTTGAGTGGATTGTCACGTGAGTTTCTCTTAACAATCCTTCTAATAGAAGAGATTAGTTTGCTAGTTTGAAGTCCATTAGTTGAAAAAATAGATTAGGGTTCCAAATGCACTCTATGCTATACTACATATATGTCACATAAATTATTGTGTTTTTCATTTAAGTTTTTGTCAGTGATTTTTTGTTTGGCATTACGTCTACCAACTTAGATCTCAACAGCGAAGAATAATTTAATGAGTTGAAAGAAGAGTAGCCGATATTTGTTGGTAGAGTCCACCACCGAAGCCTGTAGAGTAGAGAAATCCAAGAGTTTGGACAGAAGGTTCGAAGTGGAGGAGCCTAAGCAAGTTGGGGCATCTCTTAGTTGGCTCCCATCTCTTTCATCCTACTTTTCGTCTTGTTCGACCGACCATCGAACGTCTCTTGCAGACGCGATCTTTATAAAGTCTGTCAAGCAATTATAATATCGTGAATTTTCTAGTAATTGTAAGCTAATCAGTTGAGTTGCATGTAATTTAATTTCGGGTAATTAACAAAAAAAAAAACCCTTAAATTATAGGGTTATAATAAAATTTGTTTTTAAACTATATTCGTTAACAAGATCACTTTTAAATTATGACGCGTAAACAAAATAACCATTGCCGTTTAAATGTAAATTAAAAGTTGGTCGTGGGGGAGCCTCGTCTTCGAGCGTGGGATCCTGCTCCGTGAGTTTTTGTCCTGGAGCGGGAATTTGCTCTTAGTCACTGTCTCTGGAAGATCGAGCTCCCCCACGATCAAATTTTAATGGACATTTAGACGGCAAGAGTTCTTTTGTTAAAAGACCATAGTTTAAGGATGATCTTGTTAACGAACATAGTTTAAGAACGAATTTGCTAATGACCCTATAGTTTAAAGTTTTTTTTTTTTGTTAATTACCCAAAATTAAATTACATGCATAGTTTGGTAGTTTAAATTAAACAAATTGGCATTCCTATGGCTCAAATTTGAATAATCTAGCTGGAAGACAGCTTCATTTCAAGCACGATTTTTGAAGAATCAAGCTAGGACACAGCTTCAATTATGCAACTAGATGTGAAGCAACGCGATAACTTGAGTTTCGGGTTTGTCTTTTTTGTATAGCGAATGACACAGATATGTGATTATTATCGATTCGAAAAGGACGAGCAATGCAACTTCTTGTGGTGAAAAGAGAACAAATCGAAATACGTTTATTTGGTGAGGATGTTAATCATGGAGATCTATCTATGGAAGCTGTAACACCTTCACTTAGAGATTTATCTCCTTTGAGAAACATAGATCGAAAAAGCTTCAATTCGTGGGTTTCTCCACTTGGCCTCTGAATTTTCAAACTAGTCAACTTGCTTTCTTCCACGCCAATTTTCTGTAAACTCCAAAACAATTCCATTCTTCGAGAAATCTGTACTTTTAATAATGGCGCTGCCTTGAGCTTGCTTCCCTCTTTGAATTTCACCATCATTGAATATCATTTATTCTCCCAAAAACCTGCATCTCGGCGCGTTGGGAAGATGAAGCAAATGATTGAGTGTAGTAGTTTCTTTTAGTTATTTTACTGTGACGGGCGAACGTATCCTAAGCTGCTGTTCTGGCCGCTTCTCAGATGGATTTTTGCAGAGTTCATTCACTCTCTCTCCCGTCTCTTTCTCTCACTACGACTGCAACTGGGTAATGAAATTGTAGGATTCAAAGTCATAGTTCTTCAGTTCAAACAAGTCAAAACAATACAACTTCACTTTCAAATTTACAAGACTGGACGGAGAGACTAGAGAGAGAATTAATTTACTCTTAAGTCTCAACTATAGTTACAGACGAGGAGGAGTAGATAAAAAAAGGGGTCAAAGTAAAAGAGAAGCGACAAACAAGCGACTAAATCAACGATCAAGTTCCGAAAACTGATCTGTGTTTTCTTGTTTTTTGTTTATTTTTTAATTTGATTTTTTGGGTTTTCTTCTTCTTTCACAAACTCCATTTCTGAGAATTCGAGAACAAGGAGACGTTCTGATTTGCCTGAGTAATTTGCCAAGCCTTCATTTCTCCGTCTAGAGAGCCACTGACCAAAGAAATGACACCGTTTCCGTCGCCTTCTGAAACAACCAGAGATTTCACCGCTTTCCGATGACCGTCCAAAACAGCCAAACAGGTGTAATTTCCGGCGAAGCCACGCTGCCAAATCCTGACCGTCCGATCAGCGGACCCACTAAACAGCATCTCCCGGACGTAGATCAAGCAAAGTATAGCTCTATCGTGGCCTCTCAAAGCACCAATCACCGCCATGTGATTCGCACTATCCTCCTTCTCCCACACTAAAATAGACCGGTCGCACGCACCGGAAAATAGCACTGACCCGTCGTCGTTCAAGGCTAATGCGTTCACAGACGATTTGTGCTTCTCTAATGTCGCAATCAACCCGTGCCGCTTTTCCCCGCTTTGTTTTCCCCATACCCTTATTCTCCGATCGGCGGAGCCGGTGTAAACAGTACCATCACTCCCGACCACGACGGCGTTAATGGCGTCCTCGTGAGCTTTGATCGACTCAGTACACCGGAGATCAGAAGCTCTCCATATCTTCAAACTTCTATCCCAAGAAACCGAGTATATTAAACCGCCGTTAACTGCAAGTCCGGTGACAGCATCGGAATGTTCAATCCAGAGCCGCCGCTTGTGACGTCGGACGCTCACGTGATTTTTCGGCAGTAACAAACGAAGCGCCTTATCTTTGATAGTAGGGAGAGTATTTACTAAGTTATGCGTCTTTCTAGCTTCCATCTCCCACACACGAATCTTCTCATCCTGATGGGCCGTAAAGATCCTTCCGTCGCAAAAAGATACAGCCTTGACCGACCCTGAAGATGAATTCCCCGCGTTAATGGCGTCCAGGTGCGCAAAGGTATTTCGATTGTAAACGTTAATTTCATGGGCAGAAGCAGCATAGAGCAGATCACCATGGACCGCGAGGCAGGAAATCGAAAGCGATTTTCGAGGCGTCAAAGAAGAGACACAGACATAAGACACTGAATGGTTCAAGGTACCAGGAGTGAGTTTCTGGAGAGAAGGAACTGAGGGGAGAGTTATTAGAGAAAGATTGCTTTGCAGGCTGGTACTGGTGTCACTGGTAGTGTCAGAGCAGCTGCTCAAATCGAAGACAGGGCGTTTCTGCGGGGGAGTACACTCGCCATCGAAGGTTGCGACGCTGACGGCGGAGGAACAGGAAGAAAGCCATTTTTGGACCCTCATGCCGGCTAGAGAGAGAGAGAGAGAGAGAGAGAGGGAGAGAAGATAGAGGTAAGGTGCAGAATAAAAGAAGAGTATAATATATAGACAAAATATCAGCGGCGTTTGGTAGTGGAATCGGAGACAAGAAGTGAAGGAGGAGTACGATAGGTTCTAGGTAGATGACAACGAGTAGTGCTGCATTGACTAAAACACCCCCGCTATTTATTTTTTTTTAGTATAATTATCGATAATCCTGTACTGTACACATTTTTTCAATTCGTCCCCTGTACTAAAAAAATTGACAAATCGAACCCTGTTCTTTGATTCTGTTATCAGTTTTGACTTTCTATTAACAATTTCATTAAATCCTCATTGAAAAAACTAACAAACAATCTTGGATTCAGTTGAAATTTTTACTATATGTTCACTACTTAATGAGAAGATAATTTAAAAATTTTCGTAATTTTTTAACACATGTACGATTTATTAAAATTTTATTTTAGTATTTTATAAACATATCATAATAAATCATACAAATTTTAGAAAATCACGAAACTTTTTCTATTATCTACACTTGATAAGTTAAACATGTGAAAAAGTTTTCAAATAAATCAAATATTGTTTGTTTTTTTTTTAAATTAATTTATAAAGTAAAGAAGAAATTGAAATTAATTTCAAAAAATACCAAAAGATATTGGATTTATTTGAAACTTTGTCCAAATGTTCACCATATTATGGGTAGATAATAAAAAAATTTACGTAATTTTTTAAAACTTGTATGATTTATTATAATATTTTTAAAAAATAGTAAAATAAAATTATAATAAATCGTAGATGTATTAAAAAATTACAAAAATTTTCAGATTATCTTCTCATTAAGTAATGAACATGTGGTAAAATTTTCAACTGAATCTACGATCGTTTGGTAGTTTTTTCAATGAGAGTTTAATGAAATTGTTGATAGAAGGTCAAAACTGATAACAGAATCAAAGTACAGGGTTCGGTTTGCCGGTTTTTTTAGTACAGGGGCCGAATTGAAAAAATGTGTATAGTACAGGGTTCAAATCGATAATTTTCCTATTTTTTATTACTAAATTAATTAAGAAAATTAAAGAACTTAAATAAGTATATGATTACAAAGACATGGTTACAAATATTCAGGAGGATCGATTTGGAAGAGAAGGGCATTTAGGTAATCAGGAAAAATGGGGCCCGATGTCAATTTAAGAGAAGCTGTACAGCCGTGTAGAAGGGCTGGCTTAGCTTTACGCGGGTGGTATCATTGTTCGCCCCCAACAACATTAGCCATTGCTTTTCTTCTTTCATTCAAACCCTCTACTTTCTCGGAAACTACTTCTTTTCTCGGAAAATTCTTTCTTTTTCTCGGAAAATACAGCCTATTCTTTCATGATCTGTCACTTATTCAGGAAAGCAACTTCATTTTCAAAGATTGTATTTCGCCAGTTTTACGTTTTGTCTTATCGAAAATTTGTCATGAGTCGAAGTGATTCTGACGATCACTTCATCCGTAGTTGATCTCGAGTCTTTATCAACCATCACCGTCGTGGACGCAGGAGATGAGGATAATGTTACGGTTGAATCATGAAAAATAAATAAATTCTAACTAGTATACCAAGGAAGAGTGTTTATATTAGGAAGCTCTTTTGAAATTTCCTTTTATTCTGATTTTTCTTTGCCCTTTTTTTTCAAGCTATCTAGTTAGTTGGAATATTCTTGTCAGTCCACCCTCTTAAAATGTCTGTGGTGGACGACTTCAATGTAAATTTACTTCTCCCAGTCGCAAACTTAGTTTTGTTTGATTTAATTTAACAATATAATGTGGATGTACATGTGTATAATTTATAGAATATACGTTAAGATTATCATTGTATATAAACTTCGTTAAAAGTGGTTTTATAACGATTAAAATTTTGGGTTTAAAAGTATATAGGATAATATGAGGATACGCGATAGATCCGATACATGTGTAGAATAAATGAGTCATTAGTTATTTTGAGATTAGCGGAATAATAATTACGCGTTAAAGACTAATAAAGAGTTATGATCCTCAATTCATGAGCATTTTTTCATTCTTCTTAAGTTTTCATTATCTTGAGAGACTTTTATGCGAAATGCGTATCGAAATGGAAGATCTTCGTACCCGACTGACTTCTCTACGCATTATGTTACTAAATTCGGATACGCCTTTCTATTCTTTTGATACTTTTTGACATAGAACAATTACGAGTCATAAAGAATTTAGTGCATAGTTTATAGAGCTTGTATATTTTAAATACTAACAAGTGGTATCAAACGTGTTTCCATGTTAGACTATTAGGAGAAGCATATTTCGTTGTGTAAATTCCGCCCTGCTGAATTGAAGCACATTTGTTGAAGTTACTTCCAAATTCTAAATCTTCTTGAATATTGGAGCAATGCATGTCTATTTTCCATCTAAACATGCATCGTTAAATCTAGAATTTGTTGTTGCACACTAAGGATTGATGTTCGGATTCACATTTAGCGCAGAGGAGAAGGAATTCGATTATATTGATTTGCCAACTATCGTTAAAAGTAGGGAAGTTTTACTGCTGACTCTTTGGTGGAGCGCTATTGCACTAGTTTCAAGCGTTGTAACGTTGCGTCATTTATCTAAGTTATTTATGTATGACCAATGTACCGCTGATTTTGGTCAAAAGAGAAGTTCAATGTCTGACGGATTTTATTGTCAATGATTATACACTGGACCAAATTACAACATAGAAGTTGATACTTAGGTATCAATGACGTGCTTGATATTTTGTGATGGAATGCACTATTGTATTGAGTTATTGTTCACTGATTAAATATGCATATTTTTTTTGGTTATTGTGAGCTAATAATTTTGTGTTATTTTCTCTGTTATAGTTAATACATCTATTCAATTACCATTAGAAATGTTAACTCGGTTCTCGTGGTTAACAACACAAATTTTAAGGTCTAGAAAGAAAACATTATGATAATTCTCAGATACATGGATATTGATCTTGCGTTAAGATTGAATGTCATCCCACTATTTCGACATTAAGTAATCTTGATGACAAAAAGGAGTTACAAAAGTAGGGGTGTTTGAATCTCATGTATTTTATAATCATGAAGCCTGTCATAGTAAAGTCATTCAGGGGCACCACGTCGAAAGACAATAATGCCTTAAGGTTTCTCCAAGAACTTGAGAAGTGTTTTGAGAAAAATGAGAAGACTAAAACGAGTATGCTTTCAGCCATCGTAGCTTCCAGGTAATGGAAACATCATGGAGTACATCATAGAGATGTCTCATCTTGCATCAAGACTAAAAGTATTTAAGTTAGAGTTGTCTGAAGACTTACTCGTGCACTTAGTCTTGATTTCTCTTCTGCTTAAATTTGGACAGTTTAAGGTTAATTATGACTATAAGAAGGAGAAATGTACTCTTAACGACATCATTTCACTTTGTGTGCAAGAGAAAGAGAGACTTAAGCAAGATATGAAAGAAAGTGCTTATCTTGCTACATCTTTCAATGATAAGGGGAAGAAAAAAAAAACGAAAGTTGCTTGTGAACCTTTAAAAAAAAAAAAAACATAAAGATAAGGGCTTTACTTTCTGTTTTTGTCATGGAGAGGGATACTAAAAGAAGGATTCTTCCATTTCCACGTCTGGCATGCAAAGAAAGATACGTTTCTCAACCTTGTTTGCTTTGAAGTTAATTTGATTTTTGTATCTAGACATATATAGAAATTAGATTGGGGTGCTATAGCTCACATTAGTATGTCTATGCAGAGTCACCTGAATTGTCGAAATCTGAATGATGCTGAAAGATTTATCTTTGTGAGCGATTGCAAATTAGTTGAAGTTGAAGTGATCAAAAGATTTAAAATGTTGTTAAAGTTTGGTTTTTATTTAGATTCAAAAGATACTTTTGTTGTATTATCTTTTAGACAAACTTTGGTCTCTATTTCTTTGTTGGACAAATGTAGATATTGTTATCCATTTGAAATGAAAAATTCAGTCTTTTTTTAAATACAATTATTGTTGGATGTAGATCTTATTTGTGAATGACAATCTTTATTTACTTGATAATGTTGCTTCATATAATGAAGTCTTGCATATTAATTCAAGAGGTATGAAACATTAAAAAATAAGAAAATTTTGGCTTCATTATGGCACAAGGGTTTGGTTCATATCTCCAAAAGACAATTAGAAAGCCTGTGCCAGATAAAATTTGAGATTCTTTTTATATGACCGACTTTTAAGTTTGTGTAGGTCGTATAAAAGGAATACAAACAAGTTTCAGGAGATTAGGAGCTAGTAGAGCTTCGAAAGTCTTATAACTGATATATATGGATATTTATTAGTCATTCTATATAGCTTCTCGGAATGATCAACAATACTTTATATCATTCATAAACGATTACATTCGTTATGACTATCTGTATCTCATTCATGAGAATTCTCAATCTTTGGAGGTTTTAAAGCCTTTAAAACTAAAGTGATACTCAACTTAGCAACATGATTAAAGTTATCAGGTCAATTATGATTGGTGTGAGAGATCTGATTAATAATGTTTAAGTTAAATTTACTTTGGAAATACCTTTGAAAGTAGATATTTGAATGTATTGATGTATTTGAGTCTATGCAGCAATAGATAAAGTTATAATAGATGAATTAAATGAAAAATATCAAGCGATGAAGATCACTCAATGCGTATGCCCTAAGTTCATGTGTGGTAGGCTGGTCCTGAGCTATATGCAAAACGAAAGAACTCACGGGTGTCCAGTCCTAAGAAGCATTCTGGTCGCAAACACCCACAACAGAAGCCTAGTGGAATTCGCGGAAGCCCGATCCTAAGCATCAAACTTTTTTAATTTAGAAGTATAGTAGCTCGGATCTCAATTGCAGACATCAGCAGCTTCATATGGTGTTTTCAGAGAAGATGAAGCATATTGTTTTGGATCCAAGTCTCAAGAAGAGGGACTTGTCGTTGGGGTTAGAACAAGAGAGTCAAACAACAAAAACAGTAATAGTGCTCAAGATTCGAAGGACCGATCAAAGTCAAGGAACTAAGATAAAATCTATTACTTCTATCATAAGAAGTGACACATTAAATCTAAGTGTCGGTAATTGTAGAATGTTAAGAGAGCTGCTAAGAAGGAAAAACAACCGATGATCTCTGGTGAAATTGTTGTAGCAGAAGAAGAATATTATAGTGATGAGGATCTTCTAGTAGTATCAGAGAGAAACTCAAAACTAAACAATGATTGGATTCTGGATTCAGCTTATTCGTTACATGTGTTACAAACGGAGTTTTTTTTCGACATATGAAACTGTTTAAGAAGATGTTGTGTTAATGAGTAATAACACACCTTGAAAGGTAGCTAAGATTGGTATTATCAAAATCAAGATGTTTGATGGAGTTGTGAGGACACTGGATAATGTGTGACATGTTCCCGCGTTGAAGAAAACTTTAATCTCATTAAGTACTCAGGATGCGAAATGGTACAAGTACAACGTTGTACGTAGAGTTGTGAAGATTAATAGAGGTGCTTTCGTCATGTTAAAGAGATACAAGAGAATTGGAAAGTGTTATAGAGTTATACAGTGACGGGTAATAAGACTTATAAGTTTGTGAATTCACCTTTTAAAGGGATGCTTGAGAAGACTCGTAAAAAGTCAAGCTCTCATGGGAAGTTCAAGTTGGGATCTGAGTGTACATCAGAGTCGTATAAGTCGACCTATTATAGATCTTCAGTCACCAGTTTCAGTTTCATGTCAGAGTAGTATTGTCAAAGGCAGATACAAGTGGAAGGTTAAAACTCTAAGTGAAACGACCCTACTACTTTACCCAATTTTTCCCTATTATTTTTTTTATCCTAATAACTTTGATTTACATTTAGGCAGAATTTAAACCGGAAACCAAAATTTGTAAAACATTCGAATCTATTTTTGAAAACCACGAAAAAAAGCTTTAAAACAATTAAAAAAAAACCTTAAAACTTTAATTAAAAACAATTAAAAACAGAGGGGAAGCATTCGGCAGAGAACAGGGGCAGAAATGGGCAATCGCCCTAAAAATAAAAGGGCGATCACTGGTTTTGCCAATGATCGCCTGGGTGAAGCGATCACAGATCGCGGCGACCAACACGAGGGGCGATCGATCGCCCGTTTTGGGCGATCGATCGCCACACGCTCTGGAATTCTTCAAGAGCATGGCGACCATGGGAGATCGATCCCCACCCTTGGGCGATCGATCGCCATGTCCTCTGGATTTCCAGAGGACTGGCGCACTTTCTTTTTCCTTCTTCCCTTTCTTTCTTCTCCCTCTACTTCCTTCCTTCTCTTCCTGCATAACCCTACAATTATAAACACCTCTTAACCAATTCTCTAACACAATTATACACCTTCATAACTTCACTCAAAACCGACTCTATACGTATTTTAAAACGTGGTAAAACTTTATGAAAATAAACTGCATGGATATGCTTAAAAACTGAACATTTCCCTAATACCAAACATTTACAAAATACATTTCCAAAACGTTTTAAAAACAAACTCAAAACATAACATATTCACTATCCAGAACCAAACATCCTAAAATGTCTCTAACTATACAAGTTTCAATCCAAAATAGCCCAAAATACCTACATACGTCCCCACGGGTCATGAACGCCTCGACTGCGCCAGCACACTCCCGCGATCATTTTTCGTCAACTGAACTCAGGCTTCAGGAGGAGGAACATCGTCCTCACCTGTCTCGTAATCACCTACACCATACAGACACACTATGAGATAAAAATCTCAGCAAGCTTCGTAAATGCAATGCATGCTGTGCGTCTGAGTTTCAGAAATCATGCAACTTTTTCTTATCATTATGTCGCAGACAGAATGTCACCGAGGTCTCAGCCTATTATATGGAGAGGACACATCCCGCGGTCGGACTGCCCTCTTCACCTAACCGGGGGGGGTACACGCTTGCACCCGTAACAGCCGTGCCTGAGCCTCACCTCGCGTAACCAGATACAGATTACATTGATTCATTACGTTCATTCATTTCATTTTCTTAAACACGTGCAGAAATCCGTTTTCATGCTATTTTAAAAAAATACGTGATGCATAAACAGTTATAGACATAAAATAAACAAACATTATATATACCATCAAGACTATAAAAAGCATAACCTATAAAAGAACTAACTCTATCTACCCGACCAAAGCATATAAACAAACAACTCTCCAGAGATCCTCGACCTGACATCGACATACGGTGTAAGCCACTCGACCAAGTAAGTCACGAGAACTTACCTCGTGTGCATTGAACTTCGAGCTCCGTCTACGAGCGTTGTTCGTCTGAGACAAAACACAACAATCGTCGTTAAAACGAGATTTAAACCGTTAAACGTCCAAATTTAACGAAACCTTAACTAAGTAAATTCTCCTAAAATTCTAACTTAGCTCAATGAAGCATTCTACCGAGAAATTCACACTCGTAAATTTCTAAACTCCATCGACGGAGATTCTCAAACCTAAAAATCCAGTTTTTCAACCTAAACACCGAATACACTCTAGATTTCGTCCAATAACGTTTAATTCGTTCAATAGATTCACCAATACGGTAACCCTACCGATTTCTAACCCTAATTCGCATTTTTCACAAAACTCTAAACGAACCCTAATCTTTTAAACTCTGTGAAAACCGAACTATAACGCTCCAAAAGCATAGAATCATACCTAGGGTTGCTAGAGGAGGAGAAAACGTGAAGGATCGGAAGTCATCGGAGGAAAAACGGTGGTCGAAAGAGGAATGACCGTGAGTCGCCGGAGGAGGGAGGAGAATCGCATGGGAGAGAAGATGGCGTGGAGAAGAAGAAGAAGTAGGTTTTTAAATTAAATTTTAGCTTTACAAATTACCATTTTGCCCTTTCTTTGATTTTTCTGTTTGTTTCGTCCTTCATTTCGTTAGTTAACCGACGATTCGGTTTCTCCAAATTTCCTTAATTCACCATTGACTCTATCTTATTACCAGGATTCTCTTAAAACTGTCCGTTCGCAATTTGGATCTCGTTTACTATTTTTTACTAAAACATCCTTTATATTACGAGAAATGTAATTCTCGTAAAATTAGCGTTAAACTCCTAAAATTCCCGAAATTTTCTTAAAATCCTTATAAATTATTAGGATCGTAATAACACTTTCCTTTTACAAAACTGACTTAATTTGACATAATTGCAATAATGCCAATATATTATTTATTTACAAAAACCCGTAAATCCGGGTGTTACACTAAGCAATATGTTGAAATTAGTTCAGTTGTTTATGCGTTGAATGTGTTCGAGAGTAACGATTCCAGTTGAGAGTCTTCAACATGTTCAGATGCAATTTGTTGTGATAACTCTAATAATTAAGCAATACCATGGAGGAGGAGGATATGTGATTTATTCTCAAATATGTCTCTCAAATTTAATCAGGGTTTAAACTTGATCGGTATCAGTTGCTGAGGCAGTCCATCAGGTTCTTTGTGGAAAATAAGGTTATTTTTTAATGGAGTTTTACAGATTCATTTCCTTGCACCATAATTTCTTTGAAGATGGAGATTGTTAGAGTTCAATGTTCTAAATTCACTTTGGGTTGGGCCGAGTAGCTTGCATTGGATCTCTCATATGGAATTCATGTCAAGGTGTAGATTGTTAGAGTTCGGCGTGACCCGAATTCTAGTTGAGCTGGGTCGAACTCATATATCAATATTCGAGTTTTTTGTTTTCTCTATATATTGATATTTAAGTTATAAAACTCAATTGTACTTGATTTTCTATATTGAATTTCTCTTATGCCAATAATTTTTTTCTCGAAATGATTTTTCACGTAAATGTCAATGTCCTTGTTTTTGCACATTTATTTTATTTTTTCTAATTATTGACATATATATATATATATATATATATATGAGATTTAAGTTTTGGGTTTAAATATATAGAAAAATATGGGCGAGACCTGATGGTAAGTCGTGTAGATACAAGGGCGTTGTTACTTATTTTGTAACGAGCAAAATAATAATTATGTATTACATACTAAAAAAAGGTTGCAGTACCTAATTTATAAGCATATTTTCAATCTCCATGAGTTTCCCTCACCTAAAGAGGGAAGTATGAAGTAAGCATTGAAATGGAAGATCTTTGTACCTACCTCGTTTCTCTATGCACTACGTCAATGGATTCAAGTATATCCTTCTCCTCTCTAAATACTTTGTGGACATAAAACGAGTACAAGACAAAGACTTTACTAATTTAGTGTGTATTTTATAACACTTGTACATTTGATGTCCTGACAAGTTCAAGTTAGCCACTATCTTATGAATTTTAACATCAATCACACCCATAGATGGACCGATTGGAATGGATCACATCATTTTAAATTATTATATCTTATTTTCGTTAATAAATTATAAAAATTGAAAGGTAAGTATTTAAAGAATACAACAAATAAATTCCAAAATGTTAAACTAAAGTAGTTGTAATGAGAAGGTCAATTCAAATGCGCAAGTTGGAGGAAAGGATTAGTATTGGTTAGCATTTCAATCACTTTCTATTATAAGCTTTTTTTTATCTCAACTGAACCCCACCTTCTAGAATAGGCAGTGTGACCAGTTTGGTTCGATTCAATTATACCCTAAGCATATGTCGAACGAGTCGTTTTTTGACTCTTGTATCAATCGGTTTCAGTCAATTCGTCTCACCTCTAACTACAACCGGTAAAGTTGAAAATTTAAAGTTTTGTTGATTTTGTTACTTTGTACTTTAATTTTTTTTTTTTTTTTTACAGTATAACACCACGTTTATATGTCATTCATTTATTGGTTCAATTGATATTACAGTAATCAATCATAATTATTTATATTAATAAAAAACGTCATGTGCTAAGTATGTGATTTATAATATATGTCCGACCTGACTTAATATTTTATTAGTTCAAAGATTGAAATTGGACTTAGTTGGTATGCTTCATATTTCAAAGTCATAAACAATGAAGTTGCTCGTTAAAAGTGTGACAAGTCTTTGGATTGGATGATTACTTATTTTTTATTGAAAATATATTTTTTTAATTCTGTATTATAATCAACTACTATAGTTTTTTGGTCATTGTCACCCAAAAAATTCCAAGATAGAAGGACAAATAGGTGCATTCCGATTCATCAGTTACAATATTGGACAAAATGGTATTATTTTATTTTTTTTATTTTTGTAGGTCAAAATAAACAAGTCGATAGGAAGGGAACGACACGTCGTTAAAGTAGAATAGGACTAGTTAATTGGGAAGGAAGCTCGAGGTTGGAGCAGCCGTTAAATTGTAAACCTAGAGAGCGAGCAACTTCTGTGTGTTCTTTCCAAAACTCCATTGATCGACTTATTTATGTTTCGGTCGTAAAATTGATATCACTCATAACTGTCTTTGATATGGTTTATTTCTCTACACTGATGATGAATTTCTTTGGAGCCATGCATATGGGTATTTTTAGGGTTTATGTGTTTTTAGGTCATAAACTTTAGACCTTCTCGAGTTGTTAAATTATAGCAGATGTTATGATATAATGGTCTGTTTTACTTTTTCATTATCTTATGTGTTACAATAATTCAAAGTAACAATGGTAAATTGTGACTGAGTTCATTTAACATGTTACAGCTTGCTTAACTATGTCTTGATTTTGTTAGTTCATTTGACTGCCAAAGATGGATCAATTGAAGAAACAGAACTTTACCACTTTCCTGTCTCCAACACTGCTTTTGGAGTCTCGTCAAATAATTGAAGTTCTGTGAACTGGTCAGGCCAATCTGTAACCATCTTCTATTAAAAAAATAATAAGTTTAGGTCTAATCCTTTGATTTGCGTGCACTAAGACCGGATCCTTAAATCAAGTTGTATAGTCTCCATTTTTTTTTTCCATATTCGATGTTCTGCATTGAATTCTCGGTTTTTTTTTTTGTTTTTTGATTTTTTTTTTTTAGGTTTCCTCAAATACGTTGTATTAAATAAGAATGAGAATTTTACTTATAAATAATTTACTTTTTACTCTCTCAAACAATGTAAGATTGTGTATCCTCACTCATATGGGTTGTACCATCACAATTAAGAGAATTTTAAGTTATCTTTGTTTTTATAGGGTAAGCTACACAATCTTCCCCCTTGGGTGGCAGATGTCTTTGTCGATCACACTTTAAGTTGGACTTTGACTCTGATATCATTTTTTGAGTGTTTAGTTCTTAGGTCGAAACTCGAACGATTTTTTTAAAGATTGACTCAAAACGTGTTGTACTAGATAGAGAAGAAAACTATACTTATAATTTTTACTATTCCAAGCAAAGTGAGATTGTGCATCTCCACTTATACGAGTTGAGCCCTCTCAATGAACATAGCTGGATAGTTTATCAATTAATCTAAAAAAAACTTCATAAATCAAGTGACAATTCGCTTAACTAGTTTCCTACCTAGTTCGGTTCAATTTGACACTAACCTAAAATTCAACTGAACGGGTTGGTTTCAAACTTCTTAGTTGGACGGACACCCCATGAATCTCTGGTCACTCTAAAAAATATCTTCTCTTCTTGTTTGATTTTAAAAAAAGTTTAATATTTAAAACTTTTATTAAAATAACATATATAACACAGTAAGTAAGGTCTAATGTTATTTATTTATTCAATTGTAAATATTATACTAAAACGTAACATCAAAGTATAAGATTATAATACATGATTAACATTATTTAATGTGTTTTCAGCTAAAAGATTGAATTTGGAGGCAGTCACGACACTTCATTATGTTCCAAGTTATTAACAATGAAGCTGCTAGTTAAAAGCGTGACAATGTTTGATTGGATTTATTAATTGATTTATTGCAATATATATTTTTTAAATTGAATATTATAATCACTAATTGTAATGACTTTGTTGGTCATTGTCAGCAGAAGTAATAACTTTTGGTCATTGTCAGCAAAGAAATTCCAAAGCAGAAGGACAAAGAGCTGCATCCAACTACATATTTAGACTATTACACAAAATAGTATTATTTTATTTTTATTTTTAAATTTTGTGATAGTTAGTGACGCGTAATTATAACTAAATGTATAAGGTCACTAATTAATTGTAAAATAATTCTATCACCTAACTATGGGTATAGTCGAACATTTAAATTAAATATTGGAGTTCCATCTTTATTTGATGAATTAATTGGACTTGACTTTATAATAGTTATTGATGTAAAAATCGCTAATTTTATGTTATTATTAATTTCTTTGCCGCGTTGTTACTAGTTGACGTGTCATGAGTCGACTCATTTTGTCTTGTTATGTCCACGTTGGATTTTTCAGTCAATTGGTCAAAGTCGGTAATTTGAGAAATTACCGTTTGACAAAACTTTAAGAAATCGAGAGTGGGTTAGTGATGAACTTACAGTAGCCCACATGGCACGAGTTTTGTCTAATGGATTGGCAGTCGAATTTTCCCATAAGTCTATTAGAATTCGACAGAGGTGGCGATGGTCGAAATCTCGTGCGCACAACCATAAGCCTCCTTTGGGGCCCGAGGCCGGTTGAGCCCGACTTAAGCCCTTCGACAATGGGCCGGCCTTGTCCGGCCCAACCTGTCGTCAAGACCGACTAAGGCTACATGTCCAACTGAGTAGTGAACTAGTACATGACACATTGAATTTTTCTTAAATACATTAGGTCACGATCTTAAGAATTTTTGACCCAGGGTGATATTTACCCAAATATAAAGCTTAAGAACTTTACTTGTTCTTCACCGGGGAACTAATATGCACTTCACCATAGAATGTTACATTGTCTAATGTTTTTAAATAATTTAAAATATCAGTTGTGAATTAACCCTAAGTTTATTTAATAAATTACACTTACTAAAATGGTATCAACAGTGAAAAAATGATATCCTTCCGCTATAAACCTTGTTTTGATTTCTCTTTTCCGACACGACTTATTAAGCCTCATCAAATGGTTCAAGATCAATGGGCTAATCCAGAGAAAACCCTAATGTTATAAATTGCTTGGACCATCACCCATTACAAAATTAATAAAGGTCCAAGACTTGCTAGAATAAAAATGAATAGGCCAAGGCCGCAGCCCAGGGCCCAATATCACGGTCCAACCTTGTGCGGAAAAATATTAGGTCCAATGGATTGTCCACAAACAGGCTCATAGACAATAGCCCACGGAATCGGCCCAAACTTAGACAATTCTGTTAGGAGAGACCGAGACGCGGCTGACCTCTGTATAAATTATGTACCTGAGAGTCTATACTACGTCCGTGATGATAGAATTAGAGGTGGACAGAACCGGCCCGGAACCGGAGAAACGAACCAAACCGTCTTGTTCGGTCTGGTTCCAGGCTAGTTCTATACTTCCACGGTTCCAAGACCCCAGAACCGCTGTCTACTGTCCGTGTCCAAAACCAGTTGGACCATAAGGAACCAATTCATGGGTCAACCCGGTATATCCAACTCGAAATTACGGCCCAAAGCAGGTTTTTTTCATTTTTTCAATTTTTATTTTATTTTATAAAATTACATATTTATTTTAAATATTTTGAATTTTATTGATTTTATAAAAATTCCTTGAAAAGCAGGTTTTCCGAATTTTTTCAATTTTTTTTAATTTGATTTATTTTAAATATTTTATAAAATTACAGTAAAACAGTTCGAACCCAATTTTGGTTCCTAATTTTTTTGGAACCGTGGGCTTGGTTATGGACAAGAACCGGACCCAGACCAAAAATCGAGCCTATCATTCCAAAAAATTCGAAACTGAAATCGGGACAAAAGATCACAAGTTTTAAGTCTCTTGGATTGACAAGTATTTCTAGAGGGCTATGTCTAGAAATGACAAACGAGTTGTTCGAACCTAACGCGTCGGACCAAAAAAAAATTTTAACCTGAGCTGGCTCGAGAGTCAATGTTAAACGAGTCGAGTCTCGCCAGCTTTCCGAACCGAGCCTAACTAACCAAACACACATAAAATATAAACGAACCGAGACCGCTATATTACCGAGCCGGGAGGCTGATTTGTCATCTAGTTATGTACCATTTATTATTAGTACCATTATTAGTAAATGGAGGCCGTACACTGTCAAGTTGGAATTCCAAAGATGTCCCTCGTCCACTTAGATAATTAAGGATAATTAGTAATTTAATAATGCTTAAAATAAGAAAATGAAGCCAAGCGACCAACCGTGCGATCTTGATTATCTCAACAATAATAATAATAAAATCCAACACGTGCCACAGTTTCGGTGGAATAGAGTCGGTCTGACACGCATTTACTGTTTTACCCTTGAAAACTGGAGACCGGTCTCTCAGGTTTCCAGTCAAATGATGTGAAATGTCCTTATTTTTGTGCAACTAAAAGACAAGAATGGGGAGGGCATTGAAAGGACAATGTATGTAATCTCTCATCAATGCTCCAGCTCCCCCACCACGAGCAGTCAAATTCCAAAAACACCCTTTGAATAAAATTAAAAGTAAAATAATAAAAAAAAAAAATGGAGG
This sequence comes from Begonia masoniana, assembly GCA_022432975.1. Taxonomy (NCBI): domain Eukaryota; kingdom Viridiplantae; phylum Streptophyta; class Magnoliopsida; order Cucurbitales; family Begoniaceae; genus Begonia; species Begonia masoniana. Next base: position 39,247,209 of record CM039515.1, read on the forward strand.
GAGTGTCAGCATTGACACCAACAATACGAGGTTGGGAGGGGAAGAAGGCAAAAACTGAGCAAGAAGACAGACAAAAAATGAAACAACGGCAAAATAAGGAGGTTGGATTCAGGTGAGGTGGGGAAGATCAGGTGGTCCACGTGTCAAAACCCCAGTTGATCATAGAAATAGTCGGGGGGAGAGAGAGAGAGAGAGAGGAGGAGCCCCCTGAGAGCAGAGAAGGTGACAGGATAAAAGACGACAGTAATAAATGGGGCGAATAAAGAAAAGATAGTGCTCCCAACTGCAGACCAGACGACTATTAACTTGGACTTGTCCTTTTGGACTATTCATGGCCTACGTGGATGGCTCAATCCTACGTGGCTTCTGCTCTATAATTATACATGCAATCAAAGATCCTTTTATTTATGCCTAGTCAAGTCATGTTGGTGGCGTATCGTGATCCTTTAATTTATGCCTAGTCAGTTTATGGATTGATTTAAACAAAATATGCTAAAAGTAATATCATATAATACGATAATGAAGAATGTGAGGAAGCATAGAAATGAAGTAAATAGAGTGGACCCAAAAGAAAGGGCGTCAAGACAGGAAAGGTCAAGACAATATTAAGAAAAACAGTGGCGTTTTTGTGACGTACAGATTGCTCTTTTCCACTCTCTCTCTCCAACTCCATCAATGAGGTTAGACTTGAGGGGCTCTTCTCTCTCTCCCCTCCCTTTCTCTCTTCTAACATGATTTCTCTCCTTGTCCAAGATCAAGACCGACAAGATCCCCTTGTCGATAAACAGAACTTCTCTCGAGTTCGAATGCAGCCTTCTCCTGAGACTGATCTTTAATGAAGATTCAGAAGATTGCCTCCTACGACACCGTTTGTAACACCAGGGCGTTGCCTTCGGATGCAATAAATCAACACACTCCGATAATCGATTAAATCCTCAGTATAAGAAGAGTGTGTAAAACAATCACAAACTCATGCGCAGAAGCATAAAGAGTGAAAGAAAATGACGACTTACAAAAATGAAGAAAGCTTCTCTCATGAATAACTAAAATTCCATCAATTGTTTTCACATAAACAAACTCTTAAATATCATTGGTAACACCCACATCTTCTATTTAATTCAGTTACCAAAAAAGATTTAATGCCGCAAGGAATAAGGAAAATCAATCTAATAAAAACAATTGTATGACACCACGTGTGACATTTTAGGAAAGTATATTCAACAACTTGGATATTGATCTAAAAACTTATGAAAGCATCTCATTAATCATGTAATCTCGAAGCCTAACATTATGCACCGAATCTTTATCAAATAGGCTTGCCAAAACAAAGATTACAAAAAAAAAAGTGTCTTTAAATTTTTCAACAACTTTCCTTATATTCATGTTTCCTTATTTTTCTCTTTCACAAAATATTCATGTTCTTTAATATGCATCCATTGATAATCTGAATATAAAATTTCTTGATTACCAAAAAATAAATTATCACTTTGGAAAATAGTATAATAAAATATTATCTACATAAATATAATTTGTCAAAAAATCGAAGCTAACATAATTGCAATATATTTACATTTACAAGTTCTACCTCACTCATTCTGTTATGGTATCAAAACCAAAAATTCAGTACAATGTGAGAACCCTACACGATCTAACACACTAGACGTGGAGGAAAAACCTACCACGCTAAATGTGTGGGCGAATGTTGAATATCTCACATCGACAGAGAAGAAAACAAATATCCAGTATATAATATGAAAAGATTCTATCAATCCTTGAAATAACTTTTGGAATGAGTTATACTCCTCCCATTCAGTTAATTATTTAGACATGAGTTTCTACACATGACAAGTCACACTTCATTTGATGCTTGAATCCTTTTAACTTAATTGATTACTTAGATTTAACTTTATTATAGATAATACACAATTATACTCAATACATAAATTTACAATGTAATTGTTAACACATTTTGTTTTAGCGTATAAATTCTACGCGTAATTATTATATTTGCAAAAAACACGAGTGCACAGAGTATGACCCATTAGTAGGGCAAAATGTGAGTATAAATAGAAGAAAATTAATAGAGTGATTAAAGATAATTATTGAGAATTTATGAAAATGATAAAAAAAGGAATTTATAAAAATATGAACTAAAGAATTCGATACAAGAAAAGAAAGACAGAAAAAGAGACTAAAAAAAGAAGTCACAGCCCACTTCTTCAATTTCCATACAAAGCAACGCAGCAACGCAGCAGAAACAACACTCGTAGACCAGAACCAGACTAGACTGTTAGAGAGAGAAACTAGAGAGAGACTAACACTACCTGTGTTCGCGCAGAGCCTTGAGCTGGAGAATGTAGGAGGGGGCTATGGATTCACACGGCTCGGAGCTCGAAGATTACCCAATCCTTCCCTCTCTGGGTTCTGTTTCTTCTATCTCGTCCGCAGTCATTTTTGGCAGTCTTCCGTCCTTTCCATAATCATCGTCGCCGGAAACGCGGCCGTTACACCGCCCGAAGCCCTACGTAAGCATCTTCATTTCCATAACCATCGTCGCCGGGGGGATTGTAATAAAAGTTTTCAGGTGTATCTTGACCGTCGTCCATATCTTCGTCGTTCTCATCTGCCGCTCCTTCTGATGAAGCGCCAATGGCGATTAATGGCTTCTGGCCAGCAATGGGGAGAGGCTCCGTTAATTGTCTGCCATCGCGAGGGGGTGAAAAGACCACCGGTAAATAATGGTCCATTTCGCAAGGAAACTTGGAGTTCTTGAAGTGCTCTTTCAAAGCTTCCAAGCCCTACATAAAGCAGCCATTAGTGAGAGCAAATCAAGATCAGAAACAAAAAGAGAACATTTTCTTCTTCTTCTTTGATTCAGTGACGAGAGAGAAACCTGCAATCTAGCGTAGGTAACTTGACAGATTTTTCTGGAATTGAACACCTCCCAATGCTGAAAATGGAAGGCTTTGTACAGCCTCCATGTAGCTTCCGGCGACGTCATGTTCACAAACCCATAACCCACGTTGCACTTGTTGCTAATCAATGGCAGACCAAAAAAAAGACGATCAGAATGTTCAAATTACTGTAAACTATGCAAGAACACTGGTAAGAAGTCAAAGTTTAATGAATTCTCTCTGCAAGAACAATTGTGGGTATTCAATGATTAACGCGAAGTTTCTGCAAAAACATTAATGGGTATTCAAAGATTAACGCAGACTTTCTGTAAAGAACGCTAGTGAGTAATTGGGTGAGTAAACGGAAGAGAAAGAAGAACTCACTTGAAATCAATTGGAAGGTAGACAAAATCATAGGAAGACAAGGGCTGTGTCTCCTCTTCCTCGCCAATCTGCTCGTTGCAGTGAATACAGTGGTTATCCAACATATTTAGCAGCAACTTTTGACTGTACCCCAAACAAAATTCTCACATAAATACAAAAAACAGGCACACCCATAATCGAAGGAGAATCAGGACTATGATCTTTCTTCTGAGGGTTATATAAGCCAGAGAGAAAGAGAAGGTGCAGAAAAGAAGCATGCAAATTGAATTTGAAGAAACCTACCTGTACTTATTGGGTATGTTTTTTATCATCACGGTTGTTCTTGAATCTCTACATTCAGATTCAACCATTTGATCTTCGTTTATCGAAAATCGAGAGTCGAATTTCTTTGGTTGTCTTCCTTTTCTCATTTTATTTCTACTTGGCTGCGATGGCGATTGTTTGTTCGTTACTGCAGTGGACAGATTGATGACTTTCTTTGCAACGGTGTTCAATGGCGGACCGGATATTTCCGGCCTCTCCTCAGTTCTACTAACGGAGTCGCCACTCAAATTTAGAGACGCCATTAGAGCTTCACTGGAGCTACTCTTACCATGGTGGCTGAAGTTTTTCGACGCATAACGCATAGCAGTAGGAGACGGAGGAGATGATTTCGGAGTATTGGGGTAGTGAGAGTTTGAGTTTGGGCAGGTTGTGGGATTGGAGGAGATGACATTGTAAAGCTTCCGGCTATGGCCGCCAGGTCGACTAAATTCAATGAGGAGTGGCTTTCCGGCGACTTCTTTTCCGTTCATCTCTTTAAGAGCCCTTGCAGCGTCTCTTGTATCGAAAAATTCCACAAATCTTTGGCTCTTCTTCAATGGCGTCTCCCTCAATTCCTTCACAGGGCCTAGAAATAGAAACAACAAAAACATTATTAGTGGAATTTACTCTAAAGATGTGGACAGGTGGGGGAAGAAGGAGACCCATCAGAGACGCGCAGAGAAAGAAAAACTAAAACAAAACCCAGATTTCTGCCATTGAAACCCTTCGAAGCTCAAATAATAATAAAAAAATGGAGGATACGTATTTCGTACCGAAAACTTCGAAGATTTCTCTGAGACTGGAGGTGGAGACGTCGGAGTCTAAATTGAATACAACAATGGTACCTTGATTTCTTCCCTCGGGTACAGCGTTGCTCGCCGGAGTAACGAACTGAGCCCAAACTGCACGGCCGGAAATCAGCCCGCGCGACGGCGGAGCAGACTGGGGAAGCGACGAGGGAGAATTACGTAGCGTTAACGAGGTGTAATAGTGGCGGAGGTGGGTTTGCTGGTTCATGTGCAGCTCTCTAATCTCTCTGAACGCCATCTCCGCATTTCTCAGATCGTAAAAATGAACAGTCAAGACGCCGTCGTTTACCCTCTCCATCTCCACCGCTCGAACCTCACCGAACACTTCCAATTCCCTCCGCACCGCCGACTCACTGACATCACTCGGCACTGAGGTAAGCAGAAGCGACCGAGTCGCGGCCAAAGGAGGCTGAGCAGGCGGACGAACCGGAGGGGGAGAGGCCACTTGGGTAACGTACGGCGGAGGTAACTGAAACTGAGGGTAGCCGGCGCCATCGTAGAAGGGCAACAAGTGAACTTCACTGATTGGTGGATAAGGAGAAGCGTAGGAATAAAAAACATGGTGCGGCAGTGGGTTGAGGCCGGCCGGGTTTCTTGGCCGGAACTCCTGCGCTCTCGGGTCCAAACTTCCCGGAAAACGAACACCACCACTTTCCTCCATGCAAACGCGTCGGAAAACCGCTTTCCAAAACCCAGCAAAGATGACAGAGAAATCGTTTACCGAGGGTGGTCGAATTCTTCCATAAAATGTAGTCTGCTCGGCGGTTTCTCTCCCTTATCTTATGGTTTCTCTCTCTAGACCTGTCCTTCCCGGTATTCATTCCATTTCCTCGCCTTTTCAAGACCAGAGTTGCAAAAAATGTCCTTTGCCTTCTACGACGATGCGCGAAAGTACCATAATGCCCTCCTTTCCCATCTTGGAATTCCAAGGTTTTGCTGTATTATTATTTAAGGTGTGGTGTTTTACAATTAAGATGATCCAACGTCAGCCGTACACGTGGCAAAATTACAAATTGATGTATTAATGTGTAATTAATTTTATTATTAAATTAAAAAAATAATAAATTTGAGAAATAATAGGTAATTAGTTAAGAGAGGAGGAATAATAATTGCGTTACAGCAAATTCGATGTATTTTGACAACTCCTACCTTTTTTTTTTTTTTCTTTTCTTTCCATTTTTTTTTTTTTAAATTCCAATCATTTTTCCAATTATAAATGAATAAAAAAATATATTTATAATTATAATTAATATTTATAAATATATTATAATTATTAATAAAAGAAAAAAAAAAGAAGAAATGGACAATAAACAGTTGCTAAAAAGAGGCAGTACACGAAAAAGAGTAGGTGTGGTAAAAAGGATGTAGGAAGCACAGATGGCAGCGTCAGTAGCTTCGTCTTAGGCCATTGTTTTGGCTTCTTAAAAACTACGTCGTATTTTACACACTGAGTAATCAAATGATCCCTCCTAAACCCACCTATTACACATTGATTTTTGTTTTTTGCAATGCATTAAAAAAAAAAAAAAAAAAAACTCTTAATTGCACCAATTAATCAACAACGCGTCGTGAAGTAAGATTAACAGGTATAATTAGACGGTAAAACGAGACGTGTTAGAGTAAAGGCGGGTGGAATTAGGGACCAAAACACATGGGAGGAGGTTAAATAATATGAGAGTTCCAAAAAAAAAGGATTATTTTCATTCATGGCGACTTTGCATATGCTTGGTCTTGTGCTTGGTCTGCCATTTCCTACTTGTGTTTGGGTGCATGCTAATTAATTAATTAGATGGTACGTTTAGACTAACCTTGCTCCCTCGATTAACCCACTAAATGTTGGGGGCTAAAACTAAGATTAGGTCCACACTAATGACCCTCTCTTCAACCCCCTAATCATGTGTCTTTTTTCAACACTGCGACGTCTTTCTTTGATTTTATGACCATTCTCATCAATTGCATTTCCCAGTCTTTTCTTAATTTTCAAGTAAGACAAAAGGAATAGCTTGTGTGTGTGTGTAGTAGTTAGGAGTGCACTAGTTTCTCTCTCTGGAAGCTGTATGTACAGTTGAGGAGGGGGGGAACTACAAAAAGTGAGTGAAAAGGATGTTTCTTTTCCCCCACCACCAAAACCCTATTTTAAGGAGCTTCTTGTGTTTATGTTTGGTCCCAACATTCCTTGTGTTCCTCAAATTGCTACTGTTTTATGAGTAAGATTTGAAACCCACAACTACTAGAAAACCAATCAAATGTATGTATGAATATTAAGGCATAAGAATCCTAAAAAAGTACATAAAACAAGAGAAGAGGATGACATGGAAGCTGTCTTGCTGTGTTTAAGGTATGGGTCTAACCATTTGATTTGAGAGCGCAGAGGTAGCGCAATTCAAGGAACATTGCTGCGCCTTCAGTCACTCACACTACCTCCATACCCCCTTTACTGCCACCACGTACTACATACACACTCCCACCCCACCTTTTTTTGTTCTTCAACAAAACTACTTTTCCACTTCCTAGATTTCCTTTTTCCTCATGTCCAAGTTTGCCTAATCATAAACTATTTCCTCGTCTGGATAACTTTTTGGGGTACTTGAAGACTATACGACACATGAATCATAAACAAATCTCTTGCTCCATTCTCCACTGCCACAGATGGAGGATTTCCACTAAGTATTATGCACAATCTCTTCAACTTTTTTCTGTATCAAGCTTTCATGTGGCATCCAATTTCTGACAATCTACACACAAGTATACAACCTCAAATTTCCCAAACAACTATTGACAATTACATAACCCACCATTTATCTACACCATTAGGCCTTGATTCCCCATGGATGTGAACATTTAGACCAGCAGAAGGAAGAAATTTCCTTCATTACTCATTTCAACTTTCTTTTGATGATTTTGGGTTCATGACGCTCTATACAGGTCTTGACTAATCTCAGACTCTGAAATTTATGTTGAAAAAATCTTTTGGATTCTAAGGGGAATAGAATTCGAGAATCCACTGAGAAGCACACCAAGAATTACTAGTTAAGCTATGCAACGGAGCTAACTGCTAAACTTGAAATACAATTTGGGCCGATGCTCCTCAAAGTGATCATTCTTGATTGCTACAAAGTAGCTGCAAGCTTTTTTTACTTTTCACTCTCATATATGACTAACCAAATCTAGGGGTGTAATGGCTAGGATCCACTAATGTTTAACATGATTCTAGACTGATACTATGGGAGTAAATCTAGGCTTTTCAAAAGAGAAAAATTCCCTCAGAACTCGCAGCCATTTCATAATACAAACGCCATTCTCATCTCTCTTACATAAATTTCAAAAACTATTATTACATGAACAAATCTTTTAAACTAAATAATAGCTATCAGTAGCAAAGAAATTATTTCAACTTTCAAAAGCGATTTTGCTATGTATTAATCAGACAATCCTCTTTAAGGTTTCTGAAGTAAGATTTATACCTCTGTGCTAAACCAAACATTCCAAGAGTTCCCCCAGTGTGAAGCATCACCACGTCTTTATCTTCCTTTTGACAAAGAACTGTAGCCATTTCCCAAGCAGCCAGAGTATACACAGGATCCACTAAGATGCCTGTGCTTTGAGCAATTTTTTTGCAGGCCTCTACTTCCCCTTCCAATATGTTGCCAAATCTAGAGAAAGAGCAAATTACCCGCTTTAGAAGACTGAGTGAGTAATTAAAATATTTATTGGGATAACAAATTACGAACTTTCTTGGGTGGCATCGCTCTACCCATTGTACAATTCCACCATCAACTTCATCTAGAGAATGGTAAAAAAGACCAGAATTAAAATGCCCATTAAAATCAGAAATCAAGCGCTTCTCCTGGTGTTTGTAGCCATCAATCGTATCAGCCAGCATCACTGCAGTGATCTCCCACGGGAGCCTGACATAAAAAAGGGTAATGGTTACCCTGACGTAACAGCCTAATAATAAACAGGGCTTCTCACTTACTGAAATTTTGTGCACGGTTTGAAAAGAATTTGATACTTGAAAAAGAAAAAAAGGAAGCTAGAGAACTCACCCTAAATATGCAGCTCCAAGTCCTAAACCAATGGCAGTTGTCCCTGTACCAGCATCTACAACAAAATTTATGGGTCTCTGTTTTCCTAATAAATGATCTTGAGATAAGTACTCCACTAAGCGAATTAAACCTGTGCAGAAGGCTGCATTTCAGTGAAACCTTTTCACGGATAAATAACAATTGATGAGAAAGAGAACCCGCTTAAACCTACCATAGTTACATAAAATAAATTTGTTCAAAAAGGAAAATTAAAACAAGGCTAAATGCTTTGAACAAAAACCATCATTTTCTGCTTACCTAGTAATGCTACAGCATCACCTGCACCTTCATTAATAATCACAATCTTTCTTGGATGGTTTTCAGCACTTCTACAAGTGTCCATTTGAACAGAGTTTGAAACCGCATGTTCTTGGTATGTGGAAGAAGATGACAAAATGTCACTGAAACGTACTACATTGCTGCTCCCAGCCACCAAATCAGCATAGTTCCTCATCATTTTCTCACGATCAGCATAAATGGATCTGGCAACATATGTGACATTTCCATACATTGTTGATACCAAATTATATCCAGTGAGGGTTTCAGGCTGCTCACCTCTTAAAAGCAAGTGTGCTTTTAGTCCTCTTTCGGCAAATAAAACAGCTGCAAAGTACCCAACCATTATACAAGACGGATTTCAGATAAAACAAAAGAATCTATCTGGGTTTGTGCCAAAATAAGTAATCATAGTCAATACATACCAGTAGCTGCTGCATGGGCACTCTGACAACCTCCACAAGTTACCTAGAAAATGTCCCAACTTGACTGTTACTTGAATGGGTCATTACTTTAGAAGAAGTCTTCAAAAGAGAAACCAAATGTTCTATCATCCAGTTTTTTGTCCAAGACATGTACAAGTGTTTACACGTAGAATTATCAGAAGGATGAATCGTCCACATCATGCATCTCCGTATGAAGGCTGGTTAGGCATTTACACCATTTCACAAGGATGCATATTTCAAAATTTACCATGACAATTTATGAGCAGCCATCTCCATTTTACAAAAATATTATTTTTGGAATAATACAGTTCCGCGTGTTATCCAATTTATCACCATAAGCATTTTAACTCAGGAGTTTATACATCAGTTAATAGTATCTAATAACTTACATTTATGCCAGAAAAATAGGAGTAAAAAACCCACCGCATCAGTCACTAATTGATCTTCCACTAAAGGAAGCAATGCATCCAATTTTCTTGCCTTGTTACCATTGATCAACGGATGCAACAAATCATCCCTCACGATATAGAAGGATTTCTGTTGGTTATTATCCTTCTCCAACAAACCAGAAAACTGACCCCTCTCTTTTACCAAAGAAAAGCAATTAGCCCACTGGAGGGCTCCAACGAGTCTGTCTTCCACATTAGAAACAATAACTTGGTTCAATTTGGAAGAAGGATCGGGCAATGTCCATCTTCTGTCAAGCAACTTTGACATAACCTCTGCACCCCCATAATCCGCACTCTGGTAGGTAGATGAAAAATAATTTCGTACCTAAGCATAAAACAGTCGTAAAAGTTCGATTTAAATAAATTTTACATCAGAAAATTATCTGTAGCCATTGCGAGAGTCTAGCTAATACAGTTGCTTTCTTTACCAATCCTGGTCTCGATACAAACAGAAATGGGAGAAATTGAGTAAAATTACAGAAGCTTTGTCCCTCCCTATATGCGATGGAAATATCGGTGAAAACAAAATTGTAGCAAATGAATTCTATTATTTTTAGCAAATGCTAACTCAAAATACAGAGCCAAAATAGGGAAATCAAGTGGCAACCTGGAAACGATTTGTGAGCTCGCCTGAGGAAAAGCAGCTTTTGGAGATAACGATTGAGGTTCTGCAGGAAAAACACTGGAGTTTCATTGTAGTTGATAAGTATCTGAAACTTCCCGATTCCGATACTAGACCACTCTGCAGGGTCACTGGTAAGAACGTTTAGTAACAGTCCCGCTCCTCATGTCCGTTAATATTTCGACGTCGCCATCGGTTGCAGCGTCGCAGAACTCGCTTTCAATACCAAAATCACTACAGTAAGTGACATTGTTTTCGCGAGAGAGGGAAAGAGGAAATTAAAGCGAACCCCTCCTTACCACCGGAAACGCATCGGAGCCTCATAAAGTCAGCCGGACTGCCGCGAAGGATGTCTCGGTGTGGTTGTCCAAAATGAGTAGGGAATTTGACGAAAGCGCATCCAGTGCTCTCTCTCCCCTTAACTCGACCAAATAATTCACCGTAGCCGAAGACCTTAAAGAATTGATCGACTTTTCTGACAATTCACATCAATGGCTGTATCTGGATAATGCAGCAGGGTCGTTCCCCAATCTGCAACGATGGCGTATCGTTCTTAGTTTCCAGTTAATCACCCGATTGTTGCCAAAATCAATAGGCACCCTTTTTTGCTATTGTCAAACACATATTTTTTTGGGCAATTTATGCGATGATGAAATTATTAACAAAGCTTAAACTATTTTCATTTAAATCTTAAATTATCACTTTTGTAACAAAACAAATTCTAGTGGACTCTCAGTCTCTAGCATTAGAGTCCATTCTGAAGAACGGGAGCACGTTATTAAGGAGATTTTCTAAAATATTAGCATCTTAAGGAAGAACGGGAGCACGTTCTTAAGGAGATTTTCTAAAATATTAGCATCTTAAGAAAAAATTTAAATTTCAGGAATGGGCTTCCGTTCTCGTAAACGGGCTCCCGTTCTCGAGCTTTTCAGAGAAGAACGCTCGAGAACTAGAGCGGGAGCTCGTTCCTGAGCACTTTATCTGGAATGCTCGAGAACGAGAGTCTGTTCGAGCCTATTCCCACGGAGAATCTTTAAAATATTAATGCCTATCTCAGAAAATATATCAAACGATATCAGATTTTTTTAAATTTTTACCACATATCCACCATATCATGGAAAAATTTTTTTGGAATTTTTTGTGATTTTTAACACTTTCACGATTTATCATAATTGTTTACGTCTTTTTAACAAAATAATTAATTAAAATTACGTATGTCATCCAAAAATTATGACACTTTCCAAATAGGCTCTACTTATACTATCAATCGGATTTGAAAAACGGCTAGGAAAAAGAAACTAACATACATTTATTCAAAAATTATCTTATTTTTTTGTTAAAGAAGAGTCTATTGTAATAGTTTCAATACATGTTAGTTTTTTCTTGCTCATTGTTTTCCAACTCAAATTGGGAGTATAAGTAAAGTTTATTATGAAAGTTTTATAATTGTTAGATGACATATGTAATTTAAATGAATTATTTTATAAAAAATTGAAAAATTATGATAAATCGTGAAAAATGTTAAAAAAATTACGAACATTTCGAGAATTTCTTTCTATAATACGGTGGACATGTGGTAAAATTTTTAGAAAAAATTGATATCGTTTGGTATATTTGCTGAGATAAATGTTAATATTTTGGAGATTCTTCTGGGAATAGAAGTTCACTGAGGTTTGTTTTGTTTTGTTAAAAATTTGATTGTTTAAGATTTATATTGTTAACAAAAATAGTTAAAAGTTTATTTGGTTAATGAGCCCTTAGTTCAAGATTTTTAATGTAAATTAACTTTTGTTAATGAAATATTGATTTGTACAATTAATATAATAAATTATAAATAGTTAATTTATTATATTAATTACACCAAAATTAATATCGAAATTTTATTATTTCATATTTGTCATTCAACTCTTATAAAGAATTTGAGTGATATTTTTTTTTTTCTATGGGATTGACACTCTACTTTAAATGTGTTACTAAGAAAAATAGGCAGCAAAAGGCAAAGGTGAAGGAGGAGTAGGTGAGGGAGACATTTGTGAAAATTGAGATACTAATATTGATAATCTATAAAAAAAAAACGTACACATAAAAATATTTATATAGCTAGGGCAAACAAATAGAATAATAAAAAGACTAAAGTACCCTTAAGGACTACTAATTATAATAATAACATATGTTAACATCCCCCAAAAACTCACGATGTGACATCTATAAGTATTGAGAGTTTGTTAGACAAAAAACAAAATTGCGAGACAGAGTGTGCATTGGTAAACAAATCAGCAATCTACAGAGAAGAAGAGACAAAAGGCAAGATGATGGTGTCAAACTGAAAATGGTGACGGGTGACATGACAATCAATCTCAATATACTTAGTTCGCTCATGAAAAATTGAATTACGCAAAATCTGAATTGCACTCTGATTGTCACAATGTAACGAAGTAGGACGACGAAGATAAACACTCATATCGGTAAGCAACCAACGTAACCAAACAATCTCACAAGTAGTCGAGGCCATAGCACGATACTCAACTTCTGTAGAAGATCGAGAAATAACATATTGTTTTATACTCTTCCACGAAATAAGTGAATCACTTAGGAAAATACAAAACTCAGTGGTGGACTTGCAATCGGTAGGATCACCCGCCCAATCAACATTGGAGTATGCAGGCAGCTCGACAGATGACATAGAAGAGAACAAGAGACTCTGAAACTGAGTGTCTCGAAGGTACCTGAGAATACAAAGAACAACAGCTCAGTGAACAGTAGTAAGAGCAGTAACAAATTGACTAACCACATGAACAATATTCGCAATATCTGGACGAGTCACAATAAGATAAACTAAGCTGCCAACAACAGTACGATATAAACAGGAATCCGACAAAGGAAGATCATCAGACAGAGAGTATTGAGCATTAGTCTCAAGAGGAGTATCAACAATCTTGTTGTTAGTGAGACGTGCACGCTCAAACAGATCAGCTATGTACTTTGACTAGGATAATAGATAACATTTTGGGGAATAAACGACTTCAATGCCTAGAAAGAAACGTAGTAAACCCAAATCTTTCATAGCAAAACAACTGGCCAACTCAGACTTTAAAGATTCAATCCCATCACCAGTAATAATCATGTCATTAACATACAATGATAACAAAATACGACCTGCACTCGTATGCCTAATAAACAATGCGGAATCATGATGACTATGACGAAAATCAAACAAAGTGATCACTGTGGAGAACTTCTCAAACCAAGCATGATGTGCTTGTTTGAGACCATAGAGAGTCTTACGAAGCTGACAAATTTCACCGGATTTGTGGGCGACACCAGGAGGGAGAATCATATAGACTTCTTCATGAAGATCACCATTCAAGAAGGCATTCTTGACATCCATTTGAGATATTCTCTATCGACGAATATAAGCAACTACAATCATAGTGCGAACAGTCGTCATCTTTGCAACATAGACAAATGTTTCTTCATAATCTATGTCATACTCCTAGGAGAACCAATGGTACATTTTCCGGATGACAACGGTACCAAATCTCATGTATGAGTCTGATGAAGAGCAGTAAGTTCCTCAGTTATAGCATCCTCCCAAAGTGGGTCACGAACAGCCTCTCTATAGGACAAAGGCTCAGAAAGACAATAAACAGAGGCAACAAATGAACCAAAAGAACTAGAATAGGAAGAGTAAGCAAAATCAGGTTGTTTAGTAGACTTACGAGGTCGAGTGAACTGACAGAGTGAAGGAACATCTGCAATCTCAAGAGTTTATCGTGTGGTCGTAGGAGAATGAGAGGTAGATGTCTCGGGAACCAAAGTATCAGACTCTATCAATCTATCAGTATGAGCAGCTGGAACTGTGGATGAAGCTTCTTCAGTGACAATATCGAAAGGATCAATATGAATGAGATCAGAATGAATCATATGATGCGAACTAGCAGGAACAGAGAATAAGAGAATATGCTCTAAAAACACAACATGGTGAGAGACGTGCAATTTTTGACTAACCGGATCAAAGCAACAATATCTCTTTTGACTAACACCATAACCCAAAAGACACACAAGGCAGACCGAGAGGACAATTTATTATGCTAGACGTGTGAGCGAATGACAAAACAAGTACAACCAAATACTCGCAATAAGGAATAATTAGGCTCATGCCCATACAACTTTTCAAAGGGAAACAATCCTGAATTATGAAAGGTTGAAATTCTATTAATCACATGAGCAACAGTAAGAATATTTTTCGCCCAAAACTCACTAGGAACATCGGCTGACAACAAGAACGAGCAGGCTATTTTAACAAGATGCCAATGTTTCCTTTCAGTAACTCCATTTTGTTGAGGAGTGTCAAGTTTGATGAATAGTCCTATCAGAAGCAAGCAAATGGAAAAAATCGTTAGAAATGTATTCACCCCACAAATCACAACAAAAACATTCGATGACGGCTGAATGTTGTGTTTTTACAAGTGCACTGAAGTTGGTGAAAATGGTAAGATAATCAGACCTACGTTTCATAAGATAAACCCAAGTATAACGAGTGCAATTATCGACAAACGAAACATAATATCTTGAACTCCCTTTTGTGGGAACAAGAGAGGGTTCTCAAACATCAGAATGCACAAGATCAAATGGAGCAAAAGAAAAAAAAAATACTCTTATAGAAGAGTAAGGCTGAAAATTTGGCTAGTTTACAACCACGACAATCAGAAATGTCATGATTGTCCATATGTCCTAATACTCCTGTAGACACCAAAACCTATAAACGAGACGCTGAAACATGATCTAAATGAGATACCATAAATAAAAAATAGAAGACGAACGACTCAAACAAAAAGAAGACAAATTCACACTAGAAGCTACAACATCTTATACTTTGAGTTGATTCAAAACATAGAGTCCCCCTGCATACGGCCTTTCCCAATCACCTTCTAAGAGTGCAGGTCCTGTACAGAACAAGTGGATGAAGAAAATGAGACTAAGTATTAGATAAGACTATGAGTAAGATTAGGAATATAATAAACATCAAAAAGAGACACAAGAAATATAACAATAGAACCAACACCTATTAATAGCATAGGAGTGCCATCATCAGTCATAATTGATACAGAAGAATTGGGAAACAAAGAAACAAAAGAAGACAAATTAGGAGACATATGATGAGAGACACCTGAATCCAAGACCCATAACGAAGGGGATATACCTGAGGAGTCAAACAAGGATAAACCTTTATGAGAGGTGGCTGACATAGCATGGGGTTGTGAGGGAAGAAACTATTGAAACTGCTCAAACATAGATAGATCCAAAGACGGGGCAGCCATTGCATTATTGGACTGAGGTGGTCGATATGTCCATGAAGTAGAGTACGGCAAAGAAAGACAGTTGTTACTGTGGCGACGAACATTGTTGCGGCTGTGGTGGCCACTGTTGTTGCTGTGATCTACCTTTATTCAACAATAACGGACACCGAGCCTTCCAATGACCCTTCTACTTATAGAAGGTACACTCATCATGAGAAACCTTAAATGTCGACCTATTTTGATTATCAGCCGTAGGTCGCTGTGGCACTACAAAGATAGATGAAGTAGGAGGTGGGATAGTCCCCTTATCGGCCTGAGACTTAATACGAATCTCCTTAGCTAACAGTTCATTGACCACAGAATCAACAGAAGAAAGAGAAGTACGATGTAGGATTGTTCCACGCAATCCCTCAAAATCATGACGAAGGGCCATCAGGAACTATACTAGATGTTGTGATTCTATCTGAGCGATGTAAGTTGGGAATACGCGCAATTCTGATGGTTCTGTTAATGCCAACTGGTCCCATAATCCTGACATGGCAGAATAAAAATTTTGAATACTCATATCTTTCTAGTGAAGAGCCTGAATGTCTGTCTCCAATTGATACTGTTTAGCAAAGTTAGACTGTGTGTATAACCTGGCCAAATGATCTAGACCTCTTGAGCAGTCTCACACTTTGCCAACTGAAAACTAATGACGTGTGTAACAGAGTTGTTAATCCACGTAATAATCTTCCAATTGTCGGGCTCCCAAACTTCTAGTAAGGTCACATAGTCAGTGGCCTTGCTGTCTATAGGTACAACTCACACACTTGTGACATAACCCCATATAGATTTCTCACGCAAGAAATTCTTCATAACATAACTCCAATACAAGTAATTTTTACCATCTAATTGGACATTAATCGACTGAAGATAATCATTCTTACGACTAGACATGATGAGGAAACAAAGTAAATCAATAGAATCCATAAATAAAAGAAACTCAAACCCGCAAGAACGAACCAAAAGGGGGATCGAAAATACCAGCTATACGAACAAATACCCGAATACAACCAAAGAAACGATACTGTTCATGACACTGTTCATCACTGTTCACACTATTCACCACTGTTCACGACTATTGGGAAGCCAAGGAGTCAGCCTCTATTAATGCAACAGTCCACAACTGTTCAGCAAAACCCCAGTCCGCAAAAGCCCTAGTCGCCGTGCTCTGATACCATGTGAAAATTGAGATGCTAATACTGACAATTTATCGAAA
Organism: Begonia masoniana; assembly: GCA_022432975.1. NCBI lineage: Eukaryota > Viridiplantae > Streptophyta > Magnoliopsida > Cucurbitales > Begoniaceae > Begonia > Begonia masoniana. The sequence goes on from CM039515.1 coordinate 39,264,038, forward strand.
AAAGTATACATAAAAAAAGTTTATATAGTAGCTAGGATAAACAAAGGGAATAATAAAAAGACTAAACTATCCTTAAAGACTACTAATTATAATAATAACATATGCTAACAACATTATGGATATATGAGGAGGAGATGAGTCGGAATTGGGACATAGGATCTGAAATAGAGAAAATGGAATCATATAAGTTAACAAGGAAGAGGGTGCAAGAGTTATGGAGGAGTATGAGACAACAAAAGGAAACAACTTCATCGAAGATGAGATGACGTCACATTTGCAGGACTAATCGTGCCACTGAAAGTCGAATCACCGGAGATAATATTTCATGAAGGTCTACTTGGTCATTGCACATACTCTTTTGCAACCAATGACCTTTTTTTCCATATGGAAGTTGAACGAGCTCCAAAGTCTTATCGTTATGGAGGGCTCAATTTTGTCTCGCTTTCCTGTCATCTACAGAAAACAGTATGCAATATTACTCCGTAATGTAGTATGAGCTCCAACCTAGTTCTCTCCTCTGTTAAGTTGACTGTTAGACTTTGAATCCTCAACATTATCCTAGTTCTTTCTAATCAATTTTTGTTCATCCACTCTTCTATTCCATTTTATGAGGAGGATATGCAACTGGGAATTGTCTCTTAATGCAATCTTCATTACAAAAATGCATCAAATTCATAGCTAATCTCATGTTGAATTTATTTGAACTTTGGCACTTGATGGTTATCTTCATGTTCAAGTTCTACTCATACTTTGAATGCTTAAAAACTGAAACAACGTCTCCCTGTTTTGCGCAACGTGAAGCCTAGAATTTGGGCCACTGGGTTTGTGGACCAGTGAGAGCCCAAAAAGGAGGCCCGTTTATATTTATGCCCTAGCATAACTAGAAATGCTTGATTCGAAACCTTTGCGTTATTTTTGCTGCTTAAACTCACTAGGGCTTGCAGAAGAGAGCGAGGGGAGCTTCGTCGCTCTTCGTCATTTGAGATCCTCAACGCGCATCAAGGTCAAGAATCGCATTCGATTATCGTGTTGTGGAGAGTGAAGGTGGTTTGCTGGTGCAGTAATGGCGCTCGCATTCGATGAGTTTGGTCGGCCGTTCATTATAATCAAAGAGCAAGAGCAGAAGACTCGGTTGAGAGGTCTCGATGCTCAAAAGGCCAACATTTCGGCTGGCAAAGCTGTTGCTCGCATCCTCAGGACTTCTCTTGGACCGAAAGGAATGGACAAGATGCTACAGAGCCCCGATGGCGACGTCACTATTAGTGAGTTTTATTCTCACTCACTCTCTCGCGTTTCTCTTTTTTTCATGGTATTTTGAAGTTGCAAACTTTGCATATAGGTTTTATATGATGGATCTACATCATGCACTAAATTGAACATTCAATGTTACATATGAATACTGAGTTTTGTACTTGGGCGTGATCAAAACTCTCTCTATTCCCTTTCTGTTGGAGTTTTTGTTGAGTGTATGGTTAACTATGTAGATCTTTGGAACATGTCAGGCTGTAATTACCAACGCAATCATATTCTGTCGCTTTGTGATTTCAGTACTTATGTTGTTTGGTTTTTGTTTATCAGTGTCTAACTAAGTAACTTGTCATATTTTTTAAATCGACCAAATGAACATTTTAGGCTGCTTTAATGGCTCATGCAGTCACCTTACTATCCTCCTCAATATCTGGTATTTTGAGCGAAGCATCTTTCTCAAAATTAGGATTTCTTCTCTTATAAACCATCTAAAATTTTAATTTTTGTTTATATTATTTGCCGGTGATATTACCTTATGTTCTTGAAGAAGCTTTAAAAAAAAATGATAATACTTTGTGATGAATATAGCAATGGATGAATTCCCCCTAGTTTAGTAGTTATACATTTCTATCTCCTCATTTAATGTTCATTACGAGCAATCATATTGCAAATTTCTTCAATTACTTAGTTTTGAGCATGCTTGATATTCTATGTTGTAAATTTAGCCAATGATGGAGCAACAATTTTGGAACAAATGGACGTTGACAATCAAATTGCCAAGTTGATGGTTGAGCTATCACGCAGTCAGGATTATGAAATCGGTGATGGGACAACAGGTGTTGTCGTATTGGCTGGGGCACTATTAGAACAGGCTGAACATCTGTTAGAACGTGGCATCCATCCCATTAGAGTTGCAGAAGGCTATGAACTGGCTTCTAGGATTGCCTTTGAGCATCTTGAACATATAGCTCAGAAATTTGATTTTGGAGCAACTAATTTTGAGCCTCTTGTTCAAACTTGCATGACGACTTTGTCCTCTAAGATGTGAGCTTACTGATTTGTACTGTGACTTTGTGAAATTGTAAAATGCTGTCATATTTTATGAGCTTTATAGGACTCGCATAAACCATGAATATGCACCTCTTTTCTTCTGTTGCAGTGTGAACCGATGCAAACGCGATTTGGCTGAGATATCAGTTAAAGCAGTTCTTGCTGTTGCTGATCTAGAGAGAAAGGATGTTAATTTAGATTTAATAAAAGTAGATGGCAAAGTTGGGGGAAAATTGGAAGATACCGAGCTTATATATGGTATCGTTGTAGACAAAGATATGAGTCATCCTCAGATGCCAAAGAAAATTGAAGACGCAAAGATTGCTATCTTGACTTGCCCCTTTGAGCCTCCTAAGCCAAAGACAAAACATAAGGTTGATATTGACACAGTTGAGAAATTCCAGACTTTGCGTCAGCAAGAGCAGAAGTATTTTGATGACATGGTTCAGAAATGCAAGGTATTCAACCTGAAGTTCTGTTATTTTTTTACCGTACATATGGTTGTATATTTTGTTGATAGTATTTTTTGCAGGATGTTGGTGCTACCCTCGTAATCTGCCAATGGGGTTTTGATGATGAGGCCAATCATCTGTTGATGCACCGAAACTTGCCTGCTGTGAGATGGGTTGGTGGTGTAGAGTTGGAGCTGATAGCTATAGCTACAGGTTTTTCTCAAATAAGCTTTTTATGAATGCTTTATCCATATATACAGTGTGATTTTATTTATTTAGTTTGGTAGTGTGCGATTTCTATATCTTTTTCATGACGTTGATGTTACTTTGCTGAAAACATAGTGGTATTAATCCCTTTTTGGGTGGAAGAATTGTTCTTAGTTATAGTTTTTTCTTTTGCGCAACTTTTTAGTTGCTTTTCCATTATGTTGATCAATTAATTGAAAGAAATAGTGCTCTTTCTTTCCTTGTTTAGGTGGAAGAATTGTTCCTAGGTTCCAGGAATTGACTCCAGAAAAGCTTGGAAAGGCATGTTTTATATACCAATGCCACCAGCTTCTGTAGCTTAATTCATTCTGTTAATTTTAGTTATAATCCCTACAGCATAATCAACTCTGACATGCAATTGTATGTTTCATTTTAAAGGCTGGATTAGTTCGAGAAAAAGCATTTGGTACTACAAAAGATCGAATGTTATACATTGAACACTGTGCAAATTCAAAGGCTGTGACAATATTTATTCGTGGAGGTAATGCCATTTGCCTCTTTGTCTTACAGTAATACATTTTAATTAAGTAGCACCAGTTAACATAATTATAATTCTTTTTTATATTTGTTAGTTTTACTACATTCTTCTATAGAAGTGGAAATGTAAGAGAGGTCGAAATGCAGGGGCCATTAAAAAAGTAGCCTTCCTATTCATAACGTGTTAACATGTGCTATTGGTATCTAATGGCGTATTTTAGGCAACAAAATGATTGTCGAGGAGACAAAACGCAGCATCCATGATGCTTTATGTGTGGCAAGGAATCTCATTTGCAACAACTCAATAGTGTATGGTGGTGGATCTGCTGAAATTTCCTGCTCAATTGCTGTAGAGGCAGCTTCAGATAGATATCGTGGAGTTGAACAGGTTTCTACTCTTCAATTTAGCCCTAAACCATTCCTTCAGTTCACCAAATTGGTATTGATTGTTTCCTTTGTTTTGCAGTATGCTATTAGAGCTTTTGCCGATGCCTTGGATTCTATTCCGATGGCACTAGCAGAGAATAGCGGTCTCCAACCAATTGAAACTCTTTCTTCAGTGAAAGCTCAACAAATTAAGGTAACTGACCCACCATACAATTGTGGATTGCCTTGAGCACTTCTTTAAATTGTTTACTGGTAAAGAACTTGTAATCAAAAAATTTGTAAAATGCGCAGGAGAATAATGCATACTGCGGCATTGATTGCAATGATGTTGGGACGACTGACATGCGAGAGCAGAATGTGTTTGAGGCACTGATTGGTAAGCAGCAGCAGATTTTACTGGCAACCCAAGTTGTGAAGATGATTTTGAAAATTGACGACGTCATTTCTCCGTCCGAGTTTTGATTTATCCGCTCAAATCAATATATTCAGTGGTGTTTTTGATGTATGTTGTTATGTGGGAGACACAGGCCAGTCCTATGTGTGAAACTAGTTGCTAGTGCATTTTCAAATGGATTTTTGTTTTTTGAAAACCATTCAAGTAATGTCTATTTGCGATTCTCGGTACTTGTGTGGAACATCTATCGATCATTCCAGACAAGAATTCAATGTCGAATTGTCCAAAAGTCGGGTAGAGTGCGAGGACAATAGCCGACGTCAATTTCTACATAAATTGAGTGAGAGTTTTGACAACTTGGAACCATCCCACAATCCATTACACACTTTCTTAAGCATTTCCTGGTATGTACAAAATGGACAGAATAAACTAAACAACAAAGAACACTAAGAATGGTAAACATTTGGTATAAACATGGTGTAAGAATGCTAGCTTAGGTCAACTTCCACCAGCTCCGGTCTCTCTCTTTCGGTTTGATGCTCACCGAGCTCCACTCCCAGCTGACCCTTATCTCCCGCTCCAAATGCATACAGCTTTCCTGATTCCGTAAGTGCGAATGTGTGAGCATTCCAGTAAATCGAGTTGGTCAGACTTATTTGCATCACTTTCTCGTTGATTTGCTTCAATGAAGTCACAAGCTCCGGGCTTAGAACATTTGCATGGCGATTGCCCTGTCAAATTCATGATAATTGATCATTCGAAATCATAGAGCAATTATTCGGGTATATTTGTAAAAGATAAGAGTTGGGGCGGGCCAAAACCTGTCCGTCAGCTGCGATGATGTTATGGCCGAGGCTGGCGGATTCTCCACAGCCGAATGAGTAAACGTCGCCAGTGTCAGAGACCACAAATGTGGTGTAGTCACCTGTTGCTATGTGGACTGCTTTTACGTTGCTTAATGATTCTACCACTTTGGGGACGGACTCACACTCTTCGTTTCCATGGCCCAAGCATCCGTAACGGCCCCACCCCCACGTGCACACTCGACCGTCACGCCCCACCACTGCTGCATGCCATGCACCAGCAGCCACCACCATTGGCTGGAGCTTCAAGAGGTTAAACTGTTCGATCAATTTTGGGTACTTTTCATCAGTTCTCGATCCGTGTCCGAGCTTCCCACCCAATCCACACCCAACTGAGTAAACAGACCTGAAATCCAAGTATGCAAGTGAAATATTTCATGAAGCATAGTGTTGGAGACAAAACTTCAACCTTAAAAAATGCAAATTCCTTCCAAGGAACAAGATCATGAAGTCGGAGAATCAAAATTCACTGGTTTTAGCTCGTACTCCCAAAATCTCCGTATAATGTCTAATTTATACGATCAAGCTATGTTAGAACAAGCAAAATGAATATGATGGAACTCACATGCCACTTGGTTGACAGGCAAGTGCAAGAAGGTAGCAGTAACCAGCCGCAATTTGTACAACTGGGATGTTTTCAAGTGCCCCCAATAAAGGGCGAGGCTCTACATCATTTGGTTCAGTTTGGTGGCCGAGAATGCTCTCACTACCCCAAGAAAATGTGTAAATCCTCCCTTCTCTAGACAATACAGCAGTGAAGAAATTCCCGATTGCAGCTTGAACGACAAATATTTTTCTCAAGGACTCAACCGGTTGAGGTGTGGCAACAAGCTTAGCTCCTTGAGCTCCATACTCGGCTTCGCCAAACGTGTCTTTGCCAAATGCATAAACCCGCCCTTCGTCACTAATTAGCATTGTCCTCCCAGATCCTGCAGCTGCTTGGATGATTCTAATCCCTTGTAGAGCTCTGCAAACAAACGGAGCTCTGTTAAGTCAACTACTTGTCAAACTTCAATCCTCTAGGTCCTATTCTATTCTCTAGCTCATGTTTACTTAAGGGTAAAGGGAGAATGATTAATTTCAGAGGAACCCACAACAAGTTTAACCCATTTTCTCTTCCATTGCGCTTAATCCAAATCACCCCGCCCTCTTAGAGTTTAAACAGCCAACCTGATTGGTCGGGGTCGCCATTCCTCTTCGATTTCGCCATGTCCAAGCTGGCTGGAGGTGTTAGACCCAAATGAGTAAACAGTTCCCTTTGACGTTACTGCAATGCTATGACCAGCTCCGGCAATCGCCTGAGATTTCTCCCTCCGGCTACACACTTCTCCGGCGAGCAAGAACCTCAAAACTAATTTCCAAGAACCCCCACATCTTTCCTTCAAATATAAACGCTCTTCATGTGTCATCGGCTTAAATATAGCCCTATTTTGGCACATATCCAATGCAGCCAGCTCCGATATCGACAATTCAAAGTGGGGGGCAAAATTTGCCGATTGTCTAAAGAACGAACACGTCGCCTGCAACATACACAATCGAAATTCAAATCAGAAGCATCATCATATTCTTTAAGAAATCAATGCACAATAAGACTTGCCTCTAGTTTTGCAAGGTCATTAGGGTCCAAACTGCATGTCGTAAGGACATGAAGGACGATCGACGGGTTAGCAGCCAAGGGGAATTCACCAGGGGTGGAATCCCCTGAGCAATGTCGTTGGTGACGATGAAAAGATGGTAGTGAGGAGGCAATGGCCGTAATGGGCTGATCGGGAATGTTATAGAATTGCATAGTTGGAGTGCTGCTAGTTGTGGCGTCCATAGACACAGCCAGCTCTTGCAGTGCCCAAGAATGCGTCAAATGTAAGTCCTAAACAGCAGATACTGGAGAAAAACAAAACTTATCAAATGAACATCATCGAATTCTAAGTTTCATCAGAGAAAATGCTTTTAAATTACTAATCAAAAGACAGCTAGTGAGGGAGAAACATAAATGCTCGATTCGTTGTAACAGTCGCAAACATGAAAAAAATGAAAAGAAAGCCTCTCAGTTTGAGCTCGTAACCAAACAGAAAATGGGAAAATTCTAAGCATTCGACAAAGATGACCCATAAAGAAAGCAAAAAAGGATCAAAAGGGTAACAGGAAAGCAAAACTTTGGAAGCAGGAATAGGAGACTTCTATGAAAGGATATTCCAAAACCAAAAGAACCGCAAAAAGGAAAGAATTTACAAAAACAGAGAAGACTCAATCAGAAATGAATAAATAATTCTGGGTAAACAGAATCACACACCCAAGATGTGGAAACAAAATTGAAACAAGAAAATCAGCATCGAGTTCTTAAAATCCAGTGAGAAGATGACAGATAGATTGCAATTTTCCCGGCGTCAAACAACCATCGAAGCTTATCTGTTTCTTCAAACCGAGATGAAGAAATCGATTTTGAAGAAAAGAAATTTGGTCAAATACAATGAAGAAGGAAACAGACGATCTACAAAAACTGAACAGACAATCGCATGCATCATTTCACAGTACATTACGATAGTTTCAGATCGACTAAGAAACAATCCAGAGACGAAGATCACATTTCATAGAGACGCAGAATTCGTCAAAATCCATCGGCATCGATCAATGATTGGACTGAAATTCACTCGCCAAACAAAAAAAAAACAGTTAAATTAGGATCCAATCGAAGCGATGTGAAGTGGGTTTCTGATAAAAAACTAGAATCAATCGATCCTTGGAGGTGGATAACAGATTGCCACTAGGAATTTCGACGGGAAGGAGGAGAGAGAAAGGGAATTTTCTATTTTTCCGAGAGGAGTGAGAGAGAAAAACGAATAAAAATTTCAGCGTTTCTTTAATTTGGGTGTGAGAATGGAAATGTGTCGTCCTATTCCTTTTATATCTCTCTACGTTTTTCCAAAGCGATGAGGTGTCTCTTCAATGGTGAATCAAAGAGATTAAAGAAGACACATTACCCATCACTGGTTTCCATCACTTCTAACTGTAAACTGAATTTTACTGAGGATTTTCCCGAGAAACAAACACATTTTAACTCATTAAATCTACTATTCTTCCACGAGCGGCTGGTCTGGATGTATATTCCATCACATTTCACGCCAACCCTTTTGAAATCTGCGTAACTTACAACACAGTTGTTTGACCAAAATGATCAGCAAGAAAGTTAAATCCTATCTCATCTTCTTGATTTTTTTTTTTTGTTTCTTTTTTGAGAATTTCACTAGAATTAGAGTTAAATCCATGGCACCAAGTAAACAAAACTGAAGAGTCAAAGGGTTAAATACTGATTTTGGGATTCAATATTTATTTTTAGGCACGATTTTAGGAATGTACACTCAATAACTTTCAATTACAGAAGCTTTCGATGTTAAATGATGAACAAATAAATATTACGATGACAAAAATATTACGATAATAAGTGAGTTTACGTCAAGATGTCAATATATGTGATAAAAAATATTGCCATTACTATTTTCATTCAGCCATTACATCATTATTATTTTCGTAACTGGGTTTGTCTCCGACACCCATTGTCGATTAATTCCGTCTGCGGGTCATCTCTCTCTCTCTCCTCTTCCCTGTTTTTTTCTGCAAAAGCAAAACGTGTTCTTCTCTTCGGACCACCATTCTGTACGAGATCTGCCAAGCAAACAAAGATTACCGACAAAAAGAAAAAAAGCGAGAAGAAACATGGTCTCGTTTTGTAAAAACACAGAAGAAGAAGAGATAAAGACCACCTTTTCATGTCTTCCGACAGTATCATTTTCCCAAACTTCGTCAGCTTTCAGCTGTATTTTTGTTCCACCGAGGGGAAGATCGTTTGCCAGACCAAATTCAAAATTTGGTCTGCTTGTCCAAAACTATTCGTTTCACCATCGACTTCCTTCCTCCTAGTCAAGTTTTTGAGAGACGATGAAATGCAGAAGAAGATGGCAGTTTGTTATTAGCCTTTGATAAGAGAGGAAAACCAAAGTAATTCTAACAAGAAAAGAATATAGAAGAATGGTGTGCTGACGGCATGAGCAACACAGAGAGGGTGTACTGAGCACTGCTGGAAGGTAGGCTTAACAGCCCTTCGCAAGATCAAGTCTCTCGGACGCAGAGCTTGGTGATCAGTGGCTTGGTAAGTCCGTCAGCAAGCTGCAATGAGGAAGGAACAAACCACACAACCACTTTTTGTGATGTAACTTTTTTCCGATCAAAGTGGTAGTCAAGTTCCACATGCTTGGCTTTGGAGTGAAACACAGGCTTTGAAGCCGAGTGGCCTCACGTTATCGCAATAAATAGTGGGAGCACGTTGACAGGGAAGATGAAGATCAGATATCAAAGATTGTATATCAGAAACACAGTCAGCAATGCTTCTATACTCTGATTCTGTGGTTGAACGAGAAGCAACTTTTTGTTTGCGTTAGAAATCAAACGATAACCATAAAAAGAAAATACGACGTGAGACACAAGATTTACGCAAAAAAAATCATTTTGAAATAAACTACGGGTAGAGGAATAAAATCTACTAGGAAGATCAAAATACAACCACGAGTTTTGTTACTCTAGCTTAAATGAATTTATAGTGAAAACAAAACCCTAATTGGGATCTACAACGCAAGTCCATTGGCCAGACCCAAATAAAATTCGAGTCACATTGAATTCTAACAATCTCCACCTTGACAAGAATTCTATGAAGGAGAACCATAGTACGTGCTTGTCATCCTGGCCCAAGAACCAATCTCCATCTTGAAATAAATTCTGCTGCAAGAAACCAATATTCAAATCTTCCTCTTCGCCCCTGATGGGCTACCTCACCAACTGATACTGATAAGGTTTAAAAATAGTTAAACCACGATGATGACATCTTCAAATCCCACAAAGCGTCATCCAAATCTTTGAGAGTATATATCGCATCTTGACCTGTCATATCAAATATGTTCTTCAAACCTTTTGTAATGCCACTATCGTTAATCTACTATAACGAAATATTGAATTTCGATTCAAAAGTGGATGATCTACTTCTTAGATCTTATTGCCCCTAAAAACACATTTTTTCACAAAATATCTAACCAAAAATCACAGACTTCAATAAGATATTCACTCTTAAATTGAAGTGAAAAATCATGGACATCACAAGATTTCAAAAGATATCCCTAAAATTAAGATATTTTGTGATAATAATCTGCCCCAAAATCAAATCAAATCAAACGTCAAAATAATCGCTAGTATAACGAAATTCAAACCTCATTTGAATTTCAACCAAAAACAATCTTCACTATTGACCTCCGATTCGTGCAGCCAAGGTGAAGAACTTCGGGTTTTCGCAACAAACTTCAACGATAAGCCTGTTCCACTTCCCCTATTTTTGAGTTGTATGTTAGGGTTAGGTTTGGAATCCGATTTGAGCAAATGAGCTCGAATCCCATAGTGTTTTATGAATATTTTGGGAGTATATTGGTGTACGTGAAGTTCTTGCAAGAACTTCGGGTTTTCGCAACAAACTTCAACGATAATCCCGTTCACTACCCCTATTTTCGAGTTGTATGTTAGGGTTAGGTTTGGAATCGGATTTGAGCAAATGAGCTCGAATGCCATAGTGTTTTATGAATATTTTTGGGAGTATATTGGTGTACGTGAAGTTCTTGTAGGATAAATGGTCGAATGAGAGCAACAATGGACGAGAAAGACGCGATTTCAGTGACGTTTCGTCGTTGGAAACTTCTCCCTGGTGGACCGCTGGTTGACCACAAAGGACGACCACGGGGTAGTCCAATCGACCGCGAACTAGTCTGGTCCGGTCGACAACTTGATAGTAGAGGTCGACCGCACAGTTTATTTTTTAGGAAACATTTGGTCGCCTCACCGTTACATGCCTTGACAAAGTTCACGGCCGCTCATAAGTTGTCGGATTGGGTTCCTCGTCCCGATATGAGATTCATCCACGCGTCTCCTTTGCTAGATGAGAGAGATTTCTTGACATTGGTTTTATTTATAGGTTTGTAGAAGTCACGGACTTTGAGCTAGTCGAAGAGGTTGCAGCTCTTGTAAGGAAGATGAGTAGTCATCGTCGATGTAGAGATTTTATACTTTTTGCATTACATAACATGTTTTTGACAAACCTTATTTTAGTGAGTTGACACCTGTAAAAGTATGACGAGGTCTGGTCGCCATCACGTTGGTTTTTATACGTCGATATATATATGATTTTCTCATGTTTAATTTTCAACATTATATGATTTGAGTTTTGCTGTGTTATGTTGGGAGTGAATGATCATATTGTCTAAGAGGGGGGTTAATTAGACTTATTAAAAATTATTAACTTAATCTAAGCTTTTCTCTCTTCTATACAATTACCAAATTAACAGTAACTTCACAGACAATAAATAAAGTAAAGGATAGAGATAAATTAGACACTGTAAGTTTTTAACGTGGTTCGGCCAAACTTGCCTAGGTCCACGCTCCAAGGCTCCCCCTTGAAGATTCTTTTCTTCTCCTCACAAGAAAACAAGATCGAACTTCCCGGGCGTCGATCTACACCCTTACAACTCTGGATTGAACTTCACGGGCGTCAATCCACTGCCTTTACACTTTGATTGATCTTCACGGGCGTCAATCACAGCCTTTTACAGTTTTTACAAATAAGAATATTGAGCACAAATGCTACACTCTCTCAAAGAGATAAATCTCAAGTTCTAGGGCAGAGAGAGGTAGAATGACAAAGAGTATTCAAGTAATCTGCTCGTGAGAGTTCGAAGATTAATTTCTGCAAAAAAGTTTTTTTCTCCTGAGCTTATTTTTTCCTTAAATACTCTGTCTGGAAATCGACTTCGATTGTAGAGGTCTTCTCATTTGAATATGGAAATATAGCCGTTGATGAAACCTCCGTACTTAGACAGCTAGCCGTTGCGTTCTGAAGTCGCTTTCGTTTTTTGCCATTAATGGTCTGAAGTTAAAGCTATGAACGACTATCACTGTAGCTAGCAGTCTTTTTGTGATGACCCGAATGTGCACGTATGGTATGATGGCTGCACGAACCGGAACCCGGATGGCGGTACGTCCGTGCGGGCGAACCGGAAGGTGACAGGTCGTAAAAATGGGGTCGTCACAATCCCACATCACTTGGGGAAGTATGTGGAAATGAAACATATGTAAAGAGACCCTCCCATCATAGCAAGACGCGTTTTGGAGCACAATTGACAACGAATCCCATAAGAACTCCGAAGTTAAAAGTGCTTCGGCGAGAGCAATTCCAGGTTGGGTGACCTTTTGGAAAGTTCTCGCCAAACAAAGTCGTGAGGGGAGGATATTGGGCTGCGGCCCAATCCCCAGAGCGGACAATATCTTGCTGGGATAAGGGGTCGTTACAAATGGTATCAGAGCCTGTACCCAACCGGAAATGTGGCCAACGAGGACGTTGGGCCCCCGAGGGGGGGTGATTGTGATAACCCGAATGTGCACGTATGGTACGATGGCTGCACGAATCGGAATTCGGATGGCAGTATGTCCGCGCGGGGGAACCGGAAGGTGACAGGTCTTAAAAAGGGGGTTGTCACAATCCCACATCGCTTGGGGAAGTATGTGGAAATGAAACATATATAAAGAGACCCTCTCATCATAGCAAGACGCGTTTTGGAGCACAATTGACAACGGATCCCATAAGAACTCCGAAGTTAAAAGTGCTTCGGCGAGAGCAATTCCAAGTTGGGTGACCTTCTGGGAAGTTCTTGCCAAACAAAGCCATGAGGGGAGGATATTGGGCTGCGGCCCAATCCCCAGAGCGGACAATATCTTGCTGGGATAAGGGGTCGTTACACTTTTGAATTTGGCTCTAAGACTGTGGACGTTTCCACCTTTCCTTTGATCGTGGACAAGTGTGTCTATTTGCTTGCGTGGACGACTGCGTCTTTAATTTTCATGGACGACTGCGTTTGTCTATGATCGTGGACGAGTGTCACTGTTGCTTCGCGGTATTTTAAAATATCTGGCGCTGCTGATTGAAGATTTATTCAGCGGTGGACTTTGCCTTTGAAGTGCTAGTTGTGGATAATGAACTTTGTTGTTTAGCTAGCGGTATAAGTTTTTAGGAAGATTCTGCCAGCGGCAGATGTAAACTTTGATTGTGGACAACAGCGTCTCCTTCGAACGTGGGCGACTGTCTTTCCTTCGAGCGTAGACGACAGTCTTTCCTTCGAGCATGGACGACTGTGTCTGACTTGTCGGTGGACGTTTGAATCTTATTTGAAGCCACCTGTCTTTCATGTGACATTTTAACTGTCGCGTAGAACATTTCTGATTTAACGTCAACTGACTTTCACGTAGAGCTGTGGACGTCTGAACTCACTACTTTAACTTTGGACGATTGAATCTGGCTGAAGTCACCTGATTCTCACGTGACACTTTGGACGATTGTTTTCCACAGATTACTGCGTTTATTTCTTTCTTCTTTCACATGGACGATTGACTGAGGACTTAAAAACACTTAACTAAAAATTCATTAGAAAACTTAATACCCTTTACGAAGGGCATTTCCAGAAAAACACAAATAACATAATAATTCATTTATTCAGTTCAAATTGAATTACACTTATCAGATCACAATTTCATATTAAACTTAATCATCAAAAACATAATTACTTAAAACGTATTTTAAGCTAACAAGGAGGATGAATCCTTTTTGATACTTTGAGCAGTCTTGGCATCAAAGTATCACGAGGCTATCCGGTACACCTTTTGATGCGTGACTGTGGTATTGTTTGCACGTATGTAGAGGTGGCAGTGGAGCGGTGATAACGCACTCCTTGAGTTTCAAATCCCTAAACTTGATTACGGGTTTATGGTTCGAGTTGGTGTCGTGGTAGACTGTTGATCGCTGGCCACTCGGGTGATAGGCTGGATCTTCTGATATCTGTCACAGTTTCCTTAGATTTCATGAGACATTGTTTGGTTTTTGAATCACCGTCTTTCTATGATAGTGTAACGACCCTCACACTGTACCCCTATTTCCCGTATAATTTTTTTTTATACTTATCATTATAAACTTTAAACCTAACCTTAAGCGGGAATTAAATCGAAATCAGAGTTCGTTTAGTAAATCGTTTAAAACAAATACTAAAACGGTTGAAATTTAAAACAATTTAAAGCAATTAAAACTGTTAAATAAATAAATTAAAAACATGTAATCGGCCGAGGGACAAAAGGGGAAATTCCCTACACAAATTAAGGGGCGCTCGGTCGCCAAATGGTAGGCGATTGGGCGTCACCCTCATGGCCGCATGATCGGTCATAGCTTGGCCGATGGTGCGCCCCTCTTTCCTGGTCCTGCGCCCGAACGCAGCTCCTCCCTCGCCCGATCGCTGCACTCTCCATTTTTTACAGAGAGTTATACGTCCCAACGCCACTCCTTAGGCGTTCGAACGCCTACCCTTTTTCCTTCCTTCTTTATTTCTTCCACATACCATTACTATTAACACAACTCATTCACAATTTCGTTAACACACATACGTTTCAACATATACATTTCAACTCTCATTCTAGCCACGACTCGAAACACGTTCAAAACATAGCCTATTTTCATGAAAATAAAACGCGTGGATATGTTTAAAACCTAAACAAATCCTCCTGTTTGAAATGAAACAAAAGATTCTAAAATCAATTTCCAAAACATTTCAAAACATCAATATATAAACTTATCTAGACCCAAACAACCTAAAATGTTTCTAACCATAACATAATCCACTGTACAATCAAAATTCACCCAAACTCTCAAAATACCTAACCACTTTTCCCACGGGTCAACATACGCGACGACTGCTCATGCACACCACCGCAATAGTTCTTCTTCAACCATCCTGTACATTGGGCGGAGGAACATCGTCCTCACCTGCTTCGATATCACCACACCATACAGACACACTATGAGCTAAAGGCTCAGTAAATTCTACGTAAATGCAGATGCGTGCAGTGCATATGGAGTTCAGAAATCATGCATAACATACAGAGCGTCACAGACAGAATATCACCGAGATCTCATCCCCATAACCGAAGGGGGCCCATCCAACGGTCGGACTATCCCGTGCAGTTAGAGAAGGGGGTACACGCTTACAACACGTACAGCCGTGCCTGTGCCCCACCTCGCGTGACCAGATAACAAATTATGTTCATTATTTACATTACATGAGATGTGGTATTGGTCAGACCCTTAATCGGTCCACACAATAGATCGATAGCCCCCAATTTTTGGGCCACATTGGTTTTCTGAAAACATCGTGCGGAAATTCATTTTCATGCCAAGTTAAAAATGTGATGCATGAACAGTTCAATATGAATGTAAACAAATAAGCATGCGTACCATCAAGACTGTAAAAGAAATAGCCCACGAAAACGTTTAAACCTAACTACCCAACCAAAGCAGTTTAAACATACAACACTCTAAGATCCTCGACGCGATATCGAAGTACGGTGTCAGCCAATCGGCTAGAGTAAGTCACGAGAACTTACCTCGTGTCCGTTGCAGCTCAAGCTCCGTCCACGAGCGATGTTTGTCTGAGGCAAAACACAACATTTAACATTAACGCGAGATTCAACCGTATAACGTCCAGTTTAACAAAACCCTAACTAAGGAAATTCTCTTAAAATTCTAACTTAGCTCCATGAGGCATTTTCATCCATCAAATAACGTTCAACACCTCAAAATCAACATTGACAAGTTTTTCCCCAAAACTCAGAAATTGTCCAATCTCTAACATTCGTCCTAAATCGATTAACTTTATCCAATAACGTTTAATACGTTCATTATATTCAAAACTACGGCTAACCTATCGATTACGAACCCTAAATCACGTTTTAACGAAAATCTATACGAAACCCTAAACGTTAAACTTCGTGAAAACTGAACTATAACGCTCCGAAGGCATAGAATCTTACCTAGGATTGCGAAAGGAGGAGAAAACGTAAAGGACGGAGGACGAAAGGAGGAGGAATCGCCGACGGAATGGAGAGAAGCCGTGAGGATCGCCGGAGGAGAAATGGAAATAACAGAGAAGAAGAAGTATGCGTGGAGAAGAAGAAGAATTATGTTTTAAATTAAATATTGACTTTGCAAATTACCATTTTGCCCTTCCTTTGATTTTCTATTTGTTTCGTCCTTCGTTTCTTTAATTAACCGACGATTCGGTTTCTCCAAATTTCCTTACTTCACCAATAATTTCAATTTACTACCAGGGTTCCATTAAAACTGTCCGTTCGCAATTCGTACCTCATTTACTATTTTTACTAAACATCCTTTATATTACGTTAAACGTAATTACCCGGAATATAGCGTTACTACTCCAAAAATTCTCATAATTTTCTTAAAATTCCTATCAATAATTAGGATTTTAATGACGCTTTCTTTTCATAAAACGGATTTGATTTGACACAATTCCCAAAAATGCCATTTACATTAAAATAATAATAATCCGTACAGCCGGATATTACAGATAGTGTCCCGGAGTGGTTCTTGTGTGACATTCCATTTTCACTGGGGATGTTTTTTGTGGAAAACGATGGGGGTATTTTTGTTGCATAGCCACCCATGTACGTTGTAACACCCCTAATACTGTACCCATTTACCCGTATAAATTTTTCATTTTTATTTTTTTACATTTTAAATAAAACTTTAAAACCTAACGTTAAAGCGGAAATGAAATCGAAGCCGAAACCGGAATCGAAATCGAAGTTCGTTTGGTAAATCATTTAAAATATAAACTAAAACTATTAATAAAACTTAAATCATTTAAACATTTAATAACATTAAATACAGAGGGGCAGAATCGGAACTAGCTGCCAAAAGGAGGGGGGGCGATCGATCTCTGTAAACTACAGAGATCGATCGCTGCTTGCATATTGGCAGCAAGCGATCGATCTCTGTAGTTTACAGAGATCGATCGCTGCATGCTTGCATGCAGCAAGCAATCGATCTCTGCTTTCAGCAGAGATCGATCGCTGCTGCCTACATCAAGGGCAGCGATCGATCGCTGCACACTATGCAGCGATCCTCCTTTTCCTTCAAGACTTTAACACTTCAAAATTCACACATTTATTTGTTCTCTGGAATCCGATCTCCAGAGAGCAAATCACCTTCTTCCTTTCGCCAGTAATCACTAAAACTCACACATGCACTCAACCAATTAAAACATAACCTAAACTCAATCGACTCGCTTTGGACTTTGCGAAGTCCAATTGCGTGGATAGCTTTAAAAACCGAGCTATCCATAACAACCTACAAACAACATTTCAAAACATTTTCATTTAACTTAGACATTTAAACCAAAACATTTCATAACGTTATCAAAACAGTTTGAACAAAGACATTTTACATACATTTACCAAAGCGTTATCTAACTCCTATCTAGATCCAAACAACCTAAATATTCTATACAATTATCAAATCAAAACATCCCAAAATAACCCCAGAGTCCATACATACATCCCCACGGGTCATATCGCGCCTCGACTGCTCAGCGCACTCCCACGGCCATCATCCATCAGCTGCTCCTACGTCAGGAGGAGGAATATCATCCTCACCTGGGTCAACGTAACCTATAACGTCACCTACACCATACAGACACATATGAGATATTGAAATCTCAGTAAACTACGTAAATGCAGATGCATGCGTGCGTATGCCATTCATAAAACGTGCAGATTACAGATTCATATTCAGATACATTTTCATTCTTTTCATTACATCACAGACAGATTGTTACCGAGATATCAGCCCTCTAAATGGAAAGGATACATCCCGCGGTCGGACTACCACTTTCGATTTAGAGGAGGGGGGTACATGCTCACAAACCCTACAGCCATGCCTGAGCCCCACCTCGCGTAACCAGATACAGATACAGATACTGATTACGTACATTAATTACAGAGGTTCATTTCTTTCCTTAAAACACGTGCGGAAATCCATTTTCTATGACATTTGAAATACGTGATGCATGAACAGTTAATCAGCGGAAAGTAAACAAACAACATACATATCAACAAGACAATACAACATAACCTATAAACAACTAACCTACTACCCAACCTAAACAACGTAAACCAAGGAATCCTCAAGGATCCTTGATACAACGACGAGTATGGTGTAGACCTTTCGGTCAAGCAAGTCACGAGAACTTACCTTGAGCGCGCTGGATCTCAAGCTTCTTCCACTAGAGTCGTGTGTCTGAGGAAAACACGCTATCCACCGTTAAAACCAATTTGAATTATAAACGTTCAAATTATAAAATCCTTAACTAATGAATTTCCTAAATTCCAACTTAGCTAATCAAAGCATTTAGAATGTCAATTAAGGCTCGATAATCCGAAATCTCAATTAACGAGTTTTTCTCAAAAACCCAGAAATTTACCAATTTTTAACTTTTTCACAAATTGATTTTTCTTCGTCCAATAACGTCAAATACGTTCAATACATACTTAATCACGGCTAACCTATTAATTACGAGCCCTAATTCGACATTTTTATCGAAACCCTAATCGAAACCCTAACGTTAAATCGACCTAAAACTTGGAATTTAACGCTCAAAGACCGAAGCTACTTACCGAGGGTAGCGAGAGGAGGAGAAACCGTGAAGAAATCGGAACGAACGGAGGTCGGACGGAGGTCGGATGTCGTGAGAACGCCGGCGGCCAGAGAGAAGTTTCTTCTCTGTTCGTGAGCGCCAGAGAGAAAAGAGAGAAGTGAGGAGAAAAAGAGAGATTTGTGTTATTTATAAATTTTGGTTTGCAAATTACCATTTTGCCATTCTTACTTAATTCTATTTGTTTCGTCCTTCGTTTCGTTAATCGTCCAACTATTCGGGATCACCAAATTTCCTAATTTCGCCAATAAGTCCAATTAGTTACCAGAGATTTATTAAAACTATCCGTTCACAATTTGGACCTCATTTACTATTTTTACTAAAACGTCAATTATATTACGATAGAGGTAATTACTCGGAATATAGCGTTACTCTTCCAAAAATTCTCGAAAATTCCTTAAAATTCCAATTGGTCGTTTGGATCGTAATGACGCTTTCATTTTGTAAATCGGACCTGATTTGACATATTCACAAAAATGCCACATATATAATAAAATATGAATATTCTAAAAATCCGTACAAGCCGGATATTACATTCTACCCTCCTTATTCAGAATTTTGTCCACAAAATTAAATCATGCAAACAAATCAGGATACTTAGTCATCATATCCTGCTGTCGTTTCCATGTAGCCTCTTCCACCTCGTGGTTCCGCCATAGGACTTTGACCAGCGGAATCTCTTTGTTGCGTAGAACCTTGATGGAATGCTCCAAAATACGTACCGGCCTCACCTCATAGCTCAAGGTAGGCTGTACCTCGATCTCTGTAGCCTCCACAATATGCGATGGGTCACGTAGACATCTCCGAAGCATAGATACGTGGAACACATCGTGGATACCCTCCATAGAAGCTGGAAGCTGCAGTCTGTACGCCAACTTCCCGATCCTCTTCAGAATAGGAAAGGGCCCCACATAACGAGGGTTTAGCTTACCCCTCCTTCCAAATCTCGCGACACCTTTGAACGGAGAAACCTTCAAATAAACTTCGTCGCCCTCCTCGAACTCTAGCTCTCGCCGTCTCACATCGGCATAACTCTTCTGTCGGCTCTGAGCTACCTGAATACGCTGTCGGATAACGGCAATCTTCTCTGCCGTTTGCTGTAGAATCTCTGGACCAACGATGCTGGCCTCGCCAACCTCGTCCCAATGTAACGGAGACCTACATTTCCGACCGTATAGCGCCTCGTACGGTGCCATGCCAATAGTAGCCTGGAAGCTGTTATTATAAGAGAACTCGATCAGTGGCAAATACCTGCTCCACGATCCTTGAAACTCCAGCATACACGCTCTGAGCATATCCTCAAGAATCTGGTTCGTCCTCTCTGTCTGACCATCAGTCTGAGGATGGAACGCTGTGCTGAAATTAAGCTGAGTCCCCATAGCTCTGTGTAAACTCTTCCAGAACTTGGACGTGAATCTCGGATCTCTGTCGGAGACAATAGAAACTGGCACGCCGTGTAATCTGACAATCTCCTGTACATAGAGCTCGGCGAGCTGATCCATAGACGATGTCATCTTCACAGGCAAAAAGTGAGCCGACTTTGTCAATCGGTCCACAATAACCCAAATGCCGTCATGGCCTCTCGTAGTCCTCGGGAGCCCCACAATGAAATCCATGGAGATCTGCTCCCACTTCCACTCCGGAATCGGCAGTGGTAATAGTGTCACAGCGGGTCTCTGGTGCTCAACCTTTACCTGCTTACATACTAGGCAGGTCTCAACGTACTTGGCAACCTCCCTCTTCATGTTCGGCCACCAGAAGTGCTGTCTCAAATCCCGGTACATCTTGGTACTCCCCGGGTGCACAGAATATGCCGAAGAATGTGCCTCGGCCAATATCTCCTTCTTTAGATCCTCGTCACTAGGCACGTACCACCTATGCCTGAACTTCAGAATACCATCCTCTGATAAATGGAAATCTGACGAGTCTCCCAATGTCATGCTCGATCGAAGCTCCATACACTCCGTATCACTCTGCTGAGCCTCGCGTATACGATCAAGAATAGTTGGCCTGAGAGAAATGTTGGCAAGCATATAAGACAACTCTGCCACTATCTCACGTCGAATCTCTCAATCTCAGACCGCAGCGTAACTGACATCGCTGCTAATGATGGCTGACTCGCAGGAGGCACTCTACTCAATGCATCGGCCACCTTGTTCGCCTTTCCTGGGTGGTACTTGATATCAAAATCGTAATCATTGACGAACTCAAGCCATCGCCTCTGTCGCATATTCAGCTCTTTCTGCGTAAATAAGTACTTCAAGCTCTTGTGGTCGGAAAATATCTCGCACTGCTGCCCATATAAATAATGCCTCCATATCTTCAGTGCGAACACCACAGCTGCTAACTCGAGGTCGTGCGTGGGGTAATTCTGCTCGTACGGCTTCAACTGCGGAGAAGCATAAGAAATAACTCTCCCCTCCTGCATCAATACACAACCGAGTCCCACTCCCGATGCATCACAATAAACACTGTATTTGACACCTTCATCAGGTAGCGCCAGTACTGGAGCGGTGGTCAATCTCTGCTTTAGCTCCATAAAACTATCATCACAAGCAGGCGACCATACAAACTTCTCGTTCTTCCGAGTCAGTCGCGTAAGAGGAAGTGCGATCCTCGAGAATCCCTCTATAAACTTCCGATAATAACCGGCCAACCCGAGAAATCCACGCACCTCACGTACGTTCTTCGGCTGTGGCCAATCTCTGACCACCTGAATCTTGCTCGGATCCACAGAAACTCCGTCCTGTGATATAATATGGCCAAGGAAGCTCACCCTGTCAAGCCAGAACTCGCACTTCGAAAACTTTGGATACAGATAGTGCTGACATAGGGTCCTTAGAACAATCCTCAAATGCTCCTCGTGTTCTTCCTTCGTTTTAGAGTAGATCAATATGTCGTCGATGAAAACCACCACGAACTTGTCCAGATACTCCTTGAAGACACGGTTCATCAGGTCCATAAACGCTGCAGGAGCATTAGTAAGTCCAAAAGACATGACAAGGAACTCATAATGCCCATACCTCGTTCGGAAGGCTGTCTTCGGTATATCATCCTTACGGACCTTCAGCTGATTGTAACCCGAGCGGAGATCAATCCTGGAAAATACTCGGGCACCCTGTAGCTGATCAAATAAGTCGTCAATCCGGGGCAGTGGATACTTATTCTTCACTGTGAGCTTATTCAGCTCCCTGTAATCAATGCACATCCTGAGGGTCCCGTCTTTCTTCTTGACGAATAGAACAGGCGCACCCCAGGGTGAAACACTGGGTCGAATGAAACCTTTCTCCAATAACTCATCAAGCTGAGTCCTCAACTCTCGCAACTCAGCTGGTGCCAATCGATACGGGTTCTTAAACCTCGGTGCAGAGTTAGGATATACGTCAATAGTGAACTCAATCTCCCGGTCCGGTGGTAGTCCGGGAAGATCATCGAGAAAGATGCCAGAAAACTCTCTGACTATAGGAATATCGCTCGGCTTCAATCCGCTGAGCAACCGACAATCAAAGACAGAGGCCAAATAAATAGAGCACGCACCTTTGAACTGCTCGTTGACCTCCATAGAATAAGAGATAGGCGATCCAATCAATCTGTTCCTCGCCTGATAGGAAAACTCGGCTCTATCCGGGGGTCGGAAGGTCACAATCCCGGAGCGACAATCGATGGTGGCGAAGTGCTGTGCTAGCCAGTCCATCCCCAAAATAAGGTCGTACCGCTCTATGCTCATAACTATCAAACGAGCATAAAGGGTAATACTCCCCACCGAGACGATATTGCCCTGGAGAATACGATCTGAACGCATATGCTCTCCCGAAGGCAGCATCATACTGTACTCATACTCTGACGGCCCAGACTCTAACCCCAATCTAGCCATACATGCGGTCGATACGAAGGAGTGCGTAGCCCCAGTATCCATCAAAGTAAATACAGTAGCGCCCATAAGCAAAATAGTACCTGCAATCACGGTAGGCTGAGCCTCGTCATCAACATCGTCAGGCCCGATCAACGCAAAAACCCTGGGCATAACCCTCCTCTGATCATCGCCTGGTAGATCTCGACCCGGATGCGGGCAATCTCTAACAAAATGGCCGACTCCACCACATCTGTAGCATTTATTAGAGCCAACACGGCACTCGCCACTATGTTCTTTCTGGCACAAGGGGCACCATGGCATCTGAGAAGCCCCCTGTATCTGCTTCCCCTTACCCCGATCATTACCTCCCTCGAGAGGTCTCTTCACACCCTGCTGCTGTGGCTGGGGCGGTGCTCTGGGCTGCCAACCTCGGCTCTGCGACTGAGGTCGTATCTCGCGGAAGAAGCCCTTAGCTGGCTCCCTCGGCCTAATACAAGTGGCTCTGGCAGCCTCAATATCCAGAGCTCTGGCTGTAACATCAGAATATGCCGCATCAATAATACCTGAGACTACCACGTGCATCCGAATCTCCGGATTAAGTCCCTCCATAAAGTGGTGCACCTTCTCCTCATTATCGCTGACAAGGCGAGGTGCGAATCGTGACAAAGCCTCAAATCTCCGGATATAATCTGCAACTGAACCAGTCTGCTTCAGCTGCATAAACTCGTTCCTTTTGGCCACTCTCACCGTGCGGCTGAAATATTTGTCGAAGAATAAGAATTTGAATCGATCCCAAGTCATAACTGATACATCTGTAGTTGCCTTGATGGAATCCCACCAGAAACGGGCATCCATCGCTAAGTGAAAGGTAGCATACGCCACCTTGCTCCCGTTCCCAACCTCGGCATAAGCCAACATATCCTCCATAACCCGGATCCATTCCTCGGCACGTGTCGGATCCGATGACTGGCCTTCGAACACTGGAGGCCGTAGGCTTTGAAACCTCTGCATACCCAGATTACTGGGGACTATCAGTTCTTGAGCCCTCTGATTCTCTCGCTGGTTCTCTCGATTCACTAGGTCTGTAATTTGTTGCGCTTGCCGGTCCATATGCTGAGACTGGCGGTCAATCAACTCCGTAAGTCGATCCATCGCGTCATCTCTAGGATCTCTTCCTCGAACCATATTTATAAAACTCCTATAAAATTCAAACAAGTACTCTCTAAGAAATAAAATCGAATAAAGGTGTAAACAGACTTACAGTTGATGAAGGATGTCCGCGTAGTGGCTGTGCAGTCGAGCAGTCTACAGAATCGATTTTAAAACCCGGGGGCTCTGATACCATAAATGTAACGACCCTAAGTCCGTACCCATTTAACCGTATAAATTTTTCATTTTTATTTTTACATTTTAAATAAAACTTTAAAACCTAACGTTAAAGCGGAAATGAAATCGAAGCCGAAACCGGAATCGAAATCGAAGTTCGTTTGGTAAATCATTTAAAATATAAACTAAAACTATTAATAAAACTTAAATCATTTAAAATATAAACTAAAACTATTAATAAAACTTAAATCATTTAAAATATAAACTAAAACTATTAATAAAACTTAAATGAGAATAAAGGTGTAAACAGACTTACAGTTGATGAAGGATGTCCGCGTAGTGGCTGTGCAGTCGAGCAGTCTACAGAATCGATTTTAAAACCCGGGGGCTCTGATACCATAAATGTAACGACCCTAAGTCCGTACCCATTTAACCGTATAAATTTTTCATTTTTATTTTTACATTTTAAATAAAACTTTAAAACCTAACGTTAAAGCGGAAATGAAATCGAAGCCGAAACCGGAATCGAAATCGAAGTTCGTTTGGTAAATCATTTAAAATATAAACTAAAACTATTAATAAAACTTAAATCATTTAAAATATAAACTAAAACTATTAATAAAACTTAAATCATTTAAAATATAAACTAAAACTATTAATAAAACTTAAATGAGAATAAAGGTGTAAACAGACTTACAGTTGATGAAGGATGTCCGCGTAGTGGCTGTGCAGTCGAGCAGTCTACAGAATCGATTTTAAAACCCGGGGGCTCTGATACCATAAATGTAACGACCCTAAGTCCGTACCCATTTAACCGTATAAATTTTTCATTTTTATTTTTACATTTTAAATAAAACTTTAAAACCTAACGTTAAAGCGGAAATGAAATCGAAGCCGAAACCGGAATCGAAATCGAAGTTCGTTTGGTAAATCATTTAAAATATAAACTAAAACTATTAATAAAACTTAAATCATTTAAAATATAAACTAAAACTATTAATAAAACTTAAATGAGAATAAAGGTGTAAACAGACTTACAGTTGATGAAGGATGTCCGCGTAGTGGCTGTGCAGTCGAGCAGTCTACAGAATCGATTTTAAAACCCGGGGGCTCTGATACCATAAATGTAACGACCCTAAGTCCGTACCCATTTAACCGTATAAATTTTTCATTTTTATTTTTACATTTTAAATAAAACTTTAAAACCTAACGTTAAAGCGGAAATGAAATCGAAGCCGAAACCGGAATCGAAATCGAAGTTCGTTTGGTAAATCATTTAAAATATAAACTAAAACTATTAATAAAACTTAAATCATTTAAAATATAAACTAAAACTATTAATAAAACTTAAATCATTTAAAATATAAACTAAAACTATTAATAAAACTTAAATCATTTAAAATATAAACTAAAACTATTAATAAAACTTAAATCATTTAAAATATAAACTAAAACTATTAATAAAACTTAAATCATTTAAAATATAAACTAAAACTATTAATAAAACTTAAATCATTTAAAATATAAACTAAAAACATTTAATAACATTAAATACAGAGGGGCAGAATCGGAACTAGCTGCCAAAAGGGGAGGGGCGATCGATCTCTGTAAACTACAGAGATCGATCGCTTGTGCCAATATGCAAGCAGCGATCGATCTCTGTAGTTTACAGAGATCGATCGCCCCTCCCCTTTTGGCAGCTAGTTCCGATTCTGCCCCTCTGTATTTAATGTTATTAAATGTTTAAATGATTTAAGTTTTATTAATAGTTTTAGTTTATATTTTAAATGATTTACCAAACGAACTTCGATTTCGATTCCGGTTTCGGCTTCGATTTCATTTCCGCTTTAACGTTAGGTTTTAAAGTTTTATTTAAAATGTAAAAATAAAAATGAAAAATTTATACGGTTAAATGGGTACGGACTTAGGGTCGTTACATACGTGACAGATTTTATGACTATCTCACTGAGGGTTGTGGAGCCTGTTTTATTAAAAAGAAGGAAAGATGTTTCCTTAACTGTTTTATAACTCATGCATAGTTCGAAGTAAAATCACAGTTTTAAAATAAAGATAAAAAAATCCATTTTTAAAACAATGAGCATTAGGTATAACGTTTCTACTGAATTAGTCACTTACTCTAATAATCCCCTCCCAATCCTGGTAAAGCAAAGAGTGACTAGCTTCGTGAAGATCACAGGAAAATGCGAGCTATTTATTTTAAGTTGGAGTTTATTTATATTTTCCTGGTAAGAACTTAGTATTTGATTTGGGTGTGTAACTATAACTGATGAATTGGATTTCCTTTACTTTCATGCACTGTTAGATGGTGTTTAAACATTTATCTTTATTATACTATCTGTTTGAGATTTCACTATGTACGCGTGACTGTAAATAATTCTAAGACTTCCACTATTAAATCTAGCATTAGGCTGGGTGATCGTGTTCCCTTCCTAGGAATCGGGTCACCCAACCCGATGTTTTTGCTTTGGCCCATCCCTAGGTCGTGACTCCATCCACCTCAATGTTCAATGAGGTCGAAGACTGTTGAGTGAAGAATGAAGACACTCGTCGCTGAAGAGTGAAGTGAAGACTCGATTCATAAAGACTCAATCTTGAGAAGTCAATGACAATGCATGAAGAAGTGGAAACTGTTAACGTATCTGTCATTGTTCATAGTACTTTATAATTGGTTTTGTATTCTAGTTACATCCTTAGTTACAATTGTTATCAATATACATGTAAACATCAGTTGAAGGGAATATACACAGAAATCATTCTGCATTGTCAACTCTCTCTCTCTGTTACTCTCACCTACTTCTTGTTCACCAGCCTTTTCTATCGTCGACCTCTCTATTTCTAACTCACTATCATAGCAGAAAAAAGATGGCATCCTCCAGCTCCTTGATTCCCTCTTCCACTCCAACTCTATCTCCTTCCCCTCTTCCCCTGTTCCCATCTGTCAACTAAACATTTAACCATCAAGCTCATCAATACTAACTACTTTATCTAGAAGGCACAACTGCTTAACGTCGTTATAGCAAACGAGATCGATCATCTTCTGGACAACAGGTTCTCTCCTCCTCCACAGTTCCTTGACTTGCTATCATCTCAAATCAATCTAGAATACTCTCTCTGGATGAGGTATAACCGACTCATCATGAGTTGGGTTTTTTCCTCTCTGTCGAAAGACTTGCTGCCCTAAATTGTATCCTTCACAATAGCTAGTGAGGTGTGGGATGCTCTGACTCGTATTTTTGCATCGTCGTCGTTAGCAAGGATCACTGTCCTGCGGAGTCAACTTCACTCGATATCAAAAGATGGAATTTCAGCCGCCAGCTACATCCAAACAAATTACGACGTTATAAAACACTCTCGCATAAATTGGTGAGCAAGTCTCTTACCGTGACCACATGATTTACTTCCTGAACGGCCTAGGAAGCGAATATAACTCCTTCGTGGTCTCCGCCCAAAATCGTGTGGATCAACCCTCACTGGAAGAGGTTCATAGTCTTCTACAAAGCTTCGACTTTTGCTTGGAAAGGCAAAACTCAACTGCCTCCCTTAGGATGTTGAATCAAATGCAAGCGAATGCTGCAAACCTTTGCTCATTCCGTCCCGGCTAGAGCTCTCGTCAGCTCCCTTTCGACCACAAAATTCGTCTGGTTTTCACTAGAACGGATCTTTCTCCTCGCGCCCGCCCTGATCAAATAACCAGACCAAAACTCGTTGCCAGATTTGTCAAAAATTGGGCCATGCTGCAACCAAATGCTACCATCGGCTCAATTTAAACTACTGACCAACCGCCCCGGCCCAACCGCCTTATAATCCAAACTAGCCCCCTCCTAGCTTTCCCGCAGCCTATCTTGCTCACTCTCACTCCCTTGTATCCCATCACCAATCTATTCCCTACTCATCTGAATCGACCCTCTCTCGGATCTCTCCCAGCCCACCGTTGTCGGTCTACTACCGACTCCTGCCATTCCCTCTTCTGGCTCGCCGTGGCTCCTTGACTCAAGGGCAACAAACAACTATACCCCGCACGCCTCAATTCTTAAATAGCGATAGGCGTACAATGACTCATCTAATGTCACCACTACCGACGGTAATTTACTCTCTATCCTCCAAACTGGTTCTATTTCCCTCCCTACTTCCACCTGTTCTTTAAATTTATACACTGTTTGTCATACTCCACGCATGTCTCACAATCTCATTAGTGTCCAACATTTGTGTCGTGATAACTTTGTATTTGTGGAATTTCATGAAAATTCTTTTTGTGTCAAGGATCATATCACCCATCAGCCCCTCCTTCATGGTTCCCTCACTGATGGACTTTACCAGGTGTCATCACCTTCTCCGGTTCGAGCACTCTCTGCTCAGTTTCCAGATCAGCTTCAAAATTTCTCTGCCTTTTGGCCCTACTGACTTGGACACCCGTCCTCTTCTATTTTGTAGCATGTCCTACAGTTGTGTAACATTTCTCTATAAAAAAAGGATGTATCTCGATTTATTGTTGCTTGTTCGATGAGTAAAACTCATCGCTTACCTTCTGTAAACTCTAGTTCACATGCTAGACATCCTTTTGATTTAAGACATATTGATATTTGAGACCCATCTCCTGTTATTTCTCTCACCGGTGCATGTTATTTTCTGCTATTCGTTGATGACTGCACTCGTTTCACTAGAATGTTTCTGTTAAAATTAAAAAGTGAAGTTTACATCACTTTTGCCATTTTTAAAAATTCGTTCATACTCAATTCGGAGTCTCTATAAAAACTGTTCAATCGGACTGGGGTGGTGAATTCCAATCCTTATCGCCACTATTTAAATCACTTGGTATACACCACCGTATCTCATGTCCATATACTCCTAACCAAAATGGTTGCGTCGAATAGAAAAATCGTCATGTCGTTGAGACTGGTCTTGCACTTCTATATCATTCCTCGATTCCTTTACATTTCTGGCCTTATCCTTTTGCTACAGCTACTTCGTTGATAAACCATTTACCCACTCCCGTTTTACAAAACCGATCTCCTTATGAGTGCTTATTCAAATCCATCTCAGATTACTCAACACTACGTATTTTTGGATGTCTATGTTTTCCTCTTCTTCGACCCTTCAACACACACAAATTACAACCTCGATCTTTTTACTTTGATCTCTTAGGTCCCAGCCCCCACCAAAAAGGTTCTATATATTTAGATCCTCAGTCAAACAATATCTACATTTCTCGTCATATAACCTTTGTGGAGTCTGACTTTCCTTTCGCCTCCCTATCAAAATCCTCCTTACAATCACCGTCTTTCTCCTTATCAATCCCATTTCTTCCTCATACACATCCTCCTACAAATCAAAAGGTTCTATATGTTTAGATCCTCAGTCAAACAAAATCTACATTTCTCGTCATGTAACCTTTGTGGAGTCTGACTTTCCTTTCGCCTCTCTATCAAAATTCTCCTTACAATCTCCTTATTTCTCCTTATCAATCCCATTTCTTCCTCATACATGTCCTCTTACAAATCAAAATGCTCCTCCACCTTAGTCTAGCCGCCCACCCTCCTCTCCTACACCTATATCTCACCCACTACTCTCCTCCCCTTCCCGCCCTAACCTATCCACCTAAGCACCTAACCCAACTCCAGAAAATGCCCACCCTATGCGAACTCGAGCCAAAGATGGTATTTTTAAGTCTAAAGCTTTTTATGCTGAAACCGGCCTTGAAGCAAAAACATTTCTCCAAGCCTCCAAAAGCTCTCATTGGGTAACTGCTATGAACGATGAGATCTCAGCACTCAAAGACACAAACACTTGGACTTTGGTTTCTCTTCCGCGAGAAGCAAAAACTATTGGATGCAAATGAGTTTTCAAAACAAAGCATAACTTAGATGGCACAGTGATAACCTTAGGTCTTGCAAAACAAAGGTTATGCAAACCAAAATTGTAGGGTGGGGTTCTTGACTACATCCGAGAACAACCAATTTCAAGCAAATCAAATAAATATCAAATCAAGTCCAATTGCAATGAAATTTCAAAGGGGTCTTACCAATTGAGTGTAGAATAAATCCTGCAAATTTGAGCAATAAAACATAAACCAAAGAAAATAAGCAAGAAAGTCCCGTAACCAATCCGAGAGGCAACATAGAGCACCTTCGGGGAATGTAATCTTCCAATGAGGATTACAACGGCACAAGGTCTAGTTTAGTTGCCTTTTCTCTCTTTTATGAGATCTTAGCAAGAAGGTAGAGCATATGATGATAAGAGTCTCCAAGCAACCATGGGCTAGAAGAACAATCATAGGCGCAACTCCGCTCGGAAGATGAACAACCGAGGCTTACCTTGAGCCAATGCTCTTTGAACCTTAGGAGAACTGACCGGTGTATATTGATTATTCAAAAAGTGGATACAAATACTAAAAGCGATGCTTAAATATTCCTAGGGTGGTAAGGGTTTCAGTTGAATGAAAAAAAGGAAGAAATGGTTGGATGAATCTTGTCCGCACATATGCACGCTCCTCTATCTTTTCGATTGTGGGGATGACGTCTTAATAAGATATAGTTTCTTTAGCCATGTATGGGATGATGAGTTGTAAAATTTCAAAATAACAAAGCTGATGGAGCGCGCCTAGCCTAAAAATGGATCGGGCTTCAACGTTTATTCAAGTGGCGCAATCCCACTCCATCTTCAATGTGGACTGGGCCCTTTTGCTGCCTTCCATGGACTTGAGGTTAAGTAGTCAACATGTCCTCGTGAACGTCAACCCTTACCACTATACTAGCCCTAACCATTCAATCTAATGTATGCATGCAAGTTTATAAAGTTTAATATAAATAAGGCCAATGTTTGCCCAAAAATCTGAATTAAATAGAGTTACATATTCTAGTCCGAGGGAAGACAAATTCCCCTTTTAGCTTGAAGTGATCCATCTTCGGTCTCCCAAGTGAGTAAGTGTTTGGGCTGGTCCATGTCTTGAGATTTGGGCACCCATGCTAAGCCTTTGAAAAACTCCTCATAAGTATTCCATTCCGAGCAATCCAGTGACCGAGACCTGCAAAGATAGAGCAATTGTTAGCATAAAAATTAGTGAGGTTTTGTGATGTGCCTTGGGAACGTGTCACTGGTCTCCTAGGTGTATCACACAGTTAGCAGATATAAGGCTCGTCTCATTGCAAAATGGTATGATCAAACAAGAGATATAAATTATGATGAGACCTTCAGTCCGGTTGTCAAACCGGCTTCAATTCGCACCACTATTTCTCTAGCAGTCTCTTTTGGTTGGAATATCAGACAACTAGACTTTTCAAATGACTTCTTACATGGTGACTTAACAGAGACGATCTTTATGCAGCAACTCCCAGACTTTATAAGTCCATCTCATCCATCTGCTGTCTGTTTACTACATAAAGCTCTATATGGATTTAAACAATCTCCTCGAGCCTGGTACACCAAACTTTATAATGCTCTCATACAATGAGATTTTTTGGCATCAAAATCCGACTCTTCACTGTTTATATCTCGTACCAGCTCATATTTGCTGATTATGCTAGTGTATGTGAATGATATTATCTTAACAGGCAACTCGAATAGTCACATCGATCAGCTATTGCGGTATCTGCACTCAAAATTTAAAGTTCGAGACCTTGGACCGTTGTCCCTTTTTATTGGGATCTCAGTTACTTGTAACCCTACAGGGATGTGTTTCTCGCAATCAACATATATAAATGAACTGTTTTATCGGGCCAATATGGAATTGTGCAAACCAATTCCTACTCCCATGGTCGCTGGACCGATCTTATCGCAAAACTCAGGTACTCCACTTCCTGATGGCTATCTCTATCGTAGCATTGTTAGTCTACAGTACTGTTGTATGATTCTCTACAGTACTGTTGTATGTGCAAACCAGTTCCTACTTCCATGGTCGCTAGACCGATCTTATCGCAAAACTCAGGTACTCCACTTCCTTATGGCTACCTCTATCGTAGCATTGTTGGTTCTCTATAGTACTGTTGTATGATTCAACTAGATATTGCTTTTGCTGTCAACAAAGTCTCCTAAAATATGCATGCGCCCACAGATGTACACTGACAGGCTGTCAATCGTATTCTGCGATATCTTAAAGGCACTTTGTCTTTAGGTATCTCTTTTTCGCCATCTACAAGCTGCAATTTGACTTGCTATACAGATGCAGACTGGGCATCCTGCCCCGATGATCGTAACCTACTTCCATGGTCGCTAGACCGATCTTATCGTAAAACTCAGGTACTCCACTTCCTTATGGCTACCTCTATCGTAGCATTGTTGGTTCTCTATAGTACTGTTGTATGATTCAACTAGACATTGCTTTTGCTGTCAACAAAGTCTCCTAAAATATGCATGCGCCCACAGATGTACACTGACAGGTTGTCAATCGTATTCTGCGATATCTTAAAGGCACTTTGTCTTTAGGTATCTCTTTTTCGCCATCTACAAGCTGCAATTTGACTTGCTATACAGATGCAGACTGGGCATCCTGCCCCGATGATCGTAAGAGCACAGGTGAGTTTTGTATCTTCCTCGAAAATAATTTAATTTCATGGTCCTCGGCAAAACAAAAGGTGGTTTCACGGTCCAACACTGAGTCAGAGTATCAGAGTGTCGCAAATGGCGCAACAGAAGTCCTATGGCTTCAATAATTATTAACATAATTGGGTTTTATGTCCACAACGGCACCGCTTATTCTGTGCGACAACTTGATCGCAACATATCTTGTTTCAAATTCAGCTCACCACTCCAAGTCCAAACACGTTGAGATCGACTTTCATTTTGTTCGGGAGAAAATCCAGCACCCACAGATGTACACTGGCAGGCTGTCAAGCGTATTCTACGATATTTTAAAGGCACTTTGTCTTTAGGTATCTCTTTTTCGCCATCTACAAGCTGCAATTTGACTTGCTATAAAAATGTAGACTGGGCATCCTGCCCTGATAATTGTAAGAGCACAGGTGAGTTTTGTATCTTCCTCAGAAATAATTTAATTTCATGGTCCTCGGCAAAACAAAAAGTGGTTCAACGATTCAACACTGAGTCAGAGTATCAGAGTGCCGCAAATGGCCCAACGGAAGTCATATGGCTTCAATCATTATTAACTCGCGCAACATAATTTGCTTCAAATCCAGCTCTCCACTCCAAGTTCAAACACGTTGAGATCGACTTTCATTTTGTTAGAGTTGTGGTTCGGTTGTTTTATAATATATTAATATTGAAATTAGTATTGATTTTGACCTATTTTTCATAAAAAGAACCAAGAACTGAACAATAAATTTTGATTATTTTTTGTTTGGTTTTGAATTAGATTTTTCAGAACATTAAGACTAAACCGCACCTAAACATTTTGTTTGGATTGATTTACTCGGTTTGAACCCAACCATGTTCCACCTCTAGAGAGAAATGTAGAATTTTGGAGATAACCACTTGAAAACCAAGCTCGAATCTAGTGAAAACTGAGACCCAAATTGGGGTTAAAACTGAAAATACAAAACCAAATCGAGCTCAAACTGAACCGAAAAAACTGAAAAATTGAAATTTGGTTTTTGATTGGTTTTGCTGTTGACTCGGTTCAATTTCTGATCACAATTTTTAAAAACCAAACCAAAGCAATTCCACCCCTAAGCAATGAATATGGAGAATGTGTAATCTATTTGCTAATGCTAAATCTATCACTCTCACTCTCTATTTTGTCTATTTTGGCTTCTCTCCTCTGTTCATAGCCTTGTAATTAAAATACCCAATTAAGATCAAAGGGTATCTGCTGAAAACAGAAAAAGAAGGAGAAGAAAACTTCTGTATTTCTCTAATTTCATTTCTCTACCTAAGTTTCATCTGATTCTCCATTGTTCATGTATCTCTCTCTCTCTCTCTCTCAATGTAATTTGTCTGCTCTCTCTCATCACATCTATTCATCTACAAGTCCACCATTATCTCTCTAATTAATCAACGCATTAGCCTTATAACGAATCCAATTAATGGACACGTGAACCTCAAATCATACATCACCAGAAAAATACCAAATGAATTGGTCGAGTTGAAAATACCTTCGATCAATCTTATGAGTAAGTCCTCTGTAAATGCCGCCGTCGCTGCCCCCCACGTTGCTGTAGAAATTTTGATTGGTTAAAGATCCGCAGTTTTCCGATATCCTCTTCACCCTAAACATATCCGCCCAGAACCACCGCACCGCCACCATAACAAAATCGTGGTGAGAACAGTCTCCCAATGGCAAGCCTTGAGAGAATATGACCGTTGGAAATTTGGCAATATTAGAGATTGCATGTGACGACCCAAGTGTTAATATACGAGGGTAGAAATATGACCGTTAATTAGTCATATATACATCAATAATCATGAACCCAATAAACATACGACACGTGTGATCTGTGAATGACCTGTTCGATCCGTTCAAATTCAATTCTACTCATTAACTGATAGGTGTTCTGACCATATTACCCCCATCTTCATCTTCTTCCTGTCAAAGCCTAGTTATTTCATTTCCTCCCTGAAGTTCAGCATTGGGAGAGGAAATGTCGATTGATTTGGATTAACTCTCAACGGATTTAGGTTTCTTTCTAAACGTTAGTTTATTTGCAGTATCAGAAATTTCATCGAACCGCTTGTGGGTTTGTTTAATTTCTCTCCTTAGTGGAAAATTTACGATGCAGATATCAATTTGATCTGTCAAACAGTCTATTATTCCACCTTCATCTTTTTTAGTTTTTCAGTCTATTCGACCCAACAGGTGTTAGACTTATTTTAACAATAATTTGGTGCCTCTACGTTTATATATAAACTATAGACTAAGTTATTTACTAAGGTTCAAGATTGAGACTTCCGAGTTTATTGAATGATATAGATTATCACATGTGTTGATACGTGAGGGTAATTACATATTCTGTGATAGGTAGAATCGTAGGTACCCTGAAAGGGTTATGGTCCGTTTTTTCCCAATCTTCTTCACGTTCTTGAGAGCATCCAAACGAAGGGCTCAGTGAAAACGGATGACCTTCGTAACTGAAAGCAGAATTCTTTTACAGTCTCTTCTTTTGTGGAGGTTGTTTCACTGGACAGTTCGATTCCAACTTAGTAGAATTATTATGAAAGATTTAACATTGTTTAGTGAAGATTAAGGTAGAAATTGAAGTTACATTTGTAGATAGGATAACAAACACAGCTTGAGAAACACATTAACTACGAGGTATTTATACAGATTACACTCAAATTTTACCATTTCTCGTCTGCTAAGATAATGCTTACCTGCTAACCACACTGCAGAAGAGAGGTTTCTTCATTTCGAGAGAAAGTCTCAAGCATTCCGAGAGATCTACTTTTGAACCCGGACCCCGAACCGGAACCCATCTGAAGCGCTGGAGAAGATTGGCCAGCCATAACTGAGCCGTGGCTAAACCCAGTGCTCTTCCGGGGCAAATCCTTCGACCCGATCCGAACGGAGCCAATCTTAGATCCGAGCCCATTATTGAGAATTCTTGTTCCACAAACCGCTCAGGCGAGAAGGTCCATGGGTCTTTCCAAATGGTCGGGTCATGAGTGATGGCCCACATGTTGACCATTGCTGTTGTGCCGGCCGGAATGAATTTTTTGTCCACGTGTACGTCGTGGACAGCAAGTCGTGCCCACGAGAGGAGTGGGCCGGGCGGGTGGAGGCGGAGAACTTCCTTCACTATAGCTTGAAGGAAGGGAAGCTTGGAAATGTCGGAATCTTGCACGTGTCTTTGTTTTCCGACCAACGTGTCAATCTCTTGTTGAGCTTTTGCTTGGAGGTCCTGATGTAAAACCATCCTAGCCATCGTCCATTCAAGAAGAATGGCAACTGTATCTGTTCCTCGAAATATCATTTCCTATAGCAAATAGAATTATTTTTACCAAATTCAAAAGTTTAAACCTAAAATTTGGTAGGTGAAATATTTTTTGAAAACAATAAGATTATTCTTGTCTCTTATCGACGTTTAAATGTCAATCTGAATACTATCACGTGTCATTTTATAACGACCTCAAAGACCGTCACGTTACATGACTTGACATTACTTGACTTAGCACGTTTTTTACGTAAAATTTTTCGTTTTTTATATTTTAACTATTTATAATATGTTGTACGTAGCGTAACGTAACGTAATGCAGTGTTACCCATAGAATGGCGACCATATCCGAATGTTTTAGTTGTTCCTCCATGGGCAAGGAGAGTAAGGTACTTAGAAAGTCACTTCCCCAACAAGAACGATCCTCCCTTTTCCTTTCCTCAATGATGTCACCCACAACATTACGAACCCTAGCAGCCAATCGAACACACTTCCTCTTCACTCCATTGAAGTCCAAGAAACTTAGAGGAAAGTAATCTTCCAAGTTGAATTTTGATATCAGCTCATACCCTTCTCTCACCGCCTCACTCAACTCCTCCTTCCTCTCTGAATCCATACCACTTCCAAACACACTCTCCAACATGTTATCTAGAGAACCCTTTTGTAATATCTCTCTTAATTTCACAACACCTCTCTTCTCCATATTTTCATGAACTCTCTTTAACATTTCCTCTGCCACCTGCTGCCGGAGTTCCTCGAGGCCGGATATTTTCCTCGGAGAGAACAGGTGGTTCCCCGCGATGCGGCGGAGGTGACGCCAGTAAGTACCTGCCGGTGCGAACCCGATGGTTCGTTCGAACATCAGTAAATGGGCGGATTGTTTTACAGGACGGTCGGTAAATGAGGACCCAGAGAGGATTTCCTTTGCAGTCTCTGGATGGCTGCTGATGATTACTCTAGTTGAGCCTAAGCTTAGTGACATGAGCCTAGTTGCTTTACATGAAGCAGCAATGGCCGCCAGGTTTCGATGTGCGAGGGAACCCATTTGAAATAAGCTTCCAAAGAGAGGCCACCCAACCGGACCAACGAGTTGGGAAGATAGCTCATGGTGGTTTCTCCATGCCAAACCTCCATTAACGAGCCAGTAGTTGCGAAGGAGAGTAGAGAGAGATAGAAATGAAAGAAGAAAGAGAGAGATAGGCCATGGATATGCATTAGTAGCTCCAAAACCAAGCAATAGGATAAGGCTAGCAAGTAGGAACAATTTCATTATTCTCAGAAAAGAAAAGTGTTCAATCAGAGAAGAAGCCAATAGAATTCAGAAGAAATGAACTTCTGTCCAAAAGGGTATTGGGTCCGTGATGCAAGAATGAAGGAAAAGAGGTGCATGCTTATATATACTAGTTTCTTGAGTGGAAAGCAAGTGGTGGATTAATATGTGGTTAGTTTCTAACTCTAGTTCAGTGCGTACTCAAACCCTTTTGCATCACATCAATGACTTACAATACGATCCGAAACATCTGGACAACCCGATAGTAATTTTTGAATGCATGTAGAAGTGACATCACTTTGAGTTGAACTAAATTTAGAGGTAATAAACCTCGAGATTATGGATTTCAAGATAGTATGTCTTGTCACTTACTCGCTCCTTCGCTTCTTGTTTCGTATCTGGTAATATCCTACAAAAACATCTGGAAAATAACCAATACTACAACTCACCAAATTCCACAAACTAAGTTCCGCCGGCAGCAGCACCCAAACAAAAAACATAAATTTATCCAAAACACAAGACTACTTTACACTGAATCCACGTCTGGGTGGCATGCTTGCACCAGTTGGAAACCCATAAAAACAGAAAGTAAGCGTTTTCTATCACTCTGAAAAAGCAGAAAGAAACGCGTGGTTCGAAGAAAATCTCTGCAACATTTCTTTTGTTTTCTTGAGGCACGACGATGAATCTGCTTTGCCCAAAGCAGGGAATACAAAAATGAAAAGCTTCCCATTAACTCTCCCAATCCATAAGCTTGCCTATTTCTTATTGGTGGACGAGACCTAATAATTTGGCCTACCCTTTTGGCTGATGATGATTCACAATGATTTTAAGAATGCTTTCTGCAAATCCAACAAATGGGTTAAAACTAAAAATGCATACAAATCATAGTTTATGATCTTTTCCTTCATAGCTTGGTTGGATCAAACTATGAAAGTGAAAATATATAGTACCGTTTAAAATAAATGTGCCAAATCAAAAGGAAAATTTTTAAAAATCATAACAAAAACATGAAATAAGGTCCAACCTCTCGAAAAACCTTTCAATGAATAAATTAGTAAATAGAATAAAATGTAGGTCTCCAAGCTTAATCTTGCGCTTGCAACAGATAATTCTGGCTAAAACCTAAAAAATGGGAGTCGTTTGGAGTGAGTCGATTAAATTAGACTTGAAACTCCACATTTTAGGCTTGAAACTTCACATTTTAAATTCAAAATTTCAGGCCCAAAACGATCCAAGAACGATGGGGTCAAAAAATAAATTTTGATCCAAAACAGGTCCTGAGCTACGGCCCAAAACATACCAAGTCGCCGCCTGAAAATTTTCAAATAGCATGATCCGAGAGGATTGGGTCGCGACCTTGCAAGGCTCGAGTTGCGGCCCAAAAAGTTGAGGCTCGCATCCAATCAGTGTTGGTTTGCGACCCAACAGGGCCGAGCTGCAGCCCCACTGCCTGGGCCGCGACCCGACGTGGTGTCTTATGACATTGGTCGCTGATTTTCACTGCAATTTCCCTTAATTTTTCAACCTAGTTTTTATCCAAACCTGTAACGCCCCAATTTTTAAATTCTTAATTTAATTTTTCCAATTTGAAACACTAATTTGAAAATCCTAAAAATTTCTCAAATTGATTTAAGTTTAAATTCGAACGTTAAAAACTTAATTTCAGAATATTGAAAACCTCTTTAACTAATAACTTAAACATTAAAAGCTCGAAAACTTAATCAAAACTTCAAACTTTAAATAACCTTGTTGGAAATTGAAAATAAATCTATAATTAAAATAATTCATAAAACTTTAAATAAAATTCAACATAATTTATTTAAAGTTAAAAAAATACGAAATATCTTCAGAAACAGAAAATACTCATTTAAACTCTTTCTTTCAACCCAAAAATATTTTATTCTTTTTCTGTATGCTCGCTTGTCTCTGGAAGGTTCTCGATCACAACCATTTCTTCCTCAGATAAAAACTCACTTACATTACAAAATTACAACTATGAGAATAATTCAGTAAACAAAAATTCGTGCAGGTGCAAAATTAACATTAACTTTTACCGAATCCTGACTTAAGAGTTACATATTGGTTGGTATTCATTTCTCAACATTCATTTAGACTTAGCCATTTCATTGTCATTCAGGCTTTGTCATCTTACTTTCGTTCAGTTATAGTCATCTCATTGTCGTTCAGGCGTAACCATCTCATTTTCGTTCAAGCGTAGCCATCTTATTTTTTTTGTTCGTTTTTAGAGTTTATCCCCAATTTTGTTATACTAGTTAAAAAAAAAAAATCGTACTTATAAATCAATCACATCAATTACTAATCATACTTTAACAATTTAACTGATATTCGGTCATTTTGGTCCAAAAAAGGAAGTGACTCAACGCTCCCTTATTTCTCTTAAAAGATTTTTTTTTTTTTTTTTTACATCGCTATCTTTTCATTCTAGGATTTTAAATGAATACGATAATCCATCGAAGGAACTTACTCTAGGGATTACATTCTCAAAAATATCTCACTAAAGCTATGCTCAAAAATTATAATCTAATCTGAAAGATTATGCTTTCATTGATTACAAATTCATAGATTTAAGTTAGGTGAGTGAATCTTTGAAGTATTATAGTTGTAATTAATGGTCATTTGTTGACAGTGACTAGCACTAATTAAGTAGTAGGGGGAAAAGGAGGTTGTCTTTTATGTTCTAAACAAATACTTTCTAGCAGGCTCTTCTGGTAGAAGTGAGAATAATTTCATAAAGTTTGGCCAATCAGACACAGTGTTGGTGTGCTTAACATTATCATAATCTCTCCCCCAACCAATGAACCCATCATCTACTTGGATTAAGAAAATCAGTTATGGCCATTTGCTTTTGGTGAAGTGATATTTCTTTCCCCTATTGGCAAGGTGTCTTCCACTTAGTTTTCATTACCTGCAACTCTAATCTTCCATTTTCTTTATTTTTTATCTTAATCAATCGCGACAAGAGGTTATTAAACATGAAGAAGATTGCACAGTACAAGTACAATCCACCATTGTTACTCCCCGAGAAAGCTGTGAAAAGAAGACGGCATAATGGCCAAGGCTATCATTCCCACTTGGGGTTTCATTTTGATGATATCTTCTCCTGGACTTGATACACTGCAACAAATCTTATCACCACTAATTCTAATCCTTGTTGCTTAAAATAATTATTGTAATGTTATCTTTGAATTGGATATGACAAATGAGCGGGATGCCTCGTCAGCTCACTCGGTTAGCTCGGTACTGTAGCGGGTTCGGCTCTGCTTGTTTAACTTTTTCCTTATGAGCCGACTCGAGCTGAATTATTTTTTTAGACTAGCTCATTAGGCTCGACTCGTTTAATTCGTTAGGCTTGGTGAGATGAAATTTTATAGGGTTGGCTCAGCTCATCTCCGTCAGTCCGTTTATAACCTTAATTGCAAATGATTGACAATTACATAAATGTCAATCTAGTTAGTATGTGTATAATTTGTAATAAAAAAAACTGTCAAATATTTATAATGATATTCGTGTGATACTTTTATTAAATTATCTCAAATAATTTTTTTTCTAAATACCTGTCATTTTATATAACAATAAAACTATTTTGCTCACTAAACAATGAACTATTATATTTTAACACTATAATGATTATTTATTATAATTTTAATATGAAATTTTTTTAGAAATATACATTATATTTATATAAATTGAAAACATTTATGTATGTTTGGTTCGTTAGGCTCGACTTGTTAAAGCTCATTAGACTCGTTCGGCCAGCTCGTTTGTCATCTCTACTATGAATCAAGTTCTCCTTTGCTTACGTTGAAGTTACAGTTTGATGACCAAATTGTTTTGGGCTAGGCCAATGGCCAACGCTATTATTTTATTTACGATTATGCTTATTTTTATAAATTTATGTAAACTATAATCACAATAGATATCATCTTATACACGTAGTTTTTTTTTTCAAAAATAATTTTTTTACGTAAATCTATGTCTCAATTTTTTTTTTCGTTGTTCAATTTCTAACAACTGACTTATCATAAGTGTATTAAGATTGATTCCAAGAAACTTGTGCAATTTTCAAAACTTATCGTAAGTTTCTCACTACATGTTGCTTGTTTTTTGCCACGAGTGATGTGTTTTTGAGGAAGTGGTTGCATTTAAGAGATTACTATCTTGTTAAAAATAGGGATGAAGAGAATAATTTTTCATAATATTTCATTCATATGGTAAAAATATTTATAGACAAAATTGAAATGTAAATAAAGAAACTAATTCCTAATTCAATACAAAATCAAATTCCCTTTAATTAGGAAAATATTAATCATTCATAATATTTATACTTTTTAACACTCCCCTGAAGTTGGGGCATAAATATATTGTCAATCATGCCCAAATTGTTATAAAGATAATTCACCACACAATTGGATATTCTAAAACAAGTCCATCAAGATTTAATCTCACAGAGGCCTACCAAAGTAACACATCAACCACAAGGAAAACCTAATCTTTAAAAAATGGAAGGACTTTTAAGCAAAAGAGTTCCTTCAACCGATTGCTCAAAGGGGCAAACAAAACACGGTGCTGGCCGAACAGTAACCCTACGTGTTGCAAACTAGACAGTTGACAAAAAATGGTAGACAAAAACAACTATCATAAAAAAGAGACCAAACCAAATGATCTGCGATTGACGAAACCGGGGCTAGCGACGAAACCAACAAAACAATGGTGAAATAGTGGCGAAACAACAACGACAGTGGTCTAAACTCTGGTGACCAGCTGTGACGGCTAAGGTTTCTTGTTGCCCTAATTTCGGACCTCCTACTCACTAGGTCAGAATGATGAAGAAAAAATTTACTGCTCACTTATGTCAGAATGATCGAACGAATAGTAATCATACGTGTTGCAAACCAGACAGTCGACGAGAAATGGTAGACAGAAACAACTATCGTCGGAAAGAAACCAAACTAGAAGATCTGCGATTGACGAAACCGGCGAAACAATGGCGAAATAGTGGTGAAACAACAACGACAGTGGTCTGTACTCCAACAACCAGCTGTGACGACTAGGGGGGAGGAGATCAATTAAATGGAATCGAGCGAACATGTTGCGAACCAGACAGTCGACGAGAAATGATAGACAAAAACAATTGTCGTCAAAAAGAGAC
Source organism: Begonia masoniana (assembly GCA_022432975.1). Classification (NCBI taxonomy): domain Eukaryota; kingdom Viridiplantae; phylum Streptophyta; class Magnoliopsida; order Cucurbitales; family Begoniaceae; genus Begonia; species Begonia masoniana. Next base: position 39,306,269 of record CM039515.1, read on the forward strand.
CAAACCGGAAGATTTGCGATTGATGAAACCGGGGCTAGCAACGAAACCGGCGAAACAATGGCGAAATAGTGGTGAAACAACAACGACAGTGGTCTGAACTCCGGTGACCAACTGTGACGGCTAGGGTTCCTTGTTGCCCTAATTTCGAACATCCTACTCACTAGGTCAAAATGATGAAGAAAAAATTTACTGCTCACTATGGAAGAATGATCGGATGAACAGTAACCCTATGTGTTGCGAACCAAACAGTCGACGAGAAATAGTAGACAGAAACAACTGTTGTCGGATAGAGATCAAACTGGAAGATCCACGATTGACGAAACTGGCAAAATAGAGGCAAAAACTGTGGTGAAACAACAACGGTAGTGGTCTAAACTCCGACAACCAATTGTGACGGCTAGGGGGGAGGAGATCAATTAAACAGAATCGGACGAACAATAGCCCTACATGTTGCGAACCAAACAGTCGACGAGAAATTGTAGACAAAAAAAACTGTCGTCGAAAAGAGACCAAACCAGAAGATCCGCGATTGATGAAACCGGGGCTAGCGACGAAACCAGCGAAACAATGGTGAAATAGTGGCGAAACAACAATGACAGTGGTTTGAACTCCGGCGACTAGCTATGATGGCTAGGGTTCCTTGTTGCTCTAATTTCAGACCTCATACTCACTAAGTCAGAATGATGAAGAAAAAATTTACTACTCACTATGACAGAATGATGAAGAAAAAAATTTACTGTTCACTAAAGTAGAAAAAATTGATAATAAAAAATTATTGCTTTGATACCATGTTAAAAATAGAGATGAAGAGAATAATTCTTCATAATATTTCATTTATATAGTGAAAATATTTATACACGAAATTGAAATGTAAATGAGGAATTTAATTTCTATGGAAACTAATTCTTAATTTAATACAAAATTAAATTTTTTTTAATTAAAAAAATATTATTCATTCATAATATTTACATCTTTTTACATATTTGAAACCCGAAGAAATTCTTAGAATCAAAGTAATTTGGTACATTTTTTTTCTCTTTTGCTTAAAGTTGTCCATATTCATCATCACATGGTTAGCCGTCTGCATTCATCATAACAGCTGTGCTACATACTTCTTTCTTTTGTTAGCATCGATTCTCAATTCAACTTTACTTTTTTTCACATTCATTGTATCATCTAAACTTTGTGAATTTGAGAAGACTCTTACTTAAAAACCCGTGGCGGCATAATTTTTTTCTGTTCCTCGAAAGTTATGGGTAGTACAGTTTTTTCCACATTAGCATCGACACTTCGAGTCACCACTACTGAGGATCACCCCCTTAATCGAATCCAATTTTAATCTAGGTAAAAGATGGGAATTAGAAGAAGAGAAAGTGCCAAACATTGGGAACTACTAAGGGAGGAGTTGTCAAAAGGTTGATTCCAGAATAAGTTTATGAGATCACTGATTTCCTTACAAAAAAGGTCAATTTTGAGCCAACTTATGAGCTTGACAATATAAAATCAAAAAGAAGAATTCCTTGACAACACCATTTAAGAATGGAATTTCTAGCCATCATTCAGTACCAATTTATACCACACGACGGAGTGTCCAAACAACAAATTGTACTCAGTTGAATGTATAAAAAGTAAAACTTTTTTGCTACCTGTAATAAAATTGAAGAACTTGGTCATCCAAATATGCAAGTCTGTGTGCATACGACGAGATTCACATTACCACCCTGGATAACTTGACCGATTAATGTTTCTGTGGAGCATATCAAAAAAGTTCAGTTTAAGATGGCTCTGGCGGGACCAATTTCAACCCTCGCATCCACTCGCATAAGCTGGGATCATCAAAATGGAGGAAACTGTTTTTAAGCTTTGTTCGCTGCTCGCTTGTCAATGCTCTGAGCTGGGGGAATCTTGCCTCCTGCAACCATTCCATCAATACAATATATTAGCCTACTCAAATAACCACCCAACTAGACCATTCAGATTTGATAGACGAAATAAAAAAAATGATTTCATTCTTCCCTAACCTGTTCATAAGGAGGGTCTCTGTGTGCTGGTATTAGCCGAGATGCGAGATAACGAGCCTGCGAGCTCCCCTCCTGTTTTTACCCATTTGGTTCGTTTTAGTTTTGTCAATGGTAAAAGAGAGGTAGACATGAGAGGAAAAAAAAAAGTTCTTTTTTTTTGGCAAACAGCCTAACCTTGAATGCAAGAATCCTAGGAGCTGGAAACCTTGATTCAGTTATCTCCTCAGCTAATGTTCTGCAAGCTGCTAAAGCAGCTGCACCTTTTCCCTCATCAGCAGTGAGTTCAGCTCCCTAAAATAACCCAAATCAACAAGAGAAAATTATGTAATAAAAATAACCTGAAAAGAAAATTGTGAAAATATCACAATCTGAAATAAACCAATCACGAATCTCCTTCTCCTTGTCTCAAGCAACGACCTAGGCATACAAATAATCCAATCATTGCTAATTTGACGTTCAAATGTTACAAGATTGCAGGGGAAGCCATGGCTTATACACTATGTAACAAGGTTTTTACAATGTTTTACTCAATTAGTAAACTAAAATCATGAGCATAGATCACCAGCACGAGTAATTGAAAAACTACTCTGAATTCAAGATGTTTGCCCATAATCAAGATGGACCGAATGGGCATCCACCTCCACAAAAGAGTTTCTATAGGTTGGATAGATGTTTGTCCAATCAAACAAAAGGAAATGAAACTATACACCTAACTAAAAAAACAAAAAGACGAATTAACACACTTACCAACCAAATGAAAACATCTGTGCCATGATCCAAAACAACTGCTGTATCAGACTGCATAGCAAGGTCATATGCTGGCAATTCTTCGAAAGTGCCTCCTTTTCGGTGCATTAGACAACGAGGTGCCACCATCCGAAGAGAGAGATCAAATGATGCATTCAAAAACAAGTTCCTTAATACAGACCTCTCATCTTCATGGCCAACAACATTTCCCAAAAGAGGACCCCTTCTTAGATGGAACAAAAGCTCTGGTATTAAGCAGAGCTCCTTTGGAAACCTGTGCATCTTTGTCTTTGGAAGCTGAGATCCAAATTTTACAGCTAGATCTTTGACTCTTTCATCTACAATAACTCGCATGTCAAGTGAATCAGAATTGGTTTTAGCTCGCAAAAGAGTTTTCTTAGCAATGAGGACTGCGGCAATTTCATCTTGGACGCTTTCAAGATATGGAGAAATGCTGTCAACAGTAGGCAATCTTACAGTAACTACTCTTGATATATCAGCTTGATAAATATTTGAGTACTGAATAGCAAACTGGAAAAATACAAAATCACTCTTGATATCCCCTTTAGTTTCCATGAATAGTGCGAAACTCTGTGTCTCTTCTACACTTAGCATTTGAATATATGTTGAAGTATCATTTTTAAATGTTTCATGTGAGTCTATATGCGCCTCTTCACCTGGACCAATGACTTGAGTAATGAAAATGTCATCAGAACAGCGTGCCTCCAATAAACCGTTTGAACCAGAAGCCCTGGAAGAAGCCCTTTGCATGTTCACACCAAATGCTTCTCCAAAGTCATCATGAAGAACCATAACTCCCCCGGATGCTTTGGCAAGAGGCTGCAAAACTGGAACTCTAACCGGGCATGTTCCAGCACAAAGAATGTCAACAACTGTATTGTGTCTATGAGCCTCACGACCTAGATGATCCATCCATTTTAATGCAGCCTTTTCCATATGAGGATAATTTGGGTGACTAAAAGAGTAAGGGACTGAACCAGGGCCGAAAGTGTTTGGACCACCAGCGCACACAATAATTCTACTGTTAGTTCCTGACCTTTTAATCACTCCTCTAGACATTTCTGCCGAAGGTCCTTGGATTACAGCTAGGGCAACCTCAACAGCTGTACCCAAGCACCTATCTCTTGACGCTTCTGGAAGGCCTGATTTATAAGGCCTCATAGATGAGAATATGCTGTGCGCTACAGGCAAAGAAGCATGCATTGGTGACAAATATATGCCTGTCCCATAAATGAGTGCTTTCAATGATTCCTGACTAGGAGATTTATCACCCGGAAGCACGTCAGCAGATGCAATTGATTCTTCAGAAAAATCGTAAACTGAAACGGTGCGGCCATACATTATAATACCAATTCTTGTCGCTGAAGGAAGTGAATCAACAAAAGCATGCAAGGAGCTCTGTAGGTGTTGGAGATGCGGTTCATCTAAACATTCATCTATGACCAAAACAACAGGAGCGGAGATTCTTGAACTAGAAACTGGAATAAACCCCAATCTTCTGTTTCCAGTTTGAACATAATCAACCATAGATGACGATAATTCTGGAAAATTCCGAAGATTTTCTTTGCTAGGTGTAATATATTCTCCACTACTACCATTCAGTTGCCGACAAATTATACACTGCCATTGACCTGAACCAATTAATATGTTGCAATAGAGGTTTGAATAAGCTCCACAACTTTGGCAGCGATGGGGCTCTCGTTGAATAATTTGAGGACATGAGGATATTTCCCTCCCTGGTGAAACCATCACCCCAAAACCTAAACTGGGAGCATTAGCTTGTTTCTTTTGTTTCAATATCTGTATCATATGAAAGGAAGGAAGATTTAACTTAATTTATTCTCAATTGGATAGGTCATGCAGAAAATCAAATTAAAGCATAAACAACTAGCTGCAGCATGTTTTCTTAGATCAACTCCTTTTCTCTGATACATTTCGTGCATGAATGATGCATAACTATTTACTGACTAAAATAAAAGATGTTCCCAAACAAATAGTTTCATCATCATGAGCATTTTGTAAATATTTCAAAGTGAAGAGAATGACATAGATACCTTTTGAGCTGAGAACAAAACATAAGGCGATTCTCCAGTAAGGGTTGATTCCTCTGCCACATCAGAAACTTGGTGCTGCAGCTCGATAGACCCGTTTGAATAATGGGGAGGCGTGGAGGCAGGCAAAGATGATCCTGAAGAGAAAGCAACTGGTTGAGGCGAAGCGGGCGAAGTGCGAAATGGAACAGTTGCTGGCCGGACAGGTGAAGTAAATACTGGAGGTCCAGGAGGAGTGCTAAGGTGAGGAATAGGGCTGCCAGATTTAAATCCATTTCCTGGTGATGGAAGATTTGGCGTTTTGAGTAAAGGTGAGGGAATCTGATCTGGTTGATATTTGGGAGGAAGAAATCTGGCCGACACAGGTGAAATTGTGGGTGGGGCTAATGGAGTTCTCACGGTGTTAGGAACTGGTGAGTCATGTTGGGAAGGAGTAAAGGTGACCGGATATCCAGAGGAAGTTTCAGGTGTGTTGGCCATTGACTCAATTTCTTTGCAACTGAAGAGGAAGTAACTAAATAGCAACAACCAAGGGAGGAGCTTCACTCAATTATTAACTTCCCAGAGACCTTTGACGAGCTAAACCCCACCGAAACTCCCCGATCGATTGGAAATTGATTAAATCTCTGGATATAGAATTCGAAAGTCACTGAATTTCAGCAAAAATAAAAACCTCAAAAAAAAGAAAGCATACAGAATCCACTATCAAGCAGGTTAGAACCAAATTTCAGCTAAAAAATACGTTGTTAAAGTAACCGAGTATCGATCATGCATGCTCTGAAATCATTTACACAATTGAGGTTTCCGGAATTCCCCCACACCGGACAGATAATACGACATAAAATCTCAGCAATACGCTAGAAGAAAACAAACAAAGATCTAGGGTTTTGTTAAAAAGAGGCTAAATGGACGAAGAAATGGAAATTCACGCACCTCAGAGGAAAAAAAGTTACCTATGCGAATCGAAACGCCAAAATCGTAAAATTTGAGACAAAGGTAGGGTTTTACTGATCCATAGTCGAGAGCAGATGAGACATTGGATCAAGCTTTAGATTCGGTTAGAGGCCACACCATCTGGAGTTTGTCCGTACTCGAGACTCGGGTGAGGAAGAAGAAGATCATGAATTAATATTAATGGTAAATGTTAAATTTAATGTTATTTACTAATCTTATTCTTATGGTAAATGTTATTTCCTTCCTTCATTAGGATACCGTTCTAAGTTAATGAATATTATTTAAAATTAATTTAATACAAGTTCTAAGTTTGATTTGTAAAAAAAAATTATTTAAAATCTAATCTGTAAATGATCATTAACGTTAGCGTCTAAATTATTTAATACAAGTTCTACGTTAATAATCACTATGTTACAAAAAAAAATAAGCCTTGCAAAAATCATGCAAGTATTTGGTAAATTAAAATATTTAATTGCTTTTAAAATGTCAAATTATAAAAAAAAAAAAGACCAACATATTTATTAAATTTATTATTTATATTATAATGAAAAAATAAAGTGAAAAGACTTACCTAACAAAATTTTAACAAATCAAATAAAAAATTCATTAAATAAAATAAATATATATTATGGTGTCAAAAAATTAATCAAAATAAAAAGAGAAAAAGAGAGAGTTTGAGAGAGAGAGAGAGAATAAGATGGAGATTTAGCAGTTATAAATTTTTTAAAATTTGTGTGATTATTTAAAAATTTAAAATAAGATAGAAAAATATACTTTTGTAACTAAGATTTGTATTATTAGAAAATAAATTTAAGAAGTTAACTATATTTTCTAGTTTACTAAAACTACTGCACTTTAAAACAAGTCTATTTTTTCACTAAGGATTCATTATGCATGCATAATAAAAAAATTGAGTAACGTCAAGTCAATATTTTTCAAATTTTGTTTATTTTTTATTAAGTATATCTCTAAATTCATCTATTTATCGATATTGTACAAAATTACCTGTTAAATTAACAAAAATTGGGAGAGATGAGAAGTAAGATGATAAATTCTTTAACATTTATTTGTAGCATCATAAAATAGTTTTAAAAAAATTAAAAAATGTATTAGCTACATAAGAACTAGATTTATCAACATTAATACTTTGTGTTTTCTCATTAATAAAAGCACAAAAAGTTGCCAATATGACATAACATTTTCTAACATTAAATAAGTCAAATCTACATCAGTTTTTAATTTTTTAGTTTAAATTGGGTAATTTTATAAATATCACTATATTCTTGTTGTTATGAATTAGATCCAATGATATAAAAAATTACAGATCTAATTAATTCAATAAGAGACAAAATATGTGTCATACCATCTTTAACAACCAAATTTAAAATATGATATATACATCTTATATGAAAAATAAAATCGTGAGTAGTATCTAATTGAAAATAATTTTTAAAATAATAAATATCAAGAGTTATGCTAAATATTCTATCTCTAATAGAATATTCTTGTAATATTGCTACAATATATCTATAAATAGTAATACCAATGTGGGTATATTCACAATTGCGAAATCTTAAAATTCTTTTATTTAATTGTCAATATTAATCAATAAAATGAAAAGTTACAGCAACACAGCCTATAACATTTTGTACACTCCATAAATCAGAGGTAATACAAATAGACATTGAAGGAGCGTTTGCAAAAAATGTAATTAGTTCAATTTTTATTTCATTACATATTTTAATAATATCATTTTTAGTGTTACTTCTAGGGACACGTTTAAAATTATGAGTAACATACTTTTTCATAAATTTTTTCAAATTCATCAATATCGGTGAATGATAAAGGCAACTAGCACTGCGCTACAAGTTTTGCTATTTATTCTCTCATTTTATTTTGTGAATATAAAAAATATCATTACTACTAGCATTCAATAATATTTGTGTAGGGTCTCTTACTTGCTCATTTAAGTGACATTTTTCATAATGCTTACAAGTGTGCTAGTTGAACTACCAGAAACATATGCACAATTTTAATACAATATTTGCATTGAGTTCTAAATTTTAATTTTTTACCAATTTTAATTTATCATTTCAAAATGTTTTCATACACCAGACGTTTTGTTCCTTTTTTTTAGATGAAGAAGTGAATTCTTGTGCACATGATTGTTTTAATGAAAATGCAGGATTTGACTCCTTAATTTTCTCAATATTATCATCAATATTCTCAATATATTTAATTTAATTTTTACCAATTTTAATTTATCATTTCAAAATGTTTTCATACACCAGACGTTTTGTTCCTTTTTTTTAGATGAAGAAGTGAATTCTTGTGCACATGATTGTTTTAATGAAAATGCAGGATTTGACTCCTTAATTTTCTCAATATTATCATCAATATTCTCAATATATAATTACGTGAATCTATAAATATTAAAAATAAATATTTCAAATAAGAAATTGATACCACAAATCCAATTGATTAACAATCTTTTGTAGGTGGTGTGAATTTGTGATCACTCTACGTATATGAAACCTACAAAAATTCACATAAAAATTGTTAAATCATACACCTAAAGTTAATAACAATATAAAAATATATTAAATAAATAAATTGTGATATATACCTTGTTGAATGAATGGAAATAGTATACAAATTGATAAGAACAAGAGAGATCGAATGAGCACTGAAATTTCAGAAGTAGGAGATATGAGATGGAGAGAAAAATTGATGAAAAATGAAAAATTTGAGGGGGGGGGGGGGGGGGGGGGGGGGGGGAGCCCCATTTTTTGGGCTCGGCTTGACCTGTCGCCTAGGCTCAGGCCAAGATTGGCGCGCTACAGTGACTAGCCAAGTGGGCGAGCTGGTGAGCGAACGAGTCCGTCTGTTTGACATCACTACATTTCACACACTCAACCCATGGTTTATTCTCTTGAGCAATTTAATCTCAAATATCGACTTTCTCCATTTGCATCACTTTTATGCAATTCATTCTTAACTCTAATATAACCATGTATATTATTCCAAACTTTCTAGATATATCTAATTAATGTTTAATTTAATTTCACACACTTATGTCGTGGTTCATACTGTAGCGACCCCCGCCCCGAGGGTCGTCACAGGACTTGACTTTACTTAGACTTGACTTTTTGACATAAAATTTTTCACAACTTTTTAAACTCTAAATTGAAGACTAAATTCGTTTTCACCCGGGTTGCACGCACAGGGTAGCCAATCGATTGGCACCCGCTTTGGTGCTGACATCGTTCAGATGCGCAGCCAATCGATCGCGGCTCACGCGACTGATCGATCGATTGGGCTTGGCCAATCGATCGCGCCTCTCGTGCGATCGATCGACAGGCTTTCTGTCGATCGCCTAAACACCTCTTCACAGCGCCGATCGATCGCTCCCTTGCGAGCGATCGGTTGGCTGGCGCGAACCCCGCGCGCGCCAGCTTGCCATCTCCCCACATTTTCTCACCTCTTCCACTTTTTTTCCATTTCTTTCACTTACACTTCACCTTAAACCTACCTAAAACCTTTCCCAACCTCTCTAAACATAAAATACTTCAAAACCCCAAAAAACACGACTAGAAAACGTAGCAGAATTTACGAAAATAAACTGCATGGACGACTCTGAAAACTGAACATATCCATGCATAACCTAAAAGCCCAAAACAGTTCCAGTATTTCTTTTCTTCAAATCCTAAATTAACTTTACATTCAAAAGACTAAAAGCCTCCACCCAAATCCATAAGACTTCAAAACATAACATAAACCTCGAGACATCACCCACGGGTCAAAATTCGTCTGACTGGCACAACCAATCCCGTAAGCTCGTCCTGCCAACCGCACTTATACATCGGCTTGAGGCTCTGAGTCCTCATCCATACGATCCGTACCTACATCATAGAGTTTAACTAATGAGCGTAACACTCAGGAAGATCATATAAATGCAGAAGATGCACGTGCAATGCATGAATGTTTCAAAACATGAACATACTTTACATTTACGTTGCAGTGAACATGTTGGTATAAGTGAGGCTTATAGGGGAGTGAGAGACATTACGTACATGATATGAGTTAGTAATTTTGTCTTGTCCCAGGGAGGGATAAAATAACATGTTTGTCTACGGCGATGATGGTTTTTAGCATTAGTCCCAGAGAAGGACAAAACATATGTCAAACCCCGTCCCACACTTAACCGTACTTTACATTTACATTTTTATCTTTCTTACTTCAAAACATGTGCATAAAATGTTTTACATGACTTTCTTGAAAAACGTGATGCATGAACATACATTGTGCATAAAGCATAACATAACTAAAAGACAGGTCCTCGAAGCATAAATATCGACAATTCATCAAGACATTAACATAAAGCAAACATTCTTAACCTAAGACGCATTCGACAACCTATTTATCCATCATCGTACCCCGTAAAACACAAAAACCTAGTACCTCTGTGATGTAAGCCTTAACGACCAAACACATGCATACGAACTTACTTGGGGTCCGTGGAGTTTGCAAACCTTGAATATTTTTCCTTGGCGCTTCACGAACCTATAATACACGCATTCAAACCATCATACACATTACGTTGGTACTAACTAATAAACTAAGCAAAACGTAATCCAACTCCATTCAACTAGCTTAAACCAATTTCACATTAAGAAAACTCGATAACACAAACCGAAAAATCGGATTTCACAACCGTTTTAGGTCCAATTTTTGAAAGGTCATAACTTCCTCGATTCTTATCCATTTTCGACGATTCAACATGTTTCGGAAAGCTCATTACATCTAGATTAACATGGAATTGTCAATTTATAAAAAGAAGACCCGAAACAATATCAGAATTCCAAAATTTGTGGGTGCCCTGTTAGTGCCGATTTTAAGCTAAAAATCCATTTTTCATCAAACATGCTTAGTTTTTCCTTAGTTTATCCATTTGAACCCTTAAATAACGTTCTAACATTCTTTAGCATGAATTCAACAAATTTTCAAAACCCTAACTCTAAAACTATCCACCGAAATCATTGTATAATTAGCCTAAACTTATCAACTAACGTAGAGGCTTACCTTAAATGAAGAAAACGAAAGAAAATTGGAGCTTGGCATTGTCGGAAATTGTCGTCAGTGTTGCGTGGAGAGTTCGGCGTCGCTTGAAGAAGAAGAGCGCAGAAGAGAAAGGAGGAGAAAACAAATGAGGGAGAAGGGTTTCTGGTGAGTGTTTAACCTGGAGGGAGGGGGAGGGGGAGAGAGAGAGAGAGGGGGGAGAGAGAGAGAGAGAGAGAGAGAGAGAGAGAGAGAGAGAGAGAGAGAGAGAGAGTATGTTTGGTTATAGATTTAGGGGTTGCTTCATGGTTAAGTTTCATTAATCCGACTTAAAATCTTGTACGTTTTAACTCCCTTTTTTTCGCTCTAATTTTCTTAAACTCTTAAATTTTCGGCGTCCAAACTCTAATAAAATGTACATTGCATTATAGCAAATTTATTTCATACAGCAAATTTTAGGGACGATTATATGACCAGAAATGTCGGGTGTTACACATACTTACTCAAATTATCTAGACATATTCTATTAATGTCTAACTCATGTTCTTTACAAGACCCTTAATACATTTTTAACTAATTTATAACTCAATGTCATGTTTACCATATTCCTCTATATGTAGGAATGCACAATGCATATACGAATATTCGTAGACACATTATATATAAATCATTTCTAGATGCCTCAACTTACCAATTTTTCATTTTATACTCAACTATATGTTATGAGTATAAAATGCATCTTTCACATACACTTCTCATACCATGATAAGTAAATCGTAACATCTCAAAGTACCATTTTATTTAATTGATCTCATGTTTATCAAATATTATACTAACTTGTTATGTGAATGTCAATATGCATAATCCATATCATAATATATGTGAATGCTGATATATATAATCAATAATTGTTATATATAAAGTTGCACACATACATACATCTTACCGCTTATTTCACAGTAGCGCTTGCATGTCACAACAATATCCTTTTGAAGGATAGGGATTTAGGGTGTCTCATAGTCACTCTTCTTCTATTTTTTGACTTTACATAAATCACAATCCATCACCGGCAAGATATCTCCCATCATTCTGTTCTACATGTAAACATTTCATGATCCATGATTTGAACATCTTCACTATGCATACATTGAATCCATAATATATTAATAATGCATGATATATGAGCATGCACATCTCATTATATGACAAACAAAATGATACATGATTGATGCATAAATGATGTCTATATATTTATCTTGACACCATCTAATGATGTACCAAATTTAACTAAAACTTGACACAATTCATTTTTAATTATATTTTAAAATCATAGTTTTAAGTATGTGCAGGCATTTTGCACTTCAATTCTTCTACGAAAGTCTTCTCTAGAACACTAGAAATCCGGTTCCGAGAGCTTTTTTACTCATTTTCCTCCCCGAGCATCTGCTCTAGACCCCAGAAGTCTGCTCTCAAGCCTAATCTTCAATTTTCTTTCATGCCAAACACATAACAATCTTAATTCAAATATAAACAAACCCAAAACATCAATTCATAAATATCAACAATCAATCATATCAATTTCATGTTTACATTCCATCACCATAATCAAATTTCAACTCGATAACATATCATATTAGATTTAAACTATTAATTTCACCCATTTTTCATTCAATTCATATCAATTTAACCCAATTCTAGCTTATATCATCAAAGATTATCCACGTATAAATCTATATATTTCCAATATATTCTTCAAAACGCAATTTTCTCCACCTAAATTGTGCAATTTCAATGTAGTTTTTAGAAAACACAAAGATTAGAGACTCATACCTCTTTAGTCACTTTGATTCTTTACTTTAACCCTTTGATTTTAGGTTCAAAGAATCCTCTTGAAGAGAGGAACACTTTCTCTTTCAGGATTATAGGCAAATTTACTCTCATTCTTTCTCTTTTTTTCCTTCTCTTATCTTTCATTCTTTTTGTCTCTCTTTTCTTCATTCTATCCTCTGCATCAGCACAAAAATGACTGGTACTTAGCCATTTCTTCATATTTTTAGAGAGCCCATAGGGTAAAATTACCATTTTATCACCATTTCTTCATATTTTTAGAGAGCCCATAGGGTAAAATTACCATTTTATCCCTTTGTTCTTAAAGATTTACTATTTTACCATTCCATTCTAAAATTACTTAAGTTTAATTGTACTTAACTTAAATTAATTAATCTTGATTAGTTTTAAGCTAATTATCAAGATTAATTTAATATATCATGATTAGTTAACCTTAATACATATTAGTCACTAACCCAACTGTAAGACGTGGCACCACTCTATTGATTGTCCATTTTCTTGCTTATTCACATATTTTAAAGTGTTAGGAACATTTTCATTTCAATAACTTTCTTCAAATTTCTATTCTAAAATTCAATTTAGAGTGGTTTTTCCAAATATTATAGTTTTAAATCAAATATAGATCAACCAACTTCAGACTTGTATAACTTTTGTTGCGTACATCTAAATCCTTTCAAAGCAAAGCAATTTTCTTTATTTATGTGTATACTTTCACATAGTCAATGTTTAAGGTAATTAAATCATAACAACAACTATTATAGAATTTATACTTATATATGCTCTAACAAATAATTTTCACTTTAACTTGTAAAGTGTTCCACATTCTTTCCAACAATATTTATTACTCTAGTTGTGATTATTATTGTTAATCTTAACTCATACCATTAGAACAGAGCACTGACTTCTTTTGTGTTTTCATTGGATTAAATTATAACGAACCCTTTTTTTTCAATAAAATATTGTCCGCTTTGGGTCGCCCATACAACTCTCACAGATTTGTTTTAGCGAAGACTTCCCAGTCGGTCACCCAATATAGTAATGCTCTCACCGGAGCACTTTTAACTTCAGAGTTCTTATCGGATCTATCGTCAATTGTGCTCCAAAACGCGTCTTACTATCTTAGTTCCTTATATATGTTTCATTTTCATATACCTCTTAAGTGATGTGGGATTGTGACGATCCCCTTCTTATGACCCGAGATACTCGAGTCCAGGATTTGCCTATACTCGGCTTAGGTCTCGTAGTTTGCCCCGCAACCCGAAGTTTGCCTCGCAATCGTGCTCATACGTACACATTCGGGTCATCACATAAATCTTGTTTCCTAGTCCTCGGCAAAGTGAAAAGCTATATCTCGCGCTAGCGCTGAATCTAAATGTAAAAGTGTTGCCAATCTTGCTTTTGAGATCATTTGGATACAACCCTTATTCCAAGAACTTGACTTTCAATCTTCTGCTTATCCTGTGATTTACTGTGATATTATTATCGTCACTTATCTTCCGTGATAAGGTCTTCAAGAACGAGCTTTTTGTTCTATTTACTTTGTCTACTAATCAACTGGCTTATGGACTCACTAAGCCTTTCATGCTTTCCAATTTTTTACAGTCTCGAATCAAGGGTTGTTAGTCTACAATTTGTAATAGAAAATCTACACACTTTTAGTTTGTTATTCATTAACTGTAGTTCTCTCTATAACTTTCCCTTATCCTTATAAAAGGGTCTATCACTAATTGTAAAAATCAGTATTTTATAATTTTTAAATTTTACCAATTAATTTTTTACAATGTTATAGTCAACGTGTCAATGGTTGACTCGTTTTGTTGTGTTGTAACCATGTTGGATTTTTAGCCATTTAGTTATAATTGGTAATTTGGAAAATTACTGTATGGTTCAATTGGAAAAATTTAATGTTGGATGATTATCTCATGACTTTGGACAACGTTCAGAGTTGTGAAGGGTAGAATTGGAAAGATTTTATATTAAGTATGTAATAAGGATAAAAGTGTAAATAGAGAAATTAAATTAAAAATGCTTTATTTTATTAAACCTTATTTTTTTTCACAAGAAGTGATGTTCCACAGATCCACTCCAAATATCTCGAGGCAAAAAAATTTCTAAGTTGTTTGTTCATTTTGTAGGTCTCTCTTTCTTAGTTTGGATAAGAAGAATAATTCAAAAAAAAAAGGAGACAAGCAATTGGAGCAATGGAGAAGAATTCAGTTCCTGGGAACCAAAGATCAACCAACTTGCAACACCATTCAAGAGATCAAATTGGGCCACTCTCTCCTTGAAAGCTTGAAGAAGGATTTAGCCCAAGAAGCACCAACATGAACCAAGAATTAGGTTCATAGAGCTCCTAGCATGCATCCCCAAACCAAGTTATTAACCAATCAAGCATCAACTTTTGGAAGCACATGGATTCTTTCATTCCATTTTATGCAACTTATTTGTATCTTTATTTAGATCTAAGAACTATGGTTTTAATATTATATTTTTGTAATATTGATGGTGGGGGACCATCTTAGGTTAAGGGGGAGATACAAGCTTGGGAGAAGTCAAAAGTTGTTTGGCCTTTTCTCATTTGACCGAACACCCTTTAACTTACTTTTAGCTTACCCTTTTTGTAATAGCTTCTCTTAGAAGTTGTAAAACCCTAATTCTTAAGGACATATTTATACTATCATTAAGGGCTGCTCTTAGCAGTACATTTTGAATGAAAAATTGAAGTCTTCTTTGAAATCTTGAGCTCCCAAGCTTCAAGTGGCCACATCTCATCGATGAGTAATATCCTATTGAGTGTGTGTTTGTTTTATGTTTCCATCTTTGTGAGTGTAGTGGTTCTATTGTATTGCACTCTTCTTCTCCTTCTTCCCTTTTGGTAGAACATTCAGCAAGGGCATAATAAACTCTCATCATAGCAAGTTGGAGAGCTCATCCTCAAAGAGAGCCAAAGAATCGAGAAAGTCCAACCATAGCATTTTCTGGACAAACATGCATATCCGCAGCGATATCTTTTCATCCCCATCAAGTTGACCATTGATTTTTTGGAGATTCTATCAAAATTTCAGCTCCAAAGTCCAAGTATAGCTCAAGTTGTTGTTGTTCAAAGTTGCTATCCGTTTCCAGCAAAACAATGCAAGTCTAATTTTCTTGTGCTTTTAAAGTTTTCCCATTTTGAAGCACATCAAGAAGTGTGAGGAAAGGGAGAGTAACAATTTTGTTTTGTGCAAAATGTGTGTTTCAAGGACGAAGAAGTATTTGTGCGGCATTGTGCATTGATAAGTGTGTATTTTACACACTTTTTTATACTTTTTACACTTGATTTGATAAGTTTATCTCAAGTGTTTGAACGAATTTGATATATTTTGTGTAAGTGTGCAGAAAATTTAATTAAAACAAGAAAGAAGAAAACAAATAAGCAGAACATGAGCCGATTGATCGTCCATTGCGATCGATCGGCCAAAGAAAAGAAAAATTGTTAAAAAGATATATGAACGAAACAGAGAAGACGCCGACCGATCGCTTATCCCAGCGATCGATCGGCTGCAATCATTCAGATTCACCACCACAGACGAACACCCTGCAAATATCAGAAAATACTTCCCCAACACCTCCGTAATTATCTGTTTCAAATCCAACCCAGAAACAAATAACAGATTTTTTAAAAGATGTCATGAGAAAAGAGTTGATCAATGGGATTACAGCGAAGTTATATCAACCTTCTGGATGAAAGCAACACCCGAGCAGAGAGAGTAAAAGAGAGAAGAAGGAGACAAAGAGAGCAAGGTCGAAAATCACAGATCGTATCTCAATTTATAGATACCCAGAACTCAAAAAGGCAAGAAAAGACCAAATATAGAAAGAGGAAGAGAGAGAAAGGAGGAGGGAGAGACAAATCTGGGATTCTGAACAATTTTCCTTTGAGCGAATTCTGGAATCGGCTATATTTCCAGAGAGGAGCGGATTCTGGGCTCGGGGCGTTTGGGAGCGAGAGGGCTGCAGAGAACGATTCAGCGAAGAGGGCGAGCGGCGATTCTGGCGAGCAGCAATTCACGGTTCGGCGATTTGGAGCAGGAAACACCAAGCAAAATCTGAAGGGAGTTTTCGGCAGAGAAGGCAGGGCGCAGCAGAGGAGATAGGGGATTCGGTGTACTTTTTGGGCATTCTCTGGCGGCGATCTACTGAGCAACGAGGAGCGATTCTGGCGAGCAGCGAGGAGGATTCTGCGATTTGGAGAGCATAGCAAAAAGGGAGATTATTTTCTTTAATTTCTTTTTTCCTTTATTAAAAGAAAAAGATGTTTATTTTTATTATTATTGTTATTTATTTTTCTATTAGCATGAACTAAACTTTTCTACTAGGGCTACGATGTAGCCAGACGATATTTATTTTTAATTTCTTCGTTTAACTATATTCTATACGTATTTCTTCCAATATTGTTGGCGCATTTAATTTCTGCTCTTAAAGCCTGTAAATTTCTGGCCAATCTTTACTTGATTTTTGGGGTGTTTTGAGACCGAGAGGTGATAAACACCCGAGCACTGAAATTAATGTCATGAATATGCGTAGGCTAGAGATAGTTACGGTATTGATGTGATCACTGTGATTTCTTGATTGAATTGTATTTGATTAATGCAGGATTTGAGACTGAGAAGTGATAACCCATTAATCAGATAAACTACGCAATGCTCGAGAGAGATTGTACTAGAATTCAGTGAAATCGATCATCAACATAGGAAGAATATTTATGAATATAATTGCGAAGGACGGAAATAAATATTGTCTTGGTGAAATCGTAGTACCTAGGCTTTTATCAATTTGATTTAATCTCATTTTATTTGTTGCGATATTTTATGTTAGTTTATTTCAATTATTTTAGTTGTTTATTTTAATTTCAATCCTTACAAACCATAAAACGTGTGTTCAATTTAGAATTAAGATTAATTATTTCGATTATTAATTACAAGTCCTCGTGGGTTCGACACTCTATTTTATCACTGTATTACTTGTTGCGACTCGTACACTTGCGAAACTAATTTTCACAACATGCATCAACATTTGTGAAGGAACTTTGAAGGTTAGTGAGTTTCTCTTCACCATTTTGAGGTTTAAAGTTTATGAGTTTATTTGGAATTGTATTCGAGCTTGAAAACTTAAATCAATGAGTTATTTTGGGTATATTTGAATAGGTTTTGGTTTTGTACAAGTTATTTTGTCAATTGGAAGTGAGAAAATGGCGAGGGAAGGTGATTTTTTGTGACATCCCATCATTGGAAATCGCCCAAGTGTGGACTGCTTTGGATGACTGGTTGACACTTCAAACCTTGCAGCTGGAAACAGAGAGTTGAAGGTGTTAACCTTAAGTCGATCGAAACCTGAAGTGTCCACCACACAACTTTTTATTTTCGAAAGGTGTCGACACTTGAGAAGGAAGTGTTGACTGCTACTATATTTTTGGGTGAAACCCGAGAGTTATGAAGTGGCGATTGCTAGAATGAAGTGTCGACTGTGGCCAAATCTGAGGGTTAAAAGTGTCGACCAGTGGTTCGACCCCTACCTATAATTGTCGACTGGTACTATTGATGCATGGTTTTATATTGTTGTGATGGAGGATTGATTATCATGATACTTTGGACGGTTTTAGTGTCAAAGTATCAGAAGGACATTTCAATACACCTTATGCTACGTGAAGGTTGTCTTGTTTACACGTAATGAAATGGTTAATAGGGCAGTGATGACGCACTCTTTGAGTTTCAAATCTCTAAACGTGATCATTGTATTGTTGATTATCGTTTATATGGGTTCTTCGTAGATGACCATTGTTCACCAACAACTCAGGTAACGGGGCTAGATCTTTGGATCAAAAATTGCTTGTTTCTTCTTTTTGTCTCATGAGGTGTTGTTGGACTTCGATCATCGCCTTTCTATATTTATGTACTGGAAGGGTCCTTGAGTGAACTTCTTTTTTCACTGAGGTGTTTAATGTGAAAAGTATGATGAATGCATATTTTTGTATAGTTTTATATGTATACGATAATGTTTGATTGATTGACTTATTGGTGGCTTGTGGTGCCTGTTTTTTTTAAATGATGAAAATGAGTCTTCATGGAAAGATGTTTTGAAAACCATTTTATTTTCTTATCATGTTTTGAAAAGAAAGGTAAAAGAAGTTTTATATGTATTTATTATAACACATTTAGTAAGTTAGTCATTCACCCAAAACAGCTCCGTCCCTTTCCAGAAAAGAACAAGAGCAAGAGTAGCTAGAGCTCAGAAGCAGTTGCTTTTATTTATTTCCTGGATAAAGTGTCCATCTAAATTCTGGTGCGAGTAGTTTGAGCTCAGAAGAAGTTACTTTTATTTATTTCATTGATAGAGTGTCTATCTGAATTCAAGTGAGGACTCATTTTATATTTGGACTTGTAGTAGTTGGATCTGTAAACCTTATTAAACTTGGATCTGTAAACCTTATTGAACTATTATTTAATTTTTGTACTGTTATATCTGTAATCAATGTGTACATTTTGGCTTTTGATTTATGTTCAAGTCTTATGCTGTGAACCAAGCCTTAGGCTAGGTGATTGGGTCCTCTCCGAGAATCGGGTCATCCGACCCAGCGTTCTGCTAGGTCCACCTCCAAGTTGTGACACTAATCATTCAAAAATATACAAAATATTACCTCAACTTCTCCTTTTTCATCTTAATTAAAAGACGCAATGACTTCTTTTTAAGAACCTAGACAAATCAATGGATGCTCTCTCTCTTTCTATCATCGAGAGACCAAACTCTCATTTTAGATGCAAACTTAGGGTTTGCTTTTTGATGACCACTCAAATCATCTCATTAGTCGAATATTATATGAAAAAGAAACTGACCCTCAACTCTTAACACGGAACCAACCCCTAATCTCAACCAAATTGTTCTTCTCCTTACGCACAACTGACACTCTTAGTCCTCAGACTTCTTCTGCAATTGAAACTCGCACAAATAGTTCTCACTCGATGGCTCTCTCAGTGTCTTCTCTTCTAGTCTTGCACTGATGCACTCGCACCGTCATCACTCTTACACTCGCACAGTCGCACTCTCTAGTCTCACTCAACGACCGAGAGCCGACAATTGAACAATCGATGTCTAACACAATCATTGTCGACTTGTTTCCCAGCCACGTTCTTAACTCTCTAGTCAAGGCTCGATCTTGACTCTCTAGTGCCAATCTCGACTCTATGTCTTAGCAGTGGCCGTTATTAGCAGTGTACTTTCCTCTTCTATATCATTTCTGTATGTAGTCACTAGGTGTTTACATGAAGGTCTTCTTGATTGATTTTGAATGTAGAATTTTAATTTCTAAATCTTCCCGTGACAATGATCTTCAGCCTTGGTCTTCACTCTCTGGCTCGACTCACCTTCATTATCGCAGCTTTAAGCTTTAGCTCACCTTCAATTAATAGTTGTTGAGTTTGATTGGAATTTGATTTGGACTTTGGAATTTTAATGTTTTTGTTGAATTGTATGGTGTCTATTGGTTTTGTTGCCTGAATACAATTACTCAATGAATATTTCTATTTTTCTGTGCAATTGGTTGATTATTGCATTTATTATATTAGGTTGGAAAATGGTATGAGCGAAAGTAGGAAAATATCCAAATTTGAAGAATGAAATTATTTTACTAAAATACAAACAATAGACCCAAAAAAGCCTATGGTAAGTTGCAATCACAGTGACAATTCATATGCATGTCATTCAATAAGGAATGAGATTTCAAACTTAAACAAAAATATGACTACTTGTAAGAAATTGTTGTCAAATTTGGATGAGAAACAAAAGACTTTATGGTTACTTAAAAAAGAGATTGTATGAGAAACTTCAATTGGTCAAATCATGAGAAAGGCTTGATATAATGATTGTGATTGATGAATTATCTTTTAGTAATGTAGTAGGAAAATGTTTTATAGACTTATTAAATGAGTTAGAGCAATAATTTATTGTTCTTGGTTGTAGAACTAGAGCAAAAGATATGTTTAAGCTCTATATGCAAGAAAAGTGTAAATTGAAGAATTTTTCTGCAATTGTCTGCAATAGTATGTCAACCTCTAATACATGGATGTCTATGTAAGATATCAATTATATTGTTTTGATTGCTCTTGATGCAAGTTGAACTTTGCATAAAAAGATTATCAATTTTTGTGGCATTCTTATAAGGGAAAATTTATTGATATGGTTATGGAAAAATATTTTTTAGATGTGAAATAAAGCGTTTTGACTATTACAGTTGATAACGGTTCTTCTATTATTGTTGTTTTGTTGCATTTGTTTAAAAGTATTATAAAATTGGACAACTTTGGTGCTTGATAGGAGTATATACATGTAAGGTGTTTTGCTCATATGGTAAATTTGATTGTTTACAATGGATTGAAAGAGCTCAATGATCTTTCTTGGAGACTCGTAGAGTTGTTAAATATATGAGGTCTTCTCCTTCTATGATGCAAAAGTTTAAAGCTTGGGCTAAAAGTGCAAACATTACATGCAAAAGTATTTTGTCTCTTGATATTCCAACTCGATATAACTCAACATACTTATGATCGATATTGCTAAAAAAGTTGAAAAAATGAGCAAATACAACAATCATTTTGTATTACAATTTCTTGAAGATGACAAAGTAAGTGGTCCTCCTACTGATGAAGATTGACATGCCATTCGTGAATTTTTAGTACGGTTAAAAGTATTTTATGATGTGATGCTGAAAGCTTCTTCAACTTTACAGATTACTACCAATGTTTTTTTGTCTGAATATAAACTTCATAGAGACATCAAACAATTTGTTGCAAGTGATAACTTATCACTAAGAACCATGACATTTTACATGCAAAGTAAGTATGAATAGTGTAACACCCAAGAATTTTTAGATTACTACCAATGTTTTTTTGTCTGAATATAAACTTCATAGAGACATCAAACAATTTGCTGTAAGTGATAACTGATAAGTGTGTATTTTGCACACTTATTCATACTTTTCATTCTTGTTTCGATTAGTTTATCCTCGAGTGTTTGAGTTTATTTGACGTTGTTGGTGAGATTGTGCAGATAAGTTGGGTTTTAACAGGTAAAGGCGGAATTGGGGCGAAATTAGGGAATAAAGAAGAAAAGGAAGCAAAGATGAAAAAGAGTCGGATCACGATCGATCGTGATCGTACTGCGATCGATCGTGATTCGAGAGAAATTCATTCCAGAATCCAGAGACGGCCCGACTGATCGGGTTCAGCATCACGATCGATCGCGATTGTCAAAAGTTTCGTTCAAAATTTCCCGAGCCAGCCCGACCAATCGGGCTCAGCACCTCGATCGATCGTGATCGAGGAAAATTTCACTCAAAAGTCTAGAGGCCGCCCGATCGATCGGGCTTTGCAACCTCGATCGATCGTGATTAGCAGAAATATAGTGCTTAAGTGTCACGCGATCACGATCGATCGTGATCACATTACGATCGATCGTGATTGCGGGAAATTACAAAAATCTGATTTTTCAATTAATTGATCGGGTTGATCTCGGCCGTTGACTGATGGACCGCGACCCGAAGTTAAGAAAAGATAAAAGTCTGAGGAGGAGGCAGGTGAGGGGAACGGCGAAATAGAGAGAAAAACCCTACGGGGATATCGGAGGCCGGATCGAGCAATTAGCGAGGAACGGGCGAATTCGACGGAAACTTCTGAGTTTTTGTTTCTTCTTTTCTCTTCCAGCATGAATTACTTTATTTTCTCTAGAGTTTTCTTTAATTTCAGCATGAACTAAACTTTCGATTCTAGGGTTTCGACGTAACTCTGTTATGAATATTTCATTGTTTTAATTTAAGTTTTTAGTTTTCTTATTCTTTTCTGTGTTGAGTAATCTATTTTGAACGTAATACTTAGGTTTGCTTGATCACCAAAACTAAGAATATTAGGGTTAATTCGGGATGCGAGAGCGGAGAATTTAACTGTGCACTGAATAGATTACCTTAAAAAGGATCCTAGGCTAGAGATAGTTAGGGCGTTTGAGTGGTAATATAATTTCTTGCTCTTAATGTATTCAATTAATTCTCATGATTAGAGACCGAGAGGTGATAATTCGTTAATTGAATAAGTTTGTCTTTGCTCGAGAGAGATTGATGAATATTTTTGTGAAATTGCCATCAACACGAAGGAATAAGGATTAATTACTTGAATTAGGGTTGTTAGATAGGATTAGCTAAGTGAAATCGAATCCCTGGAAATTTTCTCATCATATAATCTTACTCTTTTATATTCAATTCTATTATTTAAATTGTTCAATTTCTTTTATTTGAATTATTTTAGTTTAAAATCTTAAATCATCAACATATTATTTCTTTTCAATTTAAACTGAAATTTAGATATTTAATATTTAACATATTTATTCCTCGTGGGATCAACACTCGTACTTATACACACTTTATTACTTTTACGACACCTGCACTTGCGTGTAGTTTTTCGCAACAAGTTTTTGGCGCCGTTGCCGGGGAATTAATTTTGTTATTATTGAATTATTTGATTTCAGTTTATATTTGAATTTTCTTTTGCTGTTAGGCTTAATCTGTATTATTTGCACATTATAGGTGTATGCGAAAATTAGGTACTGCCAACCTAATCCCTCTCGACGCTGAAATTGAACGAACCTGTCGCCGAAATCGAAGGGAAACAAGACAAGCAATTATGGCAGATAATCAAAATGCCGATGTACAACTGATTATCGAGACTGAGGGAGTCGGGCGACGAACATTGCTCGATTATGTTATGCCATCCATGGACGGGGTTCAATCAGCAATTCGAAAACCTGCCATCACGTGCAACAATTTTGAAATTAAGCCGGGGACAATACAAATGATTCAACAGTATCAATTTTGCGGTCTGCCTAATGAGGACCCCAAGGATCATATTGCTAGCTTCGTCGAGGTCTGTGACACTTTTAAATACCATAATGTCTCTGAGGATGCTATCAAGCTCAGGTTGTTTCCCTTCACACTAAGAGATCGCGCGAAGACTTGGTTGAACTCCTTACCTTCGGATTCAATTACCACATGGAATGAATTAGTGCAGAAATTTCTATCCAAGTTCTTTCCCTTTGAAAAGATGGCGAAACTCCGCAATGAGATCACCAATTTTGCTCAATTTGATGGTGAGACAATCTATGAAGCATGGGGCCGATTCAAGGAGCTTTTGAGAAGATGCCCCCAACATGGTCTACCACAATGGATGCAAATACAGACATT
This sequence comes from Begonia masoniana, assembly GCA_022432975.1. NCBI lineage: Eukaryota > Viridiplantae > Streptophyta > Magnoliopsida > Cucurbitales > Begoniaceae > Begonia > Begonia masoniana. Next base: position 39,330,226 of record CM039515.1, read on the forward strand.
CTTCATTGGCTTATCAGTTCCTACACGGACTCTTGTCAATTCAGCAGCTGGTGGATCACTATTACAAAAGACGGAAGTGGAGGTGTTTAACCTGTTAGAGGAGTTATCCCTAAATAATGATTAGTGCCCGGTTGAACGTCAGATTTTGAGGAGGCAGCTAAATACCCCAGAAATGGAAGCGATAAAAGCATTGACTACTCAAATTGCTTCCCTTACTCAGCACATCTAAGGTAATCAAGCTCCAGTTAATGCAATTCATTCCCCGATCATACAATGTCAGTGGTGCCAAGGATCACATGCTAGTGAGAACTGTCAGCAAGGGAACCTAATGGCTAGTGGTTCATCTGAACATGCCCAATATGTGGGAAATTATAATCGACCAACGCTCCAGAATTCAGGTAATTATTATAATGGAAGGCGCAACAACCACCCAAATTTCTCATGGAAGAACCCGAACAATGCCATTCAGATGCCACAAACTAATCAATCGGGACCTCCCTTTCCAGAAAGAAAACCTAATCTAGAGGATTTAATAGCCAAGATGGGAGAGCGCACCAGTAATATGATTGCTGAAATGGGGGAGCACACCAATAAATTTATGGCTGAAACAAGAACAACCTTGAAAAACCAGTCAGCTCAAATTCGAAGTTTGGAAACTCAAATGGGCCAGATGGCAGCTGCATTAAATGGTCGCCCTCAAGGCGCATTACCCAGCTCCACTGAAGTCAATCCTAGAGGCCAGTGCAATGCCATCACACTTCGGAGTGGAGCAGTGATTGACAATAGTACCAAAGAAAATAAGAAAGTGGTCGCACATGACGGAATGCATTCGTCATCATCCGAGTCCACACCAAATGATCAAGAGCAGATGGCAGCTCCTTCTCAGATATCAAAGGAGATCATCCCAAAAGTCCCTTTCCCACAACGCTTGAAAAATGCAAAGTTGGATAAACAGTTTGAAAAATTTTTGAACGTGTTCAAGCAGCTTCATATCAACATTCCATTTGCCGAAGCCCTGGAGCAAATGCCAACTTATGCAAAATTTTTAAAAGAGGTTTTATCCCATAAAAGGAAAATAGAGGATTGTGGTACGATCGCCCTTTCTGAAGAATGCAGTGCAATAATTCAACGTAAACTACCACAAAAGTTGAAAGATCCGGGTAGTTTTACAGTTCCATGTGAGATTGGAAATTACATCTTCGAGCGTGCATTATGTGATTTAGGTGCAAGCATCAATCTAATGCCTCTTTCTATCTTTCAAAGGCTTGAACTAGGGGAAGCAAAACCAACAAGGGTAATTCTACAGATGGCCGACCGATCAATCAAACATCCAAGAGGAATAATCGAATATGTGTTGGTTAAAGTCGACAAATTTATATTCCCAGCAGACTTTGTAGTTCTCGACATGGCGGAAGATCGAGACATCCCTATTATTTTGGGCAGGCCATTCTTAGCTACAGGGGGTGCCTTGATTGATGTTCAGAGGGGGAGTTGAAATTACGTTTGCAAGATGAAGAAGTGACGTTTAATGTCTTTAACTCCATGAAGTATCCAACGGCCAGCGATGATATATTTAGAATTGACTCTCTCGAATCAGCGGTGGACGGAGTTTCTCTTCAGTCTAGTGATCCTCTCGAGGTGGCTTTACTAAATCATGATGTGTTTTTTGATTTTGACTCTTCTGCGCAGGAATTTATATCATGGATGGATTCGTTTGAGCCTAATCGAAGAAGGTATTTTGAAAGTTTGGGGGAGCCACCAGTTAGAGTCTTACCTTCTATTGAGAGCCCACCCGAGTTGGAGCTAAAGCCACTACCGTCCCACCTCAGGTATGCATTTATTGGTGCTAACTCAACTCTTCCAGTCATTATTGCAGGTGACTTATCTAAGACGGAGGAGGAGAAATTGTTGCGAATACTTCGGACATACAAGGTGGCTATTGGGTGGACACTATCAGATATCAAAGGAATCAGTTCTTCATTTTGCATGCATCGGATTTTAATGGAAGAAGAGCATCGACCATCTGTAGCGCATCAACGCCGTTTAAATCCAGCCATGAAAAAGGTTGTGCGGAAGGAAGTTTTAAAGTAGTTGGACGCAGGGGTTATCTATCCGATCTCAGATAGTTCGTGGGTGAGTCCAGTGCAGTGTGTGCCAAAGAAAAGTGGAATGACAGTAGTAAAAAATAAGAATGATGAGTTGATTGCATCTAGAACAGTCACCGGTTGGAGAATTTGTATAGATTATCAGAAATTGAACAAGGCTACACGCAAAGATCATTTCCCATTGCCGTTTATTGATCAGATGTTGGATAGACTTGCTGGGCACGAATATTATTGCTTTCTTGATGGGTATTCTGGATATAATCAGATTGCTATTGCCCCAGAAGATCAAGAAAAGATGACTTTTACATGCCCCTATGGTACTTTTGCATTCCGTCGGATGCCTTTCGGGTTATGCAATGCACCAGCTACATTTCAAAGATGCATGATGGCTATTTTCTCACATATGGTGGAGCGCTTCATAGAAGTCTTCATGGATGACTTTTCAGTATTTGGATCTTCATTTGACTCATGTTTGAATAATCTGTCCAAGGTGCTCGAAAGGTGTGTTGAGACAAATCTAGTACTTAATTGGGAGAAGTGTCACTTCATGGTGAAAGAGGGTATTGTATTGGGCCATCGTATTTCAGCACAAGGTATTGAGGTGGACCGGGCTAAAATTGTCGCTGTCGAGAGGTTACCACCGCCGACGACAGTAAAAGGAGTGCGGAGTTTTCTAGGGCATGCAGGATTCTACCGGAGGTTCATAAAAGATTTTTCTAAGATTACCAAGCCACTATGTTAGTTATTGGAAAATGGAGTACCATTTGTTTTTACTGCTGAGTGTCTTGCAGCGTTCAATGTGTTGAAGGAGAAACTTGTGTCGGCGCCAATCATAGTCGCACCCGATTGGGAATTACCATTTGAAATTATGAGTGATGCCAGTGATTTCGCGGTAGGAGCAGTTCTGGGGCAGAGAAAGGATAAGACCTTCCATACAATTTATTACGCCAGCCGCACTCTCAATGTTGCCCAACTTAATTATGCCACCACTGAGAAGGAATTGTTAGCAGTAGTCTTCGCATTTGACAAGTTCCGTCCCTATGTTATCGGCAACAAAGTCACAGTTTATACGGATCATTCGGCTATTAAATATTTGATGGAAAAGAAGGATGCCAAGCCTCGGTTGATTCGTTGGGTATTACTTCTGCAGGAATTTGATATTGTGATCAAGGACAAGAAAGGCACAGAGAACTTGGTAGCTGATCACCTATCTCGATTGGAAACACGAGCTCATGTATCCGATAGTGACGTTCAAATAGCTGAAGATTTTCCAGATGAAAAGATCATTGCAATCGATGCGTTACCGTGGTATGCTGATTATGTGAATTTTCTTGCCAGTGGGGTTATACCGTCTGATTTGTCGCACCACCAAAAGAAGAAATTTTTCACCGATGTCAAGCGATATTATTGGGAAGAGCCGATTTTATATAAACATTGTGCCGATCAAATCATCCGACGTTGTATCCCGAAAGACGAAGTGAACTCTGTATTAACCCACTGTCATTCGTTGGAATGTGGCGGACACTTTGGTGGACTACGAACAGCAGCTAAGGTCCTTCAGTGTGGATTTTATTGGCCCTCCTTGTTTAAAGATGCATATTCGTTTGTTGTCGCTTGTGATCGATGTCAACGGACCGGTAATATTTCTCGTCGTAATGAGATGCCTTTGAATAATATTTTGGAAGTTGAGCTGTTTGATGTATGGGGTATTGACTTTATGGGACCGTTTCCATCGTCGTACAATAACAAATACATTCTTTTGGCGGTGGATTATGTCTCCAAGTGGGTTGAAGCTATAGCTACGCCAACCAATGATGGCAAGGCGGTCTTGCGTTTTCTGCAGAAGAATATTTTCACTCGCTTTGGCACACCTCGAGCTATCATTAGTGACGAGGGAACTCACTTCTGCAATAGGCAGTTTGCAACACTACTCAATAAGTATGGGGTAAAGCATCGCAAGGCACTGGGATATCACCCTCAATCGAATGGGCAGGCCGAAGTCTCTAATCGAGATGTGAAGAAGATCCTTGAGAAAACAGTTGCAAATTCAAGAAAAGATTGGGCTCGCAAGTTGGATGATACTTTATGGGCATACCGGACCGCATTCAAAACTCCTCTGGGTATGTCCCCGTATAGGTTGGTATTCGGGAAAGCATGTCATTTACCGATTGAGTTGGAACACCGTGCTTTGTGGGCAATGAAGAAGCTGAATTTTGAGATAACAGCCACAGGCCAGAAACGTCTTCTACAAATCAATGAGCTGGACGAACTGAGAAATAATGCGAATGAGAATTCAAAAATATACAAGGAGAAGACCAAAGCATGGCACGACAAGCACATTGTGGAGAAAGATCTATCCCCCGGACAACAGGTACTTTTATTTAACTCCCGTTTGAAATTGTTTCCAGGAAAGCTAAAGTCGAGATGGTCGGGTCCCTTTACGGTGGTGCAAATATTCCCTCATGGAGCTGTTGAGTTACAATGCGCCGATGGCACGACATTCAAGGTGAACGGCCAACGAGTGAAACCTTACTTTGGCTGCACTATTCCAAGTAACTCCTCGGTCACTCAACTCATTCCCGAAGAGTAGACGCACCCTTACGTCCGGCTGAAGACGGTAAATCAAGCACTTAGTGGGAGGTAACCCATTGAATTGAATTTTATTTTATTTCATTTTATTTCATTTTAGTTTTTATTTTTTATTTTTATTTTTTATTTTTTCTTTTTCGGTATTTTTAATGATTCTTTTTGTGTTCTAGTTTTATATAAAAAAAAAAAAATTGAAAATGACAGAAATTTAAAAAGGAGGGATAGTCGATACATCGACTATCACCCTTCACCGAGCGCGAAACTCAGCCCCGACGACCGACACTCTAGCTCCGCCAAGGTTCACCCACACTCTCAGCTCCGACCACCACCCTCAGCCGTCTGCGCCGTCTTTCCACCGAGTTTCCTCACCGCGAGCTCCTCTGTTCCAGCGCTCCGATTCTCTGCTGCTCTCTCTGCCCCTCGACATTCTTCGTCGCTCACTCGCCGCCCTCTCTGTCCAGGTTTTTCAGCGTTGGATTGTGGCCATTATTCAGCTAAAATTTATTGCACTCTTTGGCTGCTACATTAGTATTCAAGGGTTATTGGCTGGACGATTTCTCTGACTGCTACACAAGTTTGGGGGTTTTTGATTGTTGCCATTTTGCATTGCTCACTTTCTGTCAGTGCTGCCCACCAGCTATTTGCTGAATTGCCTGCAAGGATATTTGTTTGACTAGCACTCACTTAGTTCATCTTTGCCGTGCTGTTTGGAGGTTTGGGCTACTTTGCTGGTTGTTTCGTATTGGGTTATTTGTGAAACAACTACAGGTCTGAGCTTTATACAATGGCTTCTAAGCGCTTGAGAACGTCTTCTAGTGCCTCCAGCTCTTCACGGCCAAGTCCGCTTCCACATTCGTTCCTCAATGATGAGGCGAAGACATTTTATCAACAATTTATGTTGACGGACAAGGCCATAATTTGTGAGGTCCAATTCCAGCCAGACCGCAGTGATGGAAATATCTTGGCAATGCTCCAACAGAGGAATTGGGGGGAAGTCGCTGTCTTAGGGGGTGATGCAAATGTGAGCGTAGTTCGAAAATTTTACGCTAATCTGAAGGCCTCGAAAACTGACGCACCGGTCACTGTCAGAAATAAGGTTATTGATTTCTCCGCTGAAGTAATTAATGCAAAATTTGGATTGCCAAATATCCCGGATGACGAATTCCAATCATTACTGACCGCTGGACCTGATTATGACGCAATTTTAAGCGAGATGGGCCATCGACGGGCTCAATGGGTTTACACAAGGTCTGCTAATACTTTGCCGCGTTATCTAGTTCCGAGCAGCTTGAATCGATATGCTCAAGCTTGGTGTAGGTTCATTCGGTGTAATCTGATGCCGACTTCCCAAAAAACCGAATTTACTAGAGAACGTGCAGTGCTGCTTTACTGCATTTTAAAAGGCATGTCGATTGATGTCGGACGGATTATACATAACAATATTGCAGCATACCGTCACCACACGGTGAACGCGGTTCACATTCATCCAGTATTGATCACACAGCTTTGTGTTACCCAACACGTATTGATGAATTCTGATGACAAACCTTGGGTCCAGCAAACTGTCTTTGGCTCATCCAACATATCGCGGATAGCTAACTGGCCTCATGGTCGGGCTCGTCCTGATGGATTGGGATTTATTGAATATGATCTCGAAGCGGAGGTTCCTCCTCAACCCATGCCGGCCCCTCGTCTCTCCAAAGGGACTCCGTCCTTTTCCATACCAAGAATTCGCCAAAACGACGCTGATGCTCGCCTTAAACGGCGCTATAAAACGAAGGGGCTGATCCTAATACAGTTGGCGCATCTTCCTCCTCTGCTGGGCCATCTTTTTCTCCGGCTTCGGATGATGTTAAGCAAATGTTCGAGGCTTTAACTCTTGGTCAACAGCGGTTGGAGCACTGAATTCAAGATCTTCAAGCGTGTGATTTGGAGCGCTCACTTTATGAAGCGCAGTATATGGCTTCCTTCAATGCTTATCACGGCTTTTCCGCACAATCCACTCCTCCGTTCCCCATGTACCTAGATCGCCTTTCTCAGCCATACGACCCTCCACAAGAGGGTGACGATGCTGATCTTTCGGACTCACTCTCCGATTCTTTATGAGGTACGCTGCTTCACCCTTGCCTTTCCATGTTCTGTTTTTATTTTAGACTCATTGTGGACAATGTAGATTTTAAGTTTGGGGGTGTTGGGGTGACTTTTAGCGTACTTTCTGATTAGCCAAAATTTTTGTGATCTTATTGTCTCGATTGTTGATTTGATGTGTCAATGACTGGATCTGTGATTTCCGTATACCTTTGCTTCTTGGATACTTACATTGACTCTGGTTTATTTTGAGATTCTCATCTTGTTGCGCACGTGTTCATCTTCATTTGACTTAATTTGTTAGTTATAGCACGTGCAGTCTATAAAGAGTGAACCAAACACGGTAAGGGAGTGATTGAGTTTGCACACTATAAGGGAGAGCACCTCCAGTTAAAGTAGTGAGAGACAGTGAGAAATGAATCCTTCTTAGTTTTGCCCTGCATTCGCGAATGCGAAACTTGGTTTAGCATGATGAAAGAATGACTTAGGCCATTGTTGAATCGTTTGAGCCTTTTTGAACACACCCTTTTTGTGTCTGTTATCGACACCCATAGTCACCTCATTGAGCCTATGATTGACCATTTCATTTGTACCGTTATGTGAGCTTACCTTAAGACTATTTTACCTATCTGACCAAAAGAGCACTGGGTTATTATTGTTGGTCGAGGGAGAATAGGAGAAAGGATGGTGATTCGAGAGAAAAAGAACTCCTTTGTCTTATGATTTATGTTTATTGTTTTCTGTTGACATTCCTCTATTCGTGTTGTTGTACAGAAAAAGAAAGACATCAAAGACGTCCAAAAAAAAAAAAAAAAGGTGCATTTGTTAGTTTTCATTTTTATTTATGTTGGTTCAATTTTAGTACATTAATGACAAAGGAGTTAGACTGAGTAACGGTGAGTGAAATAAGTTTTGGGGTGAGATAGAGAAAAAGGAAGTGTGAACAAATCTCTCTAAGCATGAAAGGATTGATGAAAATGTTGAGTGGTTGAGATAAGGAAGGATGAATAGTGCTCTCTAATTAGCCTTGATTCCTAAAAATTCATACCTTTTAACCTGGCCGAACGTTATAAGCCGAATGAAAGTCCTATCAACTTTTGTTTTGCTTTACTGATTTCCGCTACTAGTGAATAATGGGCAAAGCTGGAAAACGATCAGAGTGATTGGAGTGTTCTTAAGAGTGTTTGCCTTTACCTTAGACGCATGTGCGAACCTTTCAATTTAAGGAAATTGGGAATGAACACACACACACACACGAGGAACTCTTAATATACTAGTGTTGATGTTTTATTACAAGTTACTAATTGCAAAGAGTTTATCTAAGATGATTGGTATACTTGTGTCACGCTGAGACGAACTATTGAAATTTGCAATCTAGATTGTTTGATCATGATTTCTTGGCTAGTCTTTTTGATTGAGAATGGGGATATTACTTTAATTGTGTTGATTTCTTTTCGCTTGAGGACAAGCTTTCGTTCAAGTTTGGGGGTGTGATAAGTGTGTATTTTGCACACTTATTCATGCTTTTCATTCTTGTTTCGATTAGTTTATCCTCGAGTGTTTGAGTTTATTTGACGTTGTTGGTGAGATTGTGCAGATAAGTTGGGTTTTAACAGGTAAAGGCGGAATTGGGGCGAAATTAGGGAATAAAGAAGAAAAGGAAGCAAAGATGAAAAAGAGTCGGATCACGATCGATCGTGATCGTACTGCGATCGATCGTGATTCGAGAGAAATTCATTCCAGAATCCAGAGACGGCCCGACTGATCGGGCTCAGCATCACGATCGATCGCGATTGTCAAAAGTTTCGTTCAAAATTTCCCGAGCCAGCCCGACCAATCGGGCTCAGCACCTCGATCGATCGTGATCGAGGAAAATTTCACTCAAAAGTCCAGAGGCCGCCCGATCGATCGGGCTTTGTAACCTCGATCGATCGTGATTGCGGGAAATTACAAAAATCCGATTTTTCAATTAATTGATCGGGTTGATCTCGGCCGTTGACTGATGGACCGCGACCCGAAGTTAAGAAAAGATAAAAGTCTGAGGAGGAGGCAGGTGAGGGGAACGGCGAAATAGAGAGAAAAAACCTATGGGGATATCGGAGGCCGGATCGAGCAATTAGCGAGGAACGGGGAATTCGACGGAAACTTCTGAGTTTTTGTTTCTTCTTTTCTCTTCCACCATGAATTACTTTATTTTCTCTAGAGTTTTCTTTAATTTCAGCATGAACTAAACTTTTGATTCTAGGGTTTCGACGTAACTCTGTTATGGATATTTAATTGTTTTAATTTAAGTTTTTAGTTTTCTATTCTTTTCTGTGTTGAGTAATCTATTTTGAACGTAATACTTAGGTTTGCTTGATCACCAAAACTAAGAATATTAGGATTAATTCGGGATGCGAGAGCGGAGAATTTAACTGTGCACTGAATAGATTACCTTAAAAAGGATCCTAGGCTAGAGATAGTTAGGGCGTTTGAGTGGTAATATAATTTCTTGCTCTTAATGTATTCAATTAATTCTCAGGATTAGAGACCGAGAGGTGATAATTCGTTAATTGAATAAGTTTGTTTTTGCTCGAGAGAGATTGATGAATATTTTTGTGAAATTTCCATCAACACGAAGGAATAAGGATTAATTACTTGAATTAGGGTTGTTAGATAGGATTAGCTAAGTGAAATCGAAACCCTGGAAATTTTCTCATCATATAATCTTACTCTTTTATATTCAATTCTATTATTTAAATTGTTCAATTTCTTTTATTTGAATTATTTTAGTTTAAAATCTTAAATCATCAACATATTATTTCTTTTCAATTTAAACTGAAATTTAGATATTTAATATTTAACATATTTATTCCTCGTGGGATCGACACTCGTACTTACACACACTTTATTACTTTTGCGACACGTGCACTTGCGTTTAGTTTTTCGCAACAATAACTTATCACTAAGAACCATGACATTTTACATGCAAAGTAAGTATGAATAGTGTAACACCCAAGAAAACAGTTAGACTTAATCTCGTATTCAAAGACAAGTTTATGTTTTACTTTACTATTATAATGATTATGGAGTATTTGGAGAAAATAATTGATAAGTGTGTATTTTACACATTTATTTATACTTTTTACACATTTATTTATACTTTTTACACTTGATTTGATAAGTTTCTCTCAAGTGTTTGAAAGAATTTGATGAATTTTGTGCAAATATGTAGAAAGTTGAATTATAACAGGAAGAGAACAGAAAAAGGTTTACGAAGAAAGAAAAAGAAGAAACAAAGTGGAATGGAAGAAAAGGAGAGAGAGCAGAGAAGGAGGCGAAAAGAATACAGAGTTAAGAGAAAAGAAAACAGAAGAAGTGCCGATCGATCGATCGCTCATGTCAAGCGATTGATCGGCTGGAGGGAAATATTATTGAGAAAAATTGTGCACGAAACAGAGAAGGTGCCGATCGATCGCTCATTCCTGCGATCGATCGGATGAAAAGAAGAAGAATTACCGCAGAAAAGAGGGCGATCGATCGCCACATTTCAAGCGATCGATCGAGACACGATTTATAACAGGCGATTGATCGGCTTCTTCCAGCGATCGATCGCTCACAATTTTGGAAAGATTACGTATTCTAATCTGCATCGTGAATCTTAAGACACATTGAATCTCAACCATTAATGGGCTGAAGCAATAGAATTAAACCTAGAAAAAGCAGAGAGGTATTCGGCATTCGGCGATTTTGGCAAGCAGAAGGAGAGAGCGACAATTTTGGAGACTTTCTACGAAGAAGAGAGGAGATTTCTCATCAAGCATAGTTTTCTCTATTTTCCTTCACTTTTTCTTTATGAATATCATGAATATCATTATTTTTGTTGTTTCTCTTTATTCTAGCATGAACTAAATTTCTCTTCTAGGGCTACGATGTAGCCAGACAATGTTTATTTTCTATTTCTTTGTTTAATTAAATTCAATAAGTATTTCTTCTAATATTGTTGACGTATTTAATTTCTGTTCTTAAAGCTTGTAAATTTCTGGCCAATCTTTACTTGATTTTTGAGGTGTTTTGAGACTGAGAGGTGATAAACACGTGAGCACTGAAATTAATGTCATAAATATGCGTAGGCTAGAGATAGTTACAGTATTGATGTGATCATTGTGATTTCTTAATTGAATTGTATTTGATTAATGTAGGATTTGAGACTGAGAAGTGATAACCCATTAATCAGATAAACTAAGCAATGCTCGAGAGAGATTGTATTAGAATTTAACGAAATCGATAATCAACATAGGGAGAATACTTATGAATATAATTAGGAAGGAATGAAATAAATGTTGTCTTGGTGAAATCGTAGTACCTAGGCATTTATTAATTAAATTTAATCTCATTTTATCTATTTCGTTATTTCACATTAGTTTATTTTATTTGTTTTGATTGTTTAACTTAATTTCAATTCTTAAAACCATAAAACATGTGTTCAATTTAGAATTAAGATTAATAAATCTGATTATTAATTAACAAGTTCTCGTGGGTTCGACACTCTACTTATCATTTTATTACTTGTTGCGACTCGTACACTTGTGAATTATTTTTCACAACAATAATACGAGTAGAAGCAAAAAGTTGTTTAGAGTGCACCTTCTAAGTCAACCAAGTGACAATTATGAAGTAGTACATGAGCCAAGGCGTTTAAAGCGATAGACGTGCAAAAAAATGCGAATGAGACGCCCGGGGTGTGCAAGAAGCACGTTGGGCATGCATGGACACACTGGGCTCACGACGTGCAGCCAGAGCGGCCCTTTCACGTCTCGACTTTCCAAAAACCCATTTTAGTAAGTTTTTGATGTTTTAAGGTTTCCAAATTTAATATTTTTGAATTTATTAAGGTTTCCTATATTTTTAGGGATATTTTGGGTTATTTACCATTATTTTTTGGAGTTTATTTAATCATATTTAAACACCCACTTTGTATCAAATTATACATGTTAAACCTAGCACTTATTTCTCCTAGAACTCGCGAGTTGGCTCCTCGTTTCTGTAGAATTTTCAAGATAAGTCAAACCTAATAGACTTTCACCCTCAAAGAAGTAAACACATGAATTTACATGCTTGAGAGAGAGGTCAGAATTTTCATTATTGTTAGGGTTCCTCCATGGGAATCATTCGATTATGATTATTCTGTTCACTTTGTTACAGTAATACTCAACGAATCTATGGGTAGGTTAATTCAAAATTGAAGGATACCCATCATGAGCAAAAGTCTATGTACTAAGGACTCGAGGTAAGTGATGTTTTAAGCGTTGATCCATTGATCTTGATCACAAAGTGTTAGGTTAAGTAGTTTCGTTACAATAAGACTTGAAGGACTTGCTTTTTTATTACGTTACGATATTAATGACTTGAGAATTTGTTTAATCATTATGATAAGATGAGGTTTACGATTGATGTTATATTTTTATGATTATATTGATGATGACGCTCGAGGATGTGTTATAGTATAGACTTTTGATTGTGATGTATTGTTAGATAATATGATTATGTTGACAATGATGTCGCTCGAGGATGTGTTATAGTATAAACTTTTGATTGTGATGTTTATTAGATGATATGATTATATTGACGATTATGTCACTCGAGGATATGCTTTGTTTGGTGATTTGATAGATGTAGAAATATTGATGCTTTTATGATATGTAGTAAGTTATGATAAATAGAAAGAACATACGAATTGACCCGAGGATATGTTATGTTTTGCATCATATGTTGTTTATGTATGACTCATGCATCATGAAAAAAAAATTTATGTTAAGAAAGATTTAAAGAGAACGAAACAAAGAAAGAAAGAAATACAGATAGATAGAAAAGACAAGACAAAAATACGAAAAGATGAGAGAACAGACTGAATAAACGTAACTTTTATTGTGAGGTGGGATTACGAGTTGGCTGTCCCATGATACAGGATCATGAGGTGCCTTCTCGATTCTCTAGACTGAATCACCTCCAACAAATGGACTGTATATTGAAACTAAAGCAATAATAAAAGACTTAGTGAGAAAGAACTGCAATAAGACTGTTTTCACGAAAATTACATCTGCATACATGTTCTCGATAGTTTATGCATCTCTTACTGAACGTTAGACTCATAGTTTGAACTTTGTGATGTAGGTGATGAACTTTATGATGTAGTTGATGAAATGAACAAATGAAAGGTGCAGTTGAAGATGTGCTCTCATGGCATGGTTATGCAGTGTTAATGCAAATAGTGATTCAAAGGCTATGAAGACGAAAACTTACGTTTTATTTCTATTTGAGTTAAAAGAGTTTTTATTTCACTTATTATTTCGTCATGTTTATGGATGAATTTATTAAGTATTGTTTTCAAATGACCATAGCTGATTTTATTTTGGTGAACACTTATGGATTTTAAGATTTTCGCTTTACGTTTTCAATGAAGTGATTTTGAAATTTTAAGTGAGCTCTTTAAAAGAAAAAATAAAGTAGAAGCGGTGCGTTACGGAGCATTACAAAAAGTAATGGTGAAATTTTAATAGAGTCAATCACTTCATGTATGTGGATGTTGTGCCTGATTCACGATATAAACTTAAGTTCGCGAAACATTGCCTAATGAAATTGGATGGAGTTGATATGACCAATGATTTGGTAATTGAATTAGAACATAAAATTAGAAGCTTGTATTTTGAGCACAAAGTGGATTCACAATCAGATGACACGGAACAAGCTTCTAAGCATGTGTTAGATGGTGTTACTCATGACAATATGGATGATGACAAGTTTGAGTCAATATTTCAAGAAGAATTGACTCATGAAGATGAGTTAGGTGCTAGAAATGAAGTTAAAAATTATTTGTCAGAAAACTTAGGAGTTTTCAAACCATATGGATACCTTGAATTGGTGAAGAATGACTGTTCAGAAGATCTAATTTTGAGTAAAATAGCAAAAGATATGCTTGATATTCCTATTTTTACAGTTGCCTCAGAGTCGATATTCAATTGTGGTGGTGGACTGTTAGATATATTTTGAAGTTTCTAAGCCTCAAAAATTTTAGAAGATCTCATTTGCATGAAAGGTTGGATTCGTACTTCAAATAGGCATATAAATATTTATATAACATTTGAAGAAATAGAATTTGAAAAAAGTATGAGTATTTATATTTTGTACTAATTAATACTAGTCGGTTATTCTAATTGTTTACTAACTTTTTGTAGAGTTTTATGATACTACAACGAAAACAAAAAAATATTGATTTCAAATGTATGATTTATTTGTTTTATGTTGTTTTTAATATATTGGTATTTGATGCATCATTTATTAAATTTACAAATTACAAATCTGATACTAGTTTGTTTCGAAGAATGAAGACTGAGCTTGGAAACATTAGTGGGCATCAAGATATACATTTAGACATCATCTTTACTTTAGAGTTTCCCTCTACTATTTAGACTTTAAAGTTGAATTGTGATTATTTTTCTTTGTTGAGTAATCTTTGTTGTTTTTTTTTTTTTTTTTTTTTGTGGTTGTAATTATTCTTCTTTATTAGAAGAATAATCTTAGTTATTTTAGGCATTGACATCGACGACAAACTTTCTTCTCTTAGATTTTATATTAGTTGAAGTTTGTTATCTTGTTTTTTGAATTTTTAAGTGAAAAGAGTTGATTTTTTTTTTTTAGAGAGAATTGAAGAATTTGAGAGAGAACCTTCAGTCCAACCCAAACTAAGGCTAAACCAAGTAAAAACCAGGCGCCCAAAATAAAAAATTTAAAACTGAACTGAACCGAAACCAAACCGAATAAAACTAAAAAATCGAGGGTTGATTTTTTATCAGTTTCGGAGTTTATTCAGTTCGATTTTGGTTCTCACATTCTGAAAACTGAGCCTAGTAGGTTCAATTCAAATTTAGTTGGAAAGAAAATCGAACCGAACCAATTCCCACCCTGGTTAAAAGGATGAAGTAAGGATACTTGTTTCAAATTAGACATAGTACAATTTTTTGAGATAGGAAGTTGAAACTAAAGGTAACTTGCATTTCATCCCTCCCATTCTTATTTATGCTACCAACATAAACTTGTTACAGCTTTGAATTGGAACCGAACATTATGTTATACTAGAGAAGAAAAAGAAATAAAGAAATAAAAATAAAATTCATTAAAGCTTATGCGGTTGAGGGACTGGTGTGAAGGGCAACCAATGAAAGCTTATGCGGTTGAGGCACTGGTGTGAAGGGCAACCAATGATGCATAAAATCCATTCTTTATGGTGATTAAGCTCTCATGCCTTCCTTTCTCTACAATAATGCCGTTTTTAACAACCGCAATCAAGTCTGCATGCTTAATAGTAGAAAGTCGATGGGCTACCACAACGGTCGTCCTATTTACCATCACTTTGTCCAATGCATCTTGCACAACTCTCTCTGATTCCGCATCAAGGGCACTTGTGGCTTCATCTAGCAGTAATATCTTCGGGCTTTTGATTATTGCTCTTGCGATTGCTACTCGTTGCTTCTGTCCCCCCGACAATTGCACACCTCGCTCTCCTACCACAGTCTCATATCCCTGCAGTTATGAGTTTTGGTGTCAATGTTTTCCTTTTCATGTTAAAAGACCTCATGTGACCAGAGGCTAAGTTCTAATAATCTTTTTCACCTGATTCAATCCACTAATGAACTTGTGGGCATTGGCCAACTCGGATGCCGCAATGATTTCAGCTTCTGTTGCGTCTCCTCCCTTTCCATATGCAATGTTGGTGCGAATAGTTTCGTTGAACAATATGGGTTCTTGACTCACCAAACCCATTTGCTGTCTTAACCACTTGAGTTGTAGCTTTTGGATTTCAACTCCATCCAGTAAGATACTACCTGAATCAGGATCATAAAATCTTTCCAACATTGCAATCACCGTGGACTTCCCGCTCCCACTTTCTCCAACCAGAGCAACTGTCTGAATCAATTTAATAATGCCAAAATATTGAACAAGTAAGTTCTTTTCCACATATATGTTAGAATTATATGATGATGATGATGATGCTGTAACTTTGATCAGATCAACTCTTACCTTGCCAGCGTGAATATGCAAAGAAAGATCTCTGAATATTTGAATATCTGGCCTTAATGGATATCTAAAGCTGAGATGTCGAAGTTGAATTTCTCCTTTAACGTCATCCAAAGTTGTGCCAGACTCATCACTTGGATCTATTGACGATTTTCTATCTATTATTGCAAATATGGAGGCAGCAGCTGATTTTGCTTTGGTGGTGTCTTGGCCCATTGAGCTCGAATGAGAAATTCCAGTGGCTGCCATGGTCAAAGCAAAGAAGACCTGCAGTATGATATTGTCAGTATCTGGTGATGTAAATTTAGGAGAATGAAGAATGATCCATGACTCAATGATTGTTGAGATGGAAACGAAACCTACCCGAAAAATTTGTGCAAATGTAACTCTACCCTGGTCAACGAATAGAGCCCCGACATAGAAAGTAGTCGCATAGACATTAAACAATAAAAAGAAGGAAACTCCAAATCCTATTCCGCTGATCAAGCCCTGCCTTATTCCTGTCTTCAACGGGCCTTCACACTTCTGCCTATAGGTCTCCATCACCTTCTCTTCAGAGCAGAATGAAGCAACTGTTCTTATACCTCCTACTGCATCGTTTGCCACTTGGCTGGCCTCTTCATACATTGCCTACAACCATATTGAAGTAACACCAATGAGAGATAAGTAGGGGTTGGAAAAAAAGGAAGAGAATGAAGTTGTAGATTACCTTTGCATCTGCACTGAAACCTTTCATGAACTTGACTTGTACATATCCATTGATACCCAAGAGAGGAATCAAAGCAAGAACAACCAAAGCTAACTCCCAACTTGCCACAAAAGCAATCACCAGCCCAGAAATTGCAGCTGCAAGATTAGAGACATTCTGAGAGAGGGCATCCCCAACGAGAGCTCGCACACTGGCTGCGTCAGATGAGAGTCTCGACCCCACTGCACCACTCGAGTTATCAGGATCATCAAACCAGCTGACTTCCATGTTAACCACCTTCTCAAAACACATGGACCTTATGCGTTCAATTAACTTGCAACCGGCCACAGAAAAGAAGTAAGCTCTTGATGGGTTTGCAAGTAATGATGCAACTCCAAGAACTACATACATCAAGGCCCAGAATGTGGTGTCTTTTCTTAGTTGGTCTGGTGGCTTATAAAATGATTCAATAACGCTTGAAACTAGTAATCCAAAAATTGGCAATACAACTCCAGCAACTACAGCGGCAATGGTTCCAACAAAAAGCACAGGAATCTCGGGCTTGTTCAGAGCCGCAAGGCGACTGAGAGGGACTTCTGGAGAATCTTGTTGCGACTCGAAGGTATCTTCTTGATCGATATTAGCTGCATCTGGGAAGTTTACTCCAGCAGGTAACCCAAACACTGAAAATGAGTGGCGACTACTATTTCCAATTGATGAGCCACGACTAATTGAGTGTAAGTATGGCCCTCTTTGGCTTGTTTGCCTCATGGATCCAAACCTCGTGGATCCCATCCTCGCAGATCCCATCCTTGCAGATCCCATCCTTGCGGATCCTTGCTTCATGGATCTCAAAGAAAACTCCATCTTGTTCTGATCTTCAATCGTTTCAGAGTCTTTGTTCATTTCTTGCAAACGTACAAGCTGAGAGTATGCGCCGTCAGGATCCCTGATCAGCTCTGAATGGGAGCCTTATGATTTAAGAAATAAAATACTTGGTCAAGAGAGAACGAGAGAGACATGCAAATAAAGTGTGGGATACTAATAATTGTTGCAAAATAAGCACAAGCATCATACCTTTTTCTACCATCTTTCCTCTGTGAATGACGGCTATCATATCAGCATTCCTAACAGTGCTCAATCGGTGGGCTACGACAACAGTTGTTCGATTGACCATGATTCTATCAAGTGCGTCTTGCACTACCCTCTCTGATTCTGCATCAAGTGCACTTGTAGCTTCATCAAGAAGAAGAATTCTCGGGTCTTTCAAGATTGCCCTTGCTATGGCAATTCTCTGCTTTTGTCCACCTGATAATTGAGTCCCATGTTCTCCAACCAATGTGTCAAGTCCCTATATTTTAAAGGTGCAAAATTTATGTCAAAACACAAACTATGCTCATGGTTAATAAGATCAGAGCAAATTAAAGGTAAAACCTGGGGTAGGTTATCGATAAACTTAGCAGCATTAGCTAGTTCGGTAGCAGACTTTATCTCTTGATCAGTTGCACCATCCTTCCCATATGCAATATTCTCTCTAATGCTGGCAGTAAATAGTACAGGCTCTTGGCTAACCAGACCGATTTTTCCTCTAATCCATTTGAGCTGAAACTCTTTGAGGTTGATTCCATCGATGAGAACTGCACCCGACTGAGGGTCGTAGAACCTCTCTATCAGACTTATAATAGTTGACTTGCCACTCCCACTCTGGCCAACCATTGCAGCTGTCATTCCGCTACGGATGTGGATGGAGAAACCGTTGAATATTGGCTCGTCTGGTCTTGCTGGGTAGCTGAAATGAACATCCTTCAACTCTATCTCCCCGTGAATGTCATCTAGTTCTTTCCCTCTTGTATCATAGATATCGATTGGTGGTCTTCTGTTGATTGTCTCAAACATCTTAAATGCGGCAGCCTTACCAGCCGCAAAAGCACTCATACACGGGGATATCTGTCCAAGGGACCTAAAAGCATAATAAAAGCATCCCATCAGCCAAAGAAGATAATCATGTACATAGTTTGAGAGGTGAAGTAAAGTAACAAGGCAACTTACATTGAGCCAGTCAGCACTGCGACGATGATATTGATTACTTGTCCACCATCATATCCTTCATCTAAAATCAGCTTCCCACCATACCATACAGCCAAAGCGTAAGTACAGAAGACAATCAACATAACCATACCGGTACCAACTCCACTGATCAACCCCTCGTGAACACCTGACTTATAGGCATATACCAAAAATTTATTGTATGTACTGATGGCATGCTTCTCACCAGTAAATGATGCAACCTACGCAGGAGTGGAGTCAAATGATAAGTTCTCCTATCTTTGTTTTTTTAAAAAAGAAGGGAGAATATGCAGAAAGGATAGGAGTACATACAGTTATGATTGAACCAATTGTCTGCTCAACAACATTTGCAGCATTTCCATAAGCAAGTTGTCCGCGGGCAGCCATTTTCGAGAGCATGCGTGCGAGAGTTGCTCCGGATGCCACGAGAAGGGGGATAGCAGATATGAGGACGAGTGTTAGAAGCCATCCTTTGATGAAGGCTATAGCAAAGCCAGCAATGAAGGTCGTAAGGAGCTGCACTGTCTTCCCAACCTGCACAAATGAGTCGTGTGAGCAGAAGAAACACAAACCAAGCTTTGGTTTCTGGTATTATCGTACCTTTTCCCCCATTGCATCTTGTATGAGAACAGTATCACCAGACATCCTCCCAATCACCTCTCCAGTGTTGGTTTCCTTGTCAAAGAAAGCCACGTCTTGGCCCAGAATTGTCTTCAAGTACAAACCTCTTATTCTTGCGGCTTGTCTCTCCCCTGTGATCATCCAGCAAGTCACCTCTGAAAACAAAAATAAATAAAAAACAAAAACTCCCTTAACTTTTCGATCTATGCTTATAAACACTTCGTCTATTTCTTAGTAACAAACCGCCCCAATCAGTAGCTACTCACGGAGGAAGGCTGCAGCAGCGGCACCGAGCGACAAGTAAACGAACTTTAAACACACCTAAAATCAGCAAAGAGTTAACTTATTAGCAGTGGCTGATGTATTATGTTACAAGCAGGCAGTTGAACAATTAACGTTGTATTATGTTTTTTCGGTTACCTTGGAGACCACACCAACGACATTATTGGTTGTCTGGCTACTTCCGAAAGTGTCGATCATCTCGCCAAAGAGCACGGTCATGAGGGGCATGCACATTCCATTCCCCACGCCACCGATCGTTCCGATCACCATCAACAACTTGTCGGTGGAATTTGCAAAGGAGAAGAGCTTGAAAAATGGGACTGTCTTTAATTTCTCATCGGCCATACCCTCTTCTTCCCCTTTGGTTTCATGGCTTTTTCTTGAAGTTTTGGTGATTGGCGTCATGCCTACTTCTCTATTCATGTTACTCGGTGATTCCGGATCCCTACCCAGGTTGGCCATGGCAATAAGTTTTTCCTATCAATGCTTGTTTTCTTAGAAATTCAATGATCTTCTGTTCCTGCATAATATCATGAACAGGGATGACATTTAATCTAGTTGACTAACCATCATTTTGCATTCTTTCTTGTCTTGTTTGGGAAACCTGTGTATGGATTTACTTTGCTCATCTTGTTGGTTCATTAATGATATCTCTTTAATCTGCCTTATTTTCTTTGTTTAGGTTCTTCACAGAATTATCTCAGCTCTGTTTTTGAACATGCTGTTTTGTCTGTGCAGGAAACATTCACAGCAGACATGTTGGATAGTTATGCAGAGAAACATAGTTTAATGCAAATTCCACCATGATTTTGGAAAGAAGACCCTCTATACTTTCGAGAAAAAAAATCAAATAGAGGGAAATAGGGAGGGTGCCAGAAAAAGAAAGGCCTGTCTAGACTGTTGCAGGAGTCAGAAGGATTGAAAAAGATGACATTGAACGAAGAAGTAAGCATTAAAACAAAACAAAAACCAAAATTCTTTTACCCATCATGAATGATTCACATTAAAAACTCAGAAATCAAACTATTAAAGCATTGTAGGAAAAGGGTACCTTTTTAACGAGTTCAAACTTGCAGCTTCTTTTATGGAATTCACTTGAGATTTGAGGGGATGAGATAAGAGCGTTGGCTATGGATGCAGCAGAGCTCAAGCATTTATAATGGCGATGAAGAAGGAGAGGCTGACAAAAACATATAGGTATCGAAGTTTCCATTTTGCCAACCAGTCTGCTTGATCCGAAGCCCTGTTTTTCTCGTTCAAACTTTCAAATAATCGAATCTCGTGAAGACAAGCAACTCCTCTACTCGCTTAGGTCTTCATTTTTGTTATTTCCTATTTTTTATTATACAAGATTCCACCAACCTCGTAAAAGACGAGAGTTGGAATTTTAGATCAGATTTAGGCCTAATATCGACTTGCTGATTAGATGAAGTTGTTTTAAATTTTTGCAATCAAAGTTGAGAATCGAAACCACAGATGACGGTTAATGTTATGCATCTATAGCCGTTGATGAACTTGACAATCGACAAGACGTCCCCCTTCAGTATTATCTTCATCTTCAAGACTTCAACTCTCTTATTTTATTTTGTACATAATATGTAGCTCTACTTTTTCATACAACATGTTCTTTTGACCCACAGAAAAATAAAAAGAAAAAGTTCAAGCAATCGAGATGATGAAAATGTTATGTTATCCCAGGCACAAACAAACCATCTTTCTCGCATTTCAGTCACCGAATTTGCAGGGTAGTGCACCATCAAGAAAGCAACCTGCTTCAAGCTTTCTTCAAATCATTTGCAAAATATGTGTATTTTAATGAACACGCTAACAATTAGGATGTATGTTGCTAACGTCTCAAACTATAAAATGTTAGTTGTCCAAATTAAAAGTTTAAAGTGTCAATTGAAAAAATCTCTTTACTTCATGTTCCAATTCAATATTTACTTTATTATTTATAATGAAAATCATAAGTAAAAAAACTTACTTAAAAAAAAAGAGAAATTACCGATTATGACCACGAAGTATACGATTTTTTTTTGTGAAACCTTAAAGTATCAAATTTAACAATTCAAACCTTAAACTATCAAAAAACATAACAAAACAAATTCTACCGTCCGTTCGATCTGCGTCCGGTATCCATTTTGGCCGTATATCGGACGGACGGAAAACAATAGCGTCCGTTCATTTTAAATCTTTTGTCGTATACTGGACAGACGTTTCAAAATAGGGACCATCTGGTACATATTACGGACGGACACATGAAAATTTTGTCTGTCCGTACGTAAGTTTTGCCGTGGCAGTCGACGCGCGGATCAGATGGACTCTGTATTTAAGCGTCCGTCCTTTATTCTGTATATCCGTCTATTATTTGTAAGGCGTTTTATAAAAACAAACGGACACTTAAATACAGCGTCTGTCCGTTCTCGTGATTTATATCGAACCAGAGTCTGAAATCCGACATTTCACCGTGCCAAAAAATGATTTTCTCTCGACCCTCTTGCAAAATTTTTGCAGATTTGCGACTGAAAAACGCTTCAGGTAATAGCTTTCTCCCTTCTGATTGATTTAGTTCAATTTTTTTCGCAAGTGAGAAAAAATTAAAAATTTAGGCAGAGTTTCCTTTGTTTTTTGACTCCCCCATAGCTAGTATCATCCTACATATTCAACTACCCAAACAGGTCCAGTATTTTGCATCAAACATCAAGTGCATCCAACAAAAATACATCCAACTAAAATAAAGCTAACTAATGTAAAGTAAGTAAGAAAATCAAACTAAAGAACATCAGTTCTAGAAGTTTACATCATTTAACTAAGTGCATCAAACTAAATTAAAGTACATCAAACTACAGTGCATCCAACTACTATTCATCAAACTAATATATCCCATTGCTTGGTCATCCTCATCACCCCCATCATCCTGGTAGTCCATCATCCCCTATATGCACGTAATGAAAGTTATATTAGAAAATAATAATCATAATGAAAATAATAATGAGAAAAATGGGTTGGAATGTACCTACGATTGGGGATTGTCATTATCGTTATCTCCCACCATCGATTGGACTTTCTCATCATCGCCCACCATCGGTTCGGCATCATCGTCATCGCCCGACATCAGATAGGCATCATCGTCATTGGCCTCCACCAGGTCCTGGATGATCTGCCTCGTACCTCTGTGGTACTCCATCATCCCTCTGGGGTATTCCATCACCTCTCTCTGAGACTCTGTCAGAGTCACTTTGATACAATGGACTCTGTTTGAGAGAGACTCTATCTCCACCTTAACAGACTCCATATCCGCTCTAACAGACTCCGTGGGTTGCCCTATATGAGTGGGTTGCCGTACATGAGTGGGTTGCCTTGCATGAACATCATCCCCCTCATCTCCCCTCAACGTCCACATCTCATTTGTTTCAACGAGGACCGTCTGAACCAAATGAAGCTTGCCAAATGCCTCTCTGGCCCGCTATGATCTGAGCTGCTCTCCAGGCGGTAACTGAATCTCAAAATGCTCGATAATTTTTTGAATCAAGACACTATAAGAGATGTTCTTGTTCCGTCTACGCCAGATCTCACACATGTGACTTAAAATCATAAAACTGGGGTCGAACATTATACCGTTGTACAGTTTCTCCATGATATAGAGACACATGTAGCTAACGCGATCTCTATGTCCAACACGCGGTAGAATGGTGTGTGACAATTGGTTGTGGACAACGCGAGCTTTTACATTCAAGTCTTTAGCTTCTGGCTTAATGAACTGCACAATGTCAGAGTTCCGATGAATTTGCCTAATGAACTCTGTTCCCTCAGCTGTTCTAAGGATGAGACACTTCCGTTGGGCATGGTAGTATCTCTCTGCCCCTTCTGCGGCGAACCCGATCAATCGATTGACCATCTCCGGAGTAATGAGAATCTCTTTACCCAATATGTAAGTCTTTATATTTACCGGACGGTCTCTATTTTGAAACGTCTGTCCGGTATATGACAAAAGATTTAAAACAAACGGACGCTATTATTTTCCGTCTGTCCGATATACGACCAAAATGGATACCGAATGCAGATCGGACGGACGGTAGGGTTTGTTTTTTTATGTTTTTTGATAGTTTAAGGTTTGGATTGTTAAATTTGATACTTTAAGGTTTCACATAAAAAAAACATATACTTCGCGATCATAATCAGTAATTTTCCTAAAAAAATTAAACAGTTTTGATAAAAAAAACTTCTTTAAAATATAAATATATATTATATTATTTAAAGAGAAAAGGGAGAGTGTGTGAGAGAGAGAATAAGATGGAGATTTAGTAGTTATAAAATTTGTGTGATTATTTTAAAGCTTACAATAGAAAGATAGAAACATATAGGGAAAAAATAAAAGAAAAATCATGAACTATAGGGTAGATAGCAATTTAAACCTTAAACTATCTTAGTTAACTAAACAAACGTTAAACTATCCATTGTTAACGAAACAAATCTCCAGAGTAAAAAACGTGCATATGGTCGCCTACGTGGAACCTTGGACGCTCTCACCAAAGGGATTTCCCTATAATGAACTTGCTGTCTCCCACACTTTCTTATTCGGCGACTGCATGAACGACCGCATTTCGCGTCTATCCCCGAGGGAGTATTTTTCTTCCAATGATATGCGGGCACCCGCAGTTTGAGTTCGGGAGCCCCCGTAAGTGTTGATTTAAAGTGTGGTCACCTGCATGGTTATTTAGGGAGACCGAACTCGAGTTTTTTCTTCAGAAAAAGCAACCGCGGTCGCCGTAGGTTTTAGTTAAGCGAGCACATGTTGATTTTATATATGAACAAGGTTACCCTTAGTTATAAACGCACGCAACCTCGTAGACTCCAGTTACTTTACCTCGACGCTGTTCAATCCATCGTCTATCATCGACCTTTGTAAGTTGATTTTTGACCTCAGAGAGTTATTCCTAGTGCAACTCCGGCGATTTTTAGGGCGTATGTGTGGTGAATTGTGAAGTTTTTTGCTAAATTTTGAATTTAGGGATTTTGCCCTAATTTTTTGATTTTCGACGATTGGACATTAATAACTTTAGCGATTTAAGTTAATAAATTTGGCTGAACTAATCGGTTAATTAATTTGTGTTCAGATATTCTAATTGGAGAACTTAAGCCGTGTATAGGGTGAGGGTCAGTTTACGAAAAAAATTATAATTGAAACACAAAATTTAATGAGATTTCGAAGAGGCCGAAAGTACGGGAGGGCAAAATGGTAAATGTTATTTTTATTAATGTTTTAATAGGAAATAGTTTTATTTATTATTTGTTTTTATTTTTTTTTTAAAAACGACAGAATGGCTTCGAGAAGCCATTCTGTCGTTCGAGCGCCGAAGACCCGAACAGGGGAGGGAAGCGCGAGCAGCGATCGGCGGTCTCCTCACCGCGTTTTTCCAACGTTCTCTGGCCAGACGACGTTGGTGATTCTAGGGCTGCCATTTCCGACCGTCTTCGCGCACAAGACTGATCGGTAAGCCCTATTTTCGCCCTGTTTCGGTTCTATTCATGGCCGAGGGTGACGAGCTTGATTAAGCTCCGAGCACCGGCCTTTTTTTGGGCGGTCTTGGCCTGAGATTGCCAGACATTAGGCTGGCAATAATCGCCTGGCCGTGAAGAGCCCTTTTTAGGCAAAAATTAGTAAGCTCGGTTCGGGCATTTCGATTTTTACTGTGTGAAGTCTCGGGATTTTGGTTAGATTATGCTAGTTAAGGGTGAATGTGGCTGATTGGTGTGGAAACTGGTGGAAATTGATGGAAAACCAGGAAGGGGAAAATTTTTGGTTTATGGCAGAATCGGGTTTTGCCATTTTTGACCTAGCTTCGGCGGTTTGTTTTAAATTTTCTTTTTGCAGGTTAAACTAGGCTATTAAAGAAGTACGTGGCCGCTGGAATCGTTCGATTCTGATAACCAACGCTAAAGTTACGCACGTCTGAAGTTTCGGGTCGGTTTTTACCGAACCCAAATTAGTGGCCCGTTTAGTTAGGCTTTAGTTGGGTTAGGCTAGAAATAGTAGTTTGAAAGTAAATTGGTGAATGTAAGCTTGATTTTAATGAAGTTGAACTTTTGTCATAGGTCAAACCGTAGGTGGACAGGGAATCAAGCATCCTCAGCGAGCTAGGATGCCAGGTAAGTAGTAGTGTGGTTGAGAATGTTTGAGAGTCGCCCAGAAGGGCCTACACCACAATTGTTTGCATGTTGTGAGTCGTGTGTATGTCGTGAGTAGTCACTATGTGATGTGGATGTGAAGTCGTCGTTGGTTGGTCATGGTATACAGGTTATGAGTCGTAGGTACATGTGTGATGTGATGGGAATGTGTAGTCATCGTTAGTTGTATGTTGTGAGTCTTGTGTAGGTTGTGGGCTAGTTGTGTGTAGGTTATGAGTCTTGTGCAAGCTGTGGGCCAGTTTTGTGTAGGTTGTAAGTCTTGTGTAGGTTGTGGGTTAGTTGTGTGTAGGTTGTGAGTCTTGTGCAGGATGTGGGCCAGTTTTGTGTAGGTTGTGAGTCCTGTGTAGGTTGTGGGTTAGCTGTGTGTAGGTTGTGAGTCTTGTATAGGTTGTGAGTCTTGTATAGGGTAGGTTGTGGGCTAGTTGTGTGTAGGTTGTGAGTCTTGTGTAGGTTGTGAGTCTTGTGTAGGTTGTGAGTCTTGTGTAGGTTGTGAGTCTTGTGTAGGTTGTGAGTCTTGTGCAAGCTGTGGGCCAGTTTTGTGTAGGTTGTGAGTCTTGTGCAAGCTGTGGGCCAGTTTTGTGTAGGTTGTGGGCTAGTTGTGTGTAGGTTGTGAGTCTTGTGCAAGCTGTGGGCCAGTTTTGTGTAGGTTGTGAGTCTTGTGCAAGCTGTGGGCCAGTTTTGTGTAGGTTGTGAGTCTTGTGCAAGCTGTGGGCCAGTTTTGTGTAGGTTGTGGGCTAGTTGTGTGTAGGTTGTGAGTCTTGTGTAGGTTGTGAGTCTTGTGCAAGCTGTGGGCCAGTTTTGTGTAGGTTGTGAGTCTTGTGTAGGTTGTGAGTCTTGTATAGGTTGTGAGTCTTGTGCAAGCTGTGGGCCAGTTTTGTGTAGGTTGTGAGTCTTGTGCAAGCTGTGGGTGAGTTTTGTGCACGTTATAGGTTGTAGGCACGTTTGTGATGTGATGCGTATGTGGAGTCGTAGTTAGTTGATTGTGATGCGTATGTGGAGTCATAATTAGTTGATTATGGTTAGCATGCATCATGTTTTAAAAGCTACGCAAAATGTTTTAAGCATGTTTATAAGCTCGGGAGAGTAGTGGATGTGAGGTACGGTGTGGACAGGCGACAGTGGCTGGAGTGTGACTGTGGGCCCCGCTTTCGGGACAAGCTGGAGCGGTGGCAACGTGCTAGTGGTAGTGCGGTGTATTGGCCGACTGCCCCGGATGGTTGCACTTCGAGTCGAAACAGTGGCTGGAGTGTGACTATAGGCCCCGCTTTCGGGACGAGCTGGAGCGGTGGCGACGTGCTGGTGGTAGTGCGGTGTATTGGCCGACTGCCCCGGACGGTTGCACTTCCAATCGAGACAGTGGCTGGAATGTGACCTGTGGGCCCCACTTCCGGGACGAGCTGGAGCGGTGGCAACGGCCGATGGCAGTGCGGTGTATTGTTCGACTGTCTCTGGCGGTTACATTTCGAGTCGGGACAGGGGGTTTTGGGTGCGACTTATGGACCCCGTTCCTGGAGGAACCGGGACGGCGGTGATGTGCCGGTAAACAGTGTGGTGTACAGACTGACTGCCCGGTGCGGTTACATTCCAAACCTTGGTGAGATGCGATGCGGTGAGATGATGACAACATGTGTAGAGACCTGCATGTGTTAGGATTGCATAACCAGTTTTCATGCTTCACGTTTATTTTTCAGTACTTTACTTGTTAAGCTTTGAGCTTACGGTGTGTTATGTGGTGTAGGTACTGTTGAGCTGGCGGGTGTGTACCGAGAGTCTGACTAGGAGTAGGTGGCAGTTGGTGGCGTGCGACCAGGGCCCCGGTTGATGGCAGTGTTAGGGCGACCCGACCCATGGAGCTATTGTATGGTGTTGATCGGGAGTAGGGCTTTTTGTCTTTTGTGGGGGTATTTTGTATTTATTGTATATAGTCATAGTTAAGGGTGATGTGTCGCCCTATACTGTGAATTTTCTTCACTTATGGATGTTAGTATTTTAGTTTCCCTCTTTACTGCTATTTGGAGGTTTCGTATGCTGGATAGTTGAATAGGAGTGTTCTGGATCTGGTTGAGGATTTGATTCAGTTTGCAGGTACTTAGCATTTTGGGGGCGCCATTTTCAGGTGTTACTCTGCCGAAATTTTTGGGGAGGACGCCGTGGTGCTTAACAGTTAGGATTAAGGAAAGTTAGTGAGTCTAGGCAGCTAGGTAAGACATAAAAGAGCTTTGGGGGGTTAGTTTTAAATTCTGTTGCGTGAATTTTATTGGAAGATATTTCTAGCGTTGGAAGTGTAAGCAAATGAGATAGTTGAGAGAGTCGTATAGTATCAGAGCAGTACTAGTGAGTCCCTGTAGCGAACTGGGTCGTGGAGATTCGGGGCGTTACATCCATGCTCAACTCCACCCAGGGATGGCTAGGAATAGGAAGTGGCATGTATAATTCATGTGGAAGCAATCGACTTTTGGCTTTCTTGCAAATAATGCATCTTTGTACTACCTTATGAACATCCTTAAAGAGGTGAGGCCAATAGAAGATCTCCTTGACCGCTTCATACGTCATTTGTTCTCCAAAAATGACTTGTCAATCCTTCACTATGAGCTTCTTTAATGAGGGAATCATGTAAGCTACACTTTGGAATACATAGTTTGCCACCCTTGAAGAGATAGCCAAAAAAATGTAGTACCCCTCCTCAGCCTTGACTAGACAAGTCTTGTATGCTTGGCCAAAATCTTGATCTTCTTCATATGCACCCTTAATCCAATCAAAACCAAGTATTTTTGTATTAAGTCTGGTAAGAAGAGAACAACGCCTCGAAAGTGCATCAGCCACCACATTGATTTCTCTTTTCTTGTACTTGATGATGTAGAGGTATCATTCAAAGAACTCAACCTATTTAGCCTGTCGCCGATTGAGTTTGCCTTGGCTTTTGATATGTTTGAGAGTTTGGTGGTCGGTGTGAATGACAAACTCTTTTGGAAGCAAGTAATGTTACCATATCTCAAGAGCTCAGATGATAGCAAAGAACTCATTATCGTATGTTGAGTAGTTTAGGTAGGCTCCTTTGAGTTTCTCACTAAAATAGGTGATTGGTTTACCTAATTCCATGAGGATGGCTCTCACTCCAAGGCCGGAGGTGTCACACTTCACTTCAAACACCTTATTGAAATCCGAAAGTGCAAAGAAGGGTGCTTGACACAATTTCTCTTTGATGGACTCAAAGCTTTGCTGACAAGCCGAAGACCAATGGATTTCTTTCCCTTTCTTCGTGCAATCCGTGACTGGTTCCAATATTGTGCTAAAATTTTTGATAAATCATCAGTAAAAGGAAGCCAATCCATGAAAGCTACGAACCTCCAAGATATTTTTATGAATCGGCCACTCCTTGATAGCATCGATTTTAACATTGTCGACCTCCCATCCATGTTGAGAAATAATGAATCCAAGGAAGTACACCTTCTCTTGAGCAAAGAAGCACTTCTTAAGATTGCCAAAAAACTTCACCTTTCTAAGAGTCTCAAACAAAGATTCAAGATAACTAAGATGAGTTTGGATACTCTTACTATACACCAAGATGTCAAAGTAGACAATGATGAATTTCCCCAAAAAATCCTTGAGGACGTGATGTGTTAGTCACATGAAAGTGCTTGGTGCATTGGAGAGACCAAATGGCATGACTGTTCACTCATAGAGGCCATACTTGGTCTTGAAGGCAATCTTCCACTCATCCTCTTCTCTTACCCAAATTTGGTGATAGCCACTCCTAAGATCCATCTTTGAGAAGACCGAGGCTCCACTAAGTTGATCCAAAAGGTCCTTAAGTCTAGGTATTGGAAACCAATACTTGATAGTAATTTGATTAATGGTTCTACTATCCACACACATTCTCATAGAGTCATCCTTCTTTGGTACAAGTAGTGATGGAACGGCACAATGGCTCATAGACTCGCGGATATAGCCCTTCTCAAGCAACTCGGTGCATTTGCTTGTGTAACTCTTTTGCTTCTTTGGGATTTAAGCTATAAGCCGGTCGATTTGGTAAGGTCTACCCCGGGACTAGGTCAATATGGTGCTTGATTCCTCTAAGAGGAGGAAGCCCTTGAGAAGGAGAGCTTGAATCGCTCTTCTAGCCTTTCCCAAAACTAGAGAAGAATAATGGGGACACCTCTTAAAATAAACCTCTCTAACTCCTTCTTAGAAATAAATAGGTTTGACTTGGTCTTCTCCTCCTTCTTCAACTCATAGTCTTTGGCAATTTGTTCCAAAGAGAGTGGTGCTAATGTAATGACTTTGCCACCATATTTGAAAGAGTAGAAATTGGAATAGCCTTCATGAGATACCCTTCAGTCGAATTGCCATGATCTACCCAACAATATGTTACTTGCACTCATGGGAACAACATCACAAAGAATGTCGTCTGAATAGCCACCAATAGAAAAGCTCAAACTCACCCTCTTGGTAACTTTGATGTCCTCTCAATCATTAAGTCATCTAAGCTTGTAAGGACTAGGATGTTGAGTGGTCTCCAAGCCGAGTTTCTCCACCATCTCCATGGATGCCACATTGGTATGGAACACACCTTGTCCTTGATGAGGCACCTACTATGGAAAATATTCTCCCTTTGGCATTGGTCCTCTCGGTTTTGCATGGAAAGTGTTCTTCAGATGACTAAGAGCATAGGACCGTCTTGTGCATAGAAAATTTCAACATGAGGATCATCCTCTTGTGTAGTGTTCTCCTCAAATTCCTCCTCACTTTTCAATTCATAGGAGTCTTCTCTAACAATCATGGCTTGGCTATATGGGCATTGAGAAGCAATGTGTCTAAGGCTAAGGCATTTGAAACATTTGATCTCTCGAGTGTTGACTTAAAGAGTGTTTAAGTCTAACGATGTTTTTGATGATGTATTTGAAGTATAATTTGATTATGTTAAATATATGAGAGTGATCTTATGCATATTGAGTTTAATCTGTTGGTTAATAAATTGAATATTAATCTCATTATATGTTCTTCTAACTTATGTGGCAATGTCCTTTTGAAAAGGGTATTTTAAAAGTCTAACAAATGTGGTTAAGTGTTCAGGGCTTAATAGTTAAACAGGGCTGAAAATGAAAAAGAAATTTACATCTACCGATGGCAATATAAAGATTACTTCTGCCGGTAGCTAAACGACAAAAAAAGCTACACATACCGCTGGCGTTTCAAAGTCTTCCAAAGAGTACTTCTGCCGATAACTACACGACAAAGATTACATTCTCCGATAACTAGACGACAAAATTCAACATCCTTCGCTGGAGTTGTAAAGAAGACTTCTACCGATGACTTTACAAAGAAGACTTCTACCGATGATAATTGCAAAGAAGACTTCTGCCGATGGTAGTGCAAAGAAGACTTCTATCGATGGTGCTTCAGAAGAATCCTAATGCTGAACAGTACCGGTTCAAGCAGTGTAGAGTAGCATCTACCGATGGCGGTTCAGCATTGTAATGCCACATCTACCGATACCGGTTCAAGCGTTATAAAGTCACATCTACCGATACCGGTTCAAGCAGAGTAAAGTCGCATCAACCGATGGCGGTTCAAGCATTTCAAAGGCAACATCTTTCAGTGTACAGTATCTTCCGCCAGATTTTAAATATACCGCGAAGCTACAGTGACGTCGTCCAGAACACAAACTCCAGAGCATTAATGGCGACGAGCAATTAGCAACTCCAGAAAGCAACGGCTAGCTGTCTCTGTACGAATGCTTCTCCACGGTCATAAAGTTTCCATATTCAGTTAAGGAGCATTCAATTCGAAGAGCTGAGAAGAGACAGAGTATTTAAGCCAAGAAGATAGCTCGAAGAAACAACTTTTGCGAAAAAAATCATTGTTGAGCCCTAACGAGCAAACTTTTGTAAATCACTCTGTATTCTATTCTACATCTCTCTACTCTGCAACTTGAGATTCAATCTTTGAGAGAGTGTAGTTTTGTGCTGAAAACTACATACTTACAATTTTGTAAGAGGCAATGGATTGTTGCCCGTGAAGAACAATCCGGTTGTTGTAAAAGCTGTAGATGCGACGCCCGTGAAGTACGATCTGTTGATTCTCTGAGGAGAAGGAAAGGATCTTCAAGAGAAAAACCTTGAGCGTGGACGTAGACAGGTTTGGCCGAACCACGTAAAAACTGTGGTGTCAATTCTCTTAGCTCGAAGAAACAACTTTTGCGAAAAAAATCATTGTTGAGCCTACGAGCAAACTTTTGTAAATCACTCTGTATTCTATTCTACATCTCTCTACTCTGCAACTTGAGATTCAATCTTTGAGAGAGTGTAGTTTTGTGCTGAAAACTACATACTTACAATTTTGTAAGAGGCAATGGATTGTTGCCCGTGAAGAACAATCCGGTTGTTGTAAAAGGCTGTAGATCGACGCCCGTGAAGTACGATCTGTTTATTCTCTGAGGAGAAGGAAAGGATCTTCAAGAGAAAAACCTTGAAGCGTGGACGTAGACAGGTTTTGGCCGAACCACGT
This sequence comes from Begonia masoniana, assembly GCA_022432975.1. NCBI lineage: Eukaryota > Viridiplantae > Streptophyta > Magnoliopsida > Cucurbitales > Begoniaceae > Begonia > Begonia masoniana. Next base: position 39,362,416 of record CM039515.1, read on the forward strand.
AAAAACTGTGGTGTCAATTTCTCTCTCTCTCCCCTTTATTGTTTGATTATTTGCTGTTTAATTTATCAGTTGAACATAAGAGAGAAATTGATTAGATTAACAAATTAAGTTTAAAAAGTCTAATTCTCCCCCCTCTTAGACAAATACGATCCTACAATTGGTATCAGAGCGAGGTTAAACATTGTCTAAGTTGTTCTTAAATACTCTGTGATATATTTTCAATGGCATTCAACACAAACTCCACACACGTAGAAGGTCAAGCCATTAATAGATCTCCTTTTTTTTATGGTAGTGTTTATGTGTACTAGAAGACAAGAATGAGAATATTCGTTCAAGCCATGGATTATGAGATCTGGAACTTAATAGAGAATGGCCCTTTCAAGGCCATAAAAACTGAAAATGGAAGTAGTATTCCTAAGGTTCCTTCTGAATTAACTGAGTCTCAATGCCAAAGCTATAAACACCCTATACTGTGCTCTGAATCGAGATGAATTCAACAGAGTTCAGGGGTGTGATAGTGCTCAGAAAATTTGGCATTTACTAGAAGTTACACATGAGGGAACAAACCAAGTTAAAGAGAGTAAATTAAGCATGCTTGTACATGAGTATGAACTGTTTTCCATGGAAAAGGATGAGTCTATTTCTTCTATGTTTACTCGATTCACTAACATTACTAATGGTTTAAAAGGTCTTGGTAAGTTGTACTTAGGTGAAGAACTAGTAAGGAAAATTTTAAGATGCCTAAATCTAAGTATGAGGTCAGAAGACGAGGAAGTTGCCAACCTATGCTTCATGGCACACGAGAATGAGGTTAGTATTTCCTCCAGTGATAGTGAAAGTGAGGAGGATAATTTAATTGATGCTTTCAATGATCTAGTAAAGCAATATAACATGCTTAAATTTAAGTATAACTCTTTAAAGAAGGAAAATGCAAACCTGGTAGAAAAGCATGCTAAGGAGTGTAATCTGCATGCCAAGGAGATAGATGAGCTTAAAAGCAAAAACGAAGATTTGAATAATATTATTCTGAAATTTACTAATGGCACCAAGTTATTTAAGATGTTATTAGGTAGTCAGAGAGCAAATTTTGACAGAGCAGGTTTAGGTTATGACAAGTCTAATAAAAAGAAGGCTTTTAAGAATTTCTTTGTTAAATCTTCTACCTGCCATGCATGTAATGAAATAGGACATAAGTCATTGGAATGTCCTTTGAAATTGAGTAAGAAATCAAGTGGTAAACTTCAATGGGTTCCTAAGAGAACCAGACCTAACACTAGGACCCAAAATATTTGGGTACCAAAGAAGACAACTTGATCTTCTGTTTTGCAGGTTGATTGCTCTCCCTGGAAAAACCAATGGTACCTCGACTGTGGATGCTCGAGGCATATGACGGGAGACTCAACCAAATTTGCTTCTGTCAACAAAAAGAAAGGTAATGTCACTTCTAGTGGAAACCAAAAGGGAAGAATCGTTGGCATTGGCAATATAGGTAACAGCTCTAACCCCATTATAGAAAATGTGCTGTTAGTAGAAGGTTTAAAGCATAACTTGCTTAGTATTAGTCAGTTGTGTGATAAAGGCTATAACGTAACATTTAAATCAAATGCATGTGTGATCAAAGACATTTCAAATAACAATGTTTTGTTTAAAGGCTATAGAAAGAAAAATGTCTAAATTATTGATCTGGATAATTTTGAGCAAGTTGATGAAAAATGTTTTGTTGTGAATTCTTCAAATGATGGTTGGATCTGGCATAGGAGATTAGGATATGTAGGTATGGATACCTTAGCTAAGATTACTAAGGATAATTTAGTTAGAGGGATCCCCAAGATATCTTTTGAGAAGGATACGATCTGTGAAGCCTGCCAAATGGGTAAGCAGATCAAAAGTTCCATTGCATCGAATAATGCAATCTATACTTCTAAGCCTCTCTAAATTCTTCACATGGACCTCTTCGGTCCTTCTAATGTAGCCAGTCTAGGAGAAAAATTCTATGCATATGTCATTGTCGATGACTTCTCTAGATTCACTTGGGTATACTTTCTGAAGTCAAAGGATGAGACTTTTGATACATTTTCTAGCTTTAGGAAAAAAGTTCAAAATGAAAAGGAGTTCACCATTGTTGCTATTCGTAGTGATCATGGTGGAGAATTTGAAAACGAGAAGTTTGAACTCTTGTGTCTCAAATATGGAATTGAGCACAATTTCTCCTCCCCTAGAACCCCTCAGCAAAATGGTATTGTTAAGAGAAAAAATAGGTCTCTCCAAGAGCTTGCTAGGACCATGCTTAATGAAAACTCCCTTCCTAAGTATTTCTGGGCTGAAGCTGTTTCAACAACTTGTTATGTGCTCAATCGGGTCTCTATAAGACCAATTCTTGAGAAAACACCTTATGAGCTTTGGCATGGAAAAACTCCCTCTGTCAAATACTTTAGAGCCTTCAGTAGTAAATGTTTCATTCTTAATACTAAGGATAACTTAGGGAAATTCGATTCCAAATCCGATCTTGGAATTTTTCTGGGTTATTCTCTTTCCAGTAAAGCTTATAGAGTGTTCAATAGGAGAACTCTAGTTGTAGAGGAATCTGTACATGTTAACTTTGATGAGTCCCCTTAGCTCACAATCAATGTGGATGAGGATGTTTCCTTGGAAAAGCATCTAGATTCTCTTTCCCTAGATAAGCCCACAGATACCCTTCAAAAAGATAAATCCCTAGAACCCTCTTCAAATTCTCTAGAAATTGTTCCTGTCAAGGATGAAGATTCTGCCCTTCCTAGAGATTGGAAATATGTCAAAAATCATCCCTTAGATGAAGTCTTAGGTGATCCTTCTTTAGGAGTGAAGACTAGATCCTCTCTTAGGAATCTCTGTGTCAATGTGGCATTCATTTTCCAAATAGAGCCTAAGAAAATTGAAGAAGCCGAATTGGATGAAAATTGGATAGTTGCAATGCAAGATGAGCTAAACCAATTCGAGAGGAACAATGTTTGGGAACTTGTTCCAAAACCAGACAATCATCCAATTATAGGAACCAAGTGGGTTTATAAGAACAAGATGGATGAAAGTGGCATAGTCATTAGAAACAAAGCCAGATTAGTTGCTAAAGGTTACAATCAAGAAAAATGAATAGATTTTGAAGAAACCTTTGCACCTGTAGCTAGATTAGAATCCATTAGGATGCTCTTAGCATATGCATGCTACAAAAACTTCACACTCTTTCAAATGGATGTAAAGAGTGCTTTCTTAAATGGATATATTCTGGAAGAAGTCAATGTAGAGCAGCTCTTAGGATTTGAAGACTATGCAAAACCTGATCATGTATATAGACTTAAGAAGGCCCTTTATGGACTTAAGCAGACTCCTAGAGCTTGGTATGATAGATTGAAGAATTTCCTTGAGGAAAGGAAGTTCAAAAAGGGTAACAACGATTCAAATCTATTTACCATGTAAAAGGACAATGATATTCTGTTAGTGCAAATCTATGTTGATGACATTATTTTTGGCTCAACTAATGTCTCACTGTGTAATGATTTTTCTTCCCTAATGCAAAATGAATTCGAAATGAGTATAATGGGGGAGTTAAAATTCTTCTTAGGATTCCAAATTAGCCAAAAATGTAATGACCCCTTATTCCAGCAAGATATTGTCCGCTCTGGGGATTGGGTCGCAGCCCAATATCCTCCCCTCACGGCTTTGTTTGGCGAGAACTTCCTAGAAGGTCACCCAACCTGGGATTGCTCTCGCCAAAGCACTTTTAACTTCGGAGTTCTTATGGGATCTGTTGCCAATCGTGCTCTAAAACACGTCTTGCTATGTTGGAAGGGTCTTTTTACATATGTTTCATTTCTACATACTTCCCCAAGTGATGTGGGATTGTGACGACCTCCCTCTTTACGACCTATCACCTTTCGGTTCGCCCCCGCAGACGTACCGCCATCTGGGTTTCGATTTGTGCAGCCATCGTACCATACGTTCACATTCGGGTCATCACAATCACCCCCTCTCAGGGGCCCAACGTCCTCGTTGGCCACATTTTCGGTTGGGTACAGGCTCTGATACTATTTGTAATGACCCCTTATCCCAGCAAGATATTGTCCGCTCTGGGGATTGGGCCGCAGCCCAATATCCTCCCCTCACGGCTTTGTTTGGCGAGAACTTCCCAGAAGGTCACCCAACCTGAGATTGCTCTCGCCGAAGCACTTTTAACTTCGGAGTTCTTATGAGATCTGTTGCCAATCGTGCTCCAAAACGCGTCTTGCTATGTTGGAAGGGTCTCTTTACATATGTTTCATTTTCACATACTTCCTTAGCGATGTGGGATTGTAACGACCCCTCTCTTTACGACCTGTCACCTTCCAGTTCGCCCGCGCGGACGTACCGCCATCCGGGTTCCGGTTCGTGCAGCCATCGTACCATACGTGCACATTCGGGTCATCACAAAAAATCCAATGGTATTTTCTTCTGCCAAGAAAAATACATCAAAGACCTCTTGAAAAGATTTGGATTAGAATCCTCTAAGTCTTCCAGGACTCCCATGAGTACCACAACTAAATTGGATAAAGATGAAAAAGGAATTAGTGTCGTTATTAAAAAATATCGTGGTATGATTGGTTCATTGTTATATCTGACTGCAAGTAGGCCAGATATTCTCTTTAGTGTATGTCTATGTGCTAGGTTCCAAGCTGCTCCTAAAAAGTTCCACTTAAATGCAGTCAAGAGAATATTTAAATACTTGAGTGGAACTCATGATCTTGGATTGTGGTATCTGAAGGGTACCTCTTTTGATCTCATAGGATACTCAGATTCTGATTATGCTGAAAGTCTAGTTGATAGGAAAAGCACCAGTGGAACATGTCAATTCCTTGGTGAATCTCTAGTTTCCTGGTACTCTAAGAAACAAAATTCTGTTGCATTGTCAACTGCTGAAAGTGAATATATTGCTGCTGGCAGTTGTTGTGCACAAATGCTTTGGATGAAATAAACTCTAGAAGATTATAATCTTTTCTATGATAGGATTCCTATTTGGTGTGATAACACCAGTGCTATAAATATTTCTAAGAATCCAATTCAGCATTCTAGAACTAAGCATATCGAGGTTAGGTATCACTTCATCAGAGATCATGTTCAAAGAGGTGATATTTCTTTAGAATTTGTCAATTCTGTAGATCAATTGGCTGATATCTTTACCAAGCCTTTGGATGAAAAGACCTTCAACAATATTATAATAAGGTTAGGTCTCATTCGAGTTGAGAAAAACTAAGGTTCTTCTTATGTTGGTAAATTTTGAGTGATAAAGCGTTTTGGTTTATGAAGGCATCGGAAGATGTATATCTACCGATAGGCATCAGATGATATATTCTTTAATCTGTTGACACGTGTCCCCTCATCGGGCGATATCGGTGTTACGTGTTTTGTCTTCATATATTTGGGAGAAGCCCTAATTTAAACTCACTTGTTTGAGACGCTTCCTCCTTTTCGCGCTCTTTCAAAAAAAACCCTGCACCTTCTGTCGATTCCTCTCTTCACAGTTTCTCTTGCTTGGATTCAGTTGCTTCTCTCTTTCACATTTTCCCTTCCAGAAAGCTGTTCAATCGATTCAATGACATCTTCATCCCGCGCTATTCCTAAACCGGCCAAGAAGAAGGCTAAAATCTCAGCTCATCAGCCATGAGAGATTCCTCGTGCAAATCAGTGGCCGTCTTTCTTCTTTTCCACTCAAGCTTCTGAAACAAGGTATCATGACGACTTCAAGCATAAAACTTTGATTCCATGTCGTGGTATTTACTTTGAGAATCTAGCTGGTTTGGACATAGTTGAACCCTTGAAAGATCTAGGGCTATTGGGTTTGTTCGATGTTGAATCCTTTTAGTACCCCGAAGCTATTCAGATGTTTTATGCTAATCTGAGTTTTTCTTCGGACCTCTCTACAATAACGAGCTATGTGTATGGAAAGCACATAATTATTACACCCCAATCAATCAATAGATAGCCGTCCCCAATTCTATGAGTCAGGCCATGAGCCTCCATTCCTTGATTCTCCTGAGGGTCACCATTTCTTAAAAGCTATTGCTCTAGACTCGTCCCTGATCATCTAAAGGGAAAACATATGTCCATAAGAACTAGACTATTTCATCAGACGATAGGGTACAACATTGTCTCCAAGGGTGGTCATCATGATGAGGTGAGTGGAATGGAACTATTTGTTTTGTTTGCACTTTACCAAAAGACCTCATTCAACCTGAGATTTATTATTGTAAGACGGATGATTCAGGCAGCGACATCCAAGGCTACATCTCTTCCTTACAACCTGCTTCTAATAAAAATCTTTGCAAAGCTTGAAGTTGTCTTTCCAGAGGAAGAAGATCCCTTCCGTCTTCAACCATCCAGTTATTATTCCCTCTCCACTCTGAAGAGAATGGGGATAAAACGGACAAGAAAAGGAGATTTTGTCTTTGATGAGACTAAGAAAAAGGCTACTAAGGTAGCTTCTGTCAGACTTGGGAAAAGGAAGCTTCTCATGCCAGAAGAGTCTGTTCAAGAAGGAGGGGATGACTCTGAGATCCCTGCTTTTGCCAATTCACCTTCCAATTCTCAGATGTCTCGCTCCTATCCTCCTCCTCCAGCACCAAGACATCCTGCCCCCTCCTCTCAGGCACCTAACTTTGAGGCAACCTCAGCTCTCTCCTCTCTGCCCCCTCCATTTCTAGGGTGTCCTCCTTCTCCTCCACCTTCTCTTTTGTTGCCTTCTCTACCTGATCCAGCTCCTATCTCTCCAGCAGTCCACATTGCTCCTCCAGTCCACATTGCTCCTCACGTCCAAACCTCCTCCCCAATCCCATCTCCTGCTCCAGCAACTCCCCAAACTTATCAGAGGAGATTTTCAATAAGTGAGGATCAGTTCAATAATTTGCAGTCCTGCATAGAGAGCCTAGGAACAGCCCTCAGTGCTCTTAAGAACCAGATTGATGTGACTGTTGATGCAAAGCTCAAACAGACTAAATTGGACTTGAGCAAGGATCTTGATGTAGTTCAAGATCAGCTTGCTAAGAAAATGAATCGACATAGGGAGATTTTGTCATTGGATTTTCGGTCTCTCAAGTCTTAATTTGATGCTCTTCAACCTGAACTGCCAAGCCCTCCTTCTTACCCAAAGGCTTGTTCTGAAGACCTCTTCCCTCCAATCATAAGACCTTAGGTTGTTGATGTTGCTCGCCTAATGCCTTTGGATCTTTAGGAGGCAGAACTGAAATTCCCTAATCCTGTTGCTCCTCCTGTTCCCGAGCCTTCATCTGAGCCAGCTAGTCCCATGGATGCTCCTGCTGGTCCACCTGTAGAGCAACCATCCTGTATGGACTTGGTGGTATCTCACGGACCCTCTCCAACTGTTGCTCCTCTGCTAGAGCCTCCTACATGTTTGGATTTGGTGATCTCTCAAGAAACATTTCCACCTCCTTCTCCATGTACTCCCTCTCGATCTTGCATCACTTCAAGCACTCGTGGATGCTTATTTCTCTCCGAACCTTGAAGTGCCTTCTTGGATTATCCATGCATTTTGGAAGCGTTTTTTAGATTTCGTTTAAATAGGGGATATTTTTTTGTATACAATTTTTCTGATATCCACATGTTTGGTACTCTGATGTTTCTCTTAATTGTGTTGAATGCATTGCTTCTTATGTCTCTCTGCTCATTTTTGATAATGTCAATGGGGGAGAAAGTATTTGATTTATGCTGATATGCGAACTGTAATTTGATATGACAGTACTGGTATGCATGGTTGAAATCTGTTTATGAACCGTGTTTGAAATTGGTTTGAATGCATATGCTGTGAGGGAGCTAGAATTATGGGGGAGAATTAACTAATCAAATTTATAGATTGTCATCATCAAAAAGGGGGAGATTGTTGACTTAAAGAGTGTTTAAATCTAACGATGTTTTTGATGATGTATTTGAAGTATAATTTGATTATGTTAAATATATGAGAATGATCTTATGCATATTGAGTTTAATCTGTTGGTTAATAAATTGAATATTAATCTCATTATATGTTCTTCTAACTTATGTGGAAATGTCCTTTTGAAAAGGGTATTTTAAAAGTCTAACAAATGTGGTTAAGTGTTCAGGGCTTAATAGTTAAACATGGCTAAAAATGAAAAAGAAATTTACATCTACCGATGGCAATGTAAAGATTACTTTTCCCGGTAGCTAAACGACAAAAAAAGCTACATATACCGCTGGCGTTTCAAAGTCTTCCAAAGAGTACTTCTGCCGATAACTACACGACAAAGATTACATTCTCCGATAGCTAGACGACAAAATTCAACATCCTTCGTTGGAGTTGTAAAGAAGACTTCTACCGATGACTTTACAAAGAAGACTTCTACCGATGATAATTGCAAAGAAGACTTCTGCTAATGGTAGTGCAAAGAAGACTTCTATCGATGGTGCTTCAGAAGAATTCTAATGCTGAACAGTACCGGTTCAAGCAGTGTAGAGTAGCATCTACCGATGACGGTTTAGCGTTATAATGCCACATCTACTGATACCGGTTCAAGCGTTATAAAGTCACATCTACCGATACCAGTTCAAGCAGAGTAAAGTCGCATCAACCGATGGCGGTTCAAGCATTTCAAAGGCAACATCTTCCGGTGTACAGTATCTTTCGCCAGATTTTAAATATACCGCGAAGCTACAGTGACGTCGTCCAGAACTCAAACTCCAGAGCATTAATGGCGACGAGCAATTAGCAACTCCAGAAAGCAACGGCTAGCTGTCTCTGTACGAATGCTTCTCCAACGGTCATAAAGTTTCCATATTCAGTTAAGGAGCATTCAATTCGAAGAGCCGAGAAGAGACGGAGTATTTAAGCCAAGAAGATAGCTCGAAGAAACAACTTTTGCGAAAAAAATCATTGTTGAGCCCTAACGAGCAAACTTTTGTAAATCACTCTGTATTCTATTCTACATCTCTCTACTCTGTAACTTGAGATTCAATCTTTGAGAGAGTGTAGTTTTGTGCTGAAAACTACATACTTACAATTGTGTAAAAGACAGTGGATTGTCGCCCGTGAAGAACAATCCGGTTGTTGTAAAAGGCTGTAGATCGACGCTCGTGAAGTGCGATCTATTTATTCTCTGAGCAGAAGGAAAGGATCTTCAAGGGGGAAACCTTGAAGCGTGGACGTAGGCAGGTTTTGGCCAAACCACGTAAAAACTGTGGTATCAATTTCTCTCTCTCTCTCTCCTTTATTGTTTGATTATTTGCTGTTTAATTTATCAGTTGAACATAAGAGAGAAATTGATTAGATTAACAAATTATGTTTAAAAAATCTAATTCACCCCCCTCTTAGACAAATACGATCCTACACCGAGTTCTATGCTTTTGTAAATCACCAAATGCCTTCTTTTCCTCTTCGAGCATGCTTGGTGCTTCTTTTAAAACTTGTTGTTTCCCATCAAAAGTATTGGGAGGCTTGTAAGTAAGAGGTGTTTTTGGTATGAATCGAGAAACAACCTTGTTTCCTCTCCTCTTCTTTTGTCTTTCTATCTTGAGAGCTATTTGCAACACATCATCCAAGGTCTCATAATTTTGTAACTCCACGACATCACCAATGTCACGATGAAGGCCTTTGATGAATCTTACCACCACTTCCTCTTCATGCTCCATTAGTTCACTATAAGTTTTGAGAACTTCAAATTCAGTTAAATAATCTTCAATCAAAAGTGATGCTTGCTTCAAGTTTTGGAGTTGTAGTAGAAGCTCTTGTCTATAATGTTGTGGCATGAATCTTCCTTGCATGAGCGCTCTCATGACCCTCCAAGTCAAGATCTTCTCTTCTCCTTAGCGCCTTCTTCTAGCCTTGAGATTCTCCCACCACATGCTAGCATACCCTATTATTTCAAGGGCTGCCATTTACATCATGGTTTGCTCTGAGTAAGTGTAGTACTCGAACCCCCGATCAACCTTTTCAAGTCACTCCAAAAAGTCATGACCGTTGCATGATCCTTTGAAGCTAGGAATGGACACCTTTATGTGCCTTAATTCCTCATTAGGATCATGTCATGGCCTTGGATTGTGTGGTTCTTCATTAAAAAGTTCATCGTTAGCTTCATTGATGCCACCCATTTGTTCTCCAGAAAGATTGTCCCTCCTTGGTTGAGGAATTTGGGGCGGTCTTGCCATGGAAGTTCTCATCTCTTGAAACGATTGTTGCATTTGTTGAAGCATGAGTTCCATTCTTGTCGATAGGGCATCAATTTAGCTTTGTAAGGAAAGATCCATTTCCTTTGTTGGTGGTGGGCAGTTGCTTAACTAGTGGACTCAAGATTTTAAGTGTTGCTCCTTGTCATCATGATAATCACTTCAACCCAATGAACTCTAGAAAGGAAGATGACTCTGATACCAAATGACATACTTTCAAACTTGATGAATTAAAAGTGAGTAGAAGATGGAAAAGAATAAGGTAGACCCATGGGGGTGCTCGACTCTATTCTTGTGATGATGTGTTTCATAAGCGTGCTAAGTGATAAATGGACATTGAGATGAAGGACTAGCTTGAGTAATTCAAGCTAGTTAAAAGAACACTCACACTTCTTGGATATGACTCACCAAGCCAAGTGGAGGCAACTTGAAGAGAGATCTTCAAGTTCGTGAAGATGAACTTATGATGGTCTTCTTCAGCACTCCAAGGTCTCCATCTTCATGTTAGCCTTTATCTCACACTCAATAACCAAGATAAGATGCATGTATGCACTTGACCAAGTTGTTGTGTGGGCCGAGTGAATACATTATTTAGTGACTATAATTATGAGTCAAACTAGACAAAATGAAATGCAATATCCGAGTGGATGCAAGGAGTTTGGTGGACTCCTTAGTAGCCCAACTTGGATTAAATGTGACCAAACATGGTGTGCACGCCATCAAGGTGTGGTGCTCGGGCCCCCTCCATTTGTAGGCGTAGGCCCACCAATTGAACACATTGTGTGGGCTTCTCCTTGTCCTTGGAGAATGGGGTGCCCTCTAAGTTATCATAGAATGAAGTTCCTACAAAATGGACAAATAAGTTAGGAAACTTCTTGAATTGGGACCGAGTGATAGGCCACGTATATGCATCATCATACCATATGTCCTTCTAGTATTTGTTGATTTGGAAAATGGTGAGCATGTAAACTACAAGTAGGCTATTATTTGCAGGGATAAGGAGGCTTGTATAATGCAATGAAAGAAGAGTTGGCTTCCCTTAAAAAAAATAATAGCTGCATAAATCATAAGAGCATAAATTGGTGGGTTGTAAATGGATCTTCAAACGTGAAGAGGATATGAAAAGAATGGGCAAACCAAGATTTGAATAAGACTTGTTGCCAAGGGTTTGGCGCAGAGAGAAAACATAGATTTCAATGAAACACTCTCTCCGGTTGTAAAGCGACCTTCGATAGGGCTAGTTTTATTCATGGTGGCTTTCCAAAATATGGAATTAGAGCAAATGGATGTAAAGACAACCTTCTTGTATGGAGACTTTGAGAAAACCATTTTCATGATGCAACCTGAAGGTTTAAAAAATGGAAATCCAAACCTGGTGTGTCTTCTTAAGAAGTCACTATATAGACTTAAATAGTCCCAAGGCAGTGGAACTTGAAGTTTGATGCTTTTATCTCCAACATTGGTTTCATCAAAAAGTCAGTTTGATAGATGCGTCAAAGTAATGGATTCAGTAACAAGTGGAAATTTGTATTTGCTTCTCTATGTTAATGATATCCTCATTGCAAAAAGGAATAAGCTGGAAATTCTAGCATTAAACCTTGAGCTCGGTAGATAGTTTAAAATGAATGATATGGGTGGTAAAAAGAAAATCCTTGGAATTTAGATTTTGAGAAATATGGAGAAAAAAATATTGGAACTCTCTCAACAAGAATGTTCTTAACAAATTTCATTTGCAAAATTTGAAACTGGTTAGCACGCCTTTGGGAGCTCACTTCAAACTGCCAAAGAAACAAACTCTTAAAAATGAGTCTTAAAAAGAGTTAAGGTTAAAAATCTCGCATGCAAATATATATGGGTTTTTTATATATGCAAATGATTTGCACCCAACTTGAGCTTGCATGTTGTTAGTGTGACAATCAGGTTATGTCTAACCCTAGTAAGTGTCATTGCGATGCTCTGAAATGGGTGATGATGTACATTTCAGGATCACTGGAAATGAAACTCATATATGGAAGAAATGTACAGTAGCAGAATATGTAATTGGTTACGTTGATTTCTATTTTACTGGATGTCTGGACTCTTCTTAATCTACTTCAGGACATGTGTTTACAGCTGATGGATGCTATAAGCTAGAAGGCCCAACTACAAAAAATTGATGCACCGTCCATTTCTCAAGCGGAGTACAAATCAGCAACAGGAGGTGTAAAAGCTCTCTGAACCCGGTGTGATAAGTTCTACTCCAACAATTTTATGTGATAGTTAAAGTGCAATATATTTGATAAAAAACCCAGCATTACATGAATGATCAAAACATATTGTTGACCGACTTAGCTCATCGACATCTCGCATTTTATTTTTCTTTGGCCTCCCGGGTTGACGTTTTCTAGTAGGTGGACAAATTTCACACATTTACTGTGGCCCACATGTATGGACCAATAAACGGTTGAATGAAGTTTGCGTACATCATGAGAAAAGTTTCTTAGTAATAGCAATGATGAACATAATCTTCAGGTGCCACTTTCATGAAATGCATGCACGGAATCGCATGAACACACATAATCCCAGTAAACTCCCACAGGCAACAGTTGTAGTCATGTCTATTCAAATCGACCATATATTGCTCGTATTTGTTGCTCGCCTCAAATCGAGTAGTGCCTCAAAATACTGGACTCCAAGTTTGTGTTGCAAGTTTTCTCTTTGCAAGCTTCTTCCTAATCTAAAGACACTAAATCTATTGATAGATCCATCTTTTCATGTATTTTTTACAATTCAAGACCTCAAACACTTTCTGATCATCTCGAACATAGTCAATATCGGTTTGTCCCTCGTAGGTATTAAAAGTGCATTGAATGACTCACTCAAATTGTTCAATCTCATGTCGCACTTGGGGATCAAAGTAAATGATGTATCGACCGATGTCTCGGATTAATGCAGCGGAGAGATGCGTGGACGGCCGGGTCAATAAAGTCTAAGTGTCTCATTGCCCTCTCAAAGTGAAAGGACGTGGTTGCTCTAGCTGCATTCCGCATGGTATCTTTGTATGTTTTCCCCTTATAGTCCTTTTTGAAATTTGCATAAATGTCTTAGGCAGTATCGATGTTCTACTGAGGGTAATAAATCTTCCACAGCAGGCAACAACTCCTAAAATTTACACGAACAAGTAAATTAGGCACGCATGAACACACATATGATAAATAACTGCAAATGCATTATACCTTTTCTCGATCCAAAATAAATGTCTAGGTGTATCCCGTCTCAGTGTCTATGTCGATCTTTAGTACTTCCACAAACCACTTCCAAAAGTCTTTTCCTTTTGCTTCCACGACTGCAATAGAAATGGGGTAGATTCCATCATTATCATTAATGCTGACTCCTGTCAGTAATTGGCCTAGACACGAGCCCTTTAGATGACAATCATCGAAACATATGAACGGTCTACCAAACTAAAGCAAACAACTCTTGGACACAGCCATACACATGTGCATTTTTAGAATACAACCTTCGATTCAGACCCAGGCACTGGTTCTATGCTAAGGATCAGAGTGTTGGCCGGATTAGATCTACAAATTTCTTCTGCGTACGCCCACAATAGCTTGTATTATTCATTGTCCTTCCCTTTTTCAGATTTCGGGTTTCCCTTTTTGCCATGCTGGCTAGACTTGATGTAATGTTGATATTGAAATTCTTCCTTATTTTCTCGATAATGGACGGAACATCCCATATAGAGCAACTTTTAAATATGTCCAAATATTGAGTTGTCACTCATTTTGCTAAAGCATGTCGACTTTCAATTTTTTACAAACAATTGCGGGTGTCATTGAAACTCTTTATTTGAAACGTAAGCTCACGTTACATTTTCGAAGCATGCAATCGTCATTCGCATCTGTCTTCACACACTGTCGTTAGTCGTCGAGCTTTGCTTTTACAAAATTTAATCTCATAATGATACTTCAGCACATAATCTATTATTTCATCTCTAATTTCCTTGAATGAACTATATTTCTTCCCCAAATAGAAACCCATCGCACAAACTTTGCGTGACGATCTACTTTCGCATTCACCATCTTCCGAGTCACATAATGAAAGAATTTTATCCTCGTCTATTATTTTCGACTGAGGATGCACCTCTATTTCTTTGTGATCAAAGGCAAATAGCTCGTCATAAATAGGTGTTGAACACACTTCCCATTTCATTTGTGGTTTACAAGTTGTTGCATCGTCTAACTTCCAAAGAGCTATTAGAACTACCATTTATCAAAACTATAAGAGTAAATACGAGTCAATTTAGCCGACTGTCGCCAGAGTGAGATTTTTTAGGGCTAGGGCAAAGATAGGGGGTGAAAATTTTATATTCGGGGGAGATCGGGCCCCCAAACTATGAGATCAGTCCTCGATCTCTACCCTAATGCGAGATCAGGGGGTGCCCACCCCCTGGTGTGGGTGGTTTCCACCCCTTGTTCCCAAAAGAGTGCACTCATCATTTATTGTTTGTGGTTGCAAAAATATTGCAAAAGATGTTTTTAAGCTCTATACACAGGAAAAGATTAAATTGAAGCTTTTTTCAATTGTTTAAAAAAGTATGTTTAACTACCAACACATGGACGTCAATAGAGAATATTAATTACATGGTTTTAACTACTCATTTCATTGATATAAGTTGAACTCTACATAAAAAGATTATCATTTTTTGTGTTATTCCTTATCATAAGAAAAAAACTATTGTTATAATTATGGAAAAATATTTGTTGGACAAGAAATAAAGAAAGTTTTAACTATAACAATTGATAACGCTTTTTTTAATAATATTGTTTTGTCGCATATGGTTAAAAGTATTAAAGTACCAAGCACAAATCTTCAGATTTCTAACACTTGAGATGTTTTGCTCATATTATAAATTTGATTATTTGTAATGAATTGAAAGAGCACAATGAGTCTATTATAAGAATTCATAGAGTTGTGAAATATGTTATGTTTTCTCCTTCTATGATGCAAAAGTTTAAAGCATGCGCTGAAAGTGCAAACATTACAGACAAAAGAATCATGTCTCTTGATATTCCAATTCGATGGAACTCAACATATTTTATGTTGGAAGTTGTTGAAAAATTGAAAATGTTTTAGAAAAATGAGCGAATACAACAATCATTTTGTATTAGATAACAAGGTAAGTGGTCCCCCTACTCATACATACTGACATATAATTCCTGGATTTATAGTATTGTTAAAAGTATTTTATGACATGACATTGAAAGTTTCTTCAACTTTACATATTAAAGCTAATGTTTTTTTCTTTGAAGTATGTAATTTCATAGAGTCATCAAAAAATTTGATGCAAGTGACAACTTATCACTAACAACCATAATATTTGATATGCAAAGTAAGTATGAAAAGTATTGAGAAAATTGTAATTAGAGTCAATCACTTCGTGTATGTGGCTGTTATGATGAATCCATGATGTAAAGCTCAAATGCCTCAGGAATTTCCTTCTAACCAATTTGATGACAAAATACTAATCTACCCACCTCTAGATTTTTGGAAATCACCAAGTGGGACACGAAAATCGAATGTTTGACTGATTTAACCAAGAACTAACACGTGGCCAAATGCCAACTAAGCAAGACAAATCAAGTCAACACGAAATAAGTTGAACATGAATAACGCAGAAAATTTATCCAAGAAAAATAAGGAATAGAAAAATATTGGATACTACAAAATCGTTTGAAAACCTAGCCTAAACCAAGTAAAAACCGAGCCCAAACCAGGCCCAAAACCAGAAATTTAAAACTAAACCAAATCTAGAACGAGCTGAATAAAAATGAAAATTGAGGGTCAATTTTTGATATGTTTTGGAGTTTACTCGATTCAATTTTGGTTCTCACATTCTAAAAACCGAACCTAGTTGGTTCATTATGAATTTGGCTTGAAATCGAACCGAATCGATTCCACCCCTAGTTAAAAGGATGAAGTAAGGATGTTTGTTTCAAATTAGACAGTACAATTTTTTGAAAATAGGAAGTTGACCCTAAAGGTAACTTGCATTTCTTGCTTCCCATTCTTATTTATCCTACCAACATAAACTTGTTACAGCTTTGAATTGGAACCGCACATTATGTTATACTAGAGAAGAAAAAGAAATAAAGAAATAAAAAAAAAAATTCATTAAAGCTTATGCGGTTGAGGCACTGGTGTGAAGGGCAACCAATGATGCATAAAATCCATTCTTTATGGTGATTAAGCTCTCGTGCCTTCCTTTCTCTACAATAACGCCGTTTTTAACAACCGCAATCAAGTCTGCATGCTTAATAGTAGAAAGTCGATGGGCTACCACAACGGTCGTCCTATTTACCATCACTTTGTCCAATGCATCTTGCACAACTCTCTCTGATTCCGCATCAAGGGCACTTGTGGCTTCATCTAGCAGTAATATCTTCGGGCTTTTGATTATTGCTCTTGCGATTGCTACTCGTTGCTTCTGTCCCCCCGACAATTGCACACCTCGCTCTCCTACCACAGTCTCATATCCCTGCAGTTATGAGTTTTGGTGTCAATGTTTTCCTTTTCATGTTAAAAGACCTCATGTGACCAGAGGCTAAGTTTTAATAATCTTTTTCACCTGATTCAATCCACTAATGAACTTGTGGGCATTGGCCAACTCTGATGCCGCAATGATTTCAGCTTCTGTTGCGTCTCCTCCCTTTCCATATGCAATGTTGGTGCGAATAGTTTCGTTGAACAATATGGGTTCTTGACTCACCAAACCCATTTGCTGTCTTAACCACTTGAGTTGTAGCTTTTGGATTTCAACTCCATCCAGTAAGATACTACCTGAATCAGGATCATAAAATCTTTCCAACATTGCAATCACCGTGGACTTCCCGCTCCCACTTTCTCCAACCAAAGCAACTGTCTGAATCAATTTAATAATGCCAAAATATTGAACAAGTAAGTTCTTTTCCACATATATGTTAGAATTATATGATGATGATGTAACTTTGATCAGATCAACTCTTACCTTGCCAGCGCGAATATGCAAAGAAAGATCTCTGAATATTTGAATATCTGGCCTTAATGGATATCTAAAGCTGAGATGTTGAAGTTGAATTTCTCCTTTAACGTCATCCAAAGTTGTGCCAGACTCATCACTTGGATCTATTGACGATTTTCTATCTATTATTGCAAATATGGAGGCTGCAGCTGCTTTTGCTTTGGTGGTGTCTTGGCCCATTGAGCTCGAATGAGAAATTCCAGTGGCTGCCATAGTCAAAGCAAAGAAGACCTGCAATATGATATTGTCAGTATCTCATGATGTAAATTTAGGAGAATGAAGAATGATCCATGACTCAATGATTGTTGAGATGGAAACGAAACCTACCCGAAAAACTTGCGCAAATGTAACTCTACCCTGGTCGACGAATTGAGCCCCGACATAGAAAGTAATCGCATAGACATTAAACAATAAAAAGAAGGAAACTCCGAATCCTATTCCGCTGATCAAGCCCTGCCTTATTCCTGTCTTCAACGGGCCTTCACACTTCTGCCTATAGGTCTCCATGACCTTCTCTTCAGAGCAGAAGGAAGCAACTGTTCTTATACCTCCTACTGCATCGTTTGCCACTTGGCTGGCCTCTTCATACATTGCCTACAACCATATTGAAGTAACACCAATGAGAGATAAGTAGGGGTTGGAAAAAAGGAAGAGAGTGAAGCTGTAGATTACCTTTGCATCTGCGCTGAAACCTTTCATGAACCTGACTTGTACATATCCATTGACACCCAAGAGAGGAATCAAAGAAAGAACAACAAATGCTAACTCCCAACTTGCCACAAAGGCAATCACAAGCCCGGAAATTGCAGCTGCAAGATTAGAGACGTTCTGAGAGAGGGCATCCCCAACGAGAGCTCGCACACTTGCTGCGTCAGATGAGAGTCTCGACCCCACTGAACCACTCGAGTTATCAGGATCATCAAACCAACTGACCTCCATGTTAACCACCTTCTCAAAACACATGGACCTTATGCGTTCAATTAACTTGCAGCCGGCCACGGAAAAGAAGTAAGCTCTTGATGGGTTTGCTAGTAACGATGCAACTCCAAGAACTATATACATCAAGGCCCAGAATCTGGTGTCTTTTTTTATCTGGTCTGGTGGCTTATAAAATGATTCAATAACGCTTGAAACTAGTAATCCGAAAATTGGCAGTATAACTCCAGAAACTACAGCGGCAATGGTTCCAACTAAAAGCACAGGAATCTCGGGCTTGTTCAGAGCCGCAAGGCGACCGAGAGGGACTTCTGGGGAATCTTGTTGCGGCTCGAAGGTAGCTTCTTGATCGATATTACCTGCATCTGGAAAGTTTACTCCAGCAGGTAACCCAAACACTGAAAGTGAGTGGCGACTACTATTCCCAATCGATGAGCCCCGACTAATTGAGTGTAAGTATGGCCCTCTTTGGCTTGTTTGCCTCATGGATCCAAACCTCGTGGATCCCATCCTCGCAGATCCCATCCTCGTGGATCCTTGCTTCATGGATCCCAAAGAAAACTCCACCTTGTTCTTATCTTCAGTCGTTTCAGAGTCTTTGTTCATTTCTTGCAAACGTACAAGCTGAGAGTATGCTCCGTCAGGATCCCTGATCAGCTCTGAATGGGAGCCTGATCATTTAAGAAACAAAATACTTGGTCAAGAGAGAACGAGAGAGACATGCAAATAAAGTGTTGGGATACTAATAATTGTTGAAAAATAAGCATAAGCATCATACCTTTTTCTACCATCTTTCCCCTGTGAATGACGGCTATCATATCAGCATTCCTAACAGTGCTCAATCGGTGGGCTACGACAACAGTTGTTCGATTGACCATGATTCTATCAAGTGCGTCTTGCACTACCCTCTCTGATTCTGCATCAAGTGCACTTGTAGCTTCATCAAGAAGAAGAATTCTCGGGTCTTTCAAGATTGCCCTTGCTATGGCAATTCTCTGCTTTTGTCCACCTGATAATTGAGTCCCATGTTCTCCAACCAATGTGTCAAGTCCCTATATTTGAAAGGTACAAAATTTATGTCAAAACACAAACTATGCTCATGGTTAATAAGATCAGAGCACATTAAAGGTAAAACCTTAGGTAGTTTATCAATAAACTTAGCAGCATTAGCTAGCTCGGTAGCAGACTTTATCTCTTCATCGGTTGCACCATCCTTCCCATATGCGATATTCTCTCTAATGCTGGCAGTAAATAATACAGGCTCTTGGCTAACCAGACCGATTTTTCCTCTAATCCATCTGAGCTGAAACTCTTTGAGGTTGATTCCATCGATGAGAACCGCACCCGACTGAGGGTCGTAGAACCTCTCTATCAGACTTATAATAGTTGACTTGCCACTCCCACTCTGGCCAACCATTGCAGCTGTCGTTCCGCTACGGATGTGGATGGAGAAACCGTTGAATATTGGCTCGTCTGGTCTTGCTGGGTAGCTGAAATGAACATCCTTCAACTCTATCTCCCCGTGAATGTCATCTAGTTCTTTCCCTCTTGTATCATAGATATCGATTGGTGGTCTTCTGTTGATTGTCTCAAACATCTTAAATGCGGCAGCCTTACCAGCCGCAAAAGCGCTCATACACGGGGATATCTGTCCAAGGGACCTAAAAGCATAATAAAAGCTTCCCATCAGCCAAAGAAGATAATCATGTACATAGTTTAAGAGGTGAAGTAAAGTAACAAGGCAACTTACATTGAGCCAGTCAGCACTGCGACGATGATATTGATTACTTGTCCACCATCATATCCTTCATCTAAAATCAGCTTCCCACCATACCATACAGCCAAAGCGTAAGTACAGAAGACAATCAACATAACCATACCGATACCAACTCCACTGATCAACCCCTCGTGGACACCTGACTTATAGCATATACCAAAAATTTATTGTATGTACTGATGGCATGCTTCTCACCAGTAAATGATGCAACCTACGCAGGAGTGGAGACAAATGATAAGTTCTCATATCTTTGTTTTGAAAAAAAGAAGGGAGAAGATGCGAAAGGATAGGAGTACATACAGTTCTGATTGAACCAATTGTCTGCTCAACAACATTTGCAGCATTTCCATAAGCAAGTTGTCCGCGGGCAGCCATTTTCGAGAGCATGCGCGCGACAGTTGCTCCGGATGCCACGAGAAGGGGGATAGCAGATATGAGGACGAGTGTTAGAAGCCATCCTTTGATGAAGGCTATAGCAAAGCCAGCAATGAAGGTCGTAAGGAGCTGCACTGACTTCCCAACCTGCACAAATGAGTCGTGTGAGCAGAAGAAACACAAACCAAGCTTTGGTTTCTGGTATTATCGTACCTTTTCCCCCATTGCATCTTGTATGAGAACAGTATCACCAGACATCCTGCCAATCACCTCTCCAGTGTTGGTTTCCTTGTCAAAGAAAGCCACGTCTTGGCCCAGAATTGTCTTCAAGTACAAACCTCTTATTCTTGCAGCTTGTCTCTCCCCTGTGATCATCCAGCAACTCACCTCTGAAAACAAAAAAAAAAGGAACAAAAACTCCCTTAACTTTTCGGTCTATGCTTATAAACACTTCGTCTATTTCTTAGTAACAAACCGCCCCAATCAGTAGCTACTCACGGAGGAAGGCTGCAGCAGCGGCACCGAGCGACAAGTAAACGAACTTTAAACACACCTAAAATCAGCAAAGAGTTAACTTATTAGCAGTGGCTGATGTATTATGTTGCAAGCAGGCAGTTGAACAATCTGTATTATGTTTTTTTGGTTACCTTGGAGACCACAGCAACAACATCATTGGTTGTCTCGTTACTTCCGAAAGTGTTGATCATCTCGCCAAAGAGCACGGTCATGAGGGGCATGCACATTCCATTCCCCACGCCACCGATCGTTCCGATCACCATCAACAACTTGTCGGTGGAATTTGCGAAGGAGAAGAGCTTGAAAAATGGGACTGTCTTCAATTTCTCATTGGCCATACCCTCTTCTTCCCCATTGGTTTCATGGCTTTTTCTTGAAGTTTTGGCCACTGGCGTCATGCCTCCTTCTCTGTTCATGATACTAGCTGATTCCCGATCCCTCCCCATGTTGGCCATGGCAATGAGTTTTTCCTATCAACGCTTGTTTTCTTACAAATTCAATGGTGTTCTCTGTTCCTGCATAATATCATAAACAGGGATAACATTTAATCTAGTTGACTAACAATTATTTGAAAATATTATGCATTCCTTCTTGTCTTGTTTCGGAAACCTGTGTATGGATTTACTTTGCTCATCTTGATGGTTTACTAATGATATCTCTTTAATCTGCCTTATTTTCTTTGTTTAGATTCTTGACAGAATTATCTCAGCTCTGTTTTGGAACATTTTGTTTTGTCTGTGCAGGAAACATTCACAGCAGACATGTTGGATAGTTATGCAGAGAAACATAGTTTAATGCAAATTCCACCATGATTTTGGAAAGAAGATCCTCTATACTTTCGAGAAAGAAAATCAAAAGAGGGTGCCAGAAAAAGAAAGGCCTGTCTAGACTGTCGCAGGAGTCAGAAGGATTGAAAAAGATGACATTGAACGAAGAAGTAAGCATTAAAACAAAACCAAAACCAAAATTCTGATACCCATCCCGACTGAAACCAAAAGATTAAAGCATTGAATGAAAAGGGTACCTTTTTTAACGAGTTCAAACTTGCTGCATCTTTTATGGAATTCACTGAAGCTTTGAGAGGATGAGATACGAGCGTTGGCTATGGATGCAGCAGAGCTCAAGCATTAATAATGGTATTGAAGAAAGACAGGCTGACGAAAACATAGAGAGTTCCAACTGGTCAAAGGTATCGAAGTTTCCATCTTGTCAACCAATTTGCTTGATCAGAATACCTGTTTTTCTCGTTCAAACTATTAAATAATCGAATTTCGTGAATACAGGCAACTCCTCTACTCGCTTACGTCTTCATTTTCGTTATTTCTGTTTTTTATTATACAAGATTTCACCAACTTCCGAAAAGACAAGAGTTAAAAACAAATGAAAATGACAGAGGAGATAGAGAGAGAGAGAGAGAGAGAGAGAGAGGCAGGCAGCAGTAAAAACGACAATAAATGGATGTTTTTCGGCTTTACCCAGGAAGAAGGATATGCAAATGAGCCAAAAGCTGAAGTCGGCCATCAACAATGACTACTTTAGAGCTCGACTGCCATGGAAAAAAGTAACGAAGAAAAAGGAGAACAAGAATGGTTCCTCTGAATAAAACTATTAAAAAATCCAAGTCAGGAAGATAAGTCAAAAAAATACAAGTCAGGAAGATACAAGTCAAAAAATACAAGGGATGCACAGTTTACAAGGTTGAAATTATTATAATTTGCCATTTCTTAGCCTAATTTGAATGGTAGTATGATCTGATCTGACCCAGTAAACATCGAAACTATCGATCATGTAAATTACTATGATGTTAATTTCTGTGTGTCTTGGTCAAGACTAAAACTTTATGGATACCCATTACTCAAAATGGAATGGAACAAAAGATTGAAAAATGGGCATTTTTAGGCGAGTAAACAGGTAAAATCTGTATCTTTACCTAACTTATTTGATGCTAATAAATGTTGGAACCATCCATATTGCTGGAGAAAAAAAAAGTCAAAGCATATTAACAATGTGTAAATAGATTGGGGGCCAAGCATTATATGACTTAGAAAAGTAGTTTAAATATAATAGAGAAAAACAGGCCGATTCAAAGCTCAATGCTGACCATCTAGAAGGCCGGCGTGGGTCCACCGATCAATGACGGAGAAAGACAACTAATTCCGACGAGTAAAATCATAAGTGTTGTACTTTTCAATATTCTTGTCATGTGAGTTGGATAATCTGATCGACGCTCTACGCACCATGTCATCAGGCGAATAACTTTTGTCGGCAATGGCAGGGGACCCAGTATGGATTTCCCAGACAGAGTTCGGGCCGGCTTGCGGCTGGGATTCCGACATTCTCCCAAGCACTGGGAAGAAACTCCTGTCTTAGACACTCAACAGGGTATGTTAAGCGCACTCCATTAGGGTTCTCAAACAGTTCAGGAAGCTTGACCACGACAACTCCAGAAAGATAATACATCTTCGTCTGTTGGAGAATGGAGGGTGATGTCTTGCTTCTCTTCCTTTAATTATCGGGATGCTTTAAGCATCAACGAGACAAAAACATAGGAAGCTTACTGTTCGGATCACATCGAGAGAATAAAACTTTTCTAAAAATCAGTGTTGGTTTTATATGTCTTGCTTGGTTCAAGTTCAAAAGGAGCTTTACATGTATAGAGTAGAAGTCATACATACACACACACACTTCTTTAGTCTCTTGCATCTTCCTTGGCAAGAGACCTTTCGTTCTCATTTAAGTGATTTGTGGGCGAGAATGAAGATCGAAGAAAAGATGTAATCATGTACAAAATTTATATTAAGTTAAAGATAAATATTTTTTCTCACCTTAAAGATAAATGCAACAAGATAATATTCCGTTTGCAAAAACTCTGTAGAGTTCTCTGGTGTTATCAGTATAATATTTTTTGTTTTGGTTCAGAGCCTGCACAGATTTATTCTTACGGTTAATTCAAAACGCGTTGTACTAGGTAGAGAGAGAAACTCTATTTATAAATCACTCAATTTCTACTCTCTCAAGCGATGTGTGATTGTGCACTCTCACTAGAGTGAACTGGACTCTCACAATCAATAGAATATTGGGTCGTCCTTATTTTCATAGGGCGAACTGTTCCAAAATCGTTGTTCATGAGACAATTTATATAGATTTAGAGACTGATTCTTTAACTATTAATGAGGTTGTAATCTCTTATTTAAGATGAAATAGTTTTGTAACAGTCATAAAAATATTACGAGAAAACTGTTACGAAATTCAATTTCTCATTTAGTTGAAAATGATTTCATGGCAGCCAAGTGTAGATTTAAAATAATACCATTGTAGAATTAAAAAAAAAAAAAAACTTGGTGCCACGGTTTCAACACTAGGAGCCCTGACACAACCTTAAATTTGGTATGGAGCTGCATTTCAATTTCAACAATCACCCACGTTATAGCACCAGCGTCGATGCAAACTCTCCAGGGTGCGACCGGTTCAGTATTCAAAAATTCGTTTCAACAAATGTTTGTTAGTTAACTCAATAATAAAAAATTAAATTATTTTCTTCCATGAAATGTAACAACTTAT
Source organism: Begonia masoniana (assembly GCA_022432975.1). Lineage (NCBI taxonomy): Eukaryota > Viridiplantae > Streptophyta > Magnoliopsida > Cucurbitales > Begoniaceae > Begonia > Begonia masoniana. The sequence goes on from CM039515.1 coordinate 39,386,820, forward strand.
TAAAATTAGTTATGACAACTTTGGTTCATGTCTCTTACTACACACAGGCGTATTTAGATTTGTGATAGAGATAAATTTATATTCTGTTAACTTTTCATATTTTATCTTTATTCTTGACTATCATCAATTTTTTATTAAATAATTAATTCATAATCTTTTTTATATCAAAATATATTGAAGCCTTGAGATGGATTGATACAATAGAAACCTCTAAAAAGAATAGATTGATTAATTGAATCAAAATGATTATGTATTTATGCGCTAATTATTCGATTTCTAAACTAACAAACAAAATAATCTATAGAGATTCATTGTATTAATATTAATATTCTTAGCTATCCATTTTAATTTATTCTCAAAATACAAGACATTTGAATTATACTCGTATACAACTTTCAAAGTAAATAAAAATAATAATATAAAATAAAAGTCTGTTAAATATAATGATCTAAGATCATACATATTTAATCATCATTATGATAAATTAATTTTTATATTTTTAACGAAAATTATCAAAACAATATAATTTTATCTAATTCAGTCTTATATAATCATATTATATAAAATAAATTCATTTTACGCCACTGTATATATAATTGGGATAAAACTATACATTTTTAACATGACGAACTTATTAACTTAAACATAATTAAGGTTAATTTTTGGTTTGATGATGAGTATGCTAAATTGGTTGAGTAATTCTGATGAGTATGCTAAATTGGTTGAGTAATTCTAAGTTTGTTGTTAATTTAAATTTATGCATGAAAGTTGAATTTTTATCTTGTTTAGAAATACTATTAATAAAAGATAATTGATTGTACTGATGTGTTTGTTTAAGTCCTTTTAGTAATGGTTAAATTTCATAAGACTTGAATGAGAAAAGTAAAAGAATGTTGATTGATTCAATTGTAAAGAGTTTCTTAGAGCCTTAAGGTGTCGACCGAACTAGTAAAGGGTCGACACATTACAAGTTGAAGGATTGATTAAAGAAACCAGAGAACATATAATTGTCAACCAGACTAGAAATAGTCGACAAATCAAGCATTGACGAAACTCCAAGAAGCTCAAGGTATTGACCAGTCTCACAAAGCGTCGACTGCTAGCATTATGAAGACATTCCAAAGAGTTCAAAAGCGTCGACCGCCCAAAAAAATTGTCGATCAATGCGGTCTACTACAGTGTCGACTGAGTTGTTGAAAATATTTGAAAAATCTCGCAACAGTCACACACGTGTCAACCAAGTAGATGAAGATGTCAATGGGTACACTATTTTTCCGAAGACATCTATAAATAGAAGAGGATGACTTTGTTCTTGGAAGAAAGGAAAACTGAACTCTGTCGATCAAAAAACAATATGGCTTCCCCATATCTGGTTATTTTCCTCTAGTTTTACGGACTCTCTGACAAGTCGGGTTCTAAGATGACTTTGTAGAAGAACTCAACTAGCAGATGTATAAAACAGATCAATAGATTTTCTTCAACAAAATAAACACCAGAGTACTACCATTGGAGGCTTTACTGGTGAGAGCTGAAAGATGCAATTGCGTCCATTTCCTGCTGCAGAAGAAGTGCATCGATGAACCTATCAAGGTTCTCTCCCTGCATCACATCTTCTATTGAATGATGAGTGATGCCCACACGATGATCAGTTACACGCCCTTGAGGGAAGTTGTATGTCCGAATTCGTTCAGACCTGTCCCCACTACCAATCTAAACTAATGGTGAGACTGCTAGAGATGAACAACAAGGGATAAGATGAGGCAGTATAACCAAATAATATTTTGTGTTACCTGCTCAGATCGAAGTTTTGATCTATTCAAATGAATCCTAGACCTTTCCCGTTCATACAGCTTTGCGCAGAGGACTTTAAGGGCCTTGGCTTTATTCTATCGAAAAAGCAGAAGATACCAATGAGTAGAGAAATGATTAGGAAAAGAGAAGATAATCTCAAGTATAATACAAAAAATCCAGCTTTAGCCAAATTCATAGAAAGATATGCCCACATAAGGCGAGATCATAATTCATGCCAAACAACCATGCAGGATGAACTGCACAAACGTATTTGTGCTTATGGGTAGTCAATATCAGCATGAATACATACACCACATAAATAAAATAAAGATTTCAAAAGATGAAATGAATTTAGATCATAAAAGTTACAAAAATCGAATTAGTCCAATGGCTTCTCTACATTGTTTGATATGCAGAATATCGCAGTCAAATAAATTTATAGAAATAGACAGTCTAGTGATCTTGGATGGAAAAGGAACAGAAAGGACTTATTCAATGAATGACAACTCAACCCCCTCCCCAGCAAAATAGGTAATAATAATAATGTTAATAAAATAACAGTTAATGTATCAGAATTACCATATGTTGGGATCTCTCATCTTGTATAGCCACAGTCAGACCAGTTGAAATATGTGTTACTCTAACAGCACTATTGGTTGTATTTGCATGCTGCCCGCCTGACCCGCCTGATCTAAACGTATCAATTCGCAAATCTTCATTTCTCAATTGCACATCCACCTAAAGAAAACCACAAGCACATGTTATAGGAAATATTAGAATAGAAAACTTCAAACAAACCCTTCACTGCAATGCCTTAAAATAACAGTACCAAATTTTAATGCATGCATATTGCCACAACCACCTTGGGCAAAGGAACAAAGAAAAAGCACTGACTTGTTCATAGCAAACTTTTGAATAAAGAAATTCTGTAACAATCATTAAAATTTGATAAAAAATTTCACCTCATCGGCTTGAGGGAGGATAGCTACTGAAACAGCACTAGTGTGAACACGTCCAGATTTTTCTGTCACAGGAACTCGCTGCCAAGAAAATAATGTAAGCATTTGTATTTACAAAAATCAATAATCAAAGTTTGACAAGTGCAAATGAAACCTGCACACGATGTATTCCACTCTCAAATTTAAGCTTTCCATATACAGAGTTCCCTGAGATTGCTGCGCTGGCTTCCTAGAAAGTACAACTAGGATGAACATACACCTTCACAATAAGAAATTTTCTAACAGAGATGCAAACTCAAACCTCTTGTAGGAATCAATTTTACATAACAATGATATGTAGTAGATAACTGAAATCATATTGAATTTATTTTAGTGTCAACCTATGATCAATGAGTCACCTTGTATCCTTTAAGATCAGATTCTGTAATATCTACCACTTCAAATCTCCAACCTTTCTTTTGGGTGTATCTCTCGTACCTGAATTGATTGAAACAGGATAAAACTCTGAAATGATAACTATTAAGACTATTTGAAATAAGTGATGAGAGTAATAAGGATTCTGTGACTCACATTCTAAATATATCCATGGCAAACAAAGATGCCTCTTCCCCACCAGTTCCTAATAAAATTGGTAGCACCAGAAGAAATTAAATAAGCGAAAGAGAAAGAAAGTATGAAATAACATCTGCACAAAATCTGGTTCCTACTATTACCAATAAACACGATTTACCTGCTCTCACTTCCAATATGCAGTCCCTTTCGTCGGCGTCATCCTGTGGAAGGAATGACTTGAGCAACAAATTCCATTGTCTTTTCTCATTTTCCACTGCCTGATTGTGTTCTTCAATTGCCATTTCAAGCATGTCTTTATCTTCAGTACATTCAACCATAAGTTTTTTCAGACCATCTATCTCCTAAAGAGAAAGAAGAAAAAAGAAGTTAATTTGCATCCCTCTTTTTGAACTAGCTACAACTGAAAACAAGCAACTAAATACATTGCAGCTATCAAAATATGAAAGATTCAGAGAGATTAATCGAAATCCCCAGGCCTAATTACCAGTTGAGAGTAACCAAACAAGGAAAACTACTAGTGCTATGAAACTCCTCTTTAGTTGGAAGCTTGGGCAGGGTCTAAATCATTTTAAGTGGTAAATCAATCTTTAGAGTATGAGGTAAATATTACTTCTAATTGTGCTTAATAGATAGATTGCTTCGAGAGTCTTCACCATAGGAAAATTGAAAATAAAAACACAACTATAATTTGACACTTTTAAGAAGACTAAACAAGTTAAAATTTGAAGAAACGGACATGCCAAAATCCAATTGGTTATGAGGTCACATGCATATGATTGAACCCTAGAGTGATTGCTCTCGCCAAGAGCAATTTGTAACCCAAGCGAGTATCACTTCTATACTATATGTCTCTCTCTTATTTAGAAATGTAAAATAGATGAAAATTTTCGGTAATCAGTAGTTAATTTACCTTCTGTATGGTTCTTAATTCTTTAATGAGGTCCATTGATCCCCTGAGTTTCTGAAGCTCCTTGTTGGCCTTTGCATACTCTGCTGGTGGGGCTTCTGGCTGTCTTCATCGATGTTGCCAAATGGAAGGAAAACAAACTCAATCACAATTTCAAGGAATTATTAAGGCAAAAACAAATCAAAATAAAGTCAACATTATTACAAAAAACTGTAGAAGCAAAAACAATTCCTAGGTAATTAAATTGTGCTTTATAGTTAAGATTGTTATCATAAGGAAATAAGAAAGACTACCTGGTTCACTATATTGGAAAGGTATGTACTCCTGTATTCAATGACTGACAGTCTTTGCTCCATTATATTGATAATGTCATTCGTCAATTGAGATTGCACTTCTCCAACTGTGTATAATTTAAAAACTCAAGAGGCGTTTCAAGTTTTAGGAAGTATCAACTATCAAGAAGAAAATACACTAAGATAGTACTATGTCCCACTAAGCAGATTCTACCAGAGCTTTTGTATATTGGCCTCATTCTATTTAGGTATGCATGGATATCACTCAAGGAGAAGTTTTTCAAGAGTGAAAAACTAGTTCAAAACTCCTATTCTTGTATGTTTGAGAAGATAATTTAGAAGAAGTGCTGTTTGTAAAGTGATTTTAGAGGGGAAGAACGGCAGACTCAAACATCATAAGTTAACTTGATTACAGAGTTTTCCAATTTTGAGCAGCTTCCTCAGCTTAGATAACTAGAACATTATAGAGATGGCTAGTACAATATGTAAACCTAACGTATGTATTTCAAAAGAAAAGAAAAACCACAAACAGGCTGAGATTAAGCTTAAGAGGTAACTATGAATATCAAAATGAAAGACCCACCACCCAAATTAGACAAAGGAAAACACAGAATCGCATCGGGATCAAGCAAAAAACTAGTCGGTATTACAAAATATGAAAACCAACAGCAAGGAGCTTATAAAATTAACCCATAACCTAAATTTCGAAATTTCGAAGAAGAAGAAGAAGGCGTACCGCGAGAGTAAGTACGGAAAATGTGGGGGCGTACTGGTTGCTGGATGAAGGACCCAATACATTTGGAAGCAGCAATTGTGACGCGATTCAGAGGCCAACAAAATTTAAGAGACCGCATAATCCCTCTATCAAATCTCATTCTGATGATCCGCTCATCCAACAAACACAGTCAATCACCAGCACAAGTCTACGACTGCTGAAAACGGGAGGAAGAAAGAAGCTTGGCAGTTAGCAAGCAATGCGTTGCAAGGCGAGGTGCGCTTGAAAACATGCAGCCTGGAGAGGTGCGGGCTGTATAGCAGTATAGGTGTGATTTGACCCATCTAGGATAGATAAACTGGTGGTCAAAACCGGACCGGAACAGCAGTTTTGGTCCCAGTCCGGTTTTGCCCATCAAAAGAACCGGTTGCGATTCTAAATTTTCAAGACCCGTTGTCCACGGTCTCATTTACGGCTTTGAGATCAAAATCATGAAAATCGAACCGAATCATGGGCTAAAAATTCGATCGGAAACCGGTTAAACAGGACCTAAAACTGTATAAAACTGGCTCATATTCGAAACCAGCCCAACCCAACCCAAATTCCGAAAACAACAAAATGTAAATAATTTTTTATTTTTTTAAATTTAGAACTTTACCGGAACCACACGGTTCGGTTCCAGTTGCAGTCCCAGAGTCCCACAGTTCTTGTTCCGGTTTCAGAACCGTGGACGACGGTTTCAATTCCGGTTCTAGGGTGGAACCGAGCCGCGCCCACGGACACCCTAGTAGTCAAAGTACCATTTTACCCCTCTATTCATATTCATGGGTGCGATACTATGACCGACAAAAAGGACGGGATTTTATAATCCTGCCGGGAGAAGGCGATATTTCCGGAAATGCATGGCCAGGAGGCCAGGACCTTGCTGGGGTTTGCTCCAAATTCTTGCCCAACCACTTTTCAGGTCTTGCACGTCATTTTACTTTTGATCTATGCTTTGATTTGCGACTTCTTCTGTGGATTGACTTGTTAATTTTCATTTTTGGGGGATGATGTGAACGATCTCCAAACTACTGAATTATGCGCGTTTCTCATCAATTTCTTGCTTTGCTGATTCTGGGTCTATGATTATTTGAAGGTCAAAGAAGCTTACCGGAAGAAGGTATGGGAATCGCATCCTGACCTTTTCCCGCCTCATGAGAAGCTAACTGCGGAGTCTAAGTTCAAGCTGGTGAGAAATACAACGCTAATAGTTCTGTCTAGTTGATTCTTACTGCTGATCATGTTTGATAATGTGTGGTTAAAATTGGTTATAGTTGGATACGAAATTCACCTGAAATGTAATCACTTCTTACTGATATCTGGATTTCCTACAAACACAGAGTAGTAAAATGAACTTACATGGATTGTTCCTAAAATTAAGGAAATGTGGACTCACAAGCTTCCCATATTCATCTAGCTTACTAAGTAACGAATGTTGCTTGACGTTACTGTTTACATTGTTTGAGATTTGATGTTTATCGATTCTAATCAGAAGGCTTTAGCACCATGTCGGTGCTTTTATTTTGTTTCCTTTCAGAAGATCTCCTGTCCTCTTTTTCGTTTAATAATTGAAGCAACTTAGTTTATTTTGAGTTTCTAATAAACAAAAAGAGACACTTATGCATCCAAAAGCTTGTATTACTCATCAATGGTGTGTATCAGCATAAAAACTTTATCTCATAACATAAATGTCACTGCTGCAGATCTCTGAAGCATACACATCCCTGCTAACTGGTAATATTCACACTTGTACGTGATAGAGAAATGGAGAGATCCATTCGAACTAAAAATTAATGTATGGTTCTTGCAGGGGGCAGAGGAGAAGGTTCCTCTTCAGGTAATTACTCTTTTGAAGATTATCAAATTTCTTATATTTCACTTGTTCCATTTGCTTCATTTAAATGATGTGCGGTTGTCAGCTGTATATTCGCGAGTTGTGAGAACCGGGGTTCCAGTTTCGCAGGGCGGTAGAAGAAATGGTGCTTTCGTCAAAGTTCCTTTTGTTTTACTGATTCTCGGAATAGTTGCTTTTGGGGGATCAAATGCTACCAGGTTTATCTTTCAAGCCTCAACCCCAGAGGCCGCCGCCATGGGTGGTTTTAGAGTTTTAACTCCCCTGTGTTGCTTTGCAGGGCTTATAAAAAGCAGAAGGAGACATACCCTTCGCACAATCCTTTTCTTCCATGACCAAACCTATACCTAGAGCTATCACGCTTAATGATTATCAAATGGCTTTGGTCACTTGGCAATCACTTGATGTTGCAGCCCTCATTCTTGTTATAATGTTTTATTGCCTTCCCCAAAAATAAAATTAATTTAATGAGTCACAGTTCATCAGGGCAAAATCTGATTTTATTCATCCCTTTCTTCTTGTCATGTTAACTCTCAGTTTACGCAGAGCATAGTTTGATCCAAAACAAGTTTGAGGAGAGCCGAAAGATGGGAGCAACTCACATTATGGAACCAAGAAGCAACTGCAACTCTTTCTCCATATTGTATGGGGGTTTTCTCATTGTATACCTCGCTCTCTATGGTAACTAATGCCTTCAAAAAAATTGGCTTTTATCAATTTTTCTTATTCTGCGGAGGAGAAAGGTGCTAACGGTAGAGGAAAGGAGATTCCGGACTGAATTTCTATCGATTATCCCTGTAAGTTCACACAAAGAACAAGTGCATATTTGTTTGCTTAAGTCAACTATACATTGTTGGTTAGGATAACTTGCCTCCAAATGATCCCCTCCTGCAGGTATTGGAGACCAATTTCGTGCACCATCTATTAGTTTACCAAGCTTTTTCTTTTTTATGGGACATAATAACCCTTCACATTCTTGCATTATCTTATGTTTATTTGCTACAAGTGCCATTAAGATTTTTCTTATCATTTCTATCATTGTCACTATTGGTTTATCATGAGCTTAGATTACTCAGAGATATGTCGCACTTCGGCACATGACTGAATGCATGCTTTGCTCATGACCTTGTGTTTAATCCTTTCAAATGTCTGAATGTTGCGCGATCAACAAAGTCGCATCTTTGTACTGCTTCCCACGAAACTTATTCTTCAAATTAGCGTACAAATGACGCATACAAAATCAGACCTCAACCCGAGGCACAAGGTCCTCAAATGTCTTAAAGAACCCCTACATTGAAATAAAGAATACGTCAGCACATTATTAAATGATTTGAAACATATTACAAAGTATAATAGAACGTCAATGTTACCTTCTATTGATCGGAGATGAAAGTCCATCCAGAACCGTCATTAATCTGTAAATTCCCAATAGTAAATCTAAAAACCATTTCCATGAGTTTGTGTATCCATATTTCACAATCGCAACCGAGTAGATTCCATTGTTTTCATTGATCTCTTCTGTTGTCACTAACTGGCCTGAGAATTGGCCTTTCAGATGACACTCATCCCAACAAATCACTTGTCAACCACCGTCTAGTAATCCTTTCTTGCAAGCATTGAAACACATATATGCTCTCTTGAAAATAGGAGGTGATGACAAATTCATCCTATCATACCGCCATCTAGTAATCCTTTCTTACAAGCATTGAAACACATATATGCTCTCTCGAAGATAGGAGGTGATGACAAATTCATCCAATCAACATTGACGACAAACGTGTTGCTAGGATTGGCCATTCAAATCTCCTTTGCGTAAGACCAAAGTTGCTTATATTGTTCTTCACCACAACCTTTGTTCAACTCTCGTGCTTTTCTTCTTGCCCTATATGCAAGTGTCAGTATAATATTGACATTATAATCTTGTTTTACTGTCTCAATAATGGAATAAATTTTCTGATCAGGCTGACTTTTAAACCTTTCGACATACTTTGTTGCAAGCCACCTAGCTGAAGCGTGCCTATTCTCCATGTTTCGTGCACATGTGTGAACATTATTAAACATCTTTATATGATATGTAGCTTCATTATTCATCTTGGAGGCATGCAATTTCTACTTACACCCGTCTTCACATATTGTTGTTAATTGTGTAGCTTCATTTTTAACAAATTTCACATTATGCCCATTCTTCAAAGAGTTTTCCACAACCAAATTTTTTATCGCTGTAAGTGAACTACATGTCATTTTTACCTCGACATTTGTGGATGTAGAGTTTCACTGTGTCCATCTTTCGTGCATGTCTTCCCCTATGTCTTCATCAAACTTATACAGAGAATTCAAATCTTCATTAACACTTGTAGAAGTACTGCATATTTCATCATCGAGACGTCCCCTTTATCTCTAACTTTATTACTATTACCCTCCACATGCCATTCAAGAAGTTCTATATTTTTACAGCTTCCTTCACCATATATATTTCTACATCCATCTTTTGCTTCAACATAAACCTTTACATATCTTTTCTTATTCAGATTGCTAACCATGACAAGTACATCTACATCTAAATTCAGGCTCTTCAACACCTTTTATTTAGTTGAAAACGTGGGTCGCAATATTGTAGTGTCTTTCACTCAGTAACAGGTAGTTGTTCCAACATGTCGCAGATCTTAATCATTGACATCACAGTTATCAACAATTTATTGATGTCGACTCACATTGTATTCTCCCTTCTCTTACGAAAGTTTCTCCACAATTGTATTCTATTGCAAAGTTGTCCATCTCTTAATTCCTTACAACCACTTGCCTCATACAAACAAAATATTGATATGCCTTGGGTCCCGCAAATGAAAAGTTAACAGAGTATTCGGCACTCATTCGGTTAAGCCAAAGACACCCTAAAAACAACAACATTATCTTCACAAACAAACAAACCAGTGGAGATGAGTGATGTTCAGACAACGATGAAAATGAAAAAGAAACGAAAATTGAATTGCAGAGAATCTTGTGGCTGGTCCGAAAACAACCTAGAGCATTTTTGAATTATGACATTTTCCGATGAGAATGTCAACAACACTTGGGCTATAGATTTTCAACCTTCTACTGCCTTCCAACCCAAAAAGGAGCTGGAGAGAATGATGACATTAAGATCCACCAATCAACCTAACAACTTGGCAGAAATATGAACCACTCGGTGCGTAGGCTCTCGGAATCCACCGAGAATACGAGGAGAAACTCCGCATTTCTAAAGATTTGCTTTTAAATTTTCAATTGGTCCAAAAAGACCCCTTGCAAAGCTTCAGAGTTGCGTTTAAATAACAAAGACAATCGGAGAAGGAAAACCAGAAAGGAAATAACAGAGATAGTCGTTGGCAAAATATAGTCGTTGGAGCGTCAATGGTTCGGCCACGTATCTGCCGCGCTGCTCACGTGCATGTGGTGTTGCTAGGCGCTGGATTGAGCGCGCCTAAATGCGTTCACCACTTGGCTTCGTCCGCGCAGGCCTGATAGTGATTTGCACGCGCGCCTGCTGATGATCGTGTGCGCTTGATGAGGGTCTTCGCGTGCTCTTGCGGCTGCTGCCTTGTCCTGCCCATGCACGCAAGATGTTGGCCAAGTCTTCTCTGTGCGCGTGCCAAGCTGATCATTGGTGCTCGGCCATTTCCTCCATTTGCGCGCCAATGCTGCTGCTGCCTTCCTTCACGGGCGCTAGGTGCTCGACTGAATGTCCCTTCCATGCGCGCCTCTCCTTTAAGCCGTGTGCATCATTCCTTTGCTATGTGCATCCTTCCTTCAAGCCATGTGTCGATGCTCCCAATCCATGCTTCAAGATGGTCTTTTCCTGTAAAATTGGCAAACCGGTTAGATGAAGAATTGGTTAATTTACGTACCTCAGTTTGTGAAGATTAACTTCTAAATTTTCAATTGATCCAAAAAGACCCCTTACAAAGCTTCAGAGTTGCGTTTAAATAACAAAGACAATCGGAGAAGGAAAACCAGAAAGGAAATAACAGAGATAGTTGTTGGCAAAATATAGTCGTTGGAGCGTCAATGGTTTGACCACGTATGCGCGCAATCAATGCTTCTGTCGCGCTGCTCACATGCGTGTGGTGTTGCTAGGCGCTGGATTGAGCGCTCCTAAATGCGTGCACCACTTGGCTTCGTCTGCGCGCACCTGATAGTGATTTCCGTGCGCGCCTGCTGATGATCATGCGCGCCTGATGATGGTCTTTGCGTGCGCTTGCGGCTACTGCCTTATCCTGCCCATGCGCGCAAGATGCTAGCCAAGTCTTCCTTGTGCGCGCGCCAAGCTAATCACGGGTGCTCGGCCATTTCCTCCATTTGCGCGCCAATGTTGTTGTTGTCTTCATTCGCGGGCGCTAGTTGCTCGACTGAATGTCCCTTCCGTGTGCGCCTCTCCTTTAAGTCGTGTGCGTCATTCCTTTGCTATGTGCGTCCTTCCTTCAAGCCATGTGTCGATGCTCCCAATCCATGCTTTAAGATGGTCTTTTCCTGTAAAATTGGCAAACCGGTTAGATGAAGAATTGGTTAATTTATGTACCTCAGTTTGTGATCGTCCGATAAGAGCTTGTGGCACATCAATTATGAAACACAGAAATAAACAAAACATGATTAGACCATCTCCAACCAGTCAATGCCAAAATGCTATTTTTCTATACAAAAATAGCATTTTGCATCAAATAGCATTTTGCATCACTAAACAGTAATTTCATCTCCAACCCAAAATGCCAAAATGCTATTTTTTATACCAAAAAGAATATTCTTTACATATTTTTTCACACTATAATTTATATATTTTACACATTAACCCCTATAATTTTAATATTGTACCAATTGCTCATACTCAAATTTAACATTTATTCACATAAACCAATAATATATAAATTAATATATATATATATATATATATTATTTATTTTTTATACATGTTAATTTAACAAAGATATATATATTAATATTACCACTCATAAATAAATAAATAAAAACAACTGAAACTTAATTAAAAAAAAAAAAAATTACAAGTGCATAAAAAAAATACAACTAAAATATAAAAAAAAATTACAAATGCATAAAAAAAATACAACTTAAACATAAAAAAAAAACTATATATATTCAATCATCTGAGTTTGAATATTTCTTCCACAGATGATTTACAAGTGCATTACGAAGTGCAAAATGTGCATCTCTATCTCTGATTTGTCTATATCGACCGATGAAGCGTTGAAATCGTGTATCTTCGTCTAACACCATTTCAACTTCAGGAGGTGATGTTTCTATTAGTTGCTCAATCGGTGCATTTAGATCACGTTCATCCTCAATTATCATGTTATGCATAATAATGCATGTTGTCATTATGTCATGTAATACTTCTTTGTGCAAAAAACGCACGGGTCCTGCAGTGATAGCGAACCGCCCTTGGAGAACTCCGAAAGCACGTTCAACATCTTTTCGACATGCCTCTTGTCGCATAGCAAAATGTTTTTTCTTTGCACCTTGTGGCTGTTGAATAGTTTGCACAATAGTAGACCATTTTGGATATATGCTATCAGCTAAATAATAACCCATGTTGTATTCAATTCCTTGAATAACATAATTAGCTTGAGGAACGATACCTTGAGTAAGATTAGAAAAAAGACGAGATGACTCTAACACATTAATATCATTATTACTACCTGGCATTCCAAAATATGCATGCCATATCCATAAATCATAGTCGGCAACCGCTTCAAGAATAATAGTTGGTGCACCACTACGACCAGAGTATTGACCAACCCATGCCGTTGGACAATTTTTCCAACGCCAATGCATACAATCTAGACTACCCAACATTCCTGGAAAGTCACGCTTTTCGCCAAAATAGAGTAATCTTGCAATGTCATCAGAAGTAGGCTCCCGTAAATATTTGTGTGCAAAAATTTCAACCATAGCACGACAAAATTTTTTGACATATTCAATTGCTGTTGATTCGCCTATTTTAACATATTCATCAGTAGCATCATCTGGTACACCATATGCCAATATTCAAAACACAGCTGTAATTTTTTGAAGCGTAGACAGTCCAAGTCTACCAATTCCATCACGTTGTTGGATGAAGTAGTTATCGTGTGCTTTCACTGCATCAACAATATGAAGAAATAAATTACGAGACATTCGAAATCGTCTACAAAACATACCGTCATTGTATCGTGGGTTTTCAGCAAAATAATCTGCGAACAAATTGCGATCTGCAGCTTCACGATCACGATTGATGACTATGTGACCAGGAATTGACCCACGACGAGGGTGTTCAATGTTTTCTTGATTGGAGTAGTGCGCCATGAACATATTGTTCGTATTGATCATATTAACAATCAATTGTTCGGTACAATCGAACTCTTCCATACTAATAGCTGGTATAATGAAATCATCATCATCAGAAGATGATTCCGAGCTTAAAAAAGGATTCATTTTTGGTTTGTGAAAGAATGTGGATAAAAAGGATTGAAGAATAAATTATGTGTACTGAAGATGGTTTAAGAAAGAAGAAAATGAGGAAACATATTTATAAAGAGTAGATAGGTGGATGCTCGTGACCAAGAGATAGCTTGTGGCTTTGAGAGGCGCCAAGTGGCACACCGGTGACCAAGAGGAAGCTTGTGGGCTATGGCGGCACCAAGTGGCAAGCTAATGGCCAAGAGATGAGCATGTGACTATGGTTGATCGAGAACTTGTGGCTAAGATGGAGAGGCGCCAAGTGGCACACCGGTGACCAAGAGGAAGCTTGTGGGCTATGGAGGCGTAAAGTGGCAAGCTAATGGCCAAGAGAGGAGCATGTGGCTATGGTTGATCGGGAACTTGTGGCTAAGATGGAGAGGCACCAAGTGGCACACCGGTGACCAAGAGGAAGCTTGTGGGCTATGGAGGCGTAAAGTGGCAAGCTAATGGCCAAGAGAGGAGCATGTGGCTATGGTTGATCGGGAACTTGTGGGCTATGCATTGGGGTTTTTCTATAAATAGCGTACGTGAGGTTGCCATAAGTTACCATTCCATCTTTTTTGTTATTTGCTTTTTCCAATTCTTATCATCTATTTCATCACAAACTAAAAATGTCTTCTCAAAGTTCTGGATATGCTAATATTGAAGATATAGTACTCTGTCAAGCGTATTTAATTGTTACCCAAGACCCTATTACGGGTAGGTACCAGAATGCTGAGCGGTTCTGGTCTCGGGTTGAAGAAAAGTACAACGAAGAAAGACCTTCTAATATGGAGCTTCGTAAAGGTAATTCTCTCAGAAGTCGAATGCAAGTTATAAATGCGTCGGTGAAGAAACTAAAAGGTTGTGTGAGACAAGTGGAAAATACGCATCCAAGTGGTGCTTCAAACGCCGATATTGTGAGTTTTGTATTTTTTTTTTACTTATAACATTTTATTTTTTTTCTATTATACTTACATTATGTTCACTATGATTTTTAGTTAACTTGAGCAAAACATTTATTCATAGAGGACCCGAAGTACAAGAAAGGTTTTAAATTTGATCATGTTTGGGACATGGTTAAAGATTTTGCCATGTTGAAAGATCATGTAACAACTGTCAGAAATGCAATCGGGCGGCAATATGTAGTTGACGAGTCATCACAATCTGACAATCCTACACCTGAGACCCCTCATACAACATCTCCTGGTATTTCTGCATTTTCAATTGATTTAGATGACAATACTTCTGGCAGTACGTCATCACAACGACCAACTGGGGTGAAAAAAGCTAAATTAAAAAGGAAAATACAGGATGACATGTCTGCTAACTTTGATATATTGGACAACAAAAATGAAGAATTGAAGATATTATTACAAAAAAGTTACGAACAAAAGCAGAATCAAATAGAGGTCCAAAAGAACAAATGCAGATGCAACGTCAAATGATAGAAATCAAAGAAAAGAATAGAGAACTTAAAATTATGTTACTAGATCCTAATAATATTAGTGATCCAGCCCGACGCGCCTATATTGTTGCTGAACAGGCGCGAATTTCACAAAAAAATTATGACCAGCAACAACATGTGTCTTCAACAAGTAATGATTTTACATCTTTATTTAATAACATCGGAGGGTCTGGATCCGATCTACCACCCTATTATTAATATGTTAGCTGTATTGTGTCTATGTAATTTTTAGTTATTTGATGTAATTTGAAGTTGAAAGTTATTTAAATTTGTGTAATTTCTGTCATTTAAAGTAATATTTATGTATTTTGTAATTTCTGTTGTCTATGTAGTTTTTAGTTATTTTTGCAATTTGAAGTTAATATTTGTAATTTTATTGAGTTTGTTATGTATAATGTGGTTGTAATTTTTTTTTTAGGAATATGTAATTTTGAGTTGTATTAATATCAATACAACTATCCTATTTTATGTAAAATATCAAATAAGTCAAATTTTTAGAAATATTAAATTTAATATTAATTATTTTTAATATTTTTTAACATTTTAACTAGTACTAATTACAACAATTAGATTATTAAATATCATATTGAAATAAATTAATACATAAATTAAAAAAAAAGATATATTTACAATTTAAAATAAATAGAAGGACTAAAAATCATAGTGAACATAATGTAACTATAATAGAAAAA
This sequence comes from Begonia masoniana, assembly GCA_022432975.1. Lineage (NCBI taxonomy): Eukaryota > Viridiplantae > Streptophyta > Magnoliopsida > Cucurbitales > Begoniaceae > Begonia > Begonia masoniana. The sequence continues at coordinate 39,402,580 of CM039515.1, forward strand.
TAAAATAAAATGTTATAAGTAAAAAAAAAATACAAAACTCACAATATCGGCGTTTGAAGCACCACTTGGATGCATATTTTCCACTTGTCTCACACAACCTTTTAGTTTCTTCACCGACGCATTTATAACTTGCATTCGACTTCTGAGAGAATTACCTTTACGAAGCTCCATATTAGAAGGTCTTTCTTCGTTGTACTTTTCTTCAACCCGAGACCAAAACCGCTCAGCATTCTGGTACCTACCCGTAATAGGATCTTGGGTAACTGTTAAATACGCTTGACAGAGTACTATATCTTCAATATTAGCATATCCAGAACTTCGAGAAGACATTTTTAGTTTGTGATGAAATAGATGATAAGAATTGGAAAAAGCAAATAACAAAAAAGATGGAATGATAACTTATGGCAACGTCACGTACGCTATTTATAGAAAAACCCCAATGCATAGCCCACAAGTTCCCGATCAACCATAGCCACATGCTCCTCTCTTGGCCATTAGCTTGCCACTTTACGCCTCCATAGCCCACAAGCTTCCTCTTGGTCACCGGTGTGCCACTTGGCGCCTCTCCATCTTAGCCACAAGTTCTCGATCAACCATAGTCACATGCTCATCTCTTGGCCATTAGCTTGCCACTTGGTGCCGCCATAGCCCACAAGCTTCCTCTTGGTCACCGGTGTGCCACTTGGCGCCTCTCAAAGCCACAAGCTATCTCTTGGTCACAAGCATCCACCTATCTACTCTTTATAAATATGTTTTCTCATTTTCTTCTTTCTTAAACCATCTTCAGTACACATAATTTATTCTTCAATCCTTTTTATCCACATTCTTTCACAAACCAAAAATGAATCCTTTTTTAAGCTTGGAATCATCTTCTGATGATGATGATTTCATTATACCAGCTATTAGTATGGAAGAGTTCGATTGTACCGAACAATTGATTGTTAATATGATCAATACGAACAATATGTTCATGGCGCACTACTGCAATCAAGAAAACATTGAACACCCTCGTCGTGGGTCAATTCCTGGTCACATAGTCATCAATTGTGATCGTGAAGCTGCAGATCGCAATTTGTTCGCAGATTATTTTGCTGAAAACCCACGATACAACGACGGTATGTTTTGTAGACGATTTCGAATGTCTCGTAATTTATTTCTTCATATTGTTGATGCAGTGAAAGCACACGATAACTACTTCATCCAACAACGTGATGGAATTGGTAGACTTGGACTGTCTACGCTTCAAAAAATTACAGCTGTGTTTTGAATATTGGCATATGGTGTACCAGATGATGCTACTGATGAATATGTTAAAATAGGCGAATCAACAGCAATTGAATGTGTCAAAAAATTTTGTCGTGCTATGGTTGAAATTTTTGCACACAAATATTTACGGGAGCCTACTTCTGATGACATTGCAAGATTACTCTATATTGGCGAAAAGCGTGGCTTTCCAGGAATGTTGGGTAGTCTAGATTGTATGCATTGGCGTTGGAAAAATTGTCCAACGGCATGGGCTGGTCAATACTCTGGTCGTAGTGGTGCACCAACTATTATTCTTGAAGCGGTTGACGACTATGATTTATGGATATGGCATGCATATTTTGAAATGCCAGGTAGTAATAATGATATTAATGTGTTAGAGTCATCTCGTCTTTTTTCTAATCTTACTCAAGGTATCGTTCCTCAAGCTAATTATGTTATTCAAGGAATTGAATACAACATGGGTTATTATTTAGCTGATAGCATATATCCAAAATGGTCTACTATTGTGCAAACTATTCAACAGCCACAAGGTGCAAAGAAAAAACATTTTGCTATGCGACAAGAGGCATGTCGAAAAGATGTTGAACGTGCTTTCGGAGTTCTCCAAGGGCGGTTCGCTATCACTGCAGGACCCGTGCGTTTTTGGCACAAAGAAGTATTACATGACATAATGACAACATGCATTATTATGCATAACATGATAATTGAGGATGAACGTGATCTAAATGCACCGATTGAGCAACTAATAGAAACATCACCTCCTGAAGTTGAAATGGTGTTAGACGAAGATACACGATTTCAACGCTTCATCAGTCGATATAGACAAATCAGAGATAGAGATGCACATTTTGCACTTCGTAATGCACTTGTAAATCATCTGTGGAAGAAATATTCAAACTCAGATGATTGAATATATATAGTTTTTTTTTTATGTTTAAGTTGTATTTTTTTTATGCATTTGTAGTTTTTTTTTTATATTTTAGTTGTATTTTTTTTATGCACTTGTAATTTTCTTTTTCTTTTTTTAATTAAGTTTCAGTTGTTTTTATTTATTTATTTATTTATGAGTGGTAATATTAATATATATATCTTTGTTAAATTAACATGTATATAAAATAAATAATTTATATATATATATATTAATTTATATATTATTGGTTTATGTGAATAAATGTTAAATTTGAGTACGAGCAATTGGTACAATATTAAAATTATAGGGGTTAATGTGTAAAATATATAAATTATAGTGTGAAAAAATATGTAAAGAATATTCTTTTTGGTATAAAAAATAGCATTTTGGCATTTTTGGTTGTATTTATGAGTGGTTAATATAATATATATATCTTTGTTAAATTAAATGTATATAAAATAAATAATTTATATCTATATATTAATTATATATTATTGGTTTAGTGAATAAATGTTAAATTTGAGTACGAGCAATTGGTACAATATTAAAATTATAGGGGTTAATGTGTAAAATATACAAAAGGTCATGACAAAAACATAGATGGATCATTACGAAAATTTTGCAAAGTGATACTTGAAAAAATTAGGATACCAGAGGAATATGAAAACATTCACGTAAAAGAAAAACACTTGAGCAAACAAATTAAAGCACGAAAACGTATGAAAAACATTTAAGCAAACAAAATGCTTGAGAATGAAGGCACAAAAATGTACATAGAACAAAGAGTTATAAAATTTCAACTTTCAGCAATCTTACCAAGCAATAATCAGCAATCATATCAGAGGCATTCATCGTTGTAAATTTTAAAATTGGAGAACAAAATTTGTAGAATGACGTATTCTGTGCATAATCAGTAAACATCTCAATGCGCAAATGCACAGTACCTCAAATTGCAGTCGTGAAGACACGGGATGGCAATGGCCCAAACAACTCTTTTCTATATTGCAGTCCCTTCTCGCGGTTGAACTCGTCCTCGTCGTGGCTGTCGCTAGCTATGGCAAAATCTCAGCACAATGTCTTCTTCATAGTCGCAAAACCTCGCGAGCTAGGACGCTCCCAATCTGTTTTTGTCATCGAAGTCATCTTCCCCTGTAAGCAGTCGTCCCTTTCCACGCTTTGGTTCTTTATCGAGGTCGAAACTGCGCTCGCAGCTAGGGCAGCCCTTGCGAAGGAAATCTTCGCAATAGGTGTTCTTCACGTTTTCTTCAAAGCACATGCTTCTTTTAACGAACCACTTGATAGTGGGGTGTCTGTTGATAACGAGCCCAACTTGAGGCGTCAAAGTTGCACGTACTTATATGATTAATTATAAGGGAAATTATCAATTTTAATCCTATAGTATACACGTTGTTTCAATTCGGCCCCTGTACTATAAAAACCGACAAACCGAATCCTGTACTTTGATTCTGTTATCAGTTTTGACCTTCTATCAACAATTTCATTAAACACTCATTTAAAAAACTAACAAACAATCTTGAATTCAATTGAAATTTTTACCACATGCTCACTACTTAATGAGAAGATAATCTAGAATTTTTCGTGATTTTTTAACATATGTACGATTTATTGTAATTTTATTTTAGTATTGTTTTAAAATATTATAATATATCATACAAGTTTTAAAAAATTACGCAAATTTTTGTATTATCTACTCATAATATGATAAATATCTGAAAAAAGTTTCAAATAAATCCAATATTGTTTGGTATTCTTTTAAATTAATCTCAGTTTCTTCTTTACTTTATAAATTAATTTTTAAAAAAATACCAAACAACATTTAATTTATTTGAAAACTTTTTCACATGTTCAACCTATCATGGGTAGATAATAGAAAAAGTTTCGTGATTTTCTAAAATTTGTATGATTTATTATAATATTTTTATAAAATACTAAAATAAAATTTTAATAAATCGTACATGTATTAAAAAATCACGAAAATTTTCAGATTATCTTCTCATTAAGTAGTGAGCATGTGGTAAAAATTTCAACTGAATCCAAGATCGTTTGTTAGTCTTTTCAATGAGGATTTAATGAAATTGTTGATAGGATGTCAAAACTGATAACAGAATCAAAGTACAAGGTTCGGTTTGCCAGTACATGGGCCGAATTGAAAAAACGTGTATAGTACAGAGTTAAAATTGATAATTTCCCTTAAATATATGTCTTCTTCAACCTTTTTGTCTGTTCCGATTTCCGCTCGAATCCCGACCGAACCACGTACCCATCCCTACAAATATTACTCGTTATGGATCCAACTTGTATGCTCACTCGGGTCGGGTAGCTGGCAGATGCATTCGCTACGGTGCATTCGCTATGGACGGAGTTCAACTTCATAATGTTCTACCTCTGTCTTAGCCGAGCACATGGTCTTGTCAACTCGTCTCCACACTAGACAGTAGTAGAATCCCTGCTCGCGCCACCACTTTCCTCTGAAACCCTCTGTTTTAATCATCGCGACCTCCTCAATCTCCCATGGCTTCGAGTTTCTGCAAATATCCCCGCCGTCTTCTTTCCAAACTCATCCTCCCCACCTCTTTTTCCACCGTTGCGGAGGCACCTCTGCCCAAACAATTCCCATTTCCCTCTTTCCGCGCTGCAAAATCTGCCATTGCATCGGAATCAAACCCTGAAATTCTTGCCCAAATCTTCGAGAGCTCTGCCCACTTTCCCACCTTCTGTCGCCACCGCCCCCTTTACCATCTGACCGTTCGCAAACTTGCCGGTGCAAAACGCTTCGACCTCATCGATCGCATCCTAGAAACACAAAAGAATTCTCCAACTAGCAATTCAGAAGGCTTCTGGATTCGCCTCATGATTCTCTACTCCAGCGCTGGGATGGTGGAGCAGGCTACTCGCACCTTGGATCATGTCTTACAGGGTAAACCTTGCAAACTTTCAGAGAAATCTTTGTGCGCAATTCTCACTGTTCACCTAAACAATGGGTTGCCTGAAAAGGTACATGATTTATTCAAAACACTTCCATCGAGCATGAGTGTTAATCCAGGGGTGGTTTCTCATAACTTGGTTCTGAAAGCTTTTACTCTTGAAAACAACATTGAATCTGCTCGTAATTGGATTGAAAAAATGTACAAGGAAGATTCTAAGGTTGCTCCAAACATTGATTCATACAATATTATATTGGGTGCTTATATGAAAAAGGGGGATATGTGCGGTTTCGATGAGATTATGGGAGAAATCGAGAAAAAGGGATTAGAATTCAATCTGGCTACGTATAATTATAAGATATCAAGGCTGTGTGAGAAAATGGAATGCGCTCGAGCAAAGAAATTGTTAAACCAAATGATTGCAAAAGGTGTCAATCCTAACTCAGCTAGCTACAATACAATTATCGCCGGGTTTAGTAAGTTGGGGGATTTCGATTCGGCCATGAAAGTCTTAAAGAATCTCCAGGAGGATGGATATGTCCCACCTTGTTCAATTACTTACAATACTTTAGTTTGGAGCATGGTGAAGGAAGGGGAATATGATCTGGCTTTGGATATGTGTAAAGAGATCATCCGGCGAAAATGGATTCCACCATTTCAGGTGATGAAGGATCTGGTTTCAGGCCTGGTAAAAGCGTCGAGAGCGGAGGAGGCAAAAGAGGTGGTTGAAAAGATGAAGAAGAGACTGAAAGGGCCTTCTGCTGATTCTTGGGGGAAAATTGAAGCTGCTCTTGCGTTATAGATGCCCCCACAAGGTAACAGAAGTGGCCTTTAGAAGTTGGAATTCAACGACTGTTTCTTCTTATTTATTTATTTTTGTTTGATGTTAGGCTCTACGTAGATTTATGAGTTATAGATGCTCTCGGTGTAACACCCGAAATTTCTTTTGGCTTGAAATTAAATTTTGATTTTTAAGGATGTTTTAACCTAATGTTTTACGATACTTTCCAAACGTATTTTATGAATGTCTTCCACATATTTTAAAAGGTATAAACGTCCAAAAATCAATTTAAAGTTTTAAATAAAAATCAAAATTTTACGTGAAAAAATAAAGTCTAATATGTAATGTTTCGGGACGGCCTTTGAGGGTCATTACACTCGGCTTTCTTATTTCCTTCACCGCTGGCTGAGCGTTCGATTTAACGTTCTGCTCTTTAATCAAGACGCAGGTTTTTTTCTTTCAAGTGGTGATCGATTCATTGATTTGAACGAATTCTATAGCTTTTGGATTGATGTTTCTATTGTTTTCTAGATTAGCTCAACTGGATTCAATTTGCTTAGTTGTTGTTGTTGATCAGAAGTTTTCATTCTTGAACCTTTTATCCAGTGCCTGAATATGCTCTTACTGAACTAGCCCAGCAGAAGTTATTGCAGTTTTTTCCTTTCGAAAAGCGAATTTTCATGCTTGTTCTACGCGATTGACCGCGATTATCAGATGGTTTATTTGTTTTCCTTGATGCTTTGATGTATGTCAAGAAAAGGTGAATAACCCTGGTTGTTTTCTTGGATTTGTAGGATGAATTCTCAAAATATAAGCATAGATATGCATTGTAGTTACACTTAAAAGATGCATGCATTATTAATCAATTTGAAGATGTTGAGATGGGGGCTGGCATTTGCAGTCATCCTCAATAGAAGTTGAGTAGCTTCGTATACCTACAAGCAAATTGCGCCATTTGGTGTTGCATACGAACAAGAACGCTGCTCGTACCTGATCCGAAAGGCTTGTCTTCGATCAACGTCTTCCTGTTCGTTACCTATTCGTCAATTAGCTGAAAAATTGAGTGATCCCAAGAACACAATTTCAAGTAATGCTTACCTCACTACGTGTCGTTATCAATGTCTACTTATTCATTACATTTTCTTTGATTATTCGAGAAATTGAGTGATTTCAAGAACACAATTTCAAGTAATGCTAAGTTTTTTCTCTAATTCTACCTTAACCTTACCTCACTACGTGTCGTTATTCATTACATTTTCTTTGATTATTCGAGAAATTGAGTGATCCCAAGAACACAATTTCAAGTAATGCTAAGTTTTTTCTCTAATTCTACCTTAACCTTACCTCACTACGTGTCGTTATTCATTACATTTTCTTTGATTATTCGAGAAATTGAGTGATCCCAAGAACACAATTTCAAGTAATGCTAAGTTTTTTCTCTAATTCTACCTTAACCTTACCTCACTACGTGTCGTTATTCATTACATTTTCTTTGATTATTCGAGAAATTGAGTGATCCCAAGAACACAATTTCAAGTAATGCTAAGTTTTTTCTCTAATTCTACCTTAACCTTACCTCACTACGTGTCGTTATTCATTACATTTTCTTTGATTATTCGAGAAATTGAGTGATCCCAAGAACACAATTTCAAGTAATGCTAAGTTTTTTCTCTAATTCTACCTTAACCTTACCTCACTACGTGTCGTTATTCATTACATTTTCTTTGATTATTCGAGAAATTGAGTGATCCCAAGAACACAATTTCAAGTAATGCTAAGTTTTTTCTCTAATTCTACCTTAACCTTACCTCACTACGTGTCGTTATTCATTACATTTTCTTTGATTATTCGAGAAATTGAGTGATCCCAAGAACACAATTTCAAGTAATGCTAAGTTTTTTCTCTAATTCTACCTTAACCTTACCTCACTACGTGTCGTTATTCATTACATTTTCTTTGATTATTCGAGAAATTGAGTGATTTCAAGAACACAATTTCAAGTAATGCTAAGTTTTTTCTCTAATTCTACCTTAACCTTACCTCACTACGTGTCGTTATTCATTACATTTTCTTTGATTATTCGAGAAATTGAGTGATCCCAAGAACACAATTTCAAGTAATGCTAAGTTTTTTCTCTAATTCTACCTTAACCTTACCTCACTACGTGTCGTTATTCATTACATTTTCTTTGATTATTCGAGAAATTGAGTGATCCCAAGAACACAATTTCAAGTAATGCTAAGTTTTTTCTCTAATTCTACCTTAACCTTACCTCACTACGTGTCGTTATTCATTACATTTTCTTTGATTATTCGAGAAATTGAGTGATCCCAAGAACACAATTTCAAGTAATGCTAAGTTTTTTCTCTAATTCTACCTTAACCTTACCTCACTACGTGTCGTTATTCATTACATTTTCTTTGATTATTCGAGAAATTGAGTGATCCCAAGAACACAATTTCAAGTAATGCTAAGTTTTTTCTCTAATTCTACCTTAACCTTACCTCACTACGTGTCGTTATTCATTACATTTTCTTTGATTATTCGAGAAATTGAGTGATCCCAAGAACACAATTTCAATTTAATATTTTTTTTATTTTTTTTTTTTTTTTTTTTTTTTTATAGCTTTCACGCGTGCCATTAATACGTCCTAATTTAGGCAAGTAACTAAGATAATCGATAAATAGGTAATAAAATATTAATTGAATCAATTAATATACATCACATCAAAGATACAATTACAATTTAATATTTTTTTTATTTTAACGTGATTTATCATTTATTCATTTGTACATGTATTTTATTAATTAAAATATTTATAATTTTTTAATAATTATTAATTAATTATAATAATATTAATGGAACTATGAAACTCGGGGTAAAACCTTCCGACCTGCAGAGCCGAGCGGCTGAAAAATATAAAGTGTGGAAAAAATAAAAGTGGGTTTCGCTTCTCCTTCAACCCTCTTTCCGGCCTCTGCATCTCTACTCTCTCCCTCCTCCTGGCTCCTGCCCACCACCTTCTCTCTTGTACTTCTCTTTTCTTCTTCCCAAAAACTCTTTCATTCTTTACTTTCTAATTCTCGAATCGGCCGCTTTCCGCAGACACCAGATTCTAGGTTGAAGAGATTTTACATTATTTACTCAATTTCTTCGTTTCTCGCTCTTTTGGGAATTTATTGTCATTCGTGGAATTTATTTTTATTTGTTTCCTACTTTTGGTTGTCGGATATCTGTTTATATAAAGATCTGTGCCTTTTTTGTCGAACTGGGTTCAGGTTCCCTTGTCTTTGATTTCTCGAAACTGGTTCCCGATGGCTAATTACTCAGGAAAAGGAGCCCCTTCAAATGGGTCTGTTTATGTTTGCAATTTGCCTGAAGGAACTGATGAAACCATGTTGGCTGAATATTTTGGCACCATAGGGTTACTAAAGGTAATAATTTCACCAGGTAGTACTATCTGAAATAATACCTGAGCTTGTCTTTCCAGTATTGAGATTTTTTGTGCATTTTAAACGGTTCAACACTTTAACTTTTTTCATCATCATAGAAAGACAAGCGAACAGGTCGACCAAAAATCTGGCAATACCGAGACAAAGAAACAAATGAACCCAAGGGAGATGCAACAGTAACATATGAAGATCCACATGCTGCTGTGGCTGCTGTTGAATGGTTTAATAACAAGGATTTTCATGGTAACATCATTGGAGTTCATATAGCTGAGTCCAAAAGCAGGGGTGATAATGTATATAATGCGGGATTAGACCCAAGTTTCGCTGCTGAATCTGCTGGTGCGGAGGAAGATGTTGGAGATATCAATGAAGGTAGTGGCAGAGGTAGAGGTTTGAATGACGCTTCTGGAAAAGCATGGCAGCAAGAGGGAGACTGGCTGTGTCCAAATACAAGGTCTGTGATGTGATATTGGTGAGCAGCTCTTTCCTGCTTCTTTTCTTTTGTACATCTGTTTGGCAATTGCTATTTAGATGCCTTCTCATGCTCTATTCGCACACCAGTTGTTCCAATGTCAATTTTGCATTTCGTGGTGTCTGCAACCGCTGTGGAAGTGCTCGTCCTTCTGGTGCCTTTGGCAGTGGTGCTGGTGGCGGTGGTCGTGGAAAAGGTCGGAAAAGTCATGAGACTGGAGGTCCTGGCCGTTCAGTTGGAGGTCCTACTGGGCTGTTTGGTCCAAATGACTGGCCTTGTCCAATGTAAGAACATCATGTTATTGTGATTACGGATGAGTAATGCCACATTCAACTTGTTCACTAAATTGTTCAATGGAGGTCTCCTCTTTCCATTATTTTTCCTTTTCCCATAGTCAAGCTCTTTAAATGCAGTCAATCAAAACCAAATGTGTAATAAAATGTGGTAGTTAGATTCTTGAGTTCGTATGTTGGCTTCAGAAAGGGTGTTCTCTCAATTTGTGTACTCCATTGGAAAGACTTTGCTGGTTCTATCGAAGTGTACACTTTGATGAAAGGGATTTTGCAAGGACACGAGGGTGGGGAGATACTTGGGCACATTTGCTTTTTTTTAAGTAGAAATGCTTTTGTGATGGTATTCTTGCTCAGAATGTGTATCAATACAGTTTGATGGGCTGACTGTTACTGGTCTGCTGCTGCATGTGCTTTTACCATTTCAGGTGTGGTAATATCAACTGGGCAAAACGAATGAAATGCAATATTTGCAACACAAATAAACCAGGTCATAATGAGGGTGGCGTGAGGTATGATATTTTATTTTTTATTTGTGTATGCAAATATTAAATTTGTGACACTAGAAAGAAAATTAATGCTTTTTAGTACTGCATGTATGCTGTAGTTACAATTAAATTTTAATTTCATCTTCCAATAGTTGCATTTTCAAATCATGTATTTTCCTTCTACCATACTGATGAAGTTTTGCAATTTTTTTAGATACTTTGATCACATGGCAATGTTTGTCCCTTCTACTGTTATTATTACCGTATTTCAAATCTCCAACTTTTAGTTTGCATTTTGGCTCATGAATTTTAGCCTTTTATAGGATAGAACTTTCTTTGTCAACGTACAGTAGTTTTCAAACTTAATGCTTTTTTTTATTTGTTTGGTTCATTCAGTTTCTTGTGTTATGTTTCATATGTTGTTGGTTTATTTTTTGTTTCCCTGCAGAGGAGGTCGCGGGGGAGGTTACAAAGAACTGGATGAAGAAGAACTAGAGGAAACAAAGCGACGTCGACGGGAAGCAGAAGAAGTAAGATATGGTTTCATTGTGCTGTTATTACACAAGCTTGTTTTTGAATTAGTGGCTTGGTGGCCTTTTAATTTTTGTCTCAGGATGATGGGGAGTTGTATGACGAGTTTGGCAATCTTAAAAAAAAGTTTCGTGCGAAAACACAAGAAGCAGAATCTGGGCGGGTGCCACACGGGGCTGGACGCGCTGGATGGGATGTTGAGGAACTAGGTATTTGTTTGTTTCGTGAAGCATACTGGATATTTGTTGTCAGGTTAAGCTTTAACTCTACTGTTTACATATTTGCTAGGCATTTATGGTGGAGTTGACCCTTTCTCGAAAGCAGGTGTGGTTTCTCTTATCGGGAAGGCTCTTATGATAAAAAAGAATGGCTAAATGCTAATGAGGCACTACAATAAGAACAACAGCTTTAAAAAAGAAAAATATCTTGAATATTTGAGTGCATGTGTTGTTTGATTTTGATTCTCATTAGATTTAGATTTAATAATAACTGTCTATGAAACCAAATCCCCAGCAGGTGTGGTTGAGAGAGATGCGAGAGAGAGAAGCAGAGATGGAGCAAGAGCAGTGGACAACAGAGAGCGCAGCAAACATAGAGAAAGAGAGTACAGAGAAAGGCACAGGAGTCGAAGCAGAGAGAGGGACAGGGTAAAAGACACAGAGCGAGACTACGGCTATGATCGAGATATTGGATACGGGAGGGACAAGGACAGGGACAGGGACAGGGACAGGCAGGGACAGGGACAGGGACAGGGACAGGGACAGGGACAGGGACAGGGACAGGGACAGGGACAGGGACAGGGACAGGGACAGGGACAGGGACAGGGACAGGGACAGGGACAGGGACAGGGACAGGGACAGGGACAGGGACAGGGACAGGGACAGGGACAGGGACAGGGACAGGGACAGGGACAGGGACAGGGACAGGGACAGGGACAGGGACAGGGACAGGGACAGGGACAGGGACAGGGACAGGGACAGGGACAGGGACAGGGACAGGGACAGGGACAGGGACAGGGACAGGGACAGGGACAGGGACAGGGACAGGGACAGGGACAGGGACAGGGACAGGGACAGGGACAGGGACAGGGACAGGGACAGGGACAGGGACAGGGACAGGGACAGGGACAGGGACAGGGACAGGGACAGGGACAGGGACAGGGACAGGGACAGGGACAGGGACAGGGACAGGGACAGGGACAGGGACAGGGACAGGGACAGGGACAGGGACAGGGACAGGGACAGGGACAGGGACAGGGACAGGGACAGGGACAGGGACAGGGACAGGGACAGGGACAGGGACAGGGACAGGGACAGGGACAGGGACAGGGACAGGGACAGGGACAGGGACAGGGACAGGGACAGGGACAGGGACAGGGACAGGGACAGGGACAGGGACAGGGACAGGGACAGGGACAGGGACAGGGACAGGGACAGGGACAGGGACAGGGACAGGGACAGGGACAGGGACAGGGACAGGGACAGGGACAGGGACAGGGACAGGGACAGGGACAGGGACAGGGACAGGGACAGGGACAGGGACAGGGACAGGGACAGGGACAGGGACAGGGACAGGGACAGGGACAGGGACAGGGACAGGGACAGGGACAGGGACAGGGACAGGGACAGGGACAGGGACAGGGACAGGGACAGGGACAGGGACAGGGACAGGGACAGGGACAGGGACAGGGACAGGGACAGGGACAGGGACAGGGACAGGGACAGGGACAGGGACAGGGACAGGGACAGGGACAGGGACAGGGACAGGGACAGGGACAGGGACAGGGACAGGGACAGGGACAGGGACAGGGACAGGGACAGGGACAGGGACAGGGACAGGGACAGGGACAGGGACAGGGACAGGGACAGGGACAGGGACAGGGACAGGGACAGGGACAGGGACAGGGACAGGGACAGGGACAGGGACAGGGACAGGGACAGGGACAGGGACAGGGACAGGGACAGGGACAGGGACAGGGACAGGGACAGGGACAGGGACAGGGACAGGGACAGGGACAGGGACAGGGACAGGGACAGGGACAGGGACAGGGACAGGGACAGGGACAGGGACAGGGACAGGGACAGGGACAGGGACAGGGACAGGGACAGGGACAGGGACAGGGACAGGGACAGGGACAGGGACAGGGACAGGGACAGGGACAGGGACAGGGACAGGGACAGGGACAGGGACAGGGACAGGGACAGGGACAGGGACAGGGACAGGGACAGGGATTCGGAGTTTGAGAACGACAGTTTAATGGATTTTATTTAAGATAAATTATATTTATATTAAATAAAAATAATTTGTTTTAAAATGAATTATTTTAAAAGAGGGAGGAACGGTTCCTTCCTTCCCTCTTTTCTTTTGGCACTGCCGCAAGACAAGGGGAGAGATAGAGAGAGAGAAACGTGGGAAGTTGTGACTTGTCGCGATTGAAGGTCGGAGTTGTGTTTGCAGGACAATGAACAACAATATTTACGAAGGAACTTTGACGGTAAGTTGCATTATCTTTCTATTTTTGCATTTAAGTCTAGCGTTAAGGTTGGATTCGGATTCAAGTGGGGAAACTAGAATCCTTTTGTTGTTTTTGAAGTATTTTAGCATGTTAATGCTGTATGTTAAGTTTTGAATGATTGGGGTGAAAATTGATAGGACCGAAGTGAGTTTTTTACATTCTTTTTGCTGAAAATTGCAAAAGTGTCGACCGTTATGAGAGGCTGATCGACACTTCTACTCTTACTGGAAACAATAGACGATCAAGTGTTGACCCCTTTGGGGAGGCTGGTCGAAACCTTTAAGGGTCGATCGCTTAGGAGACTCGTGAAGCCATGGAAAAACTTGAGAAGGGTGAGGGTCGACCCATGGTCAAAGTGTCGATCGTTGCCTTGAAGTGTCGATTGCTAGGGTCGGCAGTCAACCTATGGTGAACCCAAGAGGATCAAAGGGTCGCCTTTGCTAGGGTTAGTCGACCCAGGCAGGTTTCGGTCGACCGCTCTTGGGTTCTAGTTGACTGCACAATATTATATTTAAGAAAATTTTGTCGTTTCGATGAAGTTTGTAACCGTTTATAGTGTTTCGAATTAGGTTTCTGGTCCCGATAAAGGATCCATCCATGTTTTCCCTTAGTTTGTAGAAAAAAATATTCATGACTTTGATTTTGTTTTAGGCTCGAACAAGTTTGTAGATTACGAGACTTAATTGAACATCTTGAAAAAGTTATTCGAGTTCCTTCTTTACCTTGTTAAAATGTAGATGTCGACACAAAAGTTTCATATAACCGAGTTGTCACAAATTTCAATCTTCTTTAAGTTTGGCTCCCACATCACTACATCTTTTTTTATTTCTTTATCAACGAGAGTCGACACTTCCTCTAAATTTTTATAGAACTTGTTTTCTGCAAAATAAAAGAAATAAAATAATTTATTAGTCGCCATACTTGTGACCTAGTGACAGGTTCCCGTGGTGGCACATCAGCAATGTTCTTGAAAAGCAAGGATCCTGTTAGTTTATTCTCCTAGCTTGGTTTGAGATGATTGTGAATTTAAAGAGCAGGTTTAGCTCAAGAGAGATACCATGTAAGAAAATGATTCAAAATTAAGTATCAGTACCACTTAGAAACAGCTTGATTGATTGATTACAGAGCTAGTACCATAACCAATGGTTAGAAATTGACTAGAAGATCATCATTGTACATTGTTTTCAGTGGAGGACAAATATGATCCTAATCGTTGCGTCATACATTATACTCCAAATATAGGATTAAGTACATAAAAAAACTTGAAGTATAGAAAAAGTACAAAAAAAACCCTCAAGTATCGAAAGCGTAAAATTAAGCTTTGTGGGGGACCGTTCACCCCCCGCAGAGGGTGCAGCGGGTACCCGCAGAGGGTGCAGCGGGTACCCGCCTGAAATAATGCAGGTACCCGCCTCACGCGTGGGGTCACGCGGGTACCCGCCGACCCCCCGCTTCATGCGGGTACCCGCATCATTTGAAGCGGGTACCCGCATGAATCAACAGTGCCACAATCGCGATTTTTAACCCTAAATTTTGCAGATCCCTAAATTTTTAACCCTCATCGCCGCCGAAGCTCGCCCCCAACTCCGATCACCACCACGCCCAACCAATTACGCCGACCTTTTGGGCTAAGCTTGCCGATTCCTTACCCTTCACACGGGTACCCGACGCACATCATTCTCCGACGCACAGACAAGTGAATATTTGCTGTGCTAGTATAGAAAACTCTCCACCTTGGATTGCATTTCGATTGATGCATTTACTCTGCATTACATGATGATTTTCGATTGATGCTTCACTTTGCATTACATGCTGTCTTTCCTTGTTTTCAGCCCCTGTTTTATATTTTTTTCTTGCTCGATGCATGTGATGATTTAGTTAGAATATCTTGCACATATCCATTTTCAAGATATGAATTTTTTTTTTTTTTTTTGTAGAAGATGGAGATTTGAGTTGAGCTGTTGATTAAGATTAGTTAAATGTTGAATTGTTGAAATGTTGTTGAATTGTTGAAATGTTGAATTGTTGAAATGTTGAATTGTTGAATTGTTGAATTGTTGAAATGTTGAATTGTTGAAATGTTGAATTGTTGAATTGTTGAATTGTTGAATTGTTGAATTGTTGAAATGTTGTTGAATTGTTGAATTGTTGAAATGTTGAATTGTTGAAATGTTGAATTGTTGAATTGTTGAAATGTTGAATTGTTGAATTGTTGAAATGTTGAATTGTTGAAATGTTGAATTGTTGAAATGTTGAATTGTTGAAATGTTGAATTGTTGAAATGTTGAATTGTTGAATTGTTGAAATGTTGAATTGTTGAAATGTTGAATTGTTGAATTGTTGAATTGTTGAAATGTTGAATTGTTGAATTGTTGAAATGTTGAATTGTTGAAATGTTGAATTGTTGAATTGTTGAATTGTTGAATTGTTGAATTGTTGAAATGTTGAATTGTTGAATTGTTGAATTGTTGAATTGTTGAAATGTTGAATTGTTGAAATGTTGAATTGTTGAAATGTTGTTGAATTGTTGAAATGTTGAATTGTTGAAATGTTGTTGAATTGTTGAAATGTTGTTGAATTGTTGAAATGTTGAATTGTTGAAATGTTGTTGAATTGTTGAAATGTTGTTGTTTGTGGTAGGTGTTGAAATGTTGAATTGTTGAATTGTTGAAATGTTGAAATTCAAATTTCTGAAGTTTCAAATGTTGTTATTTGAAATGTTGAATTGTTGAAATGTTGAATTGTTGAATTGTTGAATTGTTGAATTGTTGAAATGTTGAATTGTTGAATTGTTGAATTGTTGAATTGTTGAATTGTTGAATTGTTGAAATGTTGAATTGTTGAATTGTTGAATTGTTGAATTGTTGAAATGTTGAATTGTTGAAATGTTGAATTGTTGAAATGTTGAATTGTTGAAATGTTGAATTGTTGAAATGTTGAATTGTTGAATTGTTGAATTGTTGAATTGTTGAATTGTTGAAATGTTGAATTGTTGAAATGTTGAATTGTTGAAATGTTGAATTGTTGAATTGTTGAATTGTTGAATTGTTGAATTGTTGAAATGTTGAATTGTTGAATTGTTGAATTGTTGAAATGTTGAATTGTTGAATTGTTGAATTGTTGAAATGTTGAATTGTTGAATTGTTGAAATGTTGAATTGTTGAATTGTTGAAATGTTGAATTGTTGAATTGTTGAATTGTTGAAATGTTGAATTGTTGAATTGTTGAATTGTTGAATTGTTGAATTGTTGAATTGTTGAATTGTTGAAATGTTGAATTGTTGAATTGTTGAATTGTTGAATTGTTGAATTGTTGAATTGTTGAATTGTTGAATTGTTGAATTGTTGAATTGTTGAATTGTTGAATTGTTGAATTGTTGAATTGTTGAATTGTTGAATTGTTGAAATGTTGAATTGTTGAAATGTTGAATTGTTGAATTGTTGAATTGTTGAATTGTTGAATTGTTGAAATGTTGAATTGTTGAATTGTTGAAATGTTGAATTGTTGAAATGTTGAATTGTTGAATTGTTGAATTGTTGAATTGTTGAAATGTTGAATTGTTGAAATGTTGAATTGTTGAAATGTTGAATTGTTGAAATGTTGAATTGTTGAAATGTTGAATTGTTGAATTGTTGAATTGTTGAATTGTTGAAATGTTGAATTGTTGAAATGTTGAATTGTTGAAATGTTGAATTGTTGAATTGTTGAATTGTTGAATTGTTGAATTGTTGAATTGTTGAATTGTTGAAATGTTGAATTGTTGAAATGTTGAATTGTTGAAATGTTGAATTGTTGAATTGTTGAATTGTTGAATTGTTGAATTGTTGAAATGTTGAATTGTTGAATTGTTGAATTGTTGAATTGTTGAAATGTTGAATTGTTGAAATGTTGAATTGTTGAAATGTTGAATTGTTGAAATGTTGAATTGTTGAAATGTTGAATTGTTGAAATGTTGAATTGTTGAATTGTTGAAATGTTGGTAGGTGTTTTGAAGGAACTTTCGTGAGAAAATCGCCCCAAACGACCCGAAAATGCCTCCCAAATTTGTTGGTCGAAAGGTTCCCCGGACGACAACCGGGAGGAGGGAGCCGCAGCCGGTGCGATAGAATTCGAAATCGGGCGCTGTGAGGAACAATTCGAGCGGACACGTTAAACGATCGATTATTTATGGAAAGACTGCCAACTTTTGCGGTTGGAAGTCATTAGAGATCAAAGAACTGTTTGACAACATCTCCTTGCACGGGGTGTACGACATGCAAGGAGATAGCTGTGACAGAGTAATTCGCCTATTTTATGCGAACTTGGTTGTTTCAGGGAGGGCGGGGTACGTGGAGTCGTACCTATTTGGAACGAATATTGTTGTCTCTGCCAGCGTCATCAACGAATTAATCAGATTTTACGAAGAAGACACGGAGACATATTATCACAATTCCCGAGAGTGTGATTTTGCCCGGACTACAGACGGAATTGAGTTCATAAGGCAAATCCATTCAAATTCGAACATTGCAGGCTTTGTGAAGCCAAGAGCGAATGCCTTGAACGTCAAGGCTCAGGTTGTTCACAACCTGATCACTCACACCCTTCTGCCAAGAGATGGTCACAGAGATCTGGTCAGCTGGATGGATCTCTATATTATGCAGAAGCTATATAGCGGTAGGACGTTCGACCCAGGATTTATGACTGTAAGTCACATGCACAAGGTCGGTCGAACAAAAAACAAGAGTCTGCCGTTTGGTTCATTGATTTGGAAGATTGTAGAGCGATCTCAGCTTCGTCTGCCCAGAAGAGAGCAGATCAGATCCAACAGATCGGGCGATGTATTTGACAGGATTCATCTTACTCGGATGGGTCTAGTTGAAGTTGACGGGTCTTGGATGCCCAAGGAAGATCCTGGAGCCTCTACATCTCAGGATGTTCTGATGGAGGACAACACTGTAGGATCGAGATTGTCTAAGAGGGGGGTGAATTAGACATTTTTAAAATTATTAATCTAACAGCAAATCAACACAACAATAAAAATAACAGAGAGAGAGAGAAAAACCAATACAAGAGTTTTTACGTGGTTCGGCCAAAACCTGCCTACATCCACGCTTCAAGGTTCCCTCTTGAAGATCTTTAACCTTCTCCTCACGAGAATAAACAGATTGGAATTCCGGGCTCCGATCAACTGCCTTTTACAGATCTGGATTGAACTTGACGGGCGTCAATCCACTGCCTTTCTAGTTTTACAGGTTTGAATGAATGAATACAACAAACTACAAACTCTTAAATCAAATTCTCAAGTTTAGGAATCGAGAGATGTAGTTGAAGAATACAGAGTATGATTAATCGCAAGTTAGGGCTCAAGAATAAAATTTACAAAAAGTTGTTCCTTCGTGCACTAACCTTGGCTTAAATACTCTATCTTCAAAACGGCTATTGACTTCAATGCTCCTTATCCAATAATGGAAACTTTGTTACCGTTGGAACAGCTTTCGTACAAATGCAGGTAGCCGTTGCTTTCTGAAATCGCAAATCGCCCGACGCCATTAATGCTCTGGACTTTAAGCTTCTGGGCGAAGTACACTGTAGCTTTCGCGGTATATTTAAAATCTAGCGGAAGATGTTGCTTTACAATGCTTGAACCGGCTTCGGTAGATGTAGTGTTGTGAAGCTTGAGCCAAAACGGTGGATGCTGTTTAAAAGTTGAACCGCTGTCAGAGGATGTCTTCTTCGAAGTCTTCCGCCTTTGTCGTTTAGCAAGCGGAAGATGTAAATGTAGACTTTGAAGGTATGCAATCGGTGGACTTCCTCTTTTTTCGTCTAGCGATCGGTGGATATCTTCTTTGAATGACTCTTGTTCTTTTGTCGTTTAGTGATCGGTGGACATCTTCTTGAAGTCTTCCGCCCTTGTCGTCTAGCGAACGTAGGATATCTTCTTTTATCTCATCCGCCTTTGTCGTTTAGTGAACGGTGGAGTTCTTCATTTCTCATCCGCTTTTGTTTAACGATTTTTCAGCCCTGTTAAATAACTATACAGCCCTGTATACTTAACCACATTCATTAGATAACTAAAATACCTTTTTTAAGGGTATTTCCAACAGATTAAATTCTCATGCATAATTCAAGATTCTCATTTAATAAACATAATCAATTTACATTTATGAACATACAAATACATCATCAAAAACAATTTAGACTTAAATAACATTTAAGTCAACAATCTCCCCCCTTTTGATGATGACAATCTATGAGTGTAAATTTGATTAAGTATTACTCTTCCTCATAATCCTAGCTCCCCCACAGCATATGCATACATTAAAAATATCATATCCAGATTTTCAAGGTTTTCAATCCCACCATTCTCTTGCATACTCTCAGCATATCAAACAGTTCTAAACCAAATTTCAGTCAGCATCAATCTAGTTTCTCCCCCATTGTCATTATCAAAAACAGGAGGAAAGAACAGAGAGTAATACAAAATTTGAACGAGCAAGGTGAAGAAAAAAAAAATATTGTTCAACCAACAACCAAGAAAGAAAACAGCATCCTAATTAAGCTAAGTCCCTAATACGCTGCCACACTTCTTGGATAAGGGAGGCCAGCACTGCAAGGTCTAGAGATGCAGAAGGACCTATAGGTGGGTCAGCACTGGGAATAGGAGCAGGAAGTGCAGGAACAGAGACATGTGGCTGAAAGGATGCTCGAATGAGTGCAAGAAGCTCTGTCGGTCTATGCACGGTGGAGAGACGAATGAAGAAGCATCCTGAGGAGAACCTTGATAGACCACCATGTCCATACATGGTGAAGGCGTGGAGGAGGACTTAGGGGCAGGAGAATCAACTGGATTTTTGAATTGCAGTTCAGCTTCATGAAGATCCAAGGGCATCACTCGAAAATCTTCAACTACCTCAGGTCTGCAAAAAGGAAGAAGGAGGTCTTCAAAGGTAGGCTCAGTGGGGCAGAGAGGTGTGTTGACCCGAATGTGGAAGTATGTGTACGATGGCTGCACGAACCGGAAGGTGACAGGTCGTAAAAAGAGGGTCGTCACAATCCCACATCGCTTGGGAAAGTATGTGGAAATGAAACATATGTAAAGAGACCCTCCCATCATAGCAAGACGCGTTTTGGAGCACGATTGACAACGGATCCCATAAGAACTCCGAAGTTAAAAGTGCTTTGGCGAGAGCAATTCCAGGTTGGGTGACCTTCCGGGAAGTTCTCGCCAAACAAAGCCGTGAGGGGAGGATATTGGGCTGCGGCCCAATTCCCAGAGCGGACAATATCTTGCTGGGATAAAGGGTCGTTACAAATGGTATCAGAGCCTGTACCCAACAGGAAATGTGGCCAACGAGGACGTTGGGCCCCCGAGGGGGGGTGATTGTGTTGACCCAAATGTGGAAGTATGTGTACGATGGCAGCACGAACCGGAAGGTGACAGGTCGTAAAAAGGTGGTCGTCACAATCCCACATCGCTTGGGAAAATATGTGGAAATGAAACATATGTAAAGAGACCCTCCCATCATAGCAAGATGCGTTTTGGAGCACGATTGACAACGGATCCCATAAGAACTCCGAAGTTAAAAGTGCTTTGGCGAGAGCAATTCCAGGTTGGGTGACCTTCCGGGAAGTTCTCGCCAAACAAAGCTGTGAGGGGAGGATATTGGGCTGCGGGCCAATCCCCAGAGCGGACAATATCTTGCTGGGATAAAGGGTCGTTACAAGAGGAATATGTGGTACAGGGCAAAGAGCCTCAACTTGAGACTTGAGAGCCTGAAGGTTACGAGTGAAAATATCATTATTTCGATCCATTTTTTGATCCAGTTGAGCCTTAGCCAAATCAGCACCTAAGCGCAAATCCTCTTTGAGTTGATTGATCTTTGTATCAATGGACAATTCAAAGGCTGTCCCGAGTTTGTCAATGCTGGACTTCAACTCAGTGTACTGCTCCTCACTTAGAGAAAATCTCCTTTGATATGTCTTGGGAGTGGCAGGAGTAGTTGGCAGAGTTGGTAAGGAAAGTTGGACTTCAGAAGGAGTTGAGACTGGAAGAGGAATGACAGAATCCTCTGGAAGTCGAGAAGCAGTAGAGATGATTGGAGAGATAGGAGCTGGTGGAGGCAGAGTGGGTAATAGAAGTGCAGGTGGAGAAGAAGGTTGGCAGACAGGAGATGGAGAGGGCAGAGGTAAGGGAACTGAGGTTGCCTCTGAAGTATGTGCTCTAAAGGATGGGGCAGGAATTCTTGGCACTGGAGGAGGAAGGTGGATGCGAGATATCAATGAAGGAGAAAGAGAATCATCAAAAGCAGGGATTTCTGAATCACCCGCGCCTTCTTGAGTTGATGACTCATCAGCTAGATGAAGTTTCCTCTTTCCATTTCTGACAGCTGCAACCTTATTAGCCCTTGTCTTAGATAGATCCAGAACATAATCTCCTTTTCTATTTCTCTTAATTCCCATTCTGTTCAGGGTAGCCTTAGAGTAATAGCTGGATGTTTTAAGACATGTAGGATCCTCATCCTCGGGAAATTCCACTTCAAACTGCTGAAAGATCTTCATGAGGAGCAGATTGAAGGGGAGGGATGTAGCTTTGGATGTAATTGTTT
The DNA here is from genome assembly GCA_022432975.1 of Begonia masoniana. Classification (NCBI taxonomy): domain Eukaryota; kingdom Viridiplantae; phylum Streptophyta; class Magnoliopsida; order Cucurbitales; family Begoniaceae; genus Begonia; species Begonia masoniana. Next base: position 39,424,815 of record CM039515.1, read on the forward strand.
GAATCATCCTTCTTATGACAATATACCCTAGATCGAAAGGGGTCTTTTGGTAGATAGCAAAAAGGACCATTAACTCCATATTGCTAACATCATCATAGTGTCCTCCCTTGGGAACTATATTGTATCCAATCATTTGATGGAAAAGCCGAGCTCTAATGTTTAGGTGTTTGCTCTTTAGGGGATTAGGGGTGTTGGTCGGATTTAGAGCAATTAGTCTTAGAAGCTGATGGCCATCATCAGTATCATCAGTATTTGGGCAGGAGTCTAAATGAGGGCTTCCTACAAGCTTATTTATCGATTGAGAGGTAATCTCTATGTGCTTTCCATACACATAGCTCTTAATCACATTGAAATCCGGAGAGAAGCTCATATTTATATAAAACATTCTAATGGCAGCCGAGTAAAAGAAGGATTCAACATCGAATAAATCTAATATCCCAATATCCTTCAAGGGTTCAACTAAATCTAGATCAGATAACTCTTCAGGCACTATCCCACGACAGGGAATCAAAGTCTTAAATTTAAACTCTTCATGATACCTGGACTCAGCAGCCTCATTGAGGAAAAAATACGATGGCCAACTAGACGCTCAAGGAATTTCTCGTAGTTGACGAGCGGAAGTTTTAGCCTTCTTAGAAGCGGGTTCCTTACCTGCTCTAGAGGATGATTCCATTGAAAAGATTGACAAAACTGACAGAGCAAAAAACGCGAAGGAGAGAAGGGTTTTGGTAAGAGAAAATCGTCTGTCAGAGCAGGAGCAAGTGAAAGAGCGCAAAAGATGAAGCGTCTTTGTAAAGAAAGAGAGTTTAAATGAAATAGGGCATCGCCCGATTAGAAAAGACAAACGTGGAAGTCGGATAACAACAGATATAGTACACGTGTCTTCAGATTAGAAAATATGTCATCCGATACAAAGACTTCCTCCGGTGAATAGTAAGTGACTGGGCGATGTAAATAACAAAGGCAGAGAGAAGAAGAGAACCTTAACTTTTCTCACATTTAATAAGTCCCAATCTTATTCTTATCCCACAGAAGGTTTTCTCATCCAACGGCTTTGTAAAAATATCTGCCAATTGATCTACAGAATTTACAAACTCTAAGGATATATCACCTCTTTGAACATAATCTCTTATGAAGTGATATCTAACATCAATATGCTTAGTTCTAGAGTGCTGGATGAGATTTTTGGAAATGTTGATAGCACTGGTGTTATCACACCGGATAGGAATCCTATTATAAAACATATTATAGTCCTCCAATGTCTGTTTCATCCACAGCATTTGTGCACAACAACTGCCAGCAGCAATATATTCACTTTCAGCAGTTGACAATGCAACAGAATTTTGTTTCTTAGAATACTAGGAAACTAAAGATTCACCAAGGAATTGACATGTTCCACTGGTGCTTTTCCTATCAATTAGACTTCCAGCATAATCAGAATCTGAGTATCCAATCAGATCAAAGGAAGTGCCCTTCTGTAACGCCCCGAATTCTCTGAACCCGGTTCGTCACACAAAACCCGTGCACGAACTAAAAACTTCATTCATAATTTGAATTAATTTAAATAACTTAGAGTTAAACAAAACCATAAAGTGTTTGGATAATCGGATAAAATGTTCGAGATAAATCGACCAAAAGAAATAAAGGTTTAAATCACAAAACACTATTAAAACTCTAAAGACAACAACATCTGCCGGTAGAAAAATCAACGGAAGAAGCAGACACAGCAAATATAAGACTCCTGCTGATGACGTGGACCTGAAGACTTGGAACTGAAGGACATTTCTCGGCGGGCTGCACCTACCGATGGCGTCAACACAACTTCATCTGCCGATGACGTCAACACAATTTCATCTGCCGATGACGTCAGCACAACTTCATCTGCCGATGAAGTCAACATGACTTCATCTGCCGATGAAGCCAACACGACTGCACATACAACTTCCACTGCCGATGAAGTCAACATGACTTCATCTGCCGATAGAAATAGGTTTATATCTATCGATAGAAATAAGGCTACATCTTCCGATGCCTTTACCGAAGACATCATCCGATAGAAATTTGGATACACCTACCGATAGACATCCCCTTCCGGTAGGTTCAAACTACTCAACTTCTGCCGACAGAATGCATCTGCCGACAGATAACAAAACACATCCCATCTACCGATAGATTCAGGGCGACATTCTGGCTACTCCTAATTATACAATACAACTCCATTTATGAAAAAGAATCTATTTGCCTTACTGAAATCACTCAGAAAAAGGATTTAAACCCATGTATTCCTTAAAATCCAACAAGTGCAAATCTTCAAATCTCAGCGGAATGCCATTATCAAATAACAAAACTCAATTTGTTCAAAACGCTGATATCACTACTGTTATGAAAACTCGATCCATCTAAAATAAAGCATTGATAATAAAACCTTCACTCCAACAGACATCAATTAAACTGCCCCATCAGCTGCCAGAACATTGTGTGGATGCACTCCTCCAACCCAACTAGCCTTCTGTGAACTCAGTAAACACACCTGCTAAAACTTCTTCACCTACATCACAAAACTCATCTATTAGCCTAATGCTAAGCAAGTAAAGCAATAATGCATGAAAAGCCGAAGACATGTCATCCTAGCATGCAGTTTCTACTTTTCTCATCTCTGTTACATATTCATCGTTATAATCGGATTCCTCTCTAAATTGGGAGTTGAATCACTTCTCCCAAAGTATGAACATCCCTGTCTCATTAGGAGTTGGATTAATTCTCCTAACAGTGAATATATATATACTGATCAATGTTCAGATCCACTTCGAAATTGGGAGTTGGATCAGTTTTCCCAAAGTATGATCCCTGGCTCATTAAGGGTTGGATTAGTTCCCTTAACAGAAAATGTTTCACATAAATCACTTCAGAATGTTCACTTCCTCACTATATCAAAACATGTAAACTCATTTTCGTGTACTTTCAAATATATGATGCATGAAACAGGAAAACATTCAAACACACAAAAATCCTATTGTTCTGTGATGTAGGCCCGAAGGCACAAGCAAACTTCACTTACCTGGATTCCTAGCAAATGCTCGGTTAAGAGCTACCTCGGGGGTTTGGTTCACATATATTCATAAACAGAATGTTAAACCTTAGTCTAAGCTATTCAGAATTCTAAGGAGTTGGTTTGGGAGTACTTCTCACAGAGCATTCCCGATTAAACTCCAAACTCGAACTACTCTTTCTCACGACATTCCCAAGATATCCACATTGTCCTTTTTCTGTTATCTATTTATCAATACATAAAGAAAACAAAAGAACTTACCTAAATCGAAGGAGGTCGCTGGAAGAAATCAAAGAGAGGTCTCCAATCGCTCTCGGCTAAACTGAGGAGCTGAGAATTCCGAAGAGGAAACAATAAACAGTGGCGGCTAAACCTCATTTACTCTTTCCTTAAATACGATATCCATTGCAAAAATTGACAATTACCCTTATACCCCCACTTAGTTACTCATTAACCTAATTGATATCTCTCCCAATTTCATTCCATAAAATTCACACTTAGAAGATTAATAGATTATTTTAATTCTAATAAACCGGGTGTTACACCTTCGGATACCATAATCCTAGGTCAGGTGTCCCACTTAAATATTTGAAAATTCTTTTGACAGCAGTTAAGTGAGATTCCTTAGGAGCAGCTTGAAATCTAGCACAAAGACAAACACTAAAGAGTATATCTGGCCTACTTACAGTCAGATATAACAATGAACCAATCATACCACGATATTTTTTAATATCAATACTAATACCTTTTTCATCTTTAACCAATTTAGTTGTGGTACTCATAGGAGTCTTGGAAGACTTGACAGATTCTAATCCAAATTTCTTAAGAAGTTCCTTAATGTACTTTTCTTGATAGAAGAAAATTCCATCAGGAGATTGACTAATCTGGAAACCTAAGAAGAATTTTAACTCCCTCATCATACTCATTTCAAATTCACTTTGCATGAGGGAGGAAAATTCATTACACATGTTGACATTAGTTGATCCAAAAATAATGTCATCGACATAGATTTGAACTAGCAGAATGTCTTTATCCTTTTGCATGGTAAATAGAGTTGAGTCAGTATTTCCCTTTTTGAAATTCCTTTCCTCAAGGAAGTTCTTCAATCTATCATACCAAGCTCTAGGAGCCTGCTTAAGACCATAAAGAGCTTTCCTAAGTCTATACACATGATCAGGTTTTGCATAGTCTTCAAATCCTAGGGGCTGCTCTACATAAACTTCTTCTTGAATATAACCATTTAAGAACGCACCCTTTACATCCATTTGGAAGATTGTGAAGTTTTTGTAGCAAGCATATGCTAAGAGCATCCTAATTGATTCTAATATAGCAACAGGTGCAAAGGTTTCTTCAAAATCAATTCCTTCTTCTTGATTGTAACCCTTAGCAACTAATATGGCTTTGTTTCTTACAACAATCCCATTTTCATCCAATTTGTTATTGTAAACCCATTTAGTTCCAATAATGGGATGATCCTTTGGCCGTGGAACAAGTTCTCATACCTTGCTCCTTTCAAATTGATTTAGTTCCTCTTGCATAGCTAAAATCTAATTTTCATCATTCTCGGCCTCATCAAATTTCTTAGGCTCTACTTGAGAGATAAATGCCACATTTGCACAGAGATTCCTAAGAGAGGATCTAGTCTTAACTCCTAATGTAGGATCACCTAAGACTTCATCTATTGGATGGTTTCTAACGTATTTCCAATCTCTAGGAAGAGCAGGATTTTTATCATTGACAGGAATAATATCAAGAGAACTTGAAGATGGTTCTAAAGATTTTTCTACTAGAGGAGTATCTGAAGGCTTTTCTAAATAAAGGGAATCAAGTTGTTTATCCAAAGTATCATCCTCATCCACATTGATTGTGGGATGAGGGGTCTCATCAAAGTTGACATGAACCGACTCTTCAACAACTAGAGTTCTCTTATTGAATACCCTATATGCTTTACTGGTCAGAGAATAACCAAGAAAAATTTCAAGATCAGATTTGGAATCGAATTTTCTTAAGTTATCCTTAGTATTAAGAATGAAACATTTACTACCAAAGGCTCTAAAGTACTTAACAGAAGGGGTTTTGCCATTCCAAAGCTCATAGAGAGTTTTCTCAAGAATAGGTCTTATGGAGACCCGATTGAGTACATAGCAAGCTGTTGAAACAGCTTCAGCCCAGAAGTACTTAGGAAGAGAATTCTCATTAAGCATAGTCCTAGCAAGCTCCTGGAGAGATCTATTCTTCCTCTCAACAACACCATTTTGCTGAGGGGTCCTAGGAGAAGAGAAATTGTGCTCAATTCCATACTTGATACACAAGAGTTCAAATTTCTCATTTTCAAATTCTCCACCATGATCACTACGAATAGCAACTATGGTGAACTCCTTTTCATTTTGAACTCTTTTTCTAAAGCTAGAGAAGGTATCAAAAGTCTCATCCTTAGACTTCAGAAAGTATACCCAGGTGAATCTAGAGAAGTCATCGACTATGACATAAGTATAGAATTTACCTCCTAAGCTGGCTATATTGGAAGGACCGAAGAGGTCCATATGGAAGAGTTGGAGAGGATTAGAAGTAGAGATTGCATTCTTAGATGCAAAGGAACTTTTGATCTGCTTACCCATTTGGCAAGCTTCACAGACTTTATCCTTCTCAAAGGATATCTTAGGAATCCCTCTAACTAAATTATCCTTAGTAATCTTAGCTAAGGTATCCATTCCTACATATCCTAATCTCCTATGCCAAATCCAGCTATCATTAGAGGAATTAACAGCAAAACATTTCTTATTATCACAAACAATATTATCTAAGTCAATGATATAGATATTCTCTTTCTTGAAACCAGTAAAGAGAACCTTGCAATTGGTTATATCCTTATAACCCTTATCACATAATTGACTGATGCTTAGTAGGTTATATTTTAGACCTTTAACTAACAGAACATTTTCTATAATGAGGTTATCAGGATTACCTATGTTGTCGATGCCAATAATTTTACCCTTCTGGTTTCCACCAAAAGTGATGTTCCATTTCTTCTTGTTGACAACAGCAAACATGGATGCATCTCCAGTCATGTGCCTAGAACAGCCACTGTCCAGGTACCACTGATTCCTTATTGGAGACGCATCATCCTGCAAAACAGAGATCAAGTAGTCTTCTTAGGTACCCAAATCTTTTGGGTCCTAGCGTTAGTCTTGGTTCCTTTAGGAACCCACTGTAATTTGCTACTTGTTTTCTTATTGTTTGTTTTTAAAGGACATACAAAGGATTTATGTCCTACTTCATTACACGCATGGCAAACAGTAGATTTAACAAAGAAATTCTTATAAGATTTCTTTTTACTGAACCTGTCATATCCTAAGCCAGATTTATCAAATTGCACTCTCTGATCACTTAACAGCATGTTCAGTTGATTACTACTATAAGTGTATTTGTGAACAAAATTATTTAAAGTTTCATTTTTCTTTTTCAATTCAGTGATCTCCTTTTCATGCAAGTCCACTTCTTTAGCATGCTTCTCTACTAAACCTACGTTTTCTCTTTTCAACAAGTTATATTTACTTTTAAGCATACTAAATTGCTTAACCAAGTCATTAAAAGCGTCAATTAGTTCACCTTCTTCATTATCACTTTCGCTATCACTTAAAATACTTGAAGAAGAAGTACTAACCTTTTCCTCGTGTGCCATGAAGCACAGATTTGCAACTTCTTCATCTTCTGAAGAAGAGGTGTCGCCTTCACTGTCATCCCAAGTGGCCTTCATAGCCTTCTTTTTAAACTTCTTGGGATATTTCTTGGCCTGTGGACAATCTGCCTTCATGTGGCCAGGCTTGCCGCACCCAAAGCAGGTAATCTCTTTGTCTTTAGGAAGTTTTTCATTCCTTGGGAAATTTCTCCCTTGCAGCTTCTTCCTTCGGAGAAACTTGCTAAATCTCCTAGTGATGAGAGCAATGTCCTCATCATCTTCTTCTACTTCTTCCTCAGATGCTTCATTTTTGCTTGAAGAGGCTTTCAGAGCAATATTCTTCCTTTTATTGATCTCCTTTTCTTTGAGATCTTCCTTATCATTGGCCCTCATGGTTATATCATGAGTCATCAGAGAGCCAATGAGCTCTTCAAGCTTGAGCACCTTTAGATCCCGAGCCTCTTGTATTGCTGTCACCTTTGGTTGCCAGACTCTAGGTAGGCATCTCAAAATTTTTCTTACTTGTTCTTCACCTGAATAAATCTTACCAAGAGCTTTAAGACCATTAGTGATGTTAGTAAATCGAGTGAACATAGAACTAATGGTTTCTTCTTTTTCTATAGAAAACAGTTCATATTCGTGAACTAACATGCTTAATTTACTCTCTTTTACTTGGTTAGTTCCCTCATGTGTGACTTCTAATAAGTGCCAAATTTCTTGAGCACTTTCATACCCTTGCACTCTATTAAATTCATCTCTATTTAGAGCACAATACAGTGTGTTTATTGCCTTGGTATTAAGGCTCAAGTTCTTTTTGTCTGTATCATTTAGTTCGTGTGAAGCTTTGGGGATCTTAACACCATTCTCTGTTTTAACAGCAACGTATGGACCATTTTCTATGTTATTCCATAATTCATAGTCCACAGCTTGAATATATATTCTCATTCTAGACTTCCAGTATACATAATCATTACCATCAAAGAATGGAGGTCTAGTGGTAGACTGGCCTTCTACTTGTGTAGAGTTTGTGTTAAATGCCATGGTAAATATATAACACAGAGTGTATAAATACAACTTAGACAATGATAAACCTTGCTCTGATACAAATTGTAGGATCGAGATTGTCTAAGAGGGGGGTGAATTAGACCTTTTTAAAATTATTAATCTAACAACAAATCAACAAAACAATAAAAATAACAGAGAGAGAGAGAAAAAAAAACCAACACAAGAGTTTTTACGTGGTTCGACCAAAACCTGCCTACATCCACGCTTCAAGGTTCCCCCTTGAAGATCCTTAACCTTCTCTTCACGAGAATAAACAGATCAAAATTCCGGGCTCCGATCAACTGCCTTTTACAGATCTGGATTGAACTTGACGGGTGTCAATCCACTGCCTTTCTGGTTTTACAGGTTTGAATGAATGAATACAACAAACTACAAACTCTCAAATCAAATTCTCAAGTTTAGGAATCGAGAGATGTAGTTGAAGAATACAGAGTATGATTAATCGCAAGTTAGTGCTCAAGAATAAAATTTGCAAAAAGTTGTTCCTTCGTGCTCTAACCTTGGCTTAAATACTCTGTCTTCAAATCGGCTCATGACTTCAATGCTCCTTATCCAATAATGGAAACTTTGTTACCGTTGGAGCAGCTTTCGTACAAATGCAGGTAGCCGTTGCTTTCTGAAATCGCAAATTGCCCGATGCCATTAATGCTTTGGACTTTAAGCTTCTGGGCGAGGTACACTGTAGCTTTCGCGGTATATTTAAAATCTAGCGGAAGATGTTGCTTTACAATGCTTGAACCGGCTTCGGTAGATGTAATGTTGTGAAGCTTGAGCCGAAACGGTGGATGCTGCTTTAAAAGTTGAACCGCTGTCAGAGGATGTCTTCTTCGAAGTCTTCCACCTTTGTCGTTTAGCGAGCGGAAGATGTAAATGTAGACTTTGAAGGTATGCAATTGGTGCACTTCCTCTTTTGTCGTCTAGCGATCGGTGGATATCTTCTTTAAACGACTCTTGTTCTTTTGTAGTTTAGTGATCGGTGGACATCTTCTTGAAGTCTTCCGCCCTTCTCGTCTAGCGAACATAGAATATCTTCTTTTATCTCATCCGCCTTTGTCGTTTAGTGAGCGGTGGAGTTCTTCATTTCTCATCCGCCTTTGTTTAACGATTTTTCAGCCCTGTTAAATAACTATACAGCCCTGTATACTTAACCACATTCATTAGATAACTAAAATACCATTTTTAAGGGTATTTCCAATAGATTAAATTCTCATGTATAATTCAAGATTCTCATTTAATAAACATAATCAATTTACATTTATGAACATAGAAATACATCATCAAAAACAATTTAGACTTAAACAACATTTAAGTCAACAAACACCACCACCGAGGACGCCACCGCTACCTTCACTGCACCGCCATTGCACCCCCTCTAGGCTAGTATGTCGGAGCAGATGCTTAACAATTTTGCCTAGATAAACCGGAGGTTGGACATGTGGGATCAGAGGTGGGAGATCATGCATGAGAGGATAGATCTTGTGAGATCGTCTAAACTACGGCTAGAAAATGCTTTCGAGCAATGACGTGCAGGCAGAGGCGGCGAGGGCGACGATGCCCCACCTCCACCCTTATCGTAGTTTAGCTTATGTTGTATATTTGTTTTAATGTACTTCTTATGTTTGTCTTTTTTGTATAGTTTATTTTTATTATGTAGCTTATTTTAACTTATTTGTGTACTGGATCTGTCTGTTAGAAATATTTTTTGTGATTTGCATATGCAGGAATTGTTTGAAGATAGATATGGGGGAGTCATAAAACAAATAAAATTCTGCCCATTTTTTCAATTTTAATTTTATATTTAATCTTTTCAATTTGAATAATAAATTAAGTTATGTGTTTAATAATTAAACATTGTTTATTAATTAATGTATGTATTTAATTAAACACGTTAAAATAATTAATGAGATCAGAAAATGCAAAACGTACGAATAAATTATGTGTTTTTTAATTTAATTTTAATTAAATAACGAGATTAATTACTTTAAAATAGTTAACGAGATTAATTTCTTGTCTTTGAACAAAAAGACTTGTGGGACAGGAATTTGTAATTTTTTTTTTTAAATTTTAAATACAAGAATATTCTAGCTACTCTTTGAATAATGCAGCTATTTATTTATGGAAAATTAAAAAAAAATTATTCTTTTAAACATATAACCAAATTAGTAATTAGATAAATAAAACATTATAATTTATTATTATTTTAATAAATATTTGGTAGATCAGCAATAATGGGTTTTGTTTAATGGTTCAAGTGATGGGACTAAAGTGTGTTATTTAGACAGATTGTTTGGGCCTAACTAAAGTCCAATGCTCCTAAGAAATTATCATTTTAATATTTTTCTTTGGTAAAAGTTAAAAATAATGTTATATTTATCTTATATTCTTATTTTCTAATTATTAATTTTGGATGCGACTCATTGATGTAATTAATATTAATTATTAATTATTTATAATTTATCATTTTAATTGTCAAAGTCAAAAAGTAAGAATTAAAATTTAAAAATAGAAATTAAATATAACATTACTCTAAATTCATCATTTCATGTAAATTAATCTCTAGAAAGAAATTAAGTATAATAATTTATCAAAATATTTAGTTATAGAAAAAATTACTTTTGAAACCTTAATTTATCAAATATTTGACCACAATTAACTATTACTATTATTAAAAGAATAATAATGTCTAATTCTATATTTTAATTTTATCTATGAGGTGTCGATCATCTAGTAAGCTTTTATTAAATTCACTAAATAAATATAATGTCATTAGATAAGTTGAGAATATAAAATTAAAAAATAAACGTAGTATTATTAAAAAATATATTTTTGATGATATAAAAATATTGATGTTGATAAAAATATGAATAATGGAACCGACGCTAGTTTATGAAGAGAATTCGACTGAAACACCTATGAATTTGACTTTGAAGTAATGCTACGACAATTAGTCTTTTTGTTCAAAGGTAAGGAAAGCCGTTGTTTTTTTTTCTTTACAAGGAATGTGCTTTATGCATAAGCAACATAGTGGAACGAATGCTTATTCTAAAATGATGGCTTACCTTCTTTCTTTGCTAACGATTGTCTGCTTCTTTGGGACACTTTCAAAGACTGAATCACTGATTATTATTAAGTAGAAATTGTTGGTAAGTTAGTTCATATGTTTAGTGATTTCTTATGCTTTTTCACTGATCATCGCTAGAGAGAGCATAGGATCATTTTCAGTCTTGCAAGTAGTAACTAAACTTTTCTTCATACAAGTGTTCCAGTCGTTTTTATTTTCATTATATGTTATTGTTGGTAAATGGGTGACTTTCATCAAACACCTCAGGAACAAGATGAAAGACAAATTACGCGAACATCCTCAAAAATTAGGAAAAAAAAAATCAACAACTCTTATTTTGTGATAAAAATGCTTTAATAACATAGGATATTTAATCTTCCAAGTCAATTGTAAGGTTCAATGAATGCGAAAGATATCTCTTATCTTATATAAAAAAAGACAGATTTTTACCATAAAAAGGGAACCAACAGGAGACACTTGAAGAGGGAGGGAGCAAACTAAAGATTTTTATCTTCCGAATCAGGGCTTAAGGCAAGAAATGTCCACTGAAACTGGAGAAAAAGATTTAGAAGATCCATGATTGTACTAGCATCTACAATTCTTCTAAGACAACTATGCCAAGATATAAGATGACAGAAAAAATATTTATTTGAATCATATAGCCCTTGTAAATCAATAAATGTACATAACTACTGTACAAATTCTGTTATCTTCCGGGTAAGATCAATGAAGATAAGAATGGAAAAAATTCATCTCTTTCAACATCAATTATAATGGTTATGACGATCCCTAATAAGATGTCTTCCACTAACCACTTCAACATAACATATCAGCGAGGTACATGCCCTGCTCAGGCAAGACAGCTGCAGATCCATAACCTTCTTGTAATACATTAGGCCCCCTCTTACTCCACCATTGGCAAATTAGATCTGCACCTAAATAGAAGAAGACCAAAATTCATGAACTGAAATTTTCAGATAGCATGGAGAACTAAAATTTGAAGTATTAGAAGATAAGAATAAATATATTAAAGAATATTTCCGTTGAGAAAAAACCATATTTATCCTATTACAATTAATAGATATAAGAAATTATGCATTAAAGCTTGCTCAAAGGATAATGACTGCTGTAAAATAGGCAAGTAAAAATTAATTGCAAAATAAATGTCTCTTGCTACCCTGAATCAAGTCATTTCTTTCTTTTCCTGAAACAATTTTCTATTTGCAAAATGAAACAATTTTCTTTGTTAAACATCATGTATGTTAGAAACAAAGTATTAGTTTCTCAAAGACATCTCTTGACTTGCCTTGGTTGGAAACAGACATGTTCACATCTGTGAAGCGAAAAGCAAATGTAAGACCACCTTCTACCACATTCCTGTGACAATGAATAATAAGCATAATTGTATACCATTCTACAAAACAAAGACTGAGAAGGAGAAAATGTAATTACAGAAAAGCAATAAAGATAAAGTAGAAATTTCATATATAATTAGTTAAAGTAGAAATTTCCCTAGTGTATTTCACTGCTGCATGAACTTCTAGAAGTTCGAAATTGTGATATTGAGATAGAAAACCGATAAAAATCATATGAAAATGGCAGATAGATGTTGTATACCATAGACAGAATGTAACAAAATAATTGACTGTCATTCAAACGTATACTTACATTCACCAATTTCTACCTCGACCTCGCGTCGCAGATTCTTGCGTCCCCTCAAATTCATTAAAACCCATAAACGTGTCTGCTGCAACAGCTTCAGAAGTGGATCCCCGGTGAGGACAAGTACGAATGTTATGCCCTTGCTGCCGACATATGCCACACGTCATCTTCGAGTTCTTCTTACTAACTTTCGAACTCGATGGTTCGTCGACATCCCGCACTCTTGTCTTTTTTGGCCTACCAGGTTGGCGATGTCTTGTGGGCGGCATAAGTGCCGTCAGAGCCGGCCACATTTGTGGGTCGTTCATGGGTTGAATAAAATGTGAATATATCTGCATATAAGTCACCATATGATAGTAGGGATGCACGTACCTTTCCAGTTCCACTCTCATTTTATTAATGCAGGGAATGGAGTAGACACAAGGGATTCCGGTCAACTCCCATCTGGTGCACTCGCACACACCCATATTCATGTCGACCTTGTATTGTTCGTAACCGTTGCTGACCTCAAATCGTGCATCTCCTGCTAACTGAGCACTCCAGTTTCGAGCTGAAATTTGTAGATCCTTAAGCTTTTTCTTTATCCGGGGACATAGAATGTCTGTTGATTGGGCCATCTTCTCAAACTGTTTGACAATGCAAGTCATCAAATCCTTTCGTATTGTCTCGAACATGGTGATAATCGGTTTGTCTCTGGCAGGTAATAGAACTGCATTGTATGACTCCGACAAATTATTCAAGCCTATATCACATTTAGGGATCGAAGAGAATGCATAACTAGCCCAATGTCTAGGCTCTTCCCTTCAAAGCCATGCGCGGGCTTTTGAGTTTAACTGAAATATTTTTCTCATTTCTATTTCGAAATGATGCTGGGTGGGGGCCCTGGCCGCTTTCCACATCGCCTCTCTGTACTTTTTGCCCCGAAAGAGACTTTTGAAATTTAGATACATATGTCGTAGGCAGAAGCGGTGTTCGGCGTAAGGAAATTCGGTCTCAACAGCATTTCGCAACCCTTGATATTTGAAATAAAAACCAAGTCAAAATTAGCAACAATATAATTATCTAACAATTGAAAATGAATTATAGCTTTTGACGATCCGAAATAATTGTCCAGTTCTCGCCCGATCCCATATTCAGGTCTTGCTTCAAAATTCCCAAAAACCACGTCCATGTATCCTCGGTTTCTTTTTCAACGTTGGCAATGGCAACAGGATATATTCCATCGTTGCCATCAATACTGACGACCGTGAGTAATTGGCCGGGACACGAACCCTTTAGATGGCAACCATCCAAACAGATGACAGGGGGTCCGTGCTGCAGCAGACCTGCCTTGGAAGCACACATGCACATATATACTCTTTGACATATCATTAAAGTACTTCCTGTATCGTAAGTATGTACTGCTAATGTGCTGCCCAGATTTGATCTATATATTTCTGATGCGTACGACCAGACTAGTTTGTACTCTTCGTCGCCATGGCCTTCGTTTAGTGTTCAGGCTATGCTCCTTGCTCTTTTAGCAATATCATGTGTAATATTGACAGTAAGATCTTTCCTGACTGTTTCGATGATGGAAGGGATAGCTCGCATAGGTTGACTTCTAAATCTATCAAGATAATGAGTTGCAAGATTTTTTGCTCTAGCATTTCTATTCTCAACTACTCTCGCACAGTTGTGAGAATTGACCAAAGTCTTTATTTGATAGGTCTCCTCGTCTTTAATCTTCGATGCATGCAGTCGCCAAGGACATCCGTCTGCGCATCTAGCTGTCAGTCGCTTAGTGTCACTTTGGACAAATGTGATGTCGAAACCCTCTTTCAAAGAATATAGTTCTATTTCCTTTTTAATTTCTTTTATATAACTATATGTTCTTCCCAAACAAAAATCCTTTGAGTTTTATTCACATACAGGTAAGTTTTCCACCTCATCAACGTCCGATCCAATCGGTGTTCGCAGCTCCTCGTCTAGAGCTATAGATGTCGAATACGCCTGAATTTCTTCATTATTAGTATGCGAATTTCAATCCATATCCACATCAAAATTTCTTTGCTCATTTAAATCGATAAATCTTCTTGGATCCATTGTCTACAAAAAAAAAAAATAAATAATAATTCTGAAATAATAAATTTGTAGATAGTAGCAAAATAATTAAAGGTGAAATACATATATTAATAATTACTATAAAAAAATATGGATTGTCCTACGATTTTGAACTTTGAACTTCAGAAATTTGAATTTCAACATTTCAAATAACAACATTTCAACACCTACCACAAACAACAACATTTCAACAATTCAACAAATATAAATTTCAAATAACAACATTTCAACACCTACCACAAACAAATTATGGATTGTCCTACGATTTTGAACTGACAACTCTAACTTTGTGTTCCGTCTTCTTGGAAAACAAGATTTTGTTTATGAAATGTACAATATTTGGCAATTACATTACTTACCAACTCATACACTTGCCTTCAATCCCTCAAACAGAGCAGATCATTAAATTGAAGCATTAAACAATTCGAAATAGGGATCTCATTTCAATCGTTGCATGAGGACAAAAGGCAGAGACGTAGGATTTTCTTTGGTGTCTACAAATTCTAAGCAGACAATTTGGCTATCAAACAGATCAAAATCTGTGACAGCCCAAATCCGGAACCCGATCGGGGTCCGAGATCGGAGCCATCACTCCGGGACAGTGGACGGAAAACGGTGACTATTTTTTTTTTTAACATAAACAGGATGAGCTTTAAAAGTAAACTCATAAACTTTTCAGAGGAATGGAAAGTGAAACGGGAAACATAATAATATTAGGAGACGGGCTTCAGAAATAAATGACAGAATTAAAGGATAAAGCAGGAAGCAGAAATAAATAAGCTGGCGGAAGTCGTAGTTTAAAAGACAAACAGAATACTGTTGGGCGGTGGATGCAAATTAAACCAGAACGGTGGATGTCAATTAATGAGACAACGAACCGGAACCGGTGGATGTAATTAAACTAAATCAGGTGATACAATTAAATCGGGTGGAAGATGTGAGCTGACGTCAGGCGGAAGATGCAGTTGCAAAGACGGAAATAAGGATGACGTCAGGCGGAAGATACAGGTAACAGACAGAATTCGGATGAAATGATGACGTCAGCCGTAAGATGGGTGACGTCAGCCGGAGGATACAGACAATAAATGAAATCAGACGAGGTGATGACGTCAGCCGGAAGATGGATGATGTCAGCTGGAAGATACAGACAGAAACTGTGAATGAACTGGGCGGAAGAGATAAGCCGGCGGTGGATGTCGAATAAGACAAGACATATGACGTCACCGGAAGATGTAATTACACTGGCGGAAGACTTGGGTGACGTCAGCCGGAAGACGAAGTTTTAAACTGGACGGAAGACTTATGCTGACATCAGCTGGAAGACATAAATACACTGGGCGGATGACCTTGATGACGTCAGCCGGAAGACATAGTTTTAAAGGCAAAATTTGATAACTTTTAACAGAAATACACCCGGGCGGAGAGCATAAAACATAAGACATAAACGTCTCATATTCTCAAACCACATCAAAACATGGTTCTCGAGCACGACAGAAACTTAAATATTTTACTCTGCATAGATAGCTCAAAAACCAGAGACCATCCAGGCATAGACTAACAGAAATATCCCAAACCATCTCAGAATACTTCAGAACATAATTAACTGTCAAATACAGTGCAAACAGAAGGTATGAAAATTGTAGACTTTCAATACCTGAATTCAAAACAAGATTGTAAAACGTACTCTACAATATACAGATTCAATGAAACAGACTGCATGGATAGTTCCAAAACCAGAAGTCATCCATGCACAAACAAACTAATAGAAATGTCCCCAAACAATTTCAGAAACATTCAGAATATAAACTTAACTGTCAAATACAGTGGTTTCTAAAACTGAGAAGTCAGAACTTGTACATTGTTTTAAAATCTGAGGATCACTACAGGACCTAACATATATTTGCAGAATCTACCAAAAGAGAAGTTTTTACAGAGTTTTACCACAAAACCAGAATTTCCCAGAAAACTTTACAGATATAGACATTACAAAAAAACTTAAACCTCAGGACGGAAGACTATGTCTGGCTGCAGCAACCAAACCCCCATGAGTTCGAGCCACCAGCCACCTATTCATCAGATTGAGGCACAAAGTCCTCAGGTTCGGGTTCAGTACCTACATCAGGGAGTTCACCTATGAGTCTAAAACTCAGTAAGGACATAATCAGAATGCAGTGATGCAAAATGCTATGCATGCAGTTTTTTTTCAGAAATACGGTGATAGTACAGAGCATTAAGTTACAGTGGCAGTAGAATTAAGTGGAGCTTATAGGGGAACTGACAAACAGTGGGGGAGGGGGAGGGTGCACTATCAGGCACAATCAGGGATACAGTACAGTAAACGGTAAACAGTAAACAATTCTGGGGCCAGTCCCCGTCTCGCACTTAACCTGGTACATTTCAGTCGGATTTTATCTTGTTTAGTTTCAAACAGTGTACAGAAAACATTTGCATGTCTTTCAGAGAAAACGTGTATGCATGAACGGTGCTTGAACTTAAACAGGCAGACAGCAGAAATAAGACAACAAAAAGTAAATCGAAGCCAGACATTTCAGAACATAGACTATAACCTTTCTACCCAAAACAACCCGACAGAACAGGAAACCTAGTACCTCCGTGATGTAGGGCCTTAAGGGCCAACCTACGGTTATGAACTTACCTGTTTTCCTCGATGCAGTCAGCTGGAAAGTCTCGGAAATGCTCGAACCTGTTTTGCTGCAATGTAGTGAAATTAAACAAGCTGCAAATGCTAACAAATAACTTGTAGAATATGCAGCAAGCTCATTTCAACTCTTTAGGAAAACACACTAACGTATTTTCATCCAAAACAGTGAGTTTTCACAGAATTAATAACCCTAAACCCCAGTGAAAACTCGCATTAAACTTGTCTAAAATCAATAACTTCCGTAGATGATTACCTTGGTTGAAGAAAACAGAAGAAAAACGAGGAAACAAAGTGTTGGTGCTTTCTCAAAATCGCCAGGAAGAGAAAACAAAGAGCAGTGGGAAGAAACAGATGAGAAGTGAGGGTTTCACGTAGGAGGAAGACTTAGCTTCTTCATCAAGTCGCCAGATGTCATTCAACCATT
This sequence comes from Begonia masoniana, assembly GCA_022432975.1. Taxonomy (NCBI): domain Eukaryota; kingdom Viridiplantae; phylum Streptophyta; class Magnoliopsida; order Cucurbitales; family Begoniaceae; genus Begonia; species Begonia masoniana. The sequence goes on from CM039515.1 coordinate 39,442,517, forward strand.
GGCTCACTCCCACCAACCTTAATTTCTCTCCAAATTGCCCTTCCATGCATTTTAAACTTAATGTTTTGTTTAGTTACACATTAGTTTAGTTCTCCACAATTATTCCAACAGTTCCACCAAAACACTCCTTTGTATTAATATAATATTAATCCCGATTAAATGATCTGGGAAAACTATTACATGGCAAAAATGCCGGGTGTTACAAAATCATTCTAAGCAGACAATTGCAAGATATTCTAACTAAACCATCACATGCATCGAGCAAGAAAAAAAAATAAAACAGGGGCTGAAAACAAAGGAAAGACAGCATGTAATGCAGAGTGAATGCATCAATCGAAAATCATCATGTAATGCAGAGTGAATGCATCAATCGAAATGCATATTTCTATGCAGGATTTAACTTACTCCAGCGGAAATCCAAGGTGGAGAGTTTTCTGTACTAGCACAGCAAATATTCACTTGTCTGTGCGTCGGAGAATGATGTGCGTCGGGTACCCGCGTGAAGGGTAAGGAATCGGCAAGCCTAGCCCAAGAGGTCGGCGTAATGGGTTGGGCGTGGTGGTGATCGGAGTTGGGGGCAAGCTTCGGCAGCGAGGAGGGTTAAAAATTTAGGGATCTGCAGAATTTAGGGTTAAAAATCGCGATTGTAGCACTATTGCTTCATGCGGGTACCCGCTACACCCTCTGCGAGAACGATCCCCCACAGAGCTTTATTTTACACTTTCGATACTTGAGGCTTTTTTTTGCACTTTTCCCATACTTCAAACTTTTTTATGCACTTAATCTCCAAATATATACCTGACATGCTCTTGAAGTAGTAGAACAATAATTATAAATTATAAATAATTGAAAATAATAGATCGAATGTCATTCAACAGTAACTTGCGCATGAAAAAGATGCTAGATTAGAGTATTTTTTTTTGGCCACTCTTGAAAAGCCTGCGAAGCACATTAAGCGGACAATTGGAGTAGCCAATCCAATGAAATTGGAAAAAGATAATCAAGTTGAAGTCTTTTTTCTTGAAACCAATTCATGTAAAAATATTACAACATACGAGTAAATCATTTAATCTACAAACCAAACACATTGATTGATGAACCAGGGCTCTCTCGTCGAAGGTCCACAGCCAGATTGGGAGCAAGTATCGACAGAGTTTGGCCTGAATGCCTCAATCGCAACTGTGGATGTCTGATTCAGCAATGACAGTCTCAGAAGTAACTATTTTCTATTTCAGCTTGAACACTGCGACATAACGACCTCATGCAACATGATCATCTTGATGGGCTGTCACATTAGGGAAGTAATTAACGACCTCATGCATCAACTACATGCAACATGATCATGTTTAGAGACCCTAACGTAGGTTGTTAGTTACTCTCCTAACTAATGTGAAATTGTCCATCCTATTGATATGAGCTAGACTCTCACATTAAGCTCCCTAAACATGATCATGTTGCATGAGGTCGTTAGTTTGGTTGGACGGCTTTTGGAAACCAATATGTTTGATCATAGTTTTGAAACTGAATGATTTTTCATCAATAAGAGTCATTGGTGCTGGTACAGATGTACAATTATACGTAGAATTATTTAAATATCGCAATGGAAGCTCATAGAATCTATTTTCAGGAAAAAATAGTTTAATCAGAACCTATATAATGAAGTAATTTATCTTTCATGATATAGCAAGGAGAACCATAAGTCCAGAGGAGGACTAAGATTCCATCTTTGTTTTAATTTCGACGAGAAATGCTCTTTTCTTTTATTTATATTCTCAATTTGTAAAATATTAAATTATAATAAAATTTTATTTCCTGCACAATATTTTTCTATCTTCCGACTTGTTATCCTTGTTGTCTTAAAATTATATCTCTTTTGAGATCCGTGCCAGCTTTTCCACTTTTATCTCGATCAAAGTATTCACGGAAAATTCAAAACAACACTCACACATAAATGGAGTGAAACTTGCTTGTCGTGGTTTCCCTACTACAATGGTAATATGCTCGAGCTCCATCATAAACATGTATAGTTACTATGAACAATGACCAAGTTCATGCATCATATATGAATGATTTAACGAATAAATGTCTGTATGATTCAATCTTTTATATCGAATAAGTCACATATAATTAAAATAAGCATATTAAAATCTATAACTTTCAAACTACTCATAATTACACATCAATAGATGATGATAATGTCGTTAAGAGAAATTTTGATCTTTGACTTTGAAACTGAATTATTTTCTTATATCTCAGAGGAACTTCAAAATTAATAGAAATGAATTTATTCTGAATTGTTAGAAAATTTCTTTTATAATAGATCTAAGACACATTTTTGAAGGACAAATCGGTCTTTTACAATAGCAAGTACATAAATGGGTGGAGGGGTGAGCTTGAGTTGTGAAAATACATGAGAGTACTTTAGTGAAGATTATTGCCAACTTGCATCTTTAGGGACTAGGCCACCAATGAAGAGGGCATTAAGGTAAAATGGAAAAAGAAAAGCTACTCATCACATTATTGGTATATCTGTTCCATGTGACATGGATTTCCACCAAATGTCATGGGGAAGCTCTTTCCTGCAATAATAAAATGTGTAATGGGTCACATAATTTATGTACATAGATATTCTCAATCTATGTTCTAGCTCCGAGTAGACATTTTGATTGACAAAGAAGACTTTATCCGTAGTAAAAGTGGTCCCCTACATATTGGAGAATCATCTTCTCAGATTCGCAGTTATGTTATGACTTCACTTTTCTATAATTCTTAACTTAGATAATCAAAGTGGCTATTTGACTTTAAAGGTTTCATGGTTGACATATAAACAAGTTGGCAACGAGTGTATCTAAATCATACATTTTGAGAAGGATGATGTTTCTTCGACAATTGATTTTGGTGGTACACGTTCGTTCAAGGTGCCGCGCATAGCGAGAGTTTTTGTCGTCACGAACAAGTCCAGCTCGAATTTCTATCTATTCTTCTCACATTAAATATAACGTGTTAGCATGAATGTTACAAGAAGAATAAATTGAGTGATGAGATTGTATATTCAACAAATGAAATAATGCTATTTGATGAGAGGAGAATTCGATAACTAGAAAGACATTTTTTCTCTTTGAAATTTGTGGGATCAGTATTAGGGGTGGAATTGGTCTGGTTAGTTCAGTTCCACCCCCAATTATTTGAAAGTTCGGTTCCAAATTTTTTGAAATCGAAACTGAACCATTCGACCTTTGGAATTGAACCCGAACTGAGCCGATTTTTATAATTATGTTCCGTTTGGTGGTTCTTGATTTTTTTTTGTTTAAACTCTATTTTGGTTTGGCTTTATCCAATTTCAACTCAATTTTTGATTTAATTTTATTTGTTTTAAACTCATTTTGGGCCAATTTTTATCATTTAGTAAGATAATTTATAATTTCATATAGAAATTTTAAAAATATATATAAATATTTTAAATTTGGTTCGGTTTGATTTTGAACGTTTTTTTGAAATAAAGAACCAAGTACCAAACCAAAATTATCAATTCAATTCGGTTCCCCAATATATTTTGTCAAGATTAAAAACCGAACTAAAATGAACCTAAATATCCAATAATTAATTGATATAATCATTATTGTCTTGAATTTGAATGTCTTATATAATTAATTATTCAACTTTTTTATATATTTATCAAACAAAGAAGGATGAAAAATAACAAAAGTATCGATGGACCTATATAAACTATACACATCAATTAACATATTATTAAATATATAATAATTCTATTAAATACCTACAACTGAACTCTTAAAATTATAAAATTTATTTACTCAAAATAACTGTCAATTGATATAATCATTATATATGTTATGATTTTTCAAAGTCGATTTATAATAAAACAAGGTTTCTTATTTTTAACTTTTCATGTTACATCTCCATTTTTAACTACTATTAGTTCTACTCAATCATAATATAATTTGCATTCGATTCATGATTTAACAAACCAAAGAATCTTGAAAATAATTATATTGAAAAAAAAAATTAACATTATTAAGTACTCTTTTAACTTACTGTAAATCAAATAACACATTAACATTTAGTAAGAGTGTATTAAGTACAACAAATACTGATCATACATATTCGATCACCATCAAGATGAAATCAAATGTTAACCATTTAATGAAAATTATTAGAATATTTCAATTTCATTTTGTTGAGTCTTATAGGGGTGGGCAGAATTGGCTCGGAACTGAAGAACCAAACCGGACTGGGTATTTCGGTCGGTACTCAAAGTAACCCAATCCAGTACCTATTATGCACACCATGAAACATGGGATACGGTTCGGTCCACGGTCCTGATATAGGAAACCTGAAAAATCAAGGACCAGACCGTATAGAATTGAAAACCCCTAGATCTAAGAAAATCAGTTTCCAATTTTAATTTTTAATTCACTCTTCTTCGCAAAACCAAATCGCAGTGTACAGAGTTGTAGAACCGAAGTCTGAATCTTGGCATTTGCGCTGCCCTTCGCTCTTCGTAGCGCCGAAGTTCGAACCAAAGTCCGAATCTTCGCGCTGCTCTTCCCACCTCGCAGGCGCTGCCCTTCCGAAGTCCGAATCTTCACGCTGCTCTTCCCACCTTCGCGCTGCCCTTCCCACCTCGCAGGCGCTGCTCTTCCGTAAGCACAAACATTTTATTTACTTGAATCAACTTGATTTTCTAATGGCTAGAACAATAGAATGTAGTTGATGCTGATGATAGCAAATTTTGTCATTTGTTAGAAATAGCACTTACGGAAGTTTTGTGTTTACTGCTGTACTTATTAGAATGTAGTTGATGTTGATGTACGTTTTTAATTTTAGAATGTAGTTGATCCTATTCCGTAAACACAGAAGTTTTGTGTTTGCTGCTGATGAAGTGATGATATGATATCCAATTAATGGAGAAGAGCAAAACCGTTCAATTATCGATAATTTATTTACTAAAAATTTTGTGATCTTAATGTACGTTAGTTGTTCATTAATAGAGCAATAACAAAATTACAGAATCTTTGAAGCAATTGATTTTCACATGTTGATTTCAAAATGATAGAAATCATTTAGTACCTGAGTTCATGCTTTTGATTGATTACTTTTCTCTTATTTGCTTAACAGAGAAAACAACATATATATAGAAACATCATATATTGATCTCCACGTACTTAACAGGAAAGAAGACTTACTTTGATCCATGCTGAAGAAATAGTTTGCAGAAAGCTCTTAAGCAGAATTTTTCTCTCCCGTTCCTTTTCTTTCTTCTCTTCAGTGATAGTTTGATAGAGCAACTATCAATTGTTCATTCGGCAGAGAGAGAGAGAACCTACCTCCTCTTTAATACATTAGGTTTTAATTTCTATCAAATTAAAACAATAAATTAATATTGACCAATAGAATAGATACACGTTGAGCCACATCACATGCCAAATGAAGAAGTCTTCATAGAATACTTGTTGCAGAAAGCAACAATAAATGAAGACTTGTTGCAGAAGGCAACAATAAATGAATGGGACACCCAACATACTCCCACTTGGCTCAATGATCATAATCTATAATACTTATACTATCATACATATAAGCAACATCAAATTCATCATAATATTGAACAAATATAACATCATTATTGAATATATGACCAATATGGATCATAGCGGTCATATGTCAATTATAACGACACATTTCCTTCTATGTATCACATATTAATTTTATACTCAACATCATCACTAAAAGGAATAACATAATGGTCCACATTAGTGTCTTTTTCAAAGACAAATCCTGTTTAGGACTTCAAGTTCATAATGTCATTATGAATGCATTCATTATAATCAAACAGGATTCATAAATGTATATCAGAAACTATCAACAAGGAGCTCAAGAGTGTCTAGTACATAAAGAACACAAACATAAACATAAAGTTAACCTTCAGAAATGCCCATTCGTTCAACATGTTCCGTAAATGTCTTCGGTGGCAATCCTTTAGTCAACGGATCCGCTATCATAAGTTTAGTGCTAATGTGTTCGATTGACACCCTTTGTTTCTGAACTTCTTCTTTAACGGCCAAGTATTTCAATTCTATATGTTTAGCACCTTTGGAATACTTGTCGTTTTTAGAAAAGAAGACTGCTGCGGAGTTGTCACAATAAATTTTCAGCGGCTTGGCGATACTGTCAACAATTCCAAGTCCTGAAATAAAGTTCCGCAGCCATAAATCCTGAATTGTAGCCTCAAAGCATGCTACAAATTCAGCTTCCATAGTAGATGTAGCAGTGACAGACTGCTTCGCACTCTTCCATGAGATTGCGCCATCGGCTAAAAGGAACAAATAGCCAAACGTGGATTTTCTGGTATCCACACATCCTGCATAATCAGAATCTGAATATCCAACCACTTCCAGATGATCAGATCGTCTATAAATGAGCATGCGTTCTTTCGTTCCTTGTAGATACCTCAGTACTTTCTTTGCAGCTTTCCAATGCTCTATGCCTGGATTACTTTGATACCGTCCCAGCATTCCGACAGCAAAACTAATGTCAGGTCTGGTACAAGTCTGTGCATACATCAAGCTGCCCACAATAGAAGCATACGGAATGTCTTTCATTTGTGTACGTTCCAATTCATTCTTTGGACATTGATTGAGATTAAATTTATCTCCTTTTTGAATTGGAACAACACTTGCCGAACATTTGTCCATTCTGAATCTCTCTAGAACTTTATTAATATAGGCTTTCTGAGACAATCCCAACAATCCTTGTGATCTATTCCGGAATATTTCAATTCCTATCACAAAGGATGCCTCTCCCATATTTTTCATTTCAAAGTTCATATTAAGATATTTCTTGGTTTCGTACAGTAATCCAAGATCATTAGTGGCTAGCAAGATATCATCAACATACAGAATCAAAAATATAAACTTACTCCCACTGACCTTTAGATATATACACCGATCAACGATGTTTTCCTTAAATCCAAAAGAGGTGATGGTATCGTTAAACTTAAGATACCATTGTCGGGAAGCTTGTTTAAGTCCGTATATTGATTTCTTTAATTTACACACCATGTGTTCTTGTCCTTTAACGACAAAACCTTCAGGTTGGTCCATATAAACATCTTCATCTAAATTCCCATTTAAAAAAGCAGTTTTCACATCCATCTGATGGAGCTCTAAATCATAATGAGCTACCATTGCCATAATAATTCTGAAAGAATCCTTTTTCGAAACAGGAGAAAAGGTTTCTTTGTAATCAATACCATCTTTCTGAGTAAAACCTTTGGCAACAAGTCTGGTTTTATTTCGTTCGATATTGCCATTAGAGTCGCGTTTGGTCTTAAAGACCCATTTACACCCAACTCTTTTACAACCTTCAGGCAATTCGACGAGTTCCCAAACTTCATTCTGTTCCATTGATTTTAACTCATCTTTCATGGCATCTAACCATTTATCAGAATTTTCACTTTCTATGGCCTGTGAAAATGAAACTGGATCATCATCAAGTCCTAAGTCACATTCGGACTCTTGAAGATAAACCACATAATCATTCGAAATAGCAGATCTTCTTTCTCTTACAGATCTACGTAATGGTATTTCTTGTGGTTCATCTATCATAGGTTCATTCACCTCATTATGTGGAGTTTGATCATTAATTTGTTGTTCATGTAAGTCATGGATACCGTCAACAACTGTTGGAACAACAACTTGAGTATAAGTTATGGGTATTGGAACTTGCACCCTAACTTCTTTAAGTACCACTTTACGTGGTTCCAAACTCCCACTGATGTCACCACTTTCAATGAACCTAGCATTTCCAGTTTCAACAATTCTCGTACTATGGCTAGGACAGTAAAATCTATACCCTTTTGATTTTTCTGGATAACCAATGAAAAAACCACTGATTGTTCTTGAATCCAGTTTTCTTTCATGTGGATTATAAATTCGTACTTCTGCTGGACAACCCCAAACATGCAGGTGCCTTAAACTGGGTTTCCTTCCCGTCCACAGTTCAAATGGAGTATTTGAGACTGCCTTACTAGGAACCCTGTTTAATAAATATACAGCAGTTCTTAAAGCATACATCCACAACGACAAGGGTAAAGATGAATTACTTAACATACTCCTAACCATATCCATTAAAGTACGATTACGCCTTTCTGCAACACCATTCTGTTCTGGTGTTCCTGGCATTGTGTATTGCGCACAAATACCACGACTTTCTAGGAATTTAGCAAATGGACCTGGATGTTGTCCATTTTCATCGTAACTTCCATAATATTCACCACCTCTATCAGATCTCATAATTTTCACTTTTCTATCTAATTGTCTTTCAACCTCAGTAACAAACACTTGAAGAGCATTTATTGACTGAGATTTTTCCTTCATTAAATAGATATAACCATAACGTGAAAAATCATCAATAAAGGTGATAAAATATCTTTCTCCACCAAAAGATGGAACATCAAAAGGACCACATATATCAGTGTGTATAATCTCAAGGAGCTGTGTGCTTCTTGTGGCTACTTTCTTACTTGTGTTTCTCGTTTGTTTTCCTTTAATACAATCAACACAAATATTTAGATCAGTAAAATCCAAATTTGGAAGAATTGATTGCTTTATCAATCTTTCCATTCTTTCTTTGGATATATGACCTAATCGTTTATGCCACAAATTAGCAGAACATTCATTCACTAAACCACGTTTCGTTCCCACATTATGATGCAAGGTTAAAAGAGTCTCAGCAAAACAATTATTGAGCTTTAATTTATACAAACCATCATACAGAACACCAGTGCCAACAAGAGTATTATCTTTATACAAACTGAAACATTCATTCCCAAACATAAAGGAATATCCAACTGTATCAAGTTTAGACAAGGAAACTAAATTACGAGAAACAGATGGAACATAAACAGTTTGACAAAGATCTAATTGATATCCAGTGTCTAACATTAACCGGTAAGTTCCAATAGCTTCAACTGGAACTTTCATCCGATTCCCCATGAAGATATACTTTTCATTTGGGCTTATGGTTTGGGTCGTAAGGAATCCCTGCATCGTATTAGAAACGTGAGTGGTACAACCAGAATCAATCCACCAAGTATTACAAGGAACTTCAGTTAAATTTGATTCGAAACATACTAAAGCAGTAGGCTTACCTTTCTTTTCGAACCATGCCTTACGTTTCAGGCAATCTTTCTGATAGTGTCCTTGCTTTCCACAGAAATGACACTTATCTTTCTTCTGTTCCTTCTTGTGAATTTGGAAAGAGGACTGAGCTACCGATGATAGTCCTTTCTTACCCTTTCCACCTTTCTTTCCTGGTTTCTTTCCAGCTCCTTCATAATTCATGAGATTGACAGCTTGAGTTCCTGGTTTCTTGAGCCTTGCTTCTTCCTGAATGAGCATGCTTTGTAATTCATGCACATTCCATTTAGTCCTCATAGTATTATAGCTCATATGAAATGGGCCATATTGAGGAGGCAAGGAGTTCAGGATGAATGTCACTAGGAAGTTCTCGTTCACTTCCATTCCCATAGATTTTAATCTTGCTGCCATGTTTGTCATTTCGACAACATGTTCATGCATGGTACGTGAACCATCAAACTTCATGGTGGTCAAAGTACCCATCAGTGTTCCAGCAAGTGATTTATCAGCCGATTCTGACTGAGAACATTCTTTCACAAATTTCATAAATTCCATAGCACTTTCGGTGTTCGAAAATGTGGACTTGATGTTACTTGCTACTGTCATTCGCATAAACATTAAGCTTAGTCTGTTTGATCGTTCCCAAGCATTATAGAACGATTTTTGATCTGTGCTACTAGTTTCAGTTATAGCAGCTGGTTTCTCACTTACAAGTGCTAAATCAAGATCCAGAACACCAAGGTGAAACTGAACTTGTTCGCACCATTCAGAGAAATTTAGACCAGAAAACTTCACAACAGATGTGGCTTGCGAATGAAGAGCAACAGGAATAGATGCTGCAAAATATAAAACACGCTCATTCATTAAGGCTTTGAGTCATAATACAATCAGACAATCATAAATATATATTGAAGTTCTCCTTTGGGTGACACAACGATATATAATCATACACATAATTGATGCTCAGTTTAATTTCACATAATTGGTAATTAACATACTCAAATAGACATGCTTGTTATCTTTGGATATACTAAACACATCTAATCAAAGCATATTAATTTACCACAATTATATTCATCATTATAAAATAACCAATCCACCTTTGGGCGATTTAACATATTTTATAATCATGAAAATTAATGTACTCATGTCACTTATTTTCATCATGTTATTACATATTGAGCATCACATAAAACATGAGTACTAACATTTGATTCGGCCACTTTGGTGACTAACAACTCATCATAATTTAGATATCAAATTAATATTAAGCACCTTCATATAACAATTACAAATGACAAAACATAATTGTCATTTTTATTATTAAAGAATCTAAACCTCAAGTATTATTTTATTTGTTCAAACTAGACAATAATATTTTTTTTTTTATTAACAGTAAAATCCGGCAATGAACAGTAAATCCGGCATGACGAAAATCAACAGTTCTATAACCTCATGCTCTGATACCACATGTACGTTAGTTGTTCATTAATAGAGCAATAACAAAATTACAGAATCTTTGAAGCAATTGATTTTCACATGTTGATTCAAAATGATAGAAATCATTTAGTACCTGAGTTCATGCTTTTGATTGATTACTTTTCTCTTATTTGCTTAACAGAGAAAACAACATATATATAGAAACATCATATATTGATCTCCACGTACTTAACAGGAAAGAAGACTGTACTTTGATCCATGCTGAAGAAATAGTTTGCAGAAAGCTCTTAAGCAGATTTTCTCTCCCGTTCCTTTTCTTTCTTCTCTTCGTGATAGTTTGATAGAGCAACTATCAAATGAACAGTAAATCCGGCATGAACAGTAAATCCGGCATGAACAGTAAATCCGGCATGAACAGTAAATCCGGCATGAACAGTAAATCCGGCATGAACAGTAAATCCGGCATGAACAGTAAATCCGGCATGAACAGTAAATCCGGCATGAACAGTAAATCCGGCATGAACAGTAAATCCGGCATGAACAGTAAATCCGGCATGAACAGTAAATCCGGCATGAACAGTAAATCCGGCATGAACAGTAAATCCGGCATGAACAGTAAATCCGGCATGAACAGTAAATCCGGCATGAACAGTAAATCCGGCATGAACAGTAAATCCGGCATGAACAGTAAATCCGGCATGAACAGTAAATCCGGCATGAACAGTAAATCCGGCATGAACAGTAAATCCGGCATGAACAGTAAATCCGGCATGAACAGTAAATCCGGCATGAACAGTAAATCCGGCATGAACAGTAAATCCGGCATGAACAGTAAATCCGGCATGAACAGTAAATCCGGCATGAACAGTAAATCCGGCATGAACAGTAAATCCGGCATGAACAGTAAATCCGGCATGAACAGTAAATCCGGCATGAACAGTAAATCCGGCATGAACAGTAAATCCGGCATGAACAGTAAATCCGGCATGAACAGTAAATCCGGCATGAACAGTAAATCCGGCATGAACAGTAAATCCGGCATGAACAGTAAATCCGGCATGAACAGTAAATCCGGCATGAACAGTAAATCCGGCATGAACAGTAAATCCGGCATGAACAGTAAATCCGGCATGAACAGTAAATCCGGCATGAACAGTAAATCCGGCATGAACAGTAAATCCGGCATGAACAGTAAATCCGGCATGAACAGTAAATCCGGCATGAACAGTAAATCCGGCATGAACAGTAAATCCGGCATGAACAGTAAATCCGGCATGAACAGTAAATCCGGCATGAACAGTAAATCCGGCATGAACAGTAAATCCGGCATGAACAGTAAATCCGGCATGAACAGTAAATCGGCCTGAACATGTAAATCGGCATGACGTTAAAACCGACATGAACAGTTAAAACCGGCATGAACAGTATAATGCCGGTAAATCTGGCCGGAACTTTTATTTGACAGAAAACAATTATGCAGCAAAGTAACATACGATTTAACGGAAATCAACAGTTCTATAACCCTCATGCTCTGATACCACATGTACGTTAGTGTTCATTAATAGAGCAATAACAAAATTACAGAATCTTTGAAGCAATTGATTTTCACATGTTGATTTCAAAATGATAGAAATCATTAGTACCTGAGTTCATGCTTTTGATTGATTACTTTTCTCTTATTTGCTTAACAGAGAAAACAACATATATATATAGAAACATCATATATTGATCTCCACGTACTTAACAGGAAAGAAGACTTACTTTGATCCATGCTGAAGAAATAGTTTGCAGAAAGCTCTTAAGCAGAATTTTTCTCTCCCGTTCCTTTTCTTTCTTCTCTTCAGTGATAGTTTGATAGAGCAACTATCAATTGTTCATTCGGCAGAGAGAGAGAGAACCTACCTCCTCTTTAATACATTAGGTTTTAATTTCTATCAAATTAAAACAATAAATTAATATTGACCAATAGAATAGATACACGTTGAGCCACATCACATGCCAAATGAAGAAGTCTTCATAGAATACTTGTTGCAGAAAGCAACAATAAATGAAGACTTGTTGCAGAAGGCAACAATAAATGAATGGGACACCCAACACTTAATATGTTTGAGAATAGTTTGGTAAGTTTTGTTATTGTTCTAAATATATGTGTTTTTTTTTTCATAAATTTGTGTTTATTGTCAAGGCCTATTGCATGCATATTCATATAAAACAATTTTTTTCTCCATGTGCGACAGTTAGATGAATTTTTCTCATAGTGAAAATTCGCATGTGGACTAAAAACAAACTAAGTGTCTAGTTTGGAAACACTACAGTAGGGTACCGAATACAAATTTAGCTAAATATAATTATTGTTGGCAAATTTATGCAGTACACCCGACAAAAAATGGGACTTCAAGTTTAATAAAGTATATTAAAGTATGCAAAAAATTTCAACAAAATTTAGACAGTAAGCAAAAAACTCTGAGCTTTAGATCTAATAAGAACAAGTTTGCTGGTGTACCCACATTTACTATAATGGCTGATTGAGAATTTCTCGCAAAAACGATTATATTGGATGAATTGTCACTAAAAGTGGTTGAATGAATTTGTTTTAGGACATAGTCTCAATCTCAAGTTCATTATGCCATTTAGAAGAACAATTGCAAGAGATATTCCCAAAATATTTCAGACAGAAAGAAGCAAGTTGATGAAGTATTTTTTTACGATGTCATAGAGGGTATGTTTGACCACTGACACATGGACATCAATTCAAAATTTGAATTACATGGTGCTTACATGTTATTATATTGATCAAGAGTGGAAAGTGCAAAAGAAGATATTAAATTTTTATTTGATTCCGAACCATAAGAGTGAATCTACTGGTAAGGAAGTTGAAAAATATTTGCTTAATTAGGAGATTGAAAATGTTAGAACCGTAACTGTTGACAATGCGTATTCCAACGACATTGTTATTTCTTATTTGACGAAGACAATTCGAAATTGGAAATGGTTGGTTTTAAATGACGATCATATGCACATGAGATGCTTTGCACATATCCTAAATTTAATCGTTTCATATGAATTGAAAGAACATCATGAGTCCATAGCGAGGGTACGAAAAGTTATTAAGTACGTAAAGTCTTTTCCGGGAAGATTGTAACAGTTCAAAGTGTGCGTTGATGCGGTTAAAATTACCTGTAAAAGTACTTTGTCGCTCAACGTTTCTACTCGTTGGAACTCTACGTATTTGATATTGTCAAGTGCTGAGAAGTATGAAATGGCATTTGAAAAATTAGCAAAGAAAGATAGCTCTTTCGTGCATGAAATGGGAGGAGACGGTTCACCCACAACTGAAGATTGATCATGCATTCGAGAATACATAAAATTCTTAAAGACATTTCATACTATGACACTTAATGTTTCTGCTTCTCTGTATATTATATCGAATATGTACGTAGGTAAAGTCTGTAATTTGAATATTGCTATTGACACATATGCTAAGGGTGATAATATACTGCTAAAAAGAATGGTCATCGAGCTGCAAAAGAAGTTCGATATATATTAGGGATCTTTTAAAAAAATAAATATGTTTGTATATGTTGCCGTTGTACTTGATCTAAGTTGCAAAACAAGATTTTTATGGCATTGTTTAGCCATTTTATTTGGGAGTGAAAGAACTGCACAATACTCAACGCAGGTGGATGATGTAATTGAAAAGTTGTATATCGAATATAAAGGTGATACAACCAATGAAGACCAGACTCCAAGTAGTAGTGATAGTCAAGAAAGGTCTCTAAAGACAACGAGTACATTGGTGCAAACTCGTTCAACTGCAGTGTACTCTTTGTTTTTTGGGCCTAGAAATTCTTCTGAGAGAAATGAGGAAAGTAATATGTCAGAGATTGATCAATATTTGTCTGAGATATTAGAGAATTTTTCAAAGAGTGCTGATATATTATTTTGGTGGAAGAGGAATTCTGATAAGTATCGAGTTTTGAGTGCAATTGTGAAAGATATATTGATCATTCCAATTTCTATGGTGGCATCAGAATATGCTTTTAGTTGTGGTGGTCGTGTTCTTGATGCCTTTCGCAGTTCTCTAACCTCTCAAAGTGTTGAAGCTTTTATATGCGTTCAAAGTTGGCTGAAAATATTCAATCTTTTTAAAATTTCTAAAAACATTGACGATGATTTAGATGACAGTGCGAGTTCGACTATTGAAAAAGATTTGAATATTTATTTGTTTCCCATATTTATCTCTAATGATTTATTAATGTCTTCAATATTTTCATTTTGTAGATTCCGCGAGAGGTGAAAAGTTTGAAGAAGATGATACATCGATGCGTTGATATATCAATGCGTTGATATGGTTTCAACTATTTGGTTTGTATCAGTAAAGTTGTTGGCTGCTGAATTAATTTTGGATATTAGATTTAGTTTTTTATATTTCATTTTAATGTTGGATAATTGGATTTAGTTTTTTATATTTTATTTTAATGTTAGATAGTTAGATTTAGTTTGTATGTTAGATAGTTGAATTTACAATTTGGTTTGTATTTTTAAAGTTGTTGGATTAATTTTGGATATTAAATTTAATTTCTTAGATTTCATTTTAATGTTGAATGGTTGGATTTAATTTGTGTGTTAATTGTTAAATAGTTGGATTGGATTTACTATTTCGTTTGGTTTTTAAAGTATTGCATTAATTTTTGATGTTAGATTGAGTTTGTTCGATTTATTTCTAGTTCTTTAGAAATTTTAAAAAAATTTAAAATTATTTGGGAGGAACCCGGATCGAACCGGAATCGGGCCAGAAAATTCGGTCCTGTCCCAATCCGATATCGGCTCCTCCCCGGGCTAATTTCAGGAGGCTTTTTAAAATCCTGAATGGCACGGTCCGGTTCCGATTCTGACTCGAAATCGGACCGGCCAGGACTGCACTAACGCCTAGAGTCATATATTCGATTTTTTTAATGAAAATTTAAGAATAAATATATACATTTATTTATAGAGTGGAGAACGGGGCCGGTGTGGGGGTCCATTCTCCAAGACTGGGGGGCCATTCTGGAAGAACAAAGGGTGGTGACCCCCCGCACCAGCCCCTAGTTCTTAGGAATTGGGGCCTGGGGGACCTTTCTCTAAGAACAAGGACCTACCCAAAATTTGTTTGTTAGATTTTTCATACTTCGAGGGAGATATTGTTTACAAAAATGACTTTAGAGTTTTTGATAATTAATGCCAATATTACCCTATAAACTATATTAAATTTGTATGACAAAAAGTTAGAATTGAGTGTGCAGAGAGAAAATTTTGTAGTTTGATGAACAAGGATGAGGGTAGAATAAGTGAATCCTTAACTCGTCCAATCTTTGATCATTCCTCTCTAGATTCACTTTCATTGTTGCACAATTATATTCTCCACTTTATAAATAAATGTATAGATAAACAGATACATTTATTCTTAAACTTTCATAAATAGCCGGTTCGGTTAGATTTCTCTATTCGAACTACACCGATTTCTAGCCCAATCAGCACATCTCCTTTTAGCTAACAGAACTTGTTTGAAACACATCAATAAAAATAGATTTGGAATTTCAAAAATACATAAACTTTTCAATATTCCAATGAGTTAGTCTTAAATTTGAATGTCATAAATAATTAATTATTCAACTTTTTTTATATATTTATCATACAAAGAATAATGAAAGATGACAGAAGTATCGATGAATCTATAATTCTAAGTTTTTGGATTTATTTATTTATTAATATAAACTATACACATCAATTAACATAATTATTAAATATACAATAATTCTATTAAATACCTACAATTAAACTCTCAAAACTAATTGTCAATTCATGTAATCGCTATATATGTGCTGATATTTCAAAGTAGATTTATGATAAAACAAGGTTTATTATTTTTAACTTTTCATGTTACATCTTCGTATTAACTACCATTAATTCTACTAAATTATAATATAATTTGTGTTGATTCATGAATTAACAAACAATAAAATCTTGGAAATAATTATATTGACAAAAAATTAACATTATCAAGTACTCTTTTAACTTATTGTAAATCAAATAACACATTAACATTTAATACGAGTGTATTAAGTACAACTAATCCTGATCATACGTATAAGATCATCATCATGTTGAAATCAAATGTTAATCATAGAACGAAAAATTATTAGAATATTTCAATTTCATTTGTCGAATCTTATATAATTATATTACAAAAAACATTACGTCGCTACATATATAATCGTAATCACATTATAAGTTTTCAATAAATTAAAACGTATTTATGATTTTAGTCATACATTCATTTTGATTATTATTCTTTAAATTTTATCCCAGCATATATACACACACATTATATACGTGACTTAAAGTTCATGAATAATCAAGAAATTTATAAAGCAAAAGGGAAATGATTAACTACACAAAAATGTTGATTTACCCTAAAAATTGGAACACTAAGTGATAGAATGATTGTTAAACTGAGTGGGAAGAAAGAAAGATGGAGAATTGTTTAGTGAAGAAATTGGATGTGGTAGAATCCACTAATCATACTCTTGGCTTACTCTTTTTCTTCCACCATCCAAAAAGAAGACAGATTTCTCAAGATCTTCCCTCTCTTTTCCTAATATAAAATATCCTCAACTGCGAATTTGAGCAGTAGAATCTGAGCCTGTTTCCGCCTGCAAATCACAGCACAGCGCATTCAAACTGTGTGTTTTCAAGGCAATGAAGATGGCCTCTTTCTGCTTCTTCGTCTACAGTTGATGGATTGGATAGGTAGTCCGCCATTAGAGACAAAAAGCTGAAGCTTCGTCCTACTTGAATCTCTTTAACTGATAGTTTAGAGTTTTCTCAGCATAATGACAAAACTAAGGATGTTTTTTTAAATGTTACTTACATTAGCCTCAAACAGAAACATTCTGCAGATTATTAGATTCAACAGTTGTCTGCATGCGTTTGGCAGTACCCTTTAATGTCTTTTTTTTTTGCCCTAATATTGTCAGCTTTTCTTTTTTGCTTTAGTTCACAACTCCAATGACCTCCCATTGATCCATTAAAGAGGGTGTGATTAAGCTTCTAAGTTCCTCAATATCAGTGGCTCAAACGGGCAGGAGGGCCATGACCATCTTCTAAAGCTGCTTCCTTTTATCCTTTAAATAAGGCCATCCATTCCCAATAGACCATCTTTTGAGGAAACCTTACCAAAAGTATTCAAAGTTGCACACAATTATATGGGTATGATCTCTCCAATATTTCTCTGTTGCTCTCAGTATAATATGTTTCGTTTTGTGTTAATGTTCGCACAGTTTTGTTTTTCGGGTTAGTCCAAAATGCGTTGTACTAAGTAGGTAGGAGAATTCTACTTATAAATTATGCATTTTTCACTCTTCAAAGTAACGTGTGATTGTGCATCCCTACTAGTATGAGCACTCTATTAGACCTTCATTGTCTTTGCATGATGGGCAGTCACAAATCACTCGTATCACTTGGATATACTTGAGTAAAGTTCCACGTAAATTGGGGTCTCTTCTAGCCGACTGCCCAGCCAATTAAACAATGGGTGTGACCACGAAGCCATGGTCAGGAGACAGTGACCCTTCAAAAGGAAAGGCCTGCATGCATATCAATAAAACCAGACAAAGACCGCTCAAAAGAGAGCAGCTCCCCCACTGCCCACAATCCCTCACAAACACTGAATTCATAAACAAATGAAATATTATGATAATCTCGTAAAGGAAACCCATGAGTTATCCAAGATCTTAACAATGGAAGAGCTCTGTTTCCGATGCATGGGGGGGTGGAAGATGCGTATCAGATTCATGTAGCCATGGATGAGCGGCAAGTTAAGTTACAAGCGCACTCTTTTCCATGCGAGCTAAAGTGGAAGGTCATATTCTTGTTTTGCTGCTTTAAATATTCAAATGAAAGCTCAAAAAAGGGGATGGTTAATATCATGGGGTGTGAGCGAGAGTGAGTCATCTGTGTTTTTCTGCTTTTGCTTTTTCAGCCTCAATCTCTCTTTAGACTATTCCATTTTCTTCTAATACAATACAATATCGCATTACCTCTTTAAAGATCTAAGCAAAAGCCATTTTCCATGGGGAGTTTGCCCATCTTTATCCTCATCTCTCTGAGATTCCACTCTTCTTCCTCACTGCAAAAAAAAAAAAAGATGCATTCTCAAACACTCTAATCGCCTCCCAACAACAAATTTGCTATCGTAATTTGTGTCGTGTTGAATTATGAGTTTAAACATGGTGTAATCCAGCGAATTACCTCTGAATTCAAGCTTGTTTGCCGAGGCAGACTGCAGCTAGACACCCCTCTTTGCTCATTGAAACTAAAGCAATAAAGGAGAAGGGGGTTGATTGGGGCTCCTTTGCTTAAAGCTAAAGGGCATTTTTGTCACGATAAAGAAGAAAAGAATCCACTTCACTTTTCTTTTCCTCCCGTCTACTCTGCTTCGAAAATATTATTATTATCCAAGCGGCCATCTCTGTTTTGAGCTGTGAAAACCGTCTATTAATGGAGGTAATTGATGAACAGTGGAGGCAGTCATTTGAGGTTATTCATTTGCTTTTGATATTAAAGCCCTCTGCTTTTCCTTTTTCTCTCTCTACCCCCGTAGCTGATTGCTTTGCCAAAAGAAGCTTCACGTCGAGAAATATGGATTTCTGCTGACCCTTTTCAAATGGAGCTGCTTTCATCTTCTTCCTCTTGATTCTGTGTCTGATCTCAGAGAGAGAGAGAGAGAGAGAGAGAGAGGCTAAAGCTAGAAAGATAAAGACGACGACGAAAAGGGAAGGGTGTGGCTTCTTCTTCTTGCTTGTATTTCAAGGCTCTTTCAGTGAAGATGATTGACTGCTTGATTCAATACACACTCCAACTTCATCATTTTGCCCCTCCTTTTCCATCCTTTACCAGAAACTCCATTATTGCTCCACTCCCGTTTCTTTGTCTTTGCTTCGAGTCCTTCCAAACTCCATTTTCTGTGGTTTTCTCCTGAGCAAGATATGGCCCTTTTCATCCTCTTCGCTCTTTTTTGTCTTCTTCCTTCCTCTCTCTCCTACAATTTGGGGTCTGATTTTCATGTTTTACTCGCGCTCAAGCGAGGATTCGAGTTCCCCGACCCTGCTCTGAGCTCTTGGAACGATTCCAATCTGGATATGCTTTGTTATTGGGAGGGGATTCGATGCTCTCGAGGTCGAGTCGTGTCTGTTGATTTGACGGATTTGAATCTGAGCGGTCAGATTTCTCCTCTGATTTCCAGACTCGACGGCCTCACCGACCTTTCTCTCGCCGGGAATAATTTCTCTGGAAGTATTGAGCTCGCGAATCTGGGTGATCTTCGTTATCTTAACATCTCAAACAATCAGTTCAACGGCGGGTTGGATTGGGACTACTCCACCATGGGAACCTTGGAGGTATTCGACGCGTACAACAACAACTTCACAGCCGTCGCTTCCTGTAGGGATATCGAACTCGAAGAAGCTCAGACACTTAGATTTCGGCGGAAATTATTTTCACGGCACAATCCCTGAGATCTATGGAAGCTTTGTGGAGCTTGAGTACCTTTCACTCGCCGGAAATGACCTACATGGAAGAATTCCGGAGGAACTGGGAGACCTCATATCCTTGAGAGAGCTTTACTTGGGCTATTTCAATGCTTTCGACGGCGGAAATTCCGGTGGAGCTCGGGAAGTTGGTGAATCTAGTCCATATGGATGTTTCTAATTGTGAATTGCATGGCCCGATTCCGCACCAACTCGGAAATCTGAAGTCGCTCGACACACTTTATTTGCATACTAATCTCCTTTCCGGCGCCATTCCGAAGCAGCTTGGAAATTTGACGAGCTTGGTGAATCTCGATCTCTCTAACAACGCGCTCACCGGAGAAATCCCCTTCGAGTTCGTCCATCTTCGGGAGCTCAAGCTGTTCAATCTATTCATGAACAGATTGCATGGCTCTGTTCCAGACTTCGTAGCGGAGTTGCCTAATTTGGAAACTTTAGGGCTGTGGATGAACAACTTCACCGGTGTAATCCCGCAGAATCTTGGCCAGAAAGGGAAGCTTCAGCTGCTCGATTTGTCGTCGAATAAGCTCACAGGTAAGATACCGACTGGCCTCTGTTCATCAAATCAACTCAGAATACTAATCCTGATGAACAATTTCCTCTTCGGAGCCATTCCTGATAGCTTGGAGTCCTGCATCAGTCTCACGAAATTGAGATTAGGGCATAATTACTTGAACGGAAGCATTCCGAGGGGCCTGATTTACTTGCCGGAGCTGAACTTGATCGAGTTGCAGAACAATTACCTCTCTGGAAATTTGTCTGAAAATGGCGATAACTCGTCAAAGCAACTCAAATTGGGGCAGCTCAACCTATCAAACAATCTTCTTTCTGGTTCTCTACCCTTCTCGCTCTCCAGCTTCGCTTCCCTGCAAATCCTTTTACTTAGCGGGAACCAATTTTTAGGCCCAATCCCACCTTCCATTGGAGAGCTCCGTCAAGTTTTGAAGCTTGATCTCAGTAAGAACTCTCTGTCTGATG
This sequence comes from Begonia masoniana, assembly GCA_022432975.1. Lineage (NCBI taxonomy): Eukaryota > Viridiplantae > Streptophyta > Magnoliopsida > Cucurbitales > Begoniaceae > Begonia > Begonia masoniana. Next base: position 39,463,680 of record CM039515.1, read on the forward strand.
AGATTCCTAAAGAGATTGGCAACTGTTTCCATCTCGAATACCTTGATATGAGCCAGAACAACCTCTCCGGCCCAATCCCTTCTGAAATCTCCGACAACCACATTCTGAATTACTTAAACTTGTCGAGAAATCACCTAAACCAAACCATTCCTAGGTCTATAGGAACAATGAAGAGCCTTACCATTGCCGATTTCTCCTTCAATGATTTTTCAGGGAAGCTGCCGGAATCCGGGCAATTCGCCTTCTTCAATGCTTCGTCCTTCGCAGGCAATCCTCGGCTATGTGGTTCTCTCGTGAACAATCCTTGCAATTTCACCTCCATAACTTGCAGATCAGGCAAACAAACAGCAAATATGAAGCTAATTTTGGCGCTTGGCCTTCTAGTATGTTCTCTCGTGTTTGCCGCCGCTGCCATAGTCAAGGCCAGATCGTTCAAAAAGAAAAGTTCAGATTCATGGCGAATGACTTCATTTCAAAAGTTGGAATTCACTGTCTCTGACATTCTGGAATGCGTGAAAGATGGCAACGTGATTGGACGAGGAGGAGCCGGGATTGTCTACCACGGAAAAATGCCAAACGGGACTGAAATCGCGGTGAAAAAGCTTCTAGGGTTTGGAAAAAATAGCCACGACCATGGATTCAGAGCCGAAATACAAACCCTAGGCAACATTCGGCATCGGAACATAGTGAGATTGCTAGCGTTTTGTTCGAATAAGGAAACGAAGCTGCTCGTATACGAGTACATGAGAAACGGAAGCTTGGGCGAGGCACTGCACGGGAAAAAAGGCGCATTTTTGAACTGGAACTTGAGGTACAAAATCGCCATGGAAGCGGCCAGAGGTCTGTGCTATCTTCATCACGACTGCTCCCCATTGATCGTCCATCGCGACGTGAAATCCAACAACATATTGCTGAATTCAAGCTTCGAAGCCCATGTTGCCGATTTCGGTCTCGCGAAGTTCTTGTTTCAGGGAGGAGGGGCGTCTGAGTGCATGTCTGCCATTGCAGGTTCTTACGGCTATATTGCTCCAGGTATGTGCCATTAACAACACTTCTTTGCACACACTTCCATTACTACAGTTCTGAACAAAATCAACGTCGAAAAAAACTAATGGGTCGGATCAGATGATTGTCAATTCACAAAACCATGGCTGGGTTATTCAATCTTGAAAAGATCAGACATTCTCAATCAATCTAACATCTGGGTTCCTTTTCGTTATTAAAAAAATCCAGTTGCCTCGCTACTACGGGTAGACGACACAATCTATAACTAGATTTTCAGGATGAGAAAGAGACATCCATGGTTTGTGACAAAAAAACGACCAAAGAAAATTCGCAGTGGGGACCCACAATCTCAAACTCTGGTACAGTTCAGATTCCCAGCCAATATCTGACTAGTATTCTGACAGCATAGTATTTGCCTCTCTGACCAGCGTATTGAACGTCGAGAAAGCCTACTGTTCGGTTGCCCACTTAGATTAGTTTAATAGATTCTGTTCATCTCAATCGAATCAGCTTTCACTGTTCCAGATTGCAGGGTATGATAGTTTATAATTTTGTCGATTGCAGAGTATGCGTACACATTGAAAGTGGACGAGAAGAGCGACGTATACAGTCTGGGAGTGGTTATGCTGGAGCTTTTGACGGGGCGGCGGCCGGTGGGTGATTTTGGGGAAGACGTGGACATAGTACAATGGTGCAAGAGACAGAGCAGCTGCAGCAAAGACGTCGCCGCCATTCTCGATCAAAGACTAGTAAGCGTTGGGAAAGAAGAAGCAAACCATTTATTCTTCGTCGCAATGCTCTGCCTGCACGACAACAGTGTCGAGCGCCCGACTATGCGAGATGTCGTTCAAATGCTCTCCGAGTTCCCTCGCCACTCCCCCGGCTACTCCAGAAACCTCTGCAACTATTCTCCTTCTTCTTCCCACAAAGTTCAAGACAAGTGAAAAATACAGTGTTTTTCTTAGTTTCTTCGAGAGATTTTTCTTCTTTTTGAATGTCTGAATCTGATCTTGCAAATATTCTTTCTTGAATTGTGCAAATAAACTCTTCTTTTTCTTCTTCCTCTATTTGTACTTCTACTAGCCTCAAAATATGTATTTTTTAGTCTCTATTTTGCCTTTTGAGATTGACTAAAAATTCAAAGTTAGTTTTCTCCATTTTCAAGTTTATGTTATCGCAGCTACAATTTTATACCGTTTCGAAGTATGGATAAGCAAAATTGGATAGAAACATCAAGCAGAAACATTGGTTCCAACCAGAACCCTTAGTTCGATCCTATACCTACCCTTATGTGAATAATGATTGAGTTTTAACATAGAAGAACTCTTTTGGAAAAAGTACAATATAAATCCCATCTTTTTTATGGTAGCGATAATTTAGATCTTACCTATTTTATTTGACAAAACAAACATTAATGTATCAATCGTAAGCGATTTAAATTTTACTATTACTTTTTCCATTAACGGTGTCTGGACTTCTGCAAGACTCTCCAGGTGTTCGCTTGCAGGTGTCTTTGTTTGCCTACGAGCTTCCGCAATTTTAACTTTGAAAAATAGTGCCTTGGGACCAAGCGTTCGCACTTGATCATAGAGCACACACGCAGAGTGATATTCAATACTTTAATCATTTTTCATATGAGTCTTCAACCGAGCTCTAACCCTAGTCTGGCCCCCAACAATAGTATGGAAGGAGAACGCATCTCGTGAAGCCCTAACATCTGCGGTCAAATAAGCGAGTTCCTTCTTTGGCGCAACATCTCTCCCTGTGAATCGACAGGTTCACAAGTAGCTTGCCACATTGAACTCTCGTATGCTCTTTGTGAGATTAAACATCACCCATTTTTTGAAGCTGTTAACTAGGCACTGCTAAGTGTGCTAGTCCGGCCTGAGATTTTTCTAAATGTTTATGTACTTATTTTTTTCATATTGGTTCTTGCTTGATAAAGATGTATAAATTTGAGATGTTGATTATATTGTTTGCTACTTTTTGTTGTTGTTCTCGGTCCGCAACACATGAGAAGGAATTTTGCGAGTGGACTTTTGCACACAAAATTGAATAATTACACACAAGTAAAACCATTAAATATATTTGTGGTGGATTATTCATAATTGTTAATTAACTCTAGAGATATACAACTTCATCTGATGTTCTATTATTTGCTTTTGTAATGGATTTTTTATCATTTCACATGATGAGTGTTGTGATGGTTAATTTAGTATTATGTTTGGGTGTTCTAATCAAGTGCTGATCTTATTATAAGTGTCACGGATATTTCAAGTACATATAATATAATCTCTAAAGAAATATTACTAACATGTACATCATTCTTTTAAAAGTGAATGTCAAAGTAACATTTGATAGCATACATATATAACAAGTATAATTTTGGATTGAAGACACAATCGAAAAAAGATTAAAATGTTAAAGATCACTATACGCAAGCGCCCTAAGATCAAGTGAGGACGCTCAGTCTTGAGCCATATGCAAAAGGAAAGAACTTGCATACTCATAGTTCAGAGAACTTTTTTGGTTGCAGACACCTGCAACAGGAACTCGGTGGATTCTGCGAAAGCCGAGACCTGAGCACAAATGTTTTTCAAACTTAACTTTGCGGACGCTTATACCTGAAGAGCGAACTCTCGCAGTAAATGTCCAGAAGAACCTGCAGAAGCCGAGTCTCAAGCCACTATTTTTTGAAATTTAAATGGCGAAAGCCCAGAGATGTATGCAAACACCTGCAGCCGACGTTCTGAGAGTCTCACGAAATTCCAATCACATGTTAATGAGAACAGCAACGTTAAGGTTTAAATCACGAACGGTTGATATGTTACAATTTATTTATCGAAAAAAGTAGGTTAAAATCTAATTGACATTGATCCCAAAAGAGAGTTTCTATTGCATTTTTCCCAACTGTTTTTCATGATTAAGTTCACAATTTTAAGAGCAAAATCAAAGTCTAAAAATCCAACTCAATTCCAATTCATAACGCGGTGAAATCCAAAATTACTTTGATATTTGATTCTGTCACGACCTGATGAGGAGCTGGGGCAGAAACATCGGGTCAGGCGACCTGATGATGAGAACCCCTAATATTAGAAGATCTGAGACCCTTTAACAAGCAGAATAGTTTAAACGAATGTATTTTCGATTCGAGAATAAAATAAATAACTAGACATCAATCGACGAATTCGATGGAATCGTAGTTATCAAAACAAAAGCTTGACCCAAACCAAATTCGTTGGTAAGAACCAAAGCTATCAAGCGAGATTCTTCAAGTGTCACTTGAAGAAGATCGATGTTCTTCACAAAGAACTAAAGAGAAAACCTGTTTAAAAAAAACTCAGTTTTTAATTCTAACTTGTTTCATTAAATCGAAAGTGTTTTGTCATTAAATAGGTTACACGTTAAAATTAAATTAGATGCTAAAAAAATAAAAATAAAGATAAAATAACTAATAAAATCGTGGGATAAAAATCCTTTGCATGATCAGATGTCATCTCATGTTTAAATTTCGTTTGAACATAATTTGAATTGATTTGAATATATTCAGCTGGATAAGATCTTTTCTACGAGATTTGTATGATTTGTATGCACTTGTGCATGTGACTTTTAATCTTCGTATGAGCATGTGCTTGATGCATGTCTTTTTAATTTTTACATGCGCATGTGTGTCGCACCCTCCCTTTTAGTTATTCGTGAGCATGTGCGCCGCACCTTTTCCAAATCTTCACGTGTCTTCGGCCTCTCTTGCTTCAACTTGATTATCTTCAATCCTCGACACATTCAATAGTTTTAAAATCAATCCTTGTAAGGTCTCATGCATCTTTTTAGCTTTGGATCGCGTCATTGAAACTTCAATGTTCTCAATTGGATCATTGCTCTTGAGCTTGGGCTTGGTCGCTCCTTGGATCATATCACCTGACCTCTCGAAGGGGAACTCGGTCACCCAGCTCAAGGCATCAGATTGGCAGCGGCATGCCATTTATATTAAAAGAAGTCAAGCCCACAAGGTAGATAATCCCGAGTAGATAGCTTAATAACGTTACAACTTAGTCCATATCCAACAATGTGGAAAATAAGCAAGTCCAATTCAGAAGTTAGGTTACATACTCAAATCTAAATAAAGTTTATAACTAGAGTCTTTGAGTGCATTTTTTGAGGCGGACGTTTTGATACCAAAAGTTTGCTAAACGGAGTCCGGTCGGCCACCTCTCTCTTCTTTTAGCAGCCTCAAAAACCTTCAGGAGAGTGTCATATGGGTTCATAGCCACAATATGTTGTATCCTCGGCCTCAGGCCCTGTTGAACCCTTGTAATCTGGCCTCGCTCGATAAGCCCCTCAGAATAGAGTAGAAGCTCACAGAACCGAGCATAGTACTCAACCACCGTCATCATCCCCTAAGTCAAAATCATTGAATGTCCTTGTCATGGAGTCATGGTGGCTCCGACTGCTATACTGAGCTTTAAACACCCCTATTAAGTTCTTCCACTCCAAGGCCTGGACATCAAGGTGCATCTTCACCTCGTTCCACCAATTCAAGAACCAACTTCCTCAGATAGTGGGTGGTAATTGCTCGGAACATGTAAGGTCTTGAAGTCCCTCTCCATCTCTTGAAGCTAGTTTTTTGCATCCATCTGATTTGTACCCACTTCAAACACGGGCGGCTTCAACCGAGAGAACTCTCTCAAGTAGATCATTCGAGTCATGCCAGGATTCTGAGACATACTCCCACTAGCGAGTTTTGCAGCGCTCCATCATGGTTGCGATAGCATCGGCTTTGCTATCCTAGGTAGGGTTACGAGGGTTCCTTCTCGGATAGATGCTTATCTATAAAGAAAACATCACCTTTACTTAGAATTTTTCCGTACATGGTACCCTTGTTCAAAATATTATGCTATCTTGCTTCAAGGAAAATCAAATTCTAAAATTTTTGTGAACCTGACTCTATTACTATGAATTTTTCACTCTCCCAAGCAATGTGGGATAGTGCACCCTCATTGGTATGGAATTGGGTCCCACTGAGCACTCATTGTCTTCACATAACGGATTGTCACAATCTTTCCTCCTTCGAGATCCAACGTGCTTGTCTGCTACACTTCCGGTTGGGGAGTGGCATTGATACCATTTGTAGCGTCATCAGTGCTCATAGTACAATATTGTCTGCTTTAGGCGAGAACCTGCATAAATTTTTTTTTTTGGGTTAGCCCAAAACGCGTTATACTAATAGGGAAGGGAACTCCCACGTGAACTTTATTCCTTTCTTGGTCAACTTGATCATCTGTGAGACTACTAAGGAGAAATCATTTACAAAATACCGATAGTAGCATGCCAGCCTCATAAAGTTGTGAATTTTTGACACATTCTTCGGAGCCTGCTACTTCATAACAACCTCGATCTTAGTGGGATCAACTGAAATTCCCGATCAAGATATCACGTGACCAAGAAATTTGACCTTGGTCATCTAGAAGTCACACTTGCTCCTTTTGACATACAACCTATGTTTCCTCAAAGTCTGCAATCCAATCTAAATATACTCCTTATGCTGACTTCAAGACTTCGAATATATTAGAATGTCGTCAATGAAGACCACGACAAATTGATCCAAGTATTGTTCATCAAGTTCATGAAAGCTGCAAGAGCATTGATCAAACCGAAAGGTAAGACCATGAACTCGAAATACCCATACCTCAATCTAAAGGTTGTTTTCGGAATATCTTCCTCACGAATCTTCATTTGATGATACCCTGACCTCATATCTATCTTAGAGAAATATCGGGATCTGCCAAGCTAGTCAAACAAGTAATCAATTTCGACAACAGATACTTGTTCTTAACAGTTACCCTGTTTCAATTTACAGTAGTCTATGCAAAGTCGCAAAGAACTGTCTACCTTCTTAGCAAACAGAACCAGAGCACTCCACAGAGTACTCTCACAAATGAAGTCATGCTCGAACAACTCATCCAACTGAATCATCAACTCATGCAACTCCGTCGGCGCCATCCGATAAGGAGAGATTGAAACTGGAATAGCACCTGAGACTAGATCAATGCAGAACTCGATCAATTGATCCGGAGGTAATCCTAGCAACTCATCAAGAAAAATATTTGAAAACTCTCTCACCACCGAGATATCCATATTATGTCCAACAGTCTCACCATTCATGTCAACCGACCACAAATTCTCATACTGCTCTAATCTACGATGGCCACCCAAACAAGCTCTCAAGATAGAGTTATTTAATTTGATTCAAACCCAACAAAACCAATCAAAATATAAATTTAATAAAATCAATATGTTGATTCAGTACTGTTTCTTAATATTCAAGGTTCCGGTTCCAATTCCAAATCTAAAAATAATTGAGTCATGGTTGGTTGTAATTCCATCCTAAAACCGGACTATGCCCACCCCTATTTTAAAGTACCAACAATTAGATTCACCTGCGTTTTACTCCCGCATTCACTCGTATTATGAACCAAATGGGATCATAAAAGACATGTCTTTAAGAAACGCCCCTCTTCTATAGCCAGATTCATTCAAGATCTGGATGAAGATGCTTTGACTAGAGAGGGATTGAAAGTTATATTCATAGCAATCCAGCTTCAAAGGCTTGAAACCATGACAGAAGCGAAGTTCCTACATCTACTAACAATCACTATAGATTGAATATCGTGTGTTAAGATGAACATCACGGAATCAGTCTATCTGTACAGTCATACAAACATTTACTTGAAAATTGTATTTATGGCCGCTCGTATTGAACTGGTGGGAGGAGTGCGCTGCTGATCATGCTTAGCCCAACCAAGAGAATGGGGTCCAGTCCACACAGACTTGGGATCGTCCGGAAAAAGAATTCGGCACAAATCCACGAGCATCGGATTTTCAACTCTAAAACTATTCAAGACTTTTGCTTTCTTATTCACTCGTTGTGAATCCTGAAAAAACCACACCAAAACATTAAGTAAGCACCAGGAAATGAACAATTATTTATAGCCTACAAATGATACTAAGATAGACGGACATTTCTTACCACAGTTTTCGGAGAACTTAAGATTATTACCTTGCGCTTCTGATGATCAACAGACACATGTTCTCGCCTCTGTGGTGATACAAAGTCTATTTGACCATCATCCAAGGATTGTCCAGTGTGCTGCATCATCAGTTTCTTTTCAGACTCCTCTGGCGCTTTAGCCCTGCCCTCCTTTTTTGCAGCCGTCTCTTTTTCTTCTTCTTCTTCTTCGTCTTCCTCTTCTTCTTCTTCTTCTTCTTCTTGCTCCTCCTCCTCTTCTTCTTCTTCTTCTTCTTCTTCTTCTTGCTCCTCCTCCTCTTCTTCTTCTTGCTCCTCCTCCTCTTCTTCTTCTTCTTCTTCTTGCTCCTCCTCCTCTTCTTCTTCTTGCTCCTCCTCCTCTTCTTCTTCTTGCTCCTCCTCCTCTTCTTCTTCTTCTTGCTCCTCCTCCTCTTCTTCTTCTTGCTCCTCCTCCTCTTCTTCTTCTTCTTCTTCTTCTTGCTCCTCCTCCTCTTCTTCTTCTTCTTGCTCCTCCTCCTCTTCTTCTTCTTGCTCCTCCTCCTCTTCTTCTTCTTGCTCCTCCTCCTCTTCTTCTTCTTGCTCCTCCTCCTCTTCTTCTTCTTCTTCTTGCTCCTCCTCCTCTTCTTCTTCTTCTTCTTCTTCTTCTTCCTCTTCTTCTTCTTGCTCCTCCTCCTCTTCTTCTTCTTGCTCCTCCTCATCCTCCTCTTCCTCTTCTTGCTTCTCTGGTGTAATATATTGTGATTTTGTGACATCCCTTTTTAACTTGTCTCCAGTTTCTTCCACCCCATCATCAACTTCCTGGTCTATCATATCCTCTAGATTTGATGATGAATCCTCCGCACAAGGACTTTCTATTGGTGAAGATCCCTAAATCCACATCCCCCAGAAAAGTAAGATGTTCATTTTTTGTAGGGTAGAAAATATATTTGTTTTTCTCATAATTGAAATTGATAAAAATTGGCGAGACAAAAATCATTCTTAATTTGTATAAGATACCTATATATATTTTTCTATACTACGTTTTCCTAACTCTGATAACACCATTGTCCAAAGAATATACATTTCTTTAGTAGTTCGAAGCCAAAACAAAATTCTTTACCTCTTGCTTAAACTCTTGGGCATCATTATTGCTAGCTCCACTAAGGACTTTCGCAATTCGAGCATTCGCTTCGCGCTCCCTCCTTCGGCGCTTTAGAATACATACAGCACATAAGCAATCATGTTTATGACGCCTTCTGCAAATAAGAAAAGGTTTGAACCAGCCAAACTACAAATATAAGATTCCACCACCAAAAATCAGTACTAACAAAGATAGTAATAAGACTTGATGCAGCATTATCTTCACTGACAACTTTTTACATCACAAGTTTTCAAAATCTAAATGCAGCAAAGAATTTCGGGGAGGGGGCTAGCGGGTGGCTTATAAAGAAATACAATGAAAGTTCTGCAAAAAGGAGGACAAGCCCTAAACTGGTATTATTACACTCATCAATTGAACCCAATTCAATTGTGGAGGTTGACCCAAACTTCGAAAGGTAATGAAACAGTATTTTCCATATGGATTTCAGATCCATACCCATTGCGCTTCCATGACTTGTGTTTTGATTGACCACCTTTCGCAAGTACTTTTCCAGGACTGGACGGTCCAACATTCTCTTTGATATTGTCGGCACCTGCCATGGAAATACAATGTCAACAAAATGCAGCAAACCATTTCAAAGTGAAGCTGAAGTCTTTGAGCCAAAGTAAATAAGCCCAATTATTAAGTAACCCTGCTAATTCATAGCTTAGAAAAATAATTATTCTGAAAAGCCCCTGTTTACGATTACGAGGAGGAATGAGTACAAAGTGATAGAAATGTCATCAAACAGGAGGGGCCATGCAGGGCTAATTTGGGAACTTACAATTGATATTGTTGTATTCAATTCTGAAGGAAAAAGACTAAAAAAAACAACTATAAAACACTAACCATAACTACCCTTTGGTGGCCCAGTGTATAACCCAGCTGCAGTCCAATACTTAGAAAAGTTTTTCTTTACCCTTCTCATAAGGTCCAAGATGTAGTCACCTTTATTGTTATACTTATAACAGTTTCCCCAGATGTATTGTACATCCTTGAAACATCTTCAGAGTTCATGTATTTCACACCACTTTCCAGATTACTGCATATTGTTCCGAAATCCATTGGCGTATCTATCACTTCAAAGTAATCCTAGAACCAAATAAGAGAAGCCCTAAAGAATGAATCGGAAGATGAACGAAATCGACAAGCACAAGACTGTCAAAAAACTAGACATGATTGCATATTTGTCATTTTAACAGCGCAAGATATCGAGGGATTAACCTGATTATAAGACAGATCAAAATGAAGCATTTGCTCTTATTCATGTTTATTCTATCTAAGACACAATCAGCCAAACTCTATAGTGAAATATTTACTTTATACTTACAGGTATTCCCAAAACTACTGGATTCACAGGAGCATTAAACGGTTCGGCTGCGTCCATTTTCATTACTTTCTTTATCACCTATGAAAGAAAAGAAAACATTCTAGTAAAAAAATTAAATCTATTAAACTAAATCTAGTAAAATAACGTTAAACATACAAATTTATGTAAATTAACATACCATGAGAGCAGAACCTAGTTCTTGCTTGCTATATCGAGAATCCTGCCGAAGTTTACCACTCTCTCTCAGGGGCATACCATCCTTTGTCGCCTGGTTTTCACCATCTCCCACAGACTTGGATGACTTGATTTTTATGCTCCCAGATTTTTTTGCAGCAGGTCGTGAAACAAGCATTTTAATCTCTGGCACCGAGTTGGCACCGTCTTCCATTTTCTCCGCCGTTAAACTCTTTTTTTCCAAACCCATTTGCTGGCTACTCCTATCTGTATCACTTTGTACAGGTGCCTCTGAAGTAGTTGTCTGAGGATCCATAGTCTTTGATGTCTTTAGTTTAACTTTAACACAGCCAACTGATTTTCCCATGGCCTTATCAATCGAGCCATCAGATTTAATATTAGCAACATTCTGACGCTGATCAGTTGCGGTTGAAGGAGTGGATTCAACCTCAACTTCCATCACAGAGTCATTGTCATTGTCATGTTCCTGATCATCCAAACCCGAATGGTCCTCCACTATCTGGCTCCCCTTATTTGAAATTGATTCCTTTGCAGCCCCTGCTGTTATCCCTTTAGACTTGCCTTTCTTATTCCCTCGCTTACGCTTCATCTCTCCACCTAAATTGAATGTACTTTCTTTTTTTCTGATGCTATAATAGCTACTATGTAAGCTGAACTAAAAAAGAAATCCAAACTTTTCTCGCGCACGGCACCTCTCCCTGAATAAAATTTTAAGAGGAAATTAAAAACCATGAAAATTTCAAGCTAAATACACGATCTTTAGCTGAAATCAAGCGAAGAATGGACCAAATAACCCGATCCCTAATTATCTGTGAACCTTCTAATGAATGGAAAAACAAAGGGCGCATAACGAAAACGCAATTGGGAAAGATGAAACAGTAGAAAAGATCAATACACGATCTTTAGCTGAAATCAAGCGAAGAATGGACCAAATAACCCGATCCCTAACTATCTGTAAACCTTCTAATGAATGGAAAAACAAAGGGCGCATAACGAAAACGCAATTAGGAAAGATGAAACAGTAGAAAAGATCTACAGAAAATAAAAGAAAGTCTGTGAAAAGCACCAAATCATGGAGTCTCTCAATCAATCCCTCACCAAAATTTAAAAAAAAAAAAAACCACAAGGAAGCGGTAAAGCCCGCGCAACAGAACCATAAAAGCAGAATCAAAGAAACTATTGGTAAATGGGGTACGTCTTAAAACTCTTACCAGACGAATCTCGGCGAAAAGGAGAAATTTTGAATATTACTGAAGGCAAGGGAAGGGTGATGGCGTGACGAGTATTGAGCGACAACGTTTTGGGTTCGTTCCAATCGTCCTTTCCTGTTAGTGTCGGTGCTTTTACGACAGCCAACAGAAGTTGATCTTTCTCAACCCCACTTGATGGGCCGGTAAGGGCCTCGATTTATTACTAAGCACGACAACAAATTTTGATGATTTTTCTAACCAAGCTATCCCTGGACGGACCAAGTATTACACATCAGTAGAAGTCTTAGGGCTTGGAACCGATATTGAAACCACCACTATTGGATACTAGTAGAAGTGACAAACGAGTCGAGTCTGAAAAAGTCTGACTCACCGAGTCTGGCAAACCTAACGAATTTGTTGAGCCTGCTACTAGTCCGCTCGCTTGATGCATCTAGAGGCTAGGTATCAAATCGAACTATGAGATTCAGTTCAGTCTCTTTTTAGTTACAAAATAAAGATGTAAATAAATTTAATAGAAAATATAAATTCAAAGTCGATTTTGAACAGGTTTGTTGGGTTTGTGTAACGATTAGGCCAAATCATGAGTTAATTTTCGATTTGGGCTGAGTTTGAATTGAAATGTACTGGATTTTGTTATCAATTGCTTCATTCAATTTTAACTGTTTTTGTACTTCAATTTGCGAATAAAAATATAAAATATAGTTTTTCAAAGATTTGCGAATAAAAATATAAAATATAGTTTTTCAAAGATTTGCATAAAGTTGATGGTCGGACCAAGCTCGGGTTCCTATTTGAACCACGATTATGGTTCGATACTACCTAGGTGTGGGCAGAACCGAACCGATCCGCAGGTCCTGAACCGACCAGACTCTGCAGTTCGGTTTGGTTTGTGTTTTTGTTAAAAACTGAAAGTTGGGTCGGGTTTTGAATATATATTTGGGTTTCGGTTCGGTGTCGGGTTATGAGGGAAACCCGACCACTGAACGAAAAACCCGAATAGATTGAATTAGCCAGGGCCCTTCGCGCAGTCGCCCTTTATCTCCTTCGCAGTCGCAGAATCTTCTGTCGCCCTTCTGCGACTCGTAGCACGCTGTCGCCCTTCGCGATTAGCAGTCGCACACCTTCGCCCTTCGCAGTCGGCGGTCGCACGCCTTCGGTGTTCGCCCTTCGCAGTCGCGTAATCGTGTTTCCCTTCGCTGTCGTCGTCGATTTGGCCAAGGTGAGTGTTTGCACACTCACTCTGAGTGTTATTGGTAATTGCTCAGTGCTATTGTTATTATTATTGGTAAGACACGGTGAGTAACACACTCACCGTGACTCCATGAGTAGTGCACACTCACTACTCACAGTGTGCACACTGTACACACTCTTACTCAGTCACTCACCATGAGTGTGTGCACATCACAGTGAGTGAGTGTTCACACACTCACCGAGTCACCGTGAGTGAGTGTGCACACACTCACTACTGTGAGTGAGTGTGTATTGTGTGTTTTACTTGCACTGCACATCACATGCACTTGCACAGTTGCACATTGTTTTTTTGTCAATATTAGAATTGCAAATAATTTTTTTACTAACGATTTGTTTATTTTTTTATTTTTTGCAATGGCAAAGGTGTGCGCTCTTTGATAGTATTCACAGTGTGCAGTGCAATGTGCAATTGACAGTTGACAGTAGGTGTTTCAATAATGAATAATGTTAATATTGTTGTTGTTTGAGTTATTAATATTGTCAATGTTTGGTTTTTGGAGTATGAATTTTGTTATGGTTGATGTTTGAATTATGAATATTGTTAGGTTTATTGTTTAGTGATAGAATGATGAATATGTGGTTCTTGCCTTTTTTGTTTATGATGGAAAGTCAAATGAGTGATAGTAATATTAATACAAAGAAAAGAACGTTTAGATCTGGTGCTTGGGAGCACTTTACATGGGTTGAAGATAGTGATCCTAAAGATTTTAAAACTAAATGAAACTATTGTTGGCAACTTTATGCATGTCATATGCAAAAGAATGGTACATCGAATATAACAAGGCATTTACGTGCATTTAAAAAGTATTTGGCCGGACTATACACCAAACCAAAAACATTACCTTTTGTTATGAAATAGGGAGAATGCTCTAAAGTGTCAACGTGTACACAGTAAGGTGGATGTAACTATATTGCTAGAATGTTTATTAAAGATGAATTGTCTATGAGAATGGTTGAATAGAAAGTTTCAGAAAATTATTTGAATATTTTCAAAGCTCGTTTGTTATGTCATCGCGTAGAATGGTTGGAAAGGGATATGAGATTATATATATATATATATATATATATATATATATATATATATATATATATATATATATATATATATATATATATATATATATATATATATATATATATATATATATATATATATATATATATATATATATATATATATATATATATATATATATATATATATATATATATATATATATATATATATATATATATATATATATATATATATATATATATATATATATATATATATATATATATATATATATATATATATATATATATATATATATATATATATATATATATATATATATATATATATATATATATATATATATATATATATATATATATATATATATATATATATATATATATATATATATATATATATATATATATATATATATATATATATATATATATATATATATATATATATATATATATATATATATATATATATATATATATATATATATATATATATATATATATATATATATATATATATATATATATATATATATATATATATATATATATATATATATATATATATATATATATATATATATATATATATATATATATATATATATATATATATATATATATATATATATATATATATATATATATATATATATATATATATATATATATATATATATATATATATATATATATATATATATATATATATATATATATATATATATATATATATATATATATATATATATATATATATATATATATATATATATATATATATATATATATATATATATATATATATATATATATATATATATATATATATATATATATATATATATATATATATATAAAAAAAAAAAAAAAAAAAAAAAAAAAAAAAAAAAAAAAAAAAAAAACAC